>CM060630.1:19552500-20752500 GCA_030578275.1 Meda fulgida | reverse complement strand
TGACTTATTCTCAACAGCAGAGTGTGTATTCTTTAACACAGAGTGCAGCACTTCTGGGATGAGAGGACTGACTATAGGCCTACAGGCTTTTTCACTCTAATTCTTCAGCACAAAAAAAAACATGCATGATTTGATAATAAAAAAAAAAAAAAAAATCTTTATGAACTTCAAACAGAGTCTGAAATGTGGGGTATACTTTACTGTAGCTCTACACTACCGTTCAAAAGTTGGGGGTTGATAAAACCTGTTTTTCAAAGACGTCTCAGACGGGATTAACTTTACAAGGGTAGATGGAGTAATGTAATTTTACCACAGGCCGTCTGTAATATTAATGGCCAATTCGTACGGGATATCTCAGTAAAACTAACAGAAGTGGGAGGGATAACTTGATTTGCGCATCGCCGTCACCCTCCTGTCGTCATGTGCGTATTACCTTGCTTCCTGATATAACATGCGCAAACACATATAACCTATATTTTATTTATATATACAGTATATATATATAAAACAGTTGTGTCTGGTCAAACAATGTATTAATTACCTTCAGATTGGATTGTGTTGGTAATAGGCTCTTACCTAACGCTAAAAGATGTTTCATGCCTCTAACAAGTGCTTTCGATCTTCTTTCTGAATGGTATGTGGAAAACTAGTCCCGTCCAAATAGGGCTTTTTGCTCCCCAACAGTGCTGGGGGTAACACATCACAAGTAGCATAAGTAATGTAATCAGATTACTTTTTTCTAGTAAATGTTAATGTAACATTACATTTAAATGTGCAGCAAAATATCTGAGTTACTTTTTTAAATACAGTAAGTAATGCACGTTTCTTTGCTTTCCCTTTCATTGACTGGCACCTCTCCGTTCTTCATGTTGAAAGAAATCGAAAGTGAAGATCAGAAGTGTTGTGTGTGCTGTGTGAACAAGATGCCTATTGTTGTTCTAGACTAAAAGTGAGCATACATTTACTCACTTGCACAAAAACAGATTCAGTATTCCTCAAAATTAATTATAATAGTGAAATGCAAACTCAAAATATTATTCAATCCTGCAATAATTAAATGTTAAATTATACAAATATACTTTATGTATTTGATCTCACTTTTTAACCAAAATCTTTGTTGCTGACTTTCGATTATCTAATTCAACCATAGAAATAAGCCGCAATAACTTTCTTGTATTGCTTAAAGGGATAGTTCACCCAAAAAATGAAAATTAGCCCATTATTTACTCACCCTGAAGCCGTAGGTGTATATGACATTCTTCTTTCAGTCGAATGCAATCAGAGTTATATTAAAAAAATTGCCTGGCTTGGTATCTAAGCTTGATAATGAGAGTGAATGGCTGTTTGAAAATGGAATAACATTAAAGTGCATCTATTCATGATTAAAGTGCTTAAAGACCTTTAAGTAGGTTAATATAGAAAAAAATCCATATTTAAAACTTTATTGACTAAAATAACTAGCTTCCGGCAGACGGCCGTACGCATCGATTTACGACAAAAGAGTAACACTTGAACTTGACGCACAACGTCATGATGAACATAGTTTCCCAGCCTTGTTTGTTTGAACCGCGAGAGGTGTCAACTGCCGTCATGACGTTGTGCGTCAAGTTCAAGGGTTACTCTTTGGGCGTAAATCGATGGGTACGGCCGTCTGCCGGAAGAACTCCGATTGTATTCGTCTGAAAGAAGAATGTTATATACACCTAGGATGGCTTCAGGGTGAGTAAATCATGGGTGAACTATCCCTTTAAGAGTGTTGAACTTCTGTGTCCTATAATTATCCAGAATAGCTGCACAGCTGAAAGGTTTGAGCTGTGCTCTCTACTGTACTATTGTGAATTTCCATTTCCTTCAGACTGAGGCTTATTCATTTAACTTTTGGTGTGAAAAAGCCTTTAAGTTTCCTTTAAGTTAAAAAATTACTTTTTTTAAAAGAAATACATTTCTCTCCATAAAAAGTAACAAAGTAAAACTTTTTAAAGAGTAACACAATATTGTAACCCATTACTTTTAAAAGTAACGTCACCAATGCTGCATTTATTTGATCAGTTATACAGTAAAACAGTAATATTGTGAAATGTTAACTAATTTATGTATATTTTAATATATTTTATGTCTCATTACATGGACACCAAGTTTTTCAGAATTTCCAGCTCATTTTGAATGGTCCTGCTGTGACAAATTAATTTTTAAAAATGCAAATATTCTGTGTAGTTTCTCAATTGATATGACCATGCATAATAATTATTTAAAAAAGGAAAAGAGTGTTTTGGAATAATCTTAAATAGAGTATAGCATGTCACACTGAATTACCATACTGTGTTCCTGGAGCTCAGCTGGTTGGCAAGCGTAATGTCAAGGTTATTTGTTCATTTCCCTAGGAACACACACACAGTCAATACATATCTACACAATGTAAGTCATGCTTGGGTAAAAGCATCTGCACGAATACAAAGTGTAATCCATATATATACTGTATGTATATATATATATATATATATTGAAAGGTTATAATTTATTTATTTGTTTTTGTATATTGTTTGAATGCCAAATAATTTATTCAGACATACTAACTTAAAACATAAATGAATAATCTACATCAGGCTTTGTGTGTGGCCACACACTGGGTTCTTCCACTTTGTGCATTTTGAGGCAATTATGGCTTATGAGAAAATTCAGTACTGCAACACGTTTCTTTTCATGCAGTCTGAGGATTAAAAATAAACTAGAATGAGATAAGTGTTATTCTAATATGAAAGGAGCTTTTTCATCAGCTCTACCTTTTTAAAAATCTCTAGGAGTCCTTCATATTTTATTCATGTATCATATTCAGATTTCAAACATTTTGGATAGAATGCATTTGCCTTTACATTATAATTGGACACAATGCATTGCATCATTCAAGAGAACTATATAGCCTCTGGTGGATCCTAAATGAAGGAGTTTAGTGTAGGAGAGCCTGGGGGGAGAGAGACAAGACAAACACAATGCCGGGAAGCATTTCAATCCTCTTGCATGGCTAACACTGGGCAGCATTTCAACAATTCTTTCTTTTATGCTGGCAGCGTCTGTTGTAGTGTATTAGAAAAGCTTCACGGATCTCTCCACTGTCAAACCCACCTTAAAACACGTACATTTACTGTCGGCTGAGTTGTTCTGGGTAAAGGACATGAATAAAAAAATAAGGCCTGGCAGTTCTGTTAAAAGATATCTCCCACCTGGCAGCATCCTACCTGTTCACACCTCAGTTCAGTGTCTTTTGAAAAAAAAAAAAAACAGGGGCAAAAAACACAGAGCAGCAAAGCTTTTCCACCCTGTCAAGATGAATGGTCGTTCGCAGGTGGCCAGGAATGGAGACGTATCCTCGAAAGCAGCTTTTTGAAATGCACTTAGTCTGTGCATCTTTGCTCTTCTGTGATTTTGGCTGAACTGAAGTGGCAGACCTGATTTGCAAAATTCAAGAATGTGGGTGCAAGGCATTCAGTCTATAAACATGGTCCCTGGCGCTCATGCATGAAGAGGCGCTGTGCCGTTAATCATCAGGATGTTTGTTTTGTATGTCTGTTCAAGTTTAAATCAGAGCACATTTTATTTATTGCCTGTGGAATAACACACTATAACTGTATCTGCCTATGTATTGTTTTTGGCACTAGATCTACCCATAATGCACTGTGAATTATAATGTGGAGAGATAGGAATGCACAAGGTCAGCTCAGATGTGCTCCGCTGCCTTTGAGGTGATAACAGGGACCTTGACAGTGAGAGTCTCATTAAGACCCACCTGATGGGTCTGTGGCTTACCGTGGGGATGAATGGTTATACTTCCTCTTTTAATCACTGGACCATGTGAACAAATCAATGCAATGCAACTCCCAAACCTCAAGCCCAACCCACATAATCAATACGAACACTTGGACTGCATAAACAAGGCTTAAACAATACAATTGTGCATAAAGCTCAAGCAATTTTTGTCACTATCAGATGTTGTTTCAAATTATGTTGTTGTTGCTCTATTGGTAGAGCAAAGACTCAAAAGATTGTGGGTGACTTAAAAAACAATCTGGTTATAAAAAATATATATATAGATACATAGGTATATACAGTACTGTGCAAAAGTCTTTGGCACGTTAGTATTTTCAAATATGGTTTTAAGCCAGTTATTTATACAGTATATTTTGCTGTAGTGTGTCAGTGGGAAATATCAGTTTACATTTCCAAACATTCATTTGGCCATTGATTGTAATAATCCAGTGAGATTGTTGTATGCACAATGAGTCTGACAACAGCCGGTGCTCCACACTGAGATCGGATTTCACCATCATTGAGTCCATCTGTGATTACATGACCTCGTGGACAGGACCCCAGCACCTATGGCATGTCAATTACCTCGAGTTGCTGGCAGTACGCTTAGCTCGGCACCGTTTTCGGACGTTGCTCAAGGGCAAACACGTACTAGTCCGTTCAGACAACACGGCGACAGTAGTGTACATCAACCGTCAGGGTGGATTTGAATGCTTCTAAATCTCGCAGCAATTGTATTACTTCAATGGAGAATTCAAATGCTTTCTTTTGTTGATCTCTTTGTGCTTTGTAGTAACAGTGTCGCTTGATCAAGATCAGCTTGTGCTGTACAGACATTGGTCCAAACTCATAAACGGTCCGTTAATCACAAATGATTAGCGCAGTTTCGTTCCGCTTTCATTGCGTTTGCCACTTGATGTTGGGCAAAGTTGTGGTGGTCGCGCCAGCGCGAATGCTAACAAAAATTTGGTCGGCAGGAAAAATGGTCCAACGAATCGTTCGGTTTGTAATGTGTACCGAACCGAAAGTCTTGTACCGAACGGTTCAATACGAATATGCTTATATATATATATATATATATATATATATATATATATATATATATATATATACATACACACACATACATACACACACATATATACACACATATACAGTACATACACTCACCAGCCACTTAAATTGGTTTTCTGACAATGCACTATACTCAAATGGCTTCCACAGTCACCAGATCTCTGTCTAATAGTGAACTTTTGTAATGTGGTGTAACGGAAGATTCACATCATGGATGTGTAGATGTGTAGTCAAAAAACTGTTTGATGCTATCATGTTAAGATGGACCAAAATCTCAGATGAATTTTTTCAGCACTTTGTTGAATCTATGCCATGAAGAATAAAGGCAGTTCTGAATTTAAATGTTTAAACTGTTTTCAGTGTTAATATATTTTAATATGTAATTAATTCCTGTGATGACACAGCTGAATTTTCAGCATCATTACTCCAGTCTTCAATGTCACATGATCCTTCAGAATTCATTCTGATATGCTGATTTGCTGCTCAAGAAACATTTCTTATTATCCATAATATTAAACAGTAATATTTCACTATATTGCAGATTCAGTGAGGCTTTTTTCTCACCTAGGGCACCAGGATCACCACGGACCTCTAAAATGCCATTTTAACCCTACACAAAATTGCCGTCTAGTCTACAAGCTCATCATTCAACACTCTACAGTCTCTTTCTGAGCTCAATGGCCCGTGCGCTTTTACGTTAATAGACCAACATCACTTTTGAGTCCTCATGCAGTTTTCCTGTCATCCCTGCATCACATTGCCTCGCTTTTTTGTGACTCTGGCCTTCTCCCATCTATGTGTGAAATGAAACGTAAGTGCGGTATTTCCACTATAAACACCCTTCTCGCACATTGTACAGTCAGGTATTGTTTGCTCTGTTGGCATCCGATTTTGTCTGTTGTTTTACGCTGGTCTGGAATCATCAGCTGGAGTCTCTGGAGCCGTGAGAGTGTGGGGGTAGGTGTGATTCTCCATTAAACTCTAGAGAAAGGTCTTCATGGTAATGATGTAGTATGTGTGTGCTTTTTTTTGGTAATGTTACGGTGCCGCTGTGTGCAGGCAAAATAACAAATCCATAGGTTAGACATAAACTCCAGAGAGGCTATTACTGAAACCTGATCTTTAGTGGACGTGCAACCAATCAAATTTAGTCCACTGCAATTCTCCATCACACTCTCCATGTGAAAAAAAGATGAGGGGGGACGATTTGGTGCTTAGCTTTGATAATGCTCTATATGGAGTGCACTTTCCGTGCAATGTAACAGGGATTTGTATGCTTAGCCTTCGGTTTACTGCAGGCAAGATAAGGACAGAGAGCAGAAAATGAGAGCGAGTGTAAGTCTTCATCGTTAGTTTGTGCATGCTGCTATCGCCTGACATGTTTTGTACACTTCATCGCAGGAGGGAATGTCATGACCAAGTAAGAGAACACTCTTTAATTATTGTGATTTGTGTTATTCAGAAAAGCAGGTGAGAGTGAGGACAAGCATTAATAAAAAAGAGGTTGGAGAAGGGATTGTGTTAGTAAAGGATATGTACAGGTACTGTACATCAACAACAACCGCAAAGGTAACACTTTATAATAACGACACGCTATTAATCATTAGTTAAGCATTAGTAAACAGTTAATTCATCATTTATAAAGCATTAGACATTAATACGCAGTTTATAAATACAGCTATAAATGCCTTATTCTTGATTTAAAAGTATATCTATAATGTTAATAATTGTAATAATATAATGTTTAATAATTGTATTTTCATACTATATTAATGATCAATTTATCATTTCTAAATGAAGTATTGCATTATTAACAAACCAGTTATTTAGGCGTTGTCAGTGGTTCATAAGATCACTTAGAAAGTGTGAGTAAATGATTGATAAACTATTTAAATGTGCATTCATACATCTTATTATTCAGATATATAGTAATAGTTACTTAGTGTGTTAGTAAATGTTTTATTAACATGTATTTCTACTGTAATTCAAGGTTAATTCAGGTAGTTATAAAGCATTTAGTAGTGGTCAGTATTTTGTGAGCTCATCTAAAGTGAAGACTATTTACGCTTTGTAAAGCATTTACAAAGGAGATTTAAAGGCTGTTAATGTTTCTATGCTCTGTATCACTGTGTTGTGTTTGTTTCTTTTTTCTGTTTAGAAGATAACTGAGTCTTTAACTCTCCTTTGTAAATGCTTTACAAGGCGTAACTAGTCCTCACTTTAGATGAGCTCACAAAAATAGTTAACTGACCACTACTAAATGCTTTATAACCTGAATTTACTACATTTACTTACAATTTCTAAGTGATCTTATGAATCACTGACAACTCCTAAATAACTGGTTTGTAAATAATGCTATACTTTATTAATTATCAATTTATCATTTCTAAATTAAGTATGACAATACAATTATTAAACATATTATAGTTATGCTTATAAATCAAGAATAAAGTATTTATAACTGTATTTAAAAACTGCTTATAAATGTCTATTAATGCTTTATAAAACGTATTAACTGTTTACTAATGCTTAATTAATTATTAATAGCGTGCAGTTATTATAAAGTGTTACCGAAAAGGGTAATTCTTGGTCAAAAAAGTCAAACTCAAAGAGCACTTAATCTAATGTATTATTTCTAATAATCATGCTCTCTCTGTTTTATGTAGAACCTTAATGGGTTCTGACAGGCGCTTCATATATAGAACCTTTTATTGCTTTTTTAAATTAATTTTGTAAATTTTTTTATTCTAATTCAATTGTATGAATTAAACAGCTCGTAATTATACTTTATCACAAATAAATTAAATTACATGTTAAACATGAAAGTATTATGCAATAATTTAAGAAATATTTCCCTATACAATAGAATGTACAATAGAAGAAACATGGTTAGTAGACACTGACCTATGCAGACAGTTACAAGATTACAGTACGTCACTTCTCAGACATTCAACGACCCGACAAACGCCGATTCAACATGTTCAGTTGGAGAAATCAAGCTCCGACATATGCCAACAGACTCCGAATGGTTAAAAAACTGATCCAACAATGTATTTGTTTATCTTCTTGAACACACAAAAAAAAGTAAGACAGGACTTAATTTTGTCCATCGGGAATTGATTGGATCATTGAATGGTTGTGGTTTGCTATTTGACAGGTTGTCCCGCCCTCACGCTAGTAAACACGTCATCAAAGAAGAGAAAAGATGTCGCTGCAAGAGGGAGGGGAAGTTATTTGGATGAAATATTACGAAGGCACATGAATTGTAAAAAAAATAATAATGATGTGCAGATAAACCATTTATAATAAATACTGCAATATTCCATTAAAGCAATAAGAAATTTACATTTGAATTTCATGGCGACTTTAAAGCAATGTTAACTTAATTGTTTTTACTTTAAAACGAAAGTATACATGTCAAATTGAATAATGTTTACATTCAATTTGATCATACTTATATGTGACTTTTTAAATACAGAATTCACTGTTTCCTGTAGAAGGTAGAAAGGTGGGACAAAGTGTCACAGGGTGGACCAGAGCCAGATCCTGGTCATTGTGTGTCTCTCCTTATCCTCTATAGTGATAAAGGGATAAAAACAGGCAACTGAAGATGTAAACAATTATCCCTGCACACGCATCCCAAGGGCTGCACTCCAATGGCAGGCTGGATGAGCAATTGGTGCCATTAATACCATCATTATTCCCCTGTCTCTAATGGCCTCCCTTAGTGAATACACACACACACACACACACACACACACAAACACATACAGCTATTACAGCTAAACGCAGATTCCAATGAAAGCACAAACACACTCAGACACATAGATCACCCGGTCATGATCAATGAGAGAAAACTTTCTTACCCTTTTCCTCCTCATTTATCATTTATTTGAAAAGTTCTAGTGTATGCCATGCTCTACTACAGTAATAGCCACATAACACTTAAAACCATGAATTGCAGATTCTTTCACAGCTGTGAAATTCTTTCACAGTCTTATGCCTGTAACTGCGAGTCTGTGGCCCAGCAAATGTTAAATAATGCAGACTGCACATGACAGCCCAGTTTTTCCACATTTAGCTTAAGTGAACATTGAAATAGATGCTGCACTTTTATACATTTGGTAAAATAATTATTTAAAGAAAGAACTCAAGACCTAAATATTTAACAATTGGAATTTATTTTACTACTAGCACTTTTATGTTCTAGGGGTTGATTTTATTAAAACAGATTTGAACTTATTCTTGTTTTATCATGAAAAACTCTTATATTTAATATGCTAATCTAAATTTCAGTATTATGTGAAAGTGATTTATATACCTTTTTACAACTTATCAAGGATTTATATCCATTATTAGTGTACTTGGTACAATATGTCAGTAAAGTGCATTGAGATGAAATATGAGTGTGAAGAAGTATATGTGAAGAAATATGTATAATATATAGGCCTATTTAATTACTGTCACAGAATATTTTAGTTGCAAGCTATTCCCTATCAAGCTGTAAGTGTCAACTTATGCAAAAAGTATGACAATATATAATTGTGTTTTTAGGATACATGTTCTGCTAAATGCATTAGCGTCTCTGATTTCTTCCATGATGACCTTACCATTCATGACATTTACATGATATTTTTAATGCCTGTTTTAATTAAAAATGTGAACATATGCATTTGATTTAATCACATACATGCAAATAATTTCATCCTTTTTTTAAAATAAAGATTGTAAATGGAAATGTAATGGAAATGTCGGAACTGGTTTAACTCATGTTTTATGAAAGGTAGGAGACACTTGCTCTTTTTTGAGGTCGTGCTGTTTGCAGTGTCAGTAGTTTATTGGCCACTCGTCTCTCTAAATCATGTAGTGTTTGAAAACAATTCATTCTAATTACTAATTTGCCACAAGTAATTTCTTTAATTCGCTTGCCAATTTGACAACACAAAGTCCTCTTAAAAGATGTAAAAATGACTTTTTTCCACAGACACAAAAAGACAAGTGACTGTGGGGTCCATAAAGCAATCAGCGTTTTGATTTACTGGGACCTTACGCCCTTCAGCGATGGATTCTGTCATCAGCGGCTTGCCTAGGAGCTTCACTAATTAGCGTCATTGCTGAAATTAGACGAGACTTGCTTTGGTTAAAATAAAAATTTAATTAGAACCCATAATTAAAAGTTGATTTACGTGACAGATCATTCCCATTCAAAGATGATATATCCATTTAAAAAGCCTCAGTGCAGAGAAGATCCATACAGAATAACATGTGAACGAGGCCTTCATCAGCCTATTTTTATACAAACAATCAGGCCTTTCCAGATGGAGAGGAATGCGGACCATTAAACATTATTGATAATCTTAAAATCACTTTTGTCCCAGCTTAATAGCAAACTGAATTTAAATCATATTTAAAAATATCCTGCTGATCTTTCTGTCATGATTCTGCCATCATGTTATTGATTATTCCTAGTCTTGTGGCAGGATCATGACGGAACCAATGTTTTGTGTACAAGCGCATGGCCAATTGTTTGGCCATGTGCTTGTGGTGTCTCGTTACGTTACCCCGCCCCCTTGTTATCCTCGTCTTGTGATTATTGTCTAGTCAGTTTCACCTGTCCTCGTCATTAGTGTTCCCTTTATAATCCCCTTGTGTTTGCTGTCCTGTGTCGGTTCATTGTTTGACTTTGTCATACGTTGTGTGAGTCATTGCTTAACTTACCTGTGAGTACTTTGTGAGTTTTGTCTAGTGTATTACGATCCTGTTTCTGTTGTTAGTTTATAGTCTAGTTTGTCAAGTCTTAGTCTAGTTTAGTCATTCCTGTTCCAGTCCTGTTTTGCCCCCTTGTGGGTTTTTGTTTTTGTCAATAAATTGTGTGTTTAGTGTACTTTGTCTGCGCCTGGGTTCTCCTTCCACATCAGCGTGACACGATCGGAGAGGTGGAATACTAATATCTAGTTTATTCTCATCAGTGACGGGGGTAAAAGGCCAGTCAACAATAAAGTCAAACAACCTTCGAAAGCATTTTAAGACTCACTATTCATCATTTTACAGTGCAGATCCCTCTGTATAACTGTGATGTTGGCCTCTGAAGTGCTTTATCTTGGTCTTTACTTTGCTGTAGTTAGATCCTCTTTCAGTCTGTGTGGGATGAAGTAAAGAGCAGATCTGAGTAGTTCATTATGTATTATGTCACCATTTGATTGGTAATGAACATCAAGCAGAGCAACAATTGACTGCATTATGTGTATAGAATTAGAATAAGAATTCTAAATTCTAAGTTTATAATAAACTTATAGAATTCCCCTAAGATTCAATATATCATGGCAAAAATGCCCCTGTATGAGTTTTCGTCTCTTATTTATAGCATATAATAGGTCTATAGTTAAGCAATATCACACAAGTAACGAGCACAGTATCTCACTGAGTGCTGTTTTTTTCCCGACTAGCACGAGTGCAAATGTGATATTGTTTTATATTAAAAGTTAAAATTGTGTTATGATTTAAACACAATATTTTCTGTGTTTGCTCAAGTTTGCCAACGAAAACATTACATATAAAGCCAGAGCAGAACTATTGTGCATCTCTGAGTTACACAGCGGTGTTTTATATTTGAATGAATCCGCATTTTGAGAATCAATGGGGTGAACCAATGATTTAGCCCATTCATAAAGAGAGCTCTTCCTGAATGAATCAGCCATTTGAATGAATCATTTAGACATTTACCGCCACCTACTGGTTGTTTTAGTTTCTTATTTAGAGTACCAATTCAATGCTCCTGTAAGTTGATAACTTCTGTAAGTTCCATCGTTATCAACATAGTTCAACGAGTTGTTGTTTCCCCAAATCATAGTTTCTAACAGAAATTTGCAAACAGCATCACAAAGTTGTGTGATTGGAAGTCTTATGCACAAAACCATGCACTTAAAATCCAGCATATACTAGCAATACCTCCTATAGCCACATTGTGTACAACATCAAACGTTTTTATGTTTGGTAAAAGTTAATGAGGGAGCTTTAATGTCATTAATGTTGACAGTTTATTTAATGATAATCAGTCTTGTATTATAGCTATATAAATGTCACAATCAAGACTGCTGCTTTGATGCTCTTCAAGCCTCATTTGGATGCAGCGTTTTAAAGGGAAAAGCATATTAAATGGCAGTTAGTGTGCTTAAAGGTGATGCAATAGTCTGGTTGATTAAGTGTGTGATGGAGCTTATTTAATAGGCACTTGAACAGTGGACGACCCATTTGAGTGAGTTCCACTCTCCTCACAGTACCTCCATCCTCCATGGCTGGTCTGTTTAGCCTACTGTTAGCCAACGGTCCCGTGAGAGCAGGAGCACAAGGTGATTTTTGAGAGTTTAGTAGTTTTATTATGGTGGCAATGTAGTGTTGAACAGGCATTTGGGACATACTATAAACACCAATGTATTGTAACATCTAATGGTTTGTTTTAGTGTTTCTATTGCCTGCAGGATACGTAGTGGTTTGTGAGCTACACAGGTTAATAGGTAGGTAGAAGAAATATAGTGTAAGAGAATCTAACTGTAAGAGACAGGGTACACATTAATCTGACCTGCGTCAAATCAAATGGTCTTGCGTCATTAACCTATGACATAAAGGCCAGAAAACTCCTAAACCTAATGGCATCTAAGAGCTGTGGTGTTTATGTGAGGTTTGAATCCATTCTGTGCTATATGCAATTGTCCAATCTCCATTTTTTGTCTTGCTTCATTTACCTATCAAATAAAGGTACCTATCAGTCAATGGCCAAAAAGCCCAAAAGCTAATTCTGCTATTTCAGAGTTGTGGTGCTCATATTGGAAAAACAGGTTCGAGTCTGACCTGCAACATGTCAGATTCCCCAATTTTTTTTTTAATTTTCTGTCTGTCTTCCCTTACCTTCTAAAAAGGTAATATAAAAAAAATATACATTTACACATACAATTGAATTTAAACACACATTGCTGCACATGTATTTCTGGATAGTATCAATATGCGCTAAGGCAAGGACAGGGCTGGTCATACCATAACCATCAGCCCTGGTATCCATGTACATTGCACAATGTGTTTCATGCCCCGGCACGCGCTGCTGCTCACCATCGATTCCTCTAAAAGGGTCAGCAGCTGAGCCAAGACTGGAAGATTGAATAGAACCTCGGCTGCAGCAGACCTCCACACTGCTCCGAGTCTCATACTGCAGTGCCTTTAAAATGTCATTGCCCCGCAACAGATCTCCCTCTCTGATATTTTTACCCTGCGCTAGGATTCCATTTAGCTCTGGCAATTCCAGTTTCTTGCTTTGACATCTACATTTGTGACCGCGGATTGGGGACAAGAACAGAACCCCAGGGCTCAGTGTGGGGCCAGTGTTTCCATTTGGCACTCTTTGTTGTGAGATATAGGGGTAAATGCTGGGAGAATTGCCCAGTTTTAGCTTTCTCCACTTGTGCTGTGGGAAACAGCCTTTTGCTATTGGCTGCGACAGAGAAGAGGGGGTGTGGGAAGATGATTTAGCTTAGTGTTGGACATGGACAGTCTTCTGTACGGGCAGACAGTACTGAAATTACCATCTTTTCTTGCAATCATTTTTGTGGAGGATGACTATTTTAATGCAAATGAATGTATGCTGTAGCAATGCATTTTCCGTGGACATTCACCATGACAGTTATTACGGTTGGGAAAACGTCTGGAATGAATATGGCTTTGCCCCTAAGGTAACAGTGCATTAATTGATAAATACTTTTAAATAGCCCCTGTGAGTTTGTGGGAAAGACAAAAATCTATGTTTTCTCCTCGCAGAATGCATTAGCTTAAATTGGACCCCTGTATATAGTAATTTAATTGCTTTTTACCCAAAAGGATATTAAAATTGCAGTGTGCGTCTTAACTGCCATCACTGCTCTGCCGCAAGCGAAAACATTTAATCTCATTTACAACATACCGTGGATCTCCATTTACCATCTCTAAACAAACATCTTGATATTTATGGCAGTCTTAAGTGGATTGTTATTTATAATGCCCTTTTTTAATAGGAAGACTCTCACGGCTGATTCGGTCTTGTTTAAATTAAATCATTAAAGCATTCTGAATCACAGAAGTTTCATTTATGCATTATGAAATTTGTTTTTGTTTTCTTTATGATTGTACAGTCAAAGAATAAGAGGTTTGTGCTTCCTTCCACTGGAATATTTAGCATACTGTTCTTGTCAGGGTTTGACAACTGGCATTAAAAAAATCTTGCAGTTTAGTCATGTCACAAAATCAGAGTCACCGAAGAGCTAATTATGTGTTGGCTTACAGTTTCAAAATAGGTTGACATTCATCAAAATGGACAGACGCTCACCTATAGTTGTGTTGATGGGATGTCAGGGGCTTGCATAAAGCTTTCTTTCTGCAGTTTTGCATAAAAAGCAGGACTTCTGTTATTGAACCGGTGTCAAACATCATAAGTCTTTACTCGCGTCATATTCCGGTGATAAAAATGTAAATGGTATTTGCTTTACATACTGTAGATTTTAATATCTGAGCATCAGATTCTGGCTATGGCATATATTGTTGCTAAGCTTTAAGTCAACTCACCATTTACTAGTCAAATTCAAAGCAGATTGAACATGATATGTCTTCTCGAAAGTGGGCGTACTTACAATTATAGCCCAGTGACTATAAACATAATGCAAGGATATTGTCTCTTTACTTTGCAACATTCTGATAGAGTCATTCTATATGCTACGCAAGAAAAACTTGTGACGGTCTCGATTTGATTTCTGTTGCTTCTTGAGGATTTTTTAATCTCTTTTGCACAGATCTGATTGTCAGAATATCTGCTTTTCTCACTTTCTGTGTCTTTCTCTGTCTCCTTGAACTATTTCCCAGCTGCCATTCTTGATGACCCAATGGAGTGTAGCCGCGGGGAGCGATTGGCCATCACTCTGGCGAAAGAAAGCATCAACCGTTCTAGCAACCGCTCCACCACAGGCAAACTGGAGGTGGACATCTTTGAGCTGCTCCGAGACAGTGAATACGAGACAGGAGAAACTAGTGAGTGTTCATATATATTATAACATTTCAGAGGTGCGCTCAGTAGTTTTACATTCAGTGTAATATTCATACATTACATCTAAAGAAATTTTTTATATATATATTTATATTACAGTATATATTCAATTAAATAATATATTAAATGGTGCTTTTTTGAGACATAAAAGTTTGCCCCCTTGCATTTCTACAGATGAACAGGCAGTTATAAAACAAGTTGCATGCTGTATTTGTCCGATCAATGCAGTTAACCTCATAAACATGCAAATAAGAACATTAACCCAGGTTTACAATTGTACAGTGTCAAATCTCACAACCTTGCAGCCCGGAATTAATTACTAACCCAGAATAAAGTATGAATAGTGGGAAATAGTGGTGGCAAAAATATCATATGATATGCATGTGTCAGTACATTAAATCTGCATATTCGGTCTTAAAGTGACAGCTGCCTAATAAACCTGCTGCTGTCTGTGTCATTAATGACCGAATTGACTGAATAACTTCAGTAGCTTTAATAAGAATCAGTGTATATTTAATTCATACAAGAGAGGTCTATGTGTTTTATTTTTACATCTGTTCAATTTCTTGAATGCTACTATTAAATACACCTACAGTAGCTGAAAAATTAAAGCACTGTATATTTTAATTCACCTTTGGCTAAGCCCCGCCCCCCTTAGTTACTGTCGCTATGTCCGTCAAGCTACGCCGCTCTCACTCCACGCCATGCTCTCACGAAGTGAAAAATACATCGCAGAGCAGAGAGGAGACTGACAACACGCTGACAGACCAGGTTACTTTTCGGTTACTTTTGATATTAAACAAAGTCTCACCTGTCAAATTTGGTCATTTTTTAAAAGAAATTTAAACAATAGCTACCGCTTTGTGGCTCTTTAATGTGTCGTGACAGATCGCTAGTTTAAAGCTGCTCGTGAACCGATCATCTTTTCCTTCTAGTTAATTTATAGCATCAAATAAACATGAATGAACATAAGTAGGTATGTTGTTTTAACCGTGGAAAGGCATCAGTACATTCCGTTTTTCAAGTTCAAATCCTACCATGTTAATCTACTAACTCTCCTGACTGCTTTGTCGGATAAAATGGCGGATGGCGAAGTATGATTGGTCAGGTCACCTGTCAATCAAGCTCCTGCCAAAGGTCAATTGTACCTTATATTGTATTTGTCCTATTATTTGTCATTTGCATTTTTGTTCTTATTTTTAATTAAAAAAAAAAGTTAAATAAGATTGGCCTAACTTTGGCCTAAATGGTCTGTCATTGTTTTTTTTTATTATTATTATTTTATAACCTTGTAATTGTAATTTTTAAAATAGGGGAAATAGTTTGGTTGTATTGCTCAGTGACAAAATAGTCTTAAAATCCAACATTAAAAATAATTGTGATAAGATCATGGATCGTGATCTTCTCTGAAAAAAAATTGTGACAATATACTGACACACACCTGAACTATTTACATTCACTTAAGATATAAATTACTGTTGGTGTAAACCTTGTGTGTATCTGGCAGCGCAAGCGCAATAAGGCGCGAAAGAGAACGTTTGGGTGTACATGCTCAGAAAAACCTGTGAATAAAAACTTTAAACCTACCCTACCTACTCCTGTTTTGCTAAACATGTGAAATGAATGTGTGTCACGTTGTAGCATATGTTGGACTAAGAATATGTTATAGCACAATACTACAAATTCTCTTCCAAAGCAGATCGTGGAGACGATTTAATCATTCATGATTTAGTTTAAAGAGATATTCCAACCAAAAATGAAAATTCTGTCATCACTTACTCGCCCTCATGTCGTTTCAAACCTGTATCACTTTCTTTCTTCAGTGTAAAGGCAATGGAATCCAGTGTTGTCTGGACCCCAACATTCTTCAAAATATCTTCTATTGTGTTCTATTGAAGAAAGAAAGTCCCTCAGGTTTGAATCCTCATGAGGGTGAGCAAATTATGACAGAATTTTCAATTTTGGGTGAACTATCCCTTTAACCAATTGAATTCAGAATAGAATTCAGGCGCATAATATAAATATAGGAACTGTGATACAGCCTTTTCTTATTCCATGCATTTGTTTTACTTACATGTTTTTCCGATGCTCTTTGGCTTTAACTTTCACAGCTGTCCTTTAGCTTCACAACGTGAATAATGTTCCCTTAACCGCAGGGTTTTATTCAGAGGTTGCAGGTATTATAATGATTCACAGGTAGAGGCAAATTGTGAAATAATTGTGTCCTCGCGACTGGAGGGCAAAAAAAAAGTCGCACAAAATGGGACTTATAACTGATCGTCTGATCTATAAGGGACTTCGAAATAAAGTCACTCAACAGCTAAGACAAACAAAAGCAATGTTTTATCTGAATATAATTAAACAAGCTAAGGGTAACTCTAGAGAACTTTGGCAAACTATAGATAAATAAACTGGAAAGATGCAAACTAAGAGAGGAGTAATAGAGCTGAAAATAGATGATGAAAATCACAAGGATGGACTAACAGTTTCAAACTATTTTAATGATTATTTTATTGATTCAGTGAATGAAATTATTCTACATGTCTCTGGATTACCTCATTCTTGTTCATTACCTCAGCCTCCTATTAACGATCATGAGGCTCTGTGTTTTAAACACATTGATTACTCTAAAACAGATAAAATAATGCAATCCTTATCTAATTCAAAAGCAAAAGATTTTTGGGGAATTGATAGCTCTATCATTAAAAAACATAGGGAGATTTTAACACCAGTTATTACATATATTGTGAATAAATCTATTGATGAGAGTATCTTCCCCAGTGTCTTCAAAACAGCAGTTATAACCCCAAATATACAAATCCGTACATGGGAGGGATATGGAGCAAGTAGCCACTAAATTGTCCTCAGCCATGGACAAAATAAGTAACTGGCTAAAATCTTCTTGCTTAACACTTAATACTGAAAAAACTGTTGGAATGTATTTCGCTAAGTCCAAAAAATTTAAAGATATGCCTAACATCTATTTTAATGGACAAAAAATTACCATCGTGACAGAGACTAAATATTTAGGTATCCATTTAGATCAAACGTTAAGTTTTAAAAAACATATAAAAAAATGTCTAACTCCATTAAATATAAAATTTCTATTTTCAAACATATTAGGAATAGTTTGACAATTGAAGCATCTTTCATGTATTTTAATGCCATGATTTCTTCACACATCACTTATTGTTTGTCCTGTTGGTCACAGGCCAACGAGACCACAGTTAAACCGCTCAGATCAGTTTATAATCAGGCGTTAAAGGTGCTTGACAGAAAAGCCCCTCGCTATCATCATTGCAGTATTTTAAGTAAATATAAAGTATTACGTTTTGACTCCCTAATTAGATTTACAAATTTGAGAACTGTTTTTAAAATTGTTAATAATATTGCTCCACTCTCAATGAAAAAATTCATAAAACTTTATTCTGAACAAACGAACCGAACATCCCGGTCCACTGCTCACAGAAATTGTGCTATTCCGAAAAGATCCTCCGCCTTTGCACAGACAGCTTATTCATTTAAAAGTATTAAACAATGGAATCAACTTCCTAACAATCTAAAGTTGTCTGTAGACTTAAATAATTTTTCTCAAAACTTAAAGAAACACATTCTTGATAACCAGCTGTGTCAGCATCAGCATATTTAAAATGTACAAATGTTATTTTTAAAGTAAATGTTTTTGACCTTGTTGTATATATTATAGGCTGTGATAGTCTTTTGATTAGTTCTTTCATTTTGAACATCGAATTGTTTTTAAATGACCATTGCTGGACTAATATTATATGTACGTGCTAAGTAATATTGATAGTTGTTTTGTAATGTAATGTTGTAAAGATTGTGTGTACCTGCCCGGGGACTGCAGATGAAAATTAGCTTCGGCTAACTCTGGTACAAAACATCTCTTCGTAAGATTAATGTATTTTGTACGTTGTCCCTGACAAATAAATAAAGTAAAAAAAATAAATTAAAAAAATTTCTCCTTCAAAAAACATGCACTGAATACTAACTAAAAGAGCCAATCTTTTTTTTCCCTGTTTTCCTACTTCTGGTTTCCCTGCATGGGCGTATGAGGCAGCACCATTACCCCCCCCCCCCCATAGATAGATATAAACATCTGTTTCTCTCTCTCTGAGGTTGCACAAACCTGCTAATTCAGCATTGTAATAGCTTGCAGAATGCGGGATTGAACTAGAAACGGATCAGTGACACTCCCAGGAAGGGAGAAATGTCACACTGCCGCTACCTGCCCTACTATACTTCCCTCTGAAATCGCTGAAGCCTGCATCTTTGCACATCCAGTGTGTGTTCCTGCATACTAATATGTGTGATCTGAAGTGAACAGAGACATATTAAAACCATCCACAATATATGGTGCTTACTCAATCCACATGGATTCATTGTCCTTTTCCAGACCAGCCGTGCAGGAAGGTCATGCCAAAAGATTCAACTCTATTCAGTCATAACTGTGAATCACCTGACCCCCCTGACTCATAGTACACACTAGGGTTAGTAACTACTTGCCTTATGATCTGTTCATGCAAGACAATAGAACAGATGTGCGTTGCTCAGATGCCTGTAAATTAGATTAAGATGGCAATGTTAACAAACTAAGTTACATAAAGCCTCATTTTGTTTCCAAAGACTTTTCAGAACAACCAGGACTTTTCCACAGGTGTCTGTGTTCAATAGTCAGACACAACAATCATATGCGCTTTACTCGATGTCTCTAGATTATCAGTAAACGATGGAGAAAGTGCTTCTTAATGCATAATTTATGCAATCAAATCTAGATCGGACTTTTAGTTCATTTTAAAAAAAAACATCTAAGTTAATAAAAAAAACAAGCTTTGTTATTTGATATTGCATTATATGTCCTTCAAATAGGATTTATTTAGATAAGTTCCCATTTTAAAAAATAAATATAATGGGGGAAAAACAAAGAAATTATATAACAATAACCAATATTTCATATTCTTCACTCTTTCTAGGTCACTAATCAAATAAGATACTTTGTGACATTGATCATGTGACTTTTTGTACAGACGGTCAGATGTTCTTGCTTCCATTGAAGCTCAAGATGCTCTTTGGATCATTATTAAATCAACATGAGAACATGATCATCAGGTTTTAAACTTGTTGAGCTCATGAAGCTCAAGTTCATTTTCAATTCAACTTTTCTCAAAAAATTATGCTGATAATATAATTTGTCGAAAAAAAATCTCGGACTGTTGAACAACACCACTATACTGTATGTATAAATAATTTTAACAAAGGTAAGTTATTTGGAGTTGTTTGCTGGAATTTGATCATCATTGAAACTGAGGGATAGTGGCAGACTGTTTCCCCCCATTTGATTAAATTGTATTTCCTTCAAAGAGTTGGACTGTGTCCAAGTTATGTATTTCAGAAATGTAGCCTAGATATACGAATCACACAGTTAGCTAGTAAGGTATTAATTTAAACAATGTATTAATTTAAGGCAGAAACATTGAGCTAATTAAAGTAATGAATACATGTTTGTTAACAAATTAAAGCTGCATGCAGTACATTTTGATAAGATATACAGTACATTCTTTATAAAAAAAAAACTTTTTATTAGCACTTACGGTTCCATGATGAATCTTATACAACATTTCCAATAGGTAAAAGGTTCTTTATTGTGGGGGATTTCCGGATTTATATATATAAAAAAAACTTTTAAGATGAAAATGTTATTTTAATAAATGTTCACTGAAAGGTTCTTCTATGGCATCACTGCAAAATGCCCTTTATTTTAAATTAACCTTTATTTCAATTATGTGTATGTCTACAGCCATATAGTAATCATATTAATGACAATAAATCATGAGATTAATTGTAATTCATTATTACAAACAATTGAAACCCCTATTTAGAGGAATAACAATGCATCTGACTACACAGCAAGGTTGGAATGAATTCATGAGAGCATCTGTCCAGCTACATTTGATTTCCAAACTGAGAACAGTTGACATGCAGAATTAATACTAATGTGCTCACTTTATCAGTGTGTAGTGAGCCTAAAAATGCAGCTCATCACCATTAACAGGGCAGTACGGAGATGTGCTTGCAATTTATTATGGGTGGACGAGTAGAGGTTTCCACATGTGTCTTCATTTGCATTGGTTACAATGGGATTGAGTTCAAGAAATCTCTGCGTCTGCTGGTGCTTTGTAAAAACATTGTTTTCCGTATAGACCCCTCCTCTTTCCTTTTTCCCCAGCATGCCCTGCTTAAGTGGTCAGAGCACCAATATCTAGCTTATACACTACCCACACCATCATAATTAAAACAGAAAGAGATTATAAACCCATGTGAAATGACACTCAGAGTTCAGACCACTGCCCTGTGCGTGTGCTGGAGAGTCCGAAACAAATCTATCTCTCACTCCTCCACCTAATCGCAAATATAATTTCAGGACACACTTCACTCAAAGGTCAGTTAATAATAAAATGTAATTTTGTATGAGAGACTGAAAAAGAGCAGATTAATAATAGTGCTAAGCTTCAGATAGGCTAGATTTTGATTATGGTAAGCTCTTTAAGAAGCTCCCTTAAAAGGGAATTATTTGAGTTTTGCTAGTAATTTTAGAACAGATTAAATGGATACCGAAGGGTTAGGTTTTGGCTGATTAGCATGGCCTATTAGCCACTGCTGGTAGATGCAGTAACTGCACCATCTGGACTCAAAAAACATATTTCTTTATTGAAGGTCGTTCCGAAGTAGCCGTGTATTCTAATGGAATACATCTGTTTGCAAGCCACATATAAACTGCAATTATATCTTTATACTATAGTAGATGAGTGCCTATCAAACATCACCTGCGCCAGCCAGACAACTGGCATTGAGACGAATTGGTATGACTCTTTGCACTCTTTGCTTTGTCTGGGTATTATAGACTTCCATCCTTGAATGAAAATGAGGCAGCAGAACTTTTGGCATCTTGCATCTGGCTTTCCTTCTGCTCTCTGTCTGTTATAAATGACAGTTGGTCTTTCTCTTGCCTATTGACAGTGTGCCAGATCATGTCCAAGGGGGTTGTGGCGGTCCTGGGCCCCTCTGCCAGCCCGGCATCCAACTCAATCATCAGTAATATCTGCGGTGAGAAAGAGGTGAGTGCTGGCATTGGCTCTCTTTTGTCATCAGTGCAACATACCAAAGCCCAGATCATATTATCAAGTAATCATTCATATCATTACTGTAATCACCAGAGTGTTCAGGAACACGCTGTAAAAACGATCCCCAACCACAGCGGATGAACACAACGACCAAACAGCGAGTGTAATGCTGTGACTACAATGTGCTGCTCTAATTAATAAATACATAAATGATTATTGACACATCGTGCTCAGCAAACCCACTGTTCAGAAGTCAAACTTTCCTACAAGCATTTGTTCTGCCGTCGGCAAACATGAAGGGAGATGCGAACAAAGTAAATTACTAGGGGAAGAATTAAATGACGTGGATTAACAGAGAATTTATATTGATTAATTGTCGCCATGACACTGACTGAATTGTTTGGACTAGTTTCTCACTCCATCAGACAGAGTACTTTTGAACACAGAGAACAAAAAGAAAGCTGGATGAGGTGGAATATTTATCTTCAGTTACTTGAAACTGCAAATCTTAAGTCCAGTTGTCATATGTATATAATTTAATGTATATATTAATGGATAATGTTGTCACAAACCCCCGATTCTAAACAGTCTAGTGCTGGGGCTAATGTGATATTGTATTTGGATTTTCTTCTAAAGTAGCAGTCAGAGGAATATATTACTATCACACAGGTAATGAATAATGCAGCTTGAAACAAGTTTACAGTGCGTACTCAACTGACTAAGCATCACTCCTTAATGTCTTCATAATTCATAATCAGTGGCAACTCGCCTTCCAAAGTGAGCAACGAGCATAAATATTCATAGTCACATCTAATAAATGACTGCTTAGGTCATAGATGAGGGCTTGTGTAATGAAAGTTTAAACTTTTACATCAGCTATAATACACCTCGATGAATATTTATAATGCTGACATTTTATTTGTTTTCAGGAGCTGTTATTTGTCTTGTCTCTGTGTGATGCAGGTCATGGTTTGGTTAGCGCTGCGGAGGTTGTTTAGCTGATTTGGGATGATGAAATGGGGGGTCAGATACTCTCTGTCCTCTGTGTATGGGGAAAGGTCATTGTGCTCCTGTTATTGTATTTATAAAAAATGGTATGTCTATCTCTAATGGTCTAAAGGGAGGAGAGGTCATAGTGTGTGTGTGTGTGTGTGTGTGTGTGTGTGTGTGTGTGTGTGTGTGTGTGTGTGTGTGTGTGTGTGTGTGTGTGTGTGTGTGTGTGTGTGTGTGTGTGTGTGTGTGTGTGTGTGTGTGTGTGCGTGCGTGTGTGTGTGTGTGTGTGTGTGTGTGTGTGTGAGAGAGAGAGAGAGAGAGAGAGAGAGAGAGAGAGAGAATGAGAGAGAGTCAGTGAGTGAGTGCAAAACAGGAAGGAGTTTGTAGTTTGGCAAGAAGATCTATGCTTCTTCAGGATGTTTGAAGGGATGATTTCAAATATACCAGGTGTTACCAGGTGTCTGTGAACAATATGTCAAGGACCATTAAGACTTTTTTGCATTATATCACAATTTTCATGGAGGTTATCATAATACATCAGATGCTTTGGAGTATTCTGGTTTAAAGTATATATTGTGAAATGTATTTATTTTAATTTTTCACAAAAAAGTTTGAGACCTTCTATAATTACTTTATTTTACTTCATTAGGGTAAAAATGACAATTACATTTATATTAATAAAATTACAGTTAATACAGTAAGTAAATACAGTAATACAGTTTTATATATTTGCATAAACAAATTATATATAAATAAAATATTATTATTATTAATAATGGGGAATGGGGGTGTGTACTGAATTGTCATGAACATGTCACAATGCAAACTTAATGACTTTAAAATAGATTTCATGTGTTTCTTTAAGCGAAATATAACCTATTTCTTCTTTTTTATTTTGGGGTGGAATATGACGTTCTTCAAAGGTTTCATGAGATTCACCCATGTACAATTTAATTTACTTGTTCTGTATGCAGACACATGCAGAACATATTAATTTCCCCCAGTGTGTTTGCGCTGCCTAGATTGCAAGCTTGCATGTTTGTAATATGTGAGAGGTCTATATCGTTCAGTTTGTATTATCTGTATTTCTGTACACAGCTGCTCTGAGACTGACAGTTCGGCCTGAAGATAGAAGGAAAGTACAAGATGAACCTGTACTCGTTTCATTATCACGACTGCTCAAGATGCTCTTTCACTCATGCAGATGGAGTTTCCCATTTGGCTTAGAAAGAAAAGACTGTTCTGTGAGGGTCTGGAGTGTGGCTTTTAACTTCTCTCATTATTACTGGTAAACGTTTGTTCACAGCATGCTGTCACTTTCCCTTCTCACAGAACTTATTGTATCCGACATCAAGTGATGGTTGTAAAAACAGATAATGCAAACAGTCTAAGTGATTTTGCTTCTTGTAAGTCAAGTACAGGAATCTTTTGGCAAACAAGAGTTGTTGACTAGTCCATATGTTTCCCCAGGGACCTTGCAGTTCTGCTATAAAATTACATAGTTGTTCAAGTCAGTCACTAGAGAAAAATATGTACTTGTAGGACAAAAAAGGTGAGCGGAAAAGAGGTTTTCCTCTTATAGTGAGTGATGTGTTTGTAGTGCAGAGAGTGTGTCAGATGAGAGCTTCAGGAGCCACTACAGTATACTAGCAGCACAGCTGTGCTTAAGGCTGAGGCCTTTGAACCTGAATGACACGCGTATGGGTAGGTGAGGGAGAATGGCCCGACCTAAACCCCAGAGCAATTGAAATTCAAGTTAAATTGTTGCACCTCATGGGTACTCTGTGCCACAGTAGTGATGCTGTTTTTTATTCATCATTATTTATTCTGTAGTATTTGTGTAGTTTTTTTTAGAAATAGTTCTTCCCCCATTTACTTTTGCACCTGTTGAATGTGAAATACAGCAGCGGCTGGATGTGTGGAAATCTAGGTTTTATAAACAAAGGTTTGTATTTGGAAATGTTTGTTACGTGGTCGTGGTGTCACTTGGCAATGGTGATAATTATTTAATAGTTTTTGTATTTTTGCAAATTTATAACAAAAGTTGTTACATAATGATTTTGGATTTGTACAAACATAAAACAAATGTCATGTTACTTTACATAACAGAATGGTTTTTTTGTATTTTTACAAATTTATAACGTTACATTATGTTTTCAGCTAAATTTATTTTCAACAACATCTATATTCATGGCAAGTTTATTCAAACATACATATAAAATTAAATAAACCTTAAATAAGCTTCTCCCTAGTGTTTTTTTAATAGCTAGCTAACAAAATGTGAACATTGGACAACTTTTCAGAGGTAAAAGTAACATTAATTTTATATTTTTACTTAAAATAATATCTAAAACTTTTACTCCACAAATCCAAAAACATTATTGTGTCCACAAATCCCTCATATACTAATAGACACAAAAAAACTTTCAACATAATACAATGTTATTGATCACTATTTTCCAGAGACACAAAATTAGATCAATTAACCTTCAAACGTTTTGACTGAATAATTGATTCAGGGGTGATTCATAGGCTCAAATAGAGCCTGCTTTAACGTTACTATTTTTTAACTCTTAATGTGTTTTTTGTTGCATTAACTTTGACGGCCCTGAATTCAACACAAGAGAGATTTTCTTCGCACACAGTATGAGTTGCAGTCTGACACATTTTTCCACAGGATATAATCTGCCCCTGATCATCAGCTGTTGGCCAATAGTGAAAATAGAAGCATTTTCACTAGTGGTTTCAGATTTTTGGACCCCACTGTATAATCAAATTATGGTAAGCGTTCATCTCGGTTTACTGCAGTCTCTCAGGTTATCACTGATTGATTACATATTAAATTAGGATTACTCCACTTGGTCAAGCATGAATAATGAAGTATAAGCAGCGGTCCACAACAGGGAGCTACACAGGAGCACCGGTGTGAGATTAAGCCAGGAGACTCTACCTGGAAGCTCTGTTTATTTGTAGCTAGGTGTCTTTTTTTGGCAGGCTATTTCGGGCTAGACTTTGTTCCAGGCTTGCCAGCGTATGAAAGTGGACCTGTTTGATCCTGAATGCTGTAATTTTGCTAGCTATCAAAGCTTCAGCCCACCAGGAGTCTTCATTTACAGCAGTCACTCTGCAAGAGCTGTTTTTCACCGTCCATCCCTTACCTGTCTCTCCTTCTCTTCTCTTCTTCCATGCACATACTGCATCTTCCCATATTTCCTTTGCAGCGTGTTTTGGAAAATCACCAGTGTTGTGATTTGTGCCAGTAACTTGCCATTACCGTGATTTGTGTACCGTATTGTAAGCTTGAGTAAGTAAGCATCTGTCGAGAACGTAAATGTATGTAAATGTAAAACACCCGAATCAGTCCTCGCATCAGGTTGGCTGTGATTGGCTGATGAATCCGACAGAAGAGGGATGAGAGGTCAGTCGTGGTAATTAAGCAATGAAAACATTACTGGACCGTATAAGGCGGCGAGACTCTTAATGGCATATCTCTTCAGACCTCATTGGCTTAAATGATGTATAACTACAGCAGTGCTGATCCCTCAGCGTTAAGTGCTATAAGCGCTAATGCTGTGCTCTATGGACAGATGAGCACTGACAGGAGAACAGGCGATATGTTTGACAAAGCACTCCAGATTTGCTGTCAAATACCCTTCTTTCCATCAAAATGCTGCTGATTCTTGTGGCTGTGCTCAGGGATCTATGAACCTTAAATATGTGAGTCTTATGGGTTTTATGACTACTTAACCATCCAAAGTAATTTGATGCGACTTCTTTAAAGAATTGTGAGCTGCTCTTGATGCAGTGGTCAAATTAAAATGAATAAAATTCATAGCAATCAATTCATAAACAGTGACCTCAAAAGTATTTTTGTGTTAGATAACAAAAAATCAAATGAAGTGGCACCATAAACAGCGTAGGGGACAAGTGTACATCGATATATCACTTCACATGAAGTAGAGAGGAAAATTTACTTAAGTACTTGAATTATGACTAAAATGAAAGTGGTTGTAAGGATTTGTTATTTAGTGTATAAACATTTTTTTTCAATTTAGTTTAATTCATGTCAAGTGGGGTTCCTACATAGTTGTTTGTGGATATAAAATGCATGAGATGAGATTGTTACAGCATAGTTATTATTATTACCATGAGTCGCATAAGTTAATTGGACTTTCAGCATAACCAAATCATGTTTACTTCAGAAATGTATGACTCAGTGTAGGTGTTTTGAGAATGGCAAGTTATATTATTTAAATATGCAATATGGTAATTTAAATGAGATTTATACATTCCCTGTGTATTTACACATATTCCACATATTACTGTATGTATGTCATCCTTCTCAAAATCCCTAATCTGTGCATTTTTTTTCTTTAGTCCTGCTCAGTGTGTAGGGAGCAGTGTGCACTGCACAGGGACCCTGTGAATCAGAACGCAGCTTGCGTGAACTTGAAAGAAACTGACTTCTTACATCCCTTAAAAATGACCTTGGAACAAGATCGTTAAAAGTAACTGAAAATGTCTCCGAAATGTGATGTTATGCTGCCTTTACGTGCTATTGAAAATATCTTAAATACGAGTTTCCAGTCGTAAAATGCCCTCTTAAGTCATATTTACTACTGGGAAACTCTGAGATAACTCTGAGTTGGGTGGCCATAAACTTTAAACATGGTGAAGTGCTACTACTTCGGGTAGTAATATATACCCTAATATGTACCCTTAAGGTACTACCATGCACCTTTTTTTGCACACTTTTCTGACAGTGTAGAAAATCTAACCTAATTTGTTTGCCACTTAGTTTGATATTTGTATGTAATGCAATGACATTTAGACATTGTAATGTATATGTACTGTAAAGAACTAACTGGCAAAAAATAACAACATCCGCACATTGCATTGGACATTTTAACTGTGTAACTGTTGATTATGTATACTTTTGTGCAGTCTACTTTAGAGTTGCTTTTCTTTCATCGATGTGGACATTATAAAAGCCCCAACCGATTGTGGAAACGCACGGAAAGGTTCCAGATTGGTACCAGCAGCGAGTCGTTGGAAAAGGGCTAAAAAGTCCCTCTGGTATTGGCATGAAGGGGGAGGAGGTGACATTTCCAGAAGTGAGGGCTTTGTCAAGTGGATGATTGTGTCACAGTATGCCTGTATCGCTCTTCTTTCGTCATGCAAACAAAACACAGGTGCCACGTCCTCATTCTTCTGATGATAATTAGGGTAACACAGCTGTCGGCGGCACCTCTGCTCACCTCTCTTTTGCTGTGCAATTGATCTGTCACGCCGAGGGACACCAGTGCAACTGAATTTACACCAACCGACCTGAGTTCTCTTTATTCCTTGCTAAATGGATGTGCGCAGTGGCACTATGCCACTCAAGACCCCTCCTGGCTTCTTTCAAAGCCTTTTCAAATTCAATTCATCCTTTTGTTTCTAATATGATTAATGTGCAAAAGACACTCGACCAGTATTCCATTGTCTCTTTGTTCTGTGGTCATCCATGGTGCAGTGCTGTCTTTTTGTGGAGGTGTGTGAATGGATCAGGCTTTTCCGCCCCAGCTGAGCCCTTCGGCACCGCAGAGTGGAATTATTCATGGGCTTCATCAAGTCTGCAAACAAATCCCTGGGCAGCCATGAGCGCTCTCTTAACGAGTCATGCATTTTGTTGTGTTATTACTGCACATATCCCTGCTAAATATTTAAGTGTTCACAATGTGCTCTAATTTGTGGAAGCCTATTTCTAACTCAGATTAAAGAAGTAAAAAGGTAATTGTGATTTGTATTCCTCACAGATTGCAATTGTGATTTTCTTTCTCTCAGTTGATTTTTTTCCCCATCCCTTACTTGTGACTTTATATTTTACAATTGTGACTATATCTCTGAATTGCAGTATATTTAACTCTTAAAAGGGTCATGAATCGAGAAACCAAGTTTTGGTTCAGGAGGAACTGTAAAGGGTGGCTGTTGTTCGTTTGCGGCGCTCAATGACTGTCAACCATAATAACAAAAAAATGCTTATGAAAAAAATTGCCTACCCTACCTTCCATTTTGATAAATTTCACTGAAAACAAGACTTCATATTTATGCCATTTTGTATCTCCAGTAAATGCATCTTGATTTAAAAATCTTTTGACATTTGCACTACTGGCTAAAATACTGAAGAAGAACATCACTTTTCTTTTTTGTAGTGCGATCAGACGGTATAGTAAAAGTTGTTTCCATATTTATTCCATACTTGAATTAAAAAGTTATGGATATCTGTTGAAAGTTGTATTTTCAAACTCTGAAGTGTTGCTAATACAATTCATTGTGTTTCTCCCTAGACATTAACATTTAGAAAACATATTGATGTATTGTGTTCCCAATTAAAAATATTTCTTAATTTTCCTTTATTATGGTCTTAAAAAGGTCTTTAAAAAGTCTTAAATTTACCTTCATAAAACCTGCAAAACCCCTGATATTACTTCTAATTAGGATGTTTTTTAATTAAAAAATCTTGCTAACCTTAAAAGCGGGACTAAAAGAACATTATACCATTTTAAAATGCTGTTCATGATACCTTTAGTTAGACTTTAGACTTTTTATCTCTCATTTGTCACTTTATTTCTCAAATTTGTGGCTTTTATATAAATGCTTCATCACATGTGTAACTTTTAACTATCATGATTTTATCTCTGTTCCAAATGCAAACTTTTCTCATTACTGTGACTTTATATCTCACAATTGTGACTCATAATTATGGCTTTCTTATTAATTATGTTTCTTATTTAATTATCTTATAATTCCCTTTTTTATTTGAACTTTATCCCACAATTACAAGCTCCATGTATTAGGTGAGATTTAAAATTCACCAAAGATGACTTGTTCAATTCATCTCCATTCACCACGGCTTCACCTTTCCACCTGCACCACCTCTGGTAGCCACAGTCTAAAAGGGCACCCACAGCTTTAAAACGTTAGGAACTTTTGGAGGATTTCTGCTCTGCGGAACCAGCAGCAATGCTTGTGAAACAGATATTGAGGGAAGTTTTTTTTTGTTCTTTTCTCAAGCATGGTGATCAATGAGATTGTGGTCAATGCTGAGCTTTCTCTAAAGGCCTCAGTGGCCTTTTCTTTCCTTTGCTCTCCCCGCCACAGACTCTTGACGCTCACATAGCCTCCAAAACATGATTACTCCACTTAGTGCTTGAGTGTGTGTTTTTCCCCAAGCAGCTGACTTCCCATGGTCCATTGCACCACATTAGAGAGGTGTGCAATGTCACGATCATTCACAGTACCCCCCAAGCCACACTGCCATCCCCATATGGCTGATCTCCATGTCTTTGAGTAATGGCACTGCTTTCTGTCTGCGTCCGCCCCCACCAACCTGTGAGGCAACCTAGCATGGTTTTGTCACTCGTTGCCAATCTTGAGTGTGACAACAGATAAATATGGCAGACTTTACTGTACAGCAGTGTGTCCAGCTGTATCATTTGACACTGTGACCCTGGTAAAAGTTCTGTGATCTTTTAAATAAACATGATTTTGTTCCTCTGGCACGTAAGGGAACAGATGTAAGATCTCATTATTCTTTACCTTGCCATATGGCATTAAATCCCCTGAGTTCCACCCTTATGGATGTTTTTTCATTCAGAGCTACAAGTAGAAAGCAGCTGGATGGCCGTAGACAGTAAAACCAGGTCTATCTTTCATACAGGATGGTAAAAAAAAGCCAAGGTGGGAGTTTTAAATGGCGTTCCCTGCACATTTTTTTTCAGCACAGCATCACAACAATCTGCACAATTTCATGGTTAAGTGAGAAAACCCTATTTGTGCCAAACTACTTCACAAATGGCACTTTGTAAAAGTAACACATTTCCCTATGAGGTTTAAATTGATTATTTAAATAAGCCAAGGAACGCTTTAAGTAACGTTCATGATGTCGCAACAGCTTTTGTTATTCAGAGAAGCCTGATTAAGATTACTTCACAAAAATAATGGGTTACTTTAACTAAAACATTTTGGGAATGTCCATTTAGATAAATACTGACAACGAGCTCAATGTGCTCAAAGACTGTTTACTAGCATACTAATTCAATAAACTGAATTGTCAGACAAAACAGTTACATTATAATTCAAAAGATATTTCTTACAAAACCATTATACTGCATTAGAAATGTCCAAAATGTAGCATCTGTTAAGTGCCTCAATTTTCATTTGTACCAGGTCAGCATGTTCCCGCAGGTTTAAATGAAATGTTGGGCACATGTACTTACACTGCAGTGTTGCATGGCTGTTTGCCTGACTTCAGTGAGCTGCTTTTGGCCTGCACCAGGCCGCTCATTAAAAGCCTGTCAGCAGTGCATCTGTATGCCTGACAGCCACTCTGTCAACCTGCAGGAGCAGATAGCACACAAACAGACAAATATTACCCTCATACACAACTCTCCCTCTGGCCCACAATTCCAATGCTGAAGCCCAGATTGGCTCCTCCAGGGCGAGAGGCTCTGTTTACGCCCTGGAAATGATGCATATGCAGTGTGCTGTAACCACAAGAAAAATGGCTTTCAAACCCCTTTCAGCGTTATCCTCCATTTCCTGTCCATACATCATGGATATTCACAATGTATATTTGAGCATGCAATGAGACGATAGATTCTGACATCTGTCCAAATGTGAGTCTTAAAAGGATAGTTCACACAAAAAATAAAATACTGCCATTATTTACTCACCCCATTGTTGTTCCGGACCTGAAGGACTTTATTTATTAAGTCAAAAACAAAAAGGAGGATTTTGAAGAATACTCTGATCAACCTTGTTTTCCCAATGCTGTTACAATGAACAGGAACTAAGGTTTTCCAACATTAAAGGATGCAAAAGCACCATAAAAGTGGTCCATACGACATTTACTTTTATTCCAAGTCATGAAGTAGCTTTGCATGCTGAACAGACTGCAATTTTAAGCTGTTCGTCTCTAAAAACCCTGGCATCCAGCATGGCACTTTTACAAGATATTATGAAAATGTGGTGTTATGCAGTTTGTAAACGAACAAACTAAAAAAAATAAAAAATTATTGATAATGTATTGATCTAATTCAAAACACCAGTCTGAATGATTTGTTCATATTATCAAGTTCAACTCACTGATTCAGGATTTATCCTTTTCACACAAGCACTCTAATATTAAATACTTTAAGTGCTAATTAAGTGCTTTTCTACAGGTATTCAAGATAATGACGACTAGTTCCTAAATGTAAAGCCGTCTAACTTCCTCTTCTTTTTTTTTCCACCTACCTCCCACTCTAACTATTAAGCGCCTTGGCATATAATCTTAAAGTTTGCTTGAGTCTGCATGTGTTCTGTATAAAAGGGAAGCTCATTTAACCTTTGTGAAAACATTTTAACCTTTTGCTGCCCATCATTGTTACCCAGAAGCTCCACTTGAAGCTCCATTTGAACCATTAATTACTTTAAGGAATTAAATTTCGCTCTATATAATCTAGAAATATCTATGAATGTTGTTTGTCTTTCCTCGCTGAGCCGGATGTCACTCTGTAGAATTCACTCTGAATAATATGAGCTTATGCACAGAGGAGGAAGTCAGATTGTAGCCGCTATTTACAAGTTAGCACAGGGGCTTTGGACAGATGGGATGTTGTCTGGAAGCCGGCATAGGGAATAAAGGAAAGAATCTTCTCCGAGAAAGAGAGAGAAGGTCGCAGACTTGTACATGTCTCCCCACTGCAGCGAACCCATTACCGGCCTCTCTCCGAACCCTCCATCTCCAAGAATCCCAGTTGTCCCCCGAGTGTTGGAGAGCCTGTGCGCCCCATCCATCCACACTGGCGGGGACTCCATTACGCCCTGATGGAAAGCGATGGAAAACCAATTGGGGATACAGGGCCGTGCAAGTACGATGCATGGTCACACGGACCACCGCAGACAGGCAATCTGCTGTGATGAAGAGACCCTTTACACAGCCCGCCTGCGTCCTCTAGGATCCCCTTCAAGCCCCACCGAGCCCAACACCCACTTTTCCCGAGCCCGACGCGTCCACACATCGGTACACCTCAAATTAGAGAGTAGCCAACGTGGAAGTCTCCATGGAAATGGAGACGTTTTGCGTTGTGTGCTACTTCTGTTCAAAGACTGTTCGAGATGTCAAAGGTCAATGCACACATGCCCTCTGTGTGAATAAACATCTCACTTGGCATTTATATGCAGAGAAACTTTTTCTAAATCATCGCTGGGGTTCATAAAAATCTGTTTTTATTTAATCTAATACAGTTTATTTTCTGTTGTTAATTTACATGCCTTCAGAGAGGAGAAATTATTCTTTTGAAATTATTCAAATGAGTTTGTATTAGTTTTAGGCGTAAAGTGGATCTAATTAATCTGATGTGAATGCTGTGATTCTGTTACTCAGCCACTCTTGAGACCCGCATCACAGTGCAGTAAACAAAACGCCCTCCTGCAATTTTCTTTCATTCAATTTATCTGCGGTATCTGCCTAACAAGAGGGGTCCTGCAGGGCTGATTTTTTTCTGTCCTTTTCTACGTCCATATGCAGGTGCCGTATGTAAAGGTGGCTCCGGAAGACATACTGAAGGTGCAGTTTCCTCGCTTTACCACGCTGGACCTCAGGCCCACTAACACAGACATCAGCATGGCTGTAGCCGGACTGCTAACGTTCTTTAACAGCAGCACGTCGTGTCTCATATGTTCTCAGGCCGATTGTGAGTATCATATGGTTTCTATTGTAATGAGGCTTTCATTTGACTTCTTGTATTGTGTTTTCTTTTTTGGGTGTTTTTTTTTTTGGTGGGGGGAGGGGGAGGGGGTCAAAAATACAGACAAAAACACAGACAAAAACACAGACAAAAAGAGTGAAACTGAAATATTATTACAATTTAAAATCTGTGGTGGCAAAGCCTCATTGACTCTAGTATTCAGTGTTACATGATCCTTAAGAAATAAAGAAATTTGTGCTCAAGAATCCTATCTTATTATTATTAGTTTAAAATGGTTGTGCTACTTAATGAAGTGTGGGGGAGCTTTTTTGCAGGATTCTTAGAGAAAAAAAATCTTTATATAAGTTTATTCATACGAATTGTTTAGTATATGTTTATGTTTGTAATGTAAAATATATATATAGCACTTAACTATATCTAAGATGCAAGGGACTTCAACAATTCCGAAATAAAAACTAAATTAATACATTTTGGTTTAATTTCTGTCGCCCACCTCGGTTGGGGAATCCTGCATTAGAGCCAAAATAACATGTACCATAATTATATATGTTCTGCTCTACTCTTTCCGGAATGGCAAAATTGCCTGCATCTGTCAAGCAGCTGATGTCATCTCGTATAGATTGTTACAGCTGCATTCTGACATATGCATTCTCTACCAAGTAAACATAGCGTTTCATAATGGTACATGCTGTCTTTGCACTCTCTTTACCATTGTATGGTTTTGTACACATTCACAAACTCAAACAGGGAACTCAAATACTCCATTACACTCTACTGATTATTTGGCAATAGCAACTGCTTATTAAACCTAACATGTCCACACTGTTTTGATGATGACATTTAATTCATCTCATGCTGTTTGACTGTACTGCACTGTTAGATAAATCCAAATGTGTTGTTCATTCTTTCTCTTCTCCATCTGTGTCCTTCAGGTATTCATCATTTGTCATGTCCCCTTCATTCACCATCAAACATCCACCCTGCTGCTCACGTCAGAGCACTCTGCAGAAACAGAGATGTCCATGGAAATGAATGACTGAAGGTTTAAATCAAACCCACTGTAGTCAAAGAAATGGTGACTGACGGATGACCCTTTCCAGAAGTCTCCTTATTAGACACACATTGAGCTTAGCTTGGCAGAGGATTAAAGTTTAGTATTCTGCCTTTCCATCTCAGAGCAAGGATGCCACAAATTACCCAGAGAATCCAAACAAAGTCACATTGCCCCTTCAGACAGTGGCTACCTTTCTCCCTAATCAGCTTAAGGCCTTCAAGTGGAACAGCTATCATTCCCACTAAGACGTCAGAGAGGGTTGTAGAGAGATGGCAAACTACCAATATAGACTTGAGAACAGGGTCAAAACTGTATCAAACCAATAATTAAAATTGCTTTGGTGCAGTTCTAAAATCTCATTGAAAAAAAAAAAAGACATTCATGGGCAAAATTCAGGATTTCAGAATTTGATCTCTTTCTATTTAGAAGTTGTTTTTGAATTTAATTGGCAACACCCTAAAGGATGCTGAATTGAAATTTGATTTTTACTGAACTGCAATTCAGAGACATTATACTCAAATCACACAAAACTTTTGTGACAAAACGTAAATAATGAAATTTTGACAATTGAATGTTGAGACATTTTTGTATGACTACAGATATTTCAAAATTAAGTCCAGTACTGTAAAAAGAAATGAAAAAAAAGATTAAAATGTTGCCATACAGTACCAAAAAAGTTACCTTTCAAAAGTTTTGGGTCAAAATATTATTATACTCACCAAGGCTGCATTTCTAAATTATAACAGTTTAAAATAACTGGTTTCTATTTTAATGTATATTTTAAATGTAATTTATTCCTTTGATGCAAAGCTAAATTTTCAGCATCATTACTCCAGTCTTCAGTGTCACATGATCCTTCAGAAATCATTCAATCAATATGTTGATTTGGTGGTCAAGAAACATTTTTGTGGAGATTATTTAAAGAATAGAAAGTTTAAAACAACATCATGTATTTGAAATAGAAATATTTTGTAATATTTATAATAATAATAATAAGTTTATTTTATATAGCGCCTTTCCCAAACCCAAGGTTGCTTTACATAGAGGAAAGGCAAGTATACACAACAGCAACAACCAAAACAATACAACAAAGACAGGTAATCTGAGTGAAGCTATGAGTTTGGTGTGGAAATTTATATTAATTGTATTTATTTATGTATTTATTTTAATTCTATTCAAATTACAATTCAGAATCATGTTTAGGAATTCTAATTCAGTTCTGAATGGCACACAACCCTGGCACTCCGATGGAAAGACTCGAGAGTGTGAATAATTTGTATGCCATTGTGATCCTATCTACAATTGCTAAATCTGATGTTATTATCTCAGTTCTGCATCCTAAAAAGACTCCAATGTTTTGCTCATTCTACCATAAAAAGCTAAAAGCAGACAGCGTTGCAGGTAACTTGGAAAGTTTGGCTTGTGGTAGACTCTAAAGTTAACCATTTCACGCTCATGCCAACACTATTCCTCTATTGTTTTTCCCTTTGTACCTTTGGAGCACAAGTGCAGCTTTCTACACTGAGATGAGTTGGAAATGGGAAAAACAAAATAACATTGTTTTTCTGTTAATAATGAGTGCATAGGCTCCCTGAAGATTTCTGTTGGAGAATAAAGGAGGTTCACAGCAGCGACAGGCCAAACTTTAAATACTTTGTGACAGAAAACTCTCATAAAACTGTACTAAGGTGCTTTTGTCTCCCATAAGAAATCCCTTAGAGCAATTCTAAACTTAGCAAGCTTCCAGATAGCCTAAATTAAATAATATTTCATGTCTGTCAGTCAGTGCATGTGTATATTGAAATTCATTTTTTTTTTTTTTTATAAATAAGTTATACTTGCATTTACATTTGTGACACCCTTTTCCCATACACAGAATGCAATGATTAGATTAAGGTCCATAGAAGATATATATATATATTTTTTTAATATTTAGAGCATTATTTATTGCCACACCTATTATTGTTTGCTATTAATTTCAACCAGGTTAACAAAAGGGTTTATGAAAAACATTTCCTACCCTGGCTTTAAGGCCCGTTTACACAAAGAGTGATAACTGTAGTGGTAGCTATAATAATAACCATATTAACACCTACACCAATAGCATTGTTAACATAATTGCAGCACATGCTTTAAAGTTGAGTGAAATTTGATTGGCTTCCAATGATTTTATTATTCATCAGCTGTGAAATTGCTGTGCCGTAATCGTTATACTTGTGGTATGGATTCTTAAAGTTACGGGCAGTGCACATCAAGGAAAAAACGATAAAGTTTTAATAATCGTTTTAACTCTATGAGAATAGCAAAGTCCATACCACAACTTTAACAGTAACAATTTTGTTGGAATCACTTTCAAACCCAATTTAAAAAAAAAAAATCCTGCTGATGAACAATAAAAATATTGACAAACAATCAGAATCCACACGACTTTTAAGCGGCAGAGGACATAACTGCAACACACACTAATAATAACGTTATCGGTGGTAGGCCTAATTATCATTATAGTGTATCATTATCGCTATAGTCAGTGTTGGGGGTAACGCATTAAAGTAACTTGAGTTATGCAATCAGATTACTTTTTTTATTGAATCTAAAACAAATTATCTGTTACTTTCTGTTACTAAGTAAGTAAAGCAAATTAATTTATTTTCCCATGTATTGACTGACAGCTCTCCTGACCCCATGTTGAGAGAAATTGTGAGTAAGTGCAGTGGCGTTGTGAGCGTTATGTGTGAACATGATGAGTATTGTAATTCTAGACTAAATATGAGCATACATTTACTGATTTACTTCTTGTCCTGCGTCCTATTCTTCTGTATTCCCGAATGGCAGCACAGCTGAAAGGCCTGTTTGTTTGAGCTGCGCACTCTACTGTACAGGCATTCACTTTTGGTGTAAAAGGGCCTTTACATTTGCCAAAATTAGAACTTTTTTGTTGTTATATATATATATATATATATATATATATATATATATATATATATATATATATATATATATATATATATATATATATATATATATATATATATATATATATATATATATATAAACAGCCCAGCCCAGAAAAAGTTATGCAAAAGTAACTTCACACATTACTTTCCAAAAAAAGTAGCAAAGTAACACAATTAGTTACTTTTTTAGGGAGTAACGCAATATTGTAATTTTCCCTCACACTGGCTATAGTTACTTCTCTTGGTGTGAACAGGCCTTTAGAATTAAATCTTTTCATTTTATGGTTGTTGTATTTATTCTTGGTTTGAACGAACATTTAATTGACTCTTGCACATCATTTCCTTTATTACAATATCACTTCCCCAATTCAGTTTCATTCGTATAATACACAAGAGAACGTATAAATGCAGTTTACATTCTTAAAGATCCCCACCCCCACATAAAGTAAATCGTTCTCATGAAATCAGTATGCAAAATGCTATAGGCTAAATACCGTTTGAGAAAAATTACACGGTAGAGTAGCTGATATCAGTAATGCTTGTAATTTGAAAATGTATGTGTCAATAAAACACTTGGGGAGCACATTCGTGCTATTGTCTGGAACAAATATGCATGCACCATTGAATAGCTCCTCCGCACAGTGGCAGGTCTTGGGCCCATTGTGGGTAATAGTCATTTCTGCTTTAGCTGACAAACATTACAGGTTGTGAAGTGGGTGTGCGAGCCAAAGGGTTGAGAGGAAATGCCACGGGCTGTAGCGACTGCCCTTCAAAACATTTCTATAAGAAGCGGATGATGATTCCTCGTGCTGCTAGCATAATAACCCTGTTCACCTGCGTCTCTGTTTGCTTGTCGTTTTCCGTTACTGTTTCTTTTTCTCTCACGTTCAGTCTCACAGGATGTACAGCTCTCATTAATCACTTAGCACACTGACAGCTTAATAGAGCATGGCCCACTCATGAATACTTCACAGACCTGGCCTGACACGGTGCAAGGACAGTTATTCGTTCGACTAACCTATACAGCACTGATACCCAGGAGGCCATTGCATATGGATTTATCTATAAACAACCAATTGTGATTGTCTAGATTTTTTATATACTGTGTGTATATTTTATATATAAGATATATTTTAATTTTGATACAACTAGCGCCTGTATTCTAATTATGCTGTGCTTAAGCTATTAGTTTAATGGTATAAACTTTAAATTTCAACTTTTTAACTGAACTGATAACATGTGTAGCTTGAATGAAATTTCAGTCTGCCAAATGCATAAATGGAAAATGTACTGTAATTGGCTAATATTGGGGGCTTTTTGCCTTAGTTTGGCAGGATACTGGAGAAGCAACAGAAAAGAAAGGGGGAACATATCTGGAACAAATCCAGGCGGGAATTGCATATATATAGTTCTAAAAATCGTTCTCAATATTAAAGAATAGCGGAGTTCACACCACAAATATAACAATAACGGCACAGAGAAACAATATCGTTGGAATCACTTTCAGAACGATTGTATCCAGCTGATGAATGATAAAAACATTGACAGCCAATCAGAATCCATCCTGCTGTAATGAGCTTGAGCATTTAAACTGACAGAAAAGCATGCGCTTAGAATAAACAGAATGATATCATCCGCTGGTGTGGACTCTTACATAGTTATCTTTATAGCTATCACTCTTGGTGTGAATGAACCTTAACTGTACCAATCTTTTGAAGACAAAATCAGCAGTCTTCATTAGTGGACATTCAAGAGTTGCCATGTAAAAGTAGCATGTCACAGCTAACTGTTTTTATGGTTCTAGTGGCACCATCAGCCAATCAGAGTTATCATGGTGTCATTTGCTTATGGCTCAGGTGACTGGATCCATAATTATTTATACAATAACTTTTGCTATTGACATGAATGGAAACGCTAACTAATAGCTTTTACCACTGAAATTAATAGAAATACAAAGAGATAACTTTTGCCAGTGAGATGAATGAAAAGCAACTAATATCTTTTATAATTTAAATGAATGTAAATCTTAATTAATAGTGGTTTTTTTCTCCATTTGAGATGAATGGAAAAGCTGACCAATTTCTTTTTACTGCTGAAATGAATAGAAATGCTAACCGATATTGTTTGCCCTTGAGATGAACGGAAATGCTAACTTATATCTTATGATAGCCCATTCCCTGTTCTACAGTATAAACCTTCTTTGGATGAGGCTCTAGGTTTCATCTGGCTGCACAGGGCCGCACCGTGTAGTGAGGTGCATTAAGGTCTCATTAGTGAACAAAATTACCTGTACTACCGACCTGTACTATCCAGTCAGGAGCCCCAGAAGATCAACCAGATTCTGTCTTCGTCAGGAATTACCCAAATTATTCTGAATGGGGTCAGCCAGGTGAGCGCTACAATCTCTTTCAAGTTTGTCCCCTTGAACTAAAGGAGCTCTCGGATTTAATTGAAAGGAACAGAGCTTTGGTGCCCAGATTGAACACAGTGAATCAAATATACACACTTCAAAGAGGTTTCCCACCTGTCAGATTTAGTGCGCCTCTCCTCTTGGAACAGAAATATTGTACTACTTGTTTGCCCGACATTCTTTTCTGCTTTGAAGTGATCTGTAATTAAAGATGATTAAATAAGAAACTACGTCCCACAGAGAGATGAGAACTGAAACGTGGGTGAAGTGGGATGATCTAATCATCCTGCCTCTTCAAGAAGATTATGATAAATGTGTAGATAAAATAAGGATGGTAATCAAACAAAAACACTTCTTTTAGCCCCTGAAATGAAAAGTCAGAGTGATGGAAGTCGCAGAGAAAGGATCGCCTTTCTAGATGGGGCACTTGATATCAAGCAGGACGCTGGAAACTCTCTTTTGTCTGGCTGTGTTTATTTCTGAAGTTCTCTCCTTTGTGCTGGAAGACATTAATTTAATGTGATAAGGAGTGTAATGGGATTCTGACATGCGTTGTTAAAGGAGGAAGACAAAAGCTGTTTTTTTTCTGCTCACACCCCTTCAGCTTTCCCTTTTTTCTGACTAATGAGAAGAAAAGAGGGCACGAATAGTTGTCTGGCCTCGGGCAGAATGAGATCTGACTGAAACTGTTTTTAACAGTAACTGATATAAAAGGTTTACTGAACTCTTCAACTTGCTTATTTTGAAAAAAACAACAACAACAACAACCAGATGACCAGACAGCAACATAATAAAGCTTGACTCTAAATATTGTAATGCTAGTCTGTTCTGACACCCCATATCAAAGAAAGAATGAAAATGCGCTGTAAGAGAGTTTTAAGTCAGCATGAAATACAAATTCGCTGTTTTCCATCTATCGATAATCGGTTTACTCAGATGTAACAAATGTAGCAATACGAAAGAAAAGATGTCGCTACTTTCATTGCATCGCAACTTTAATACAAACAATAAATATACAGTACCTACAAGAGAGCAGGTGAAAGGAACAAAAACCATCCTAAGCTGGTTTTCAGCTGGCTTAGTTTGCTGATGAGTTCCCAAAGACCAGCCGAATCATGTTTTTGATTTTTTCAAAATCATGTGCCCTCAAAATCATGTTTTTCGGTGCAAGGTCAGGACAAACTGTCACTCACATGAGATCACAGCAATATCAAATTACAACCATCCAATCAATTCCCAACGGACAAAATCAAGTACCGCCCTATATTTTTTCTTGTTCTAGAAGCCTTTTCCCTCAGATAGACTAAATAGAAGAGAAAAGACTATCTTGACTTCTGTTTCATGCTGGCTTTAAGCACAAGTCTAGCGGAAGTTAACAAGTGACATCATCTCAGATTTTCATCAAAGTGTTACGCATTGTACCGTAGTCAAATCTTGCCTCTTGTACATGTGTGTGTACATTTGTTATTTACCTGCGCAAATAGTCTTCTGCTATGTTTGATTTGGGCTCCCTAGAGCTTTTACGCATGTGTGTATCAGCTGTAGCATATGTCAACGATGTGTGTGTTTGAAGGATAAAGTAACTTCGCTTTGCAAAAGCCCAGTGGAAAGTGATAGCTGAAGAAATTACTGGCTGCCAGAGTGAATTGAATCTTTATCACTATCTTTGTGTGGGAAGCTGCTTTGTGCTTTTCTCTTGCCAATGCTTGAACCTTGTCTTTAACACCTTACCCACTGTGCGAACTTAACCCAACATCTTCCCATTTACCTTCCATGTATCCTCACATTTTCCCAGTTAGCCAATCCTCCCTAAATCAAAGTAGCCTACATAAAGCCGAACAGAAAGTTAGCAGAGTTATATTAAAAACTTAAATAGTGTGTGTTTTGCTGTTCTCACAAGTTCCTGTCCAGCTTGATCTGCGAAGCCAGTGCATGTGTTAGCTAGCAATGCTGTAGCGCAGTGTTTAATGTAGTGCACTAAATGTGAAATTGCATGTGATGTGCAGCGAAACGAGCGAAAGACAGAAACCGAATGCTTATGGATAATCAAATATACGCTGAGTAAATCAGGAAATGGAGATGACTGAGCAATGGCATCGGCCAAGTTATGTGTGAAGTCAGCAGCTGAAGCTTTTGAAATTTAACGAGTCAGATCATAATAAACCGATGTCACGTTCTGTTGCGATACAGTGTTGTGCAATTCGCAAGTCCTGTTTTCCCTGGGCCTCATAATTGCCTAAGGAACTGAGATTAAACACTTGAATGATTATGATTTTGCTAATTAAATGAGTTGCGGACATACTGTACAGCAACAAAAAAAAAGCTTTGTTATTGTGGAATTCAATTAAAAAATATTGGCAGATAATTAAGCGGATTTTGTCAGACAACTATAATAGCATTATATTCATGCACAGAAAATCGACCCTTAAAAGGCTTGATCCCATGGTATCGTAATTGCTGTGAAAAGAGAGGGAGGATATATGTCTTGTTTTGAGAGAAAGTGACATAAGTCAGGATGCTGAGGTGTTTTGTGTGTGTCCCCCTTTTCAACAGGCCTATTAAACCTGGAGGTGTTACTGCGACAGTTTCTCATCTCCAAGGAAACCCTGTCTGTTCGCATGCTGGATGAGAGCCAGGATCCCACCCCCCTTCTCAAGGAGATCCGCGATGACAAGACTGCTACCATCATAGTGGATGCCAACGCCACCATGTCTCACGTTATTTTGGAAAGGGTAAATTTATCTTGTTTATAGGCTATATTATTTTACTAGAAAACCAGACAAAAATACTGATTTAGAAAAATATTTTTGCACTGTCTCTCTCTCAATCCATTGCTGGATCTGCATACATCCGGGGTTTGAAACGTTTGCAGAAATATAAGGGTAAAAAGGCCATCATGTAATTATGAGCTGAAAATAGACCATTTGCATGAGATAGATCTAAATGTCAATGACCATGACCTTGAGTCTCAGAATAAAATTAACAATTGCTCATAAAGATGGAAGAATTTAATGATGCCATTCAACTATATGTGTTCCTCTAGTTTCACAGTGTAGTATTATTCTCATGACCCTTTTGTCTTTTAAGTGTAAATGTTGCTCCTTGTTTGTAAGATTGACGCGTATGAGCTGTAGGAAATAAATTTTAACGCTCAAAGCGAATGAACATACACATACATGGATGCCGCCTCATGACTGAATAATTTGATAGAGATGACTGATTGAACATACTCACAAACCTCTGCAGCGTATGTGTGAGACATGAATCATTATTTTCAGGAAAGAGAAATTAAAATGTAGTCATTTCAGGGTTCCACGTGATTTCAAATTTTGCATGAGGGCGAAAGAATTCCCCATGCAGATTTTGCTACGGGTTCAAGCTGGACACGTGAACTTGCCGCTTTGACTAAAAGAAAGCTGCTTGGTTTGAAAGTGTCTACAATCAATAGTGTAGTGATGTATGAAGCACAACACACACAGAAAACAAAGGAATTTTCCGTTTTTGCAGAATTGTTTTTTGACCGCAACTTAAAAGATTGGGAAATTTCTTATGTTGTGAATATCATCATAACTTATCATAATACCACCAGCCCATCCCTTCCCTTCTTTTCCTTTTCATTCCATTTGCTTTCCTTCCCGTCCCTTTCCTTCCCCTTCTGCTTCCTCTTCCCTTCCTACTTGACTTATTCTCATCTTATCTCATCTCATGTTATCTCCTGTTATCTTGACTCTTCTGTGCTCTCACATTTTAGACATTATAGCCAATGGTTATCCACCGTTATTCCTCCTTATTCACTCCATTTCTCTTTAATCAAAGTATCTCATGACCATCACAGGTCTTTCCTTGGCATTTCCTGTTGCTATGGAGACACAGGGACAAACACCACCACTGTTACACTGGTGGGTTGTGTGGTTCACAGTGGTTTCTTTGTCTGTTTATCACCCTTACTGTGATTCCCATACAGTCCCTCTTTCAACCTATTTCTCCTTCTTCTTTCTGTATATCTCACTGTCTCTGTTTCATCCACTCATATTTACTCTTCATGTCTCTGTTCCTCTCTCTCTTTGGATCTATTTGGAGCAAGCATGCGGCAGAGCAGTGAAAAGTTGGCACGCGTTCAGCTTGTGAGGAGCGAGTGTAGGGCAAGCATGCTAGAGCTGTTTGCCAATGTTCACAGCACGGCTCACACACCAGCTTGAGTTACAGGATTCAATTACATGGGCAATTGCAGGGAAAGAACTTGCATTATAAATACTTTACGCAAGGACAAAATTATCATAACCTGGAAAAACTCTCATTTCCTTGGTCCATTTTCTCCCTCTCTCGCTTTTCAACACAACACTGGTCAAATGAAATGCAGATGGGCATTATGGGAAGCTAGACTGGGAGTCTGGGTATATATCTACCAGACAGAGTGTAAGTGCCTCTATATAGATGCTGTTTCGAACCATATTACAATCACAAGAGAACAGGTGGCCAGGAGTGCTGTGTTAGCATGACTTGTGCTCTAAAATGTAGGAACAAAGCTGGGAAGTTAAGACCTGGTACTTCCGCCACCATCAGCAGATCTGAGGTGGCCACAAATTATGCTCTGCCACATAAGTTGTACATGTCACACAGGTCGGAAAGAACACAACTTTGGGGCTGTACAATTAATAATGTTCAAACAAAAAGTGTAGAGGGCACATTCTGAAGTCGGGATGAGAAAAACTGAGTTATTTTCAAAGGCAAGAAAAATTGTTCAATGGGTTGCCTTAATGACTAGTCAATTAATCAGCCTTAAGGACGCCATGTTACACTACTGTTCAAAAGTTTGAGGTCAGTAATACTGTTTAAATGCTTATGTTCACCCAGGCTGCATTTATGTGATCAATCATACAGTTCAAACAGTTATTAGCAACAGTTATATTAGTTACAGTTAAATATTATTACCATTTAAAATAACTGTTTTCTATTTGAATATATTTTAAAATGTAAATTGTATTCCTATGGTGGCAGAGCTGCATTTTTAGCATCATTCCTCCAGTCTTCGGTGTTACATGATCCCTAACAAATTATGCTAATTTCCTGCTCAAGTATTTCTTATTATTTCCAATGTTGAAAACAGTTGTGAATGGACATTTGTGTTTAATAGAAAGTTAAAATTATTTGGAATAGAAATCTTTTGTAACATTATAAATGTCTTAACTGTCCCTTTAGATCAATTTAATTGATCCTTGCCAAATAAATGAATTCTTTCTTTCTTACTTTTAAAAAAAATACTAACAACAAACTTTTGAACGGTAGTGTATAATTATTTTATAATTAACTTTCACTAGAATGTCAAAAAAAAAAATCTGCAAAATGTATCTGTCACGTTTTGGGTTTGTTCATGTCATGTTCCTGTGTCTTGTAATGTGATTCCCTGCTAGTCATGTGATCCTGCCATGCGTTCCCTTGTCTGATGTGTCATGTTGTCATTGGTTCTTGTTTCATTGTTCACAGGTGTCCCTTGTCTTGTCATTAGTCTTGTGTGTATTTTAGCCCTCATGTTTGCCATGTGTCTTTGTCAGGTTTTGTTCCATTGTTGGTAAGCATCACGTTCACGAGTTCATGCCACGTCATGCTTTTATTTTGATTTTATGTTTATAAATAAACTGCACTTGGGTTCTCTTCAAACTTGCCTTCAGTGGATCCTTACAGTATCTCACCAGTCAAAGTCATCCATCCATTTTAATACAGTATGTATCTGACTTATTGACTGTTTTTGAGTGACTAGTGGACTACTCAACCATTGTGACTCATTACTATTCTGAAGTGACCAATAACTAAAAATAAATCTCTGTATGTTCTGTAATGCAGAGTTCACACTGAACGATTTTAGGCCTGATTTTTCGCTCGCCGACAGGTTTTATGAGATCGCCAACAAATACCCGAAATCTTAGGACTATGTCTGCGATGACTTGTACCCAATGAGAAAGGGCAAGAAACAGGACAGCGGGATGTTCGGGGAGAAGTTATAGACCAGAATATCAGTATTTTAATATATATATTTACAATTATATCAAACAGAAACAAAGCACAAACTTTTGCTTGACCAGAAGCAATGGCAGCACATTGCAAAATCATTTATTTATCCCCAACTTTCCTTGCTCCCCTCATCTTCCCAACCATTTTCTCCTGCATAATCAGTTTTTTTTTCTCCTTTTCGCTGCAAAATTAGTGCACAGACCATTTAGATCACAACCTTCTTGCAGGCTATAATTTTTAATAACAATTTCAGTCTTGCGTGAGAACTCCGGTCTCATGCACGCTTGATCTTGCGTTATTTCCTTTTCACTTCTCGCGTGTGTTTGGTTGTGAAACGTAGTTTGCGGAGCAGGCAGAAGTCGTCGCCGATTCTTTCTTTTGTAAAGTCATGCAGTGTGAAACCTCATGTCGCCGATCCATCGTGCAGTGTGAACGCAGCAGCAACTGATTGCTACCCCAGAGTCGTGTAGTGTGAAAAGAACAGTGACTCGACTGAAAATTGTGCAGTGTGAACTCCGTATAAGGGTTGATCTTATAGATTATGGCTGCAAGGTTAATGAAAAGATCTGAAAGAACAGTTTTGGAGAAATTATTTGTGAAACCTATAATAATTACCAAGTTACTTTAGTGTTCTCTCTAGGAAATGTGATATTTTTCACTGCAGGTTATTTTTGATCAATATGTTTTTAATTATTTAACAAGAAGACAAACACCCCCCATGTTGAAATACAACAATGCTGTTCAATCTCTTTCCCTCTTGTGCATTTCTTGTACTCTAAACTGTCCCTTTTACTCAGTTTTGTCTCTGCTTCCATAGAAATAATTGTTGAAAGTGTTTTCACCCCTGACATTTGATTGACATATTGTATTTGCTGCTTGTTTCCTTGGAGACAGTGGAGAATTGATAAATAGAATGGTAATGACAGTCAGAGTGGGAATGTTGTCTGTCTTTTGTTAGCTTTCATCCAACCCTGAACAGGTTTTACAAAGCAGAGAACCTTTCCTTTTTCTTCTCAATGGTGGCGATGACGTGCGCAGATTCAGACTATGTAACTGTTTGAATTAGCCTAGCATTGTCAAAAGTGTTTAATGTACCTCTCTCTTCTCTCTTCTCCAGGCCTCAGAGTTGGGGATGCTGTCAGTTTACTACACCTATATCCTGACTTCCTTGGTGAGAGAATTTATGGGTTATACACTCTAATGTCCCTGTTCCTCCCACGTTAAAAAAGTATCATACAATATTTATATTATACTCCTGGGCAAAAAAAAAGGCTAAAAATTAAGCTTTTAATTGTCTTAACTGTAAATTATTGGTCAGGAAGTACGCAAATTGTAAGCAAATGCTACTTAAAAAGCCATGTCTGTCTCAGAAAACCCATCAAAGACAGAATGATGTTTTTGGCAGAATATGGAAAGTTGAGTTTCACAATGATGCTCCAAAGCACTGTCTTCAAAAATCTGCTAAGAAATATAATAATAAATGCATCTCTACCACAGTGAATTATCAATTTTGAAAACAAAGATGTGCTGCTTAAAAGGTTTGTAAAAACTTTTCTCATAATATTCAATGAACATCACCACATTTTTCAATGCTTCTCAAATGACTCGTAGGATGAACCTGTCTCTCTAAATCCCTCCTTTCCAAGAGCTACTCTGCTCTGATTGGCCAGGTGGCCCAGTCTGGTTATGATTGGTCTACCGCTTACAGTGCATGTCGGAAACAAACCTGAATTTTAGCACTGGAGGCTTCCTAAAGCTCAGAGATTTCTCTGTAAAGACAGTAATAATGGTGTAGATTTTGCCATATGAAGCATAGAGGGAGTTAATGATGAAACATTGGAAGAACTAGTTATTCAACCCGAACCTCCATCGCAAGAACGACTTGAGCAGTCCTCATCCTTTGGAAGTGTTTACAATATTGTATTTTTTCTCAACACATTTGCTTTTTATTGCATACAATTGCACAAACAGCAATTAGTGTACCCCAAACTTCAGAATTATTTAAATTTGAGAGGAAATGGCTAATGACAAAGCCACCATGTTAAAACCACACTGAAATTGAACGTAAGGTGGTGTTGCACTTGCAATGATTTTTTTTCTCCAGTTGATTCAAGTATCCTATAAAAAGTATCTTTGATGTTTCCGTTTCAATCGTTCTGCTTCACGCTGATGTGTGCTAGAAATAACAAACTAGGATGGATTTTTCTAAACTTTTTCATCCAAAATGGCTTTAAGTTCAGAGCGCTTTAAGAGCAGCCACTCAGTGTGGAACAAACCGACACACTTCAACACACTCCAACCTAATTTAAGAAACCACTTCTTTTCCCCACATTGCTTTCCTTCACTTATTTAGTCTCTCCTGCTGCCATCGTTCATGCATCCAACACACCAACTCCGCACCGTCCTCCCATCCGTGTGCTAGTGTTTCATTACTTCTATATCACAGTGTGAAAAAGGCCTGTCAAAAGCACACTACATCCATCACGAACGCAGTAATCAGTATATGACTCAGAGAGAGCTTTTTTAGCTTCTGCTCTGGCCATGCTCTGGGGAGTAATGAAGCACTTAGTTATGCAGGTACATGGAGTAATTGTTGTAACCCTTTGTATGGTTAGATGGGCTACTTTGGTTATAGCTGCCATGATGAAAAGTGTATTTTACACCAGCAACGTGCATGTTCAACAGCTACCAAACCAGAGATTGAGCGCTCATAGAAAAATGGGTGAAATTATATCACTCAATATATTCAATTCAAGAGTTCTCGAACAAGAAAAAATAGAGCGGTACTTGATTTTGTCCATCGGGCGTTGATTGGATGTTTGTGGTTTGCTAATGCTGTGATCTCATGTGAGTGACAGGTTGTCCCGCCCTCACGCCAATAAACACATCATCAAAGAAGAGAAGAGATGTCACTGCAAGAGGGAGAAGCTATTTTGATTAAAGATTACGATGGCACATTCATTCGATGGCACATCACATAAAAAGAAATGATGCACACAGATAAATCATTTATAATAAAAACTGCAATATTTTATTAAAAAAAGAAATTTCGATTTTGATTTGAAAGAAGTGAAATATGTGATATTGTTGTCAAATTTTACTGCTGATAAACATAGATGTACTTTCTTGTCCATTATCTAACCAGTAGCTCTGTGGAGCCCTTACCAAGATGGCTGCCAAATTGACTTTCCTCCATTTTTAAACATGCCCAGGAAAGAACCGGATAGACGGATTGATAGATGGCCTCTTTAGATGTAGAGGAATCCTTGGGCACTTTAAGAGATGGAATCGCTTTGCTGATAAGCGAGTGCAATTTATGACTGTGCTGGGGGCGGGGCATTTTTCAAAGGCAATTTCTGATCGAGCCGTGAGCCGAGGCCAAAACATCACACCCACACATGGCTTTACATCTCTGTCATCTCACCTGAATCCATCTGTCATGGGAATAATTCAAGTCCCCATGGGATCTTGGCTCAGATATATTGTTTCTGTACATTACAGCAACTGCAGTGTTTCTCTCACTTTGAATGTAAATTAGGACTTCACAGCATCCAAACAAGCTGTGAATCACGCTCACCTGCTGCTTGTGAATCAATTTGAGGAATGAATCATCAGTTGTGACAGCATACATACAAACCTTTTCCTAAAGTGCACTTCTTTAGTGCAGTTATTAATCAAGATTATATAAATATAAAAATTCTGTAATTTACTTGCTCTTGTTTGCCAAACTCGAGAAACTCGAAGACTTAGATTCTTCTTAAATTGATTTAATACAAAGTGTTATTTTAATACAATTAAAATTCATGGGCTCAAATGTTGTTTGGTTTCGTTCTTCAAAATCTCTTTTTCCTTAGAAAAAAACTAAAGTCATATGGGTTTGAAAGACCATGAGGGTGAGGCCAACTGGAGATCTTGCCAACTCCAGGCAGCTATTTTCTTTAGGTATTAGGCAAGTACAGATCCTATATGATGGTAAAAGGACAAAACCTTCAAAACTGTTGGTTAAGAGTAAGACTATGCTTCAATAATATATATTTCAAATCAGCGATGAAACCTGACAACATCGTTTAGATATCATTTAGCATCTTAAGCTACAATAACATTAAAATAAAGCTTCTAGTGTGTCAGACATGGATTCGACTTGAGAAAAAAATCCAAAAATTGTGGTGAGTATGTTTCAGTAACATATTTTGTAAATCAGTAATAAAATCTGACAGCAACACCATCATTTAGCAAGGGGAAAAAAATTGCTAATGCATGTTCTAGAATAAACTAACACCTTGTCTACAATGGACGTGACACAGTTACAGCCTGTCTAGACTGGACATGACATTTATTTTTAAGTGCATTTTAGCTACATTCATGCAAACAAAACAAATCTAATGCATATTGCAGTTCAGTGATTCTCATTTAATTCTGTTCAGTTACATTAAAAATCTTAATTTAAAGAGATAATCCCCCCCCCCCCCCTCATTGTCCTCATTATCACGCAGCAAGAGCATGAGCTACCCCTGATATGAAACATCCCTGTAATTTGATACAACATCCTTCCCCACCTCCGTTACAGATCGGGTTCAGTAGGTTAATTGCAATAATGAAAGGAAAAGAGCCAAGCCAGTTTGCTAGCTAATTACTAGATGTATTCTCTCAATTGGTGACTGCCGTACAGGTGAGCAAGAGATTGTTGCTTTGTGATTTGTGCAGCCAATAACTCCGCTTTGCCGAGTGAAGAACGTTTTCATCTGTGTTTGACTGTCACCCAGGGATTCGGCCTTTGTGCTGCGTTTAAATGAAAGAGGTGTGCCAACGAGACCAGTGTGCCAGAGAGATCGGGTTTTATTGAACAATCTCTGGAGATCAGAAAGTTGGCATATCTGATTTTCCTGTGTAAGTTCTCAGTAAACATTGTTTTTCACAAATGCAATGATGCATTCTTGACACATCTGTTGAAACACATGGACAGATTATGTGCCCTCGTCACATGTGTTGCAGAACCAGAGTAGAGAATGTGATCAGAAAATGAAAATTTGATGTGAGTCCCTCAGACTCGGCTCACATGAGTAATTATAGACTTCCTTATGGGGAAACCTGGAGTTTAAATTAATTGCATATTAACCACAAGAATTGCAAAGAAAGAATTTTTGTTCTTGCTTTTTTTCTGCCTTAAGAGGGATTAAGAAGAATATGATTATATAGACTAATACAGTATTTTGTCTGCTCTGGATTTACAATCCTGTACTTACAGTAAATATTTTACAGATTATACTCAAATGAGAAGTCAGGGGTCAATAGCAAAGGATACATTTTTGTGTCGCGTTTCAATTTTAAATTTTTCGAGGTAAATATGTTTTGGAGAGTTGTGATGCATCTCGTTGTTTGTACCATGAGTGCCGTGTTTTGAGACAGCCTGTCAAGTTAAAGAGATTGTTCAACCAAAAATGACAATTCTGTCATAATTTACTAACCCTCATTTTGTTTCAAACCTGAATAACTTTCTTTCACAGCCCCCCAAAGATCGTTTTTTGAGGGGACCAATGGGGAACAGTGTTGTTTTGGACCCCATTGACTTTTTATTGTATGGACAAAAATAGTTGAAACAGTCTTCAAAGTATCTTTTTTGTGTGTGTGGTCTGCAGGAGAAAGAGAGTTGTACTTCCCCTAGAAGTGTTAATTTAACAAAGTATGCTACTACCTGTCATGTTAAACCTGCTATAAGCGATAATTACTGGTTTCCTAAACATTCCCCTCGCTTTTCATTATTCAACCAAATAACCTCACTCACAAGCGTACACCATTGGCAGAGAATAGCCCTATTTCAGGGGTATTTGACAGGCATTAAGGATATGTATGTGTCATTTAAAAAAATATGCTGCTTTAACTTTGAAAAAAAAGTTACAGCCACAATAAAACAACAAAAGAGATGTAGCTTAATTAGGCATATAAAACACAAACATTATCTTTTTGGACCAGGTTTTTGAAAACAGGCCATACTGTTGAATAACACATGATACTGTTTATAGCACTCTCTATATGAAATTAGTGAGACCAGTTTCTCTTTCAATTATTTGCTCCGCAATTTACATTCTGGAGTATTAATCTGCAGGAAGGAATTACAGAGAAGGCTTTTTTTGTTAAAGATAAGTGCAGAAAGGGATGGTTTCTTCACGGTTTGTAAACAGCAGGAGCTATTGTTAAAGAGGCTATTGAAGTCGTATGCACGGAGAGCAAACATTGGTGTTCAGAGGTAAAGCAGAGGACACAAGGTAACAGGCTCTGAGCTGGGCTCAGGTGGGACCTGAGACCAGACAGAAGAGAGTGACATGAAGGAGAAAAAAAGGAAGGAAATGAACAAGACCATCTTTGGTTGCTTTTGCATAAGTAGACCTTATAAAGAGTTGGTCAGCATCACCTAGCAGCTGCATTTCTATGGAGCATGGTTTTGTCATTACCGGCCGCTCTCGAAGACTTCTCAGCAGCCCCACGAGGCCCAGCCTCACATGACACTGATGAATGGGCTGCCATGCCACTCGCCTGTGTAATTTGTTTTTTAATCATTTCAAGTTGCTGGTAGGGGACAGAAAGAAAAGTCGCATGCATCTTGTCACCAAACTGATATGTCGGTTACCACTGACATTAAACCCTGTATTTGTGGTATTTACCAAGGTATTTGTTATCTCAGAGTGAGCTAATACAGGGATGCCCAATATAAAACATATGTATATCATGTACATGTATATCATATGGATGAGGTCGCTACAGAATTCCCAATTCAGTTTAGTTCTGATTGGCGAGCTCTCGATTCCGATTCATTTCAGTATATTTTTGGTAAAAGTTAAATTTTTGGCATATGATAGAAAGTCACTCTGCTAATTCTGTAAATTATACAGGGCAGTGTTTTAGACAGAATTAAGCTAGTCTTTTTGAACTACTCACTCAAATGAGTCTATCATTGTGTGATTTGTGCTACAGTTTTCTGTTTTTGATTCACTACATAGAACCTCCTCAGAGTAATTTGTTTGTGATTCAGACTACACAGTTTGTGCTACAGTAAATGTTTTTGATTCGCTTAAAAAGAAAGCTCATAAGAATCATTTGTTTGTGATGAGTTTTTAATTTGCTAAAAAGTTCAATTTCAGTTAGTTTCAGGAATCAGGCTTCACAAAAATGTATTTAATATACATATATGTATTTAATATACATATATGTATTTGTATATATATATATATATATATACACAAAGGATTATTAGGAACACCTGTTCAATTTCTCATTAATGCAATTATCTAATCAACCAATCACATGGCAGTTGCTTCAATGCATTTAGGGGTGTGGTCCTGGTCAAGACAATCTCCTGAACTCCAAACTGAATGTCAGAATGGGAAAGAAAGGTGATTTAAGCAATTTTGAGCGTGGCATGGTTGTTGGTGCCAGACGGGCCGGTCTGAGTATTTCACAATCTGCTCAGTTACTGGGATTTTCACGCACAACCATTTCTAGGGTTTACAAAGAATGGTGTGAAAAGGGAAAAACATCCAGTATGCGGCAGTCCTGTGGGCGAAAATGCCTTGTTGATGCTAGAGGTCAGAGGACAATGGGCCGACTGATTCAAGCTGATAGAAGAGCAACTTTGCCTGAAATAAACACTTGTTACAACCGAGGTATGCAGCAAAGCATTTGTGAAGCCACAACATGCACAACCTTGAGGTGGATGGGCTACAACAGCATAGGACCCCACCGGGTACCACTCATCTCCACTAGAAATAGTAAAAAGAGGCTACAATTTGCAAGAGCTCACCAAAATTGGACAGTTGAAGACTGGAAAAATGTTGCCTGGTCTGATGAGTCTCGATTTCTGTTGAGACATTCCGATGGTAGAGTCAGAATTTGGCATAAACAGAATGAGAACATGGATCCATCATGCCTTGTTACCACTGTGCAGGCTGGTGGTGGTGGTGTAATGGTGTGGGGGATGTTTTCTTGGCACACTTTAGGCCCCTTAGTGCCAGTCTTAGTGCCAATTGGGCATCGTTTAAATGCCACAGCCTTCCTGAGCATTGTTTCTGACCATGTCCATCCCTTTATGGCCACCATGTACCCATCCTCTTATGGCTACTTCCAGCAGGATAATGCACCATATCACAAAGCTCGAATCATTTCAAATTGGTTTCTTGAACATGACAATGAGTTCACAGTACTAAAATGGCCCCCACAGTCACCAGATCTCAACCAAATAGAGCATCTTTCGGATGTGGTGGAATGGGAGCTTCGTGCCCTGGATGTGCATCCCACAAATCTCCATCAACTGCAAGATGCTATCCTATCAATATGGGCCAACATTTCTAAAGAATGCTTTCAGCACATTATTGAATCAATGCCACGTAGAATTAAGGCAGTTCTGAAGGCGAAAGGGGGTCAAACACAGTTTTAGTATGGTGTTCCTAATAATCCTTTAGGTGAGTGTGTATATATATATATATATATATATATATATATATATATATATATATACAGGTCCTTCTCAAAAAATAAGCATATTGTGATAAAGTTCATTATTTTCCATAATGTAATGATAAAAATTAAACTTTCATATATTTTAGATTCATTGCACACCAACTGAAATATTTCAGGTCTTTTATTGTTTTAATACTTATGATTTTGGCAAACAGCTCATGAAAACCCAAAATTCATGTCTCAAAAAATTAGCATATCATGTAAAGGTTCTCTAATCCAGCTATTAACCTAATCATCTGAATCAACTAATTAACTCTAAACACCTGCAAAAGATTCCTGAGGCTTTTAAAAACTCCCAGCCTGTTTCATTACTCAAAACCGCAATCATGGGTAAGACTGCCGACCTGACTGCTGTCCAGAAGGCCATCATTGACACCCTCAAGCAAGAGGGTAAGACACAGAAAGAAATTTCTGAACAAATGGGCTGTTCCCAGAGTGCTGTATCAAGGCACCTCAGTGGGAAGTCTGTGGGAAGGAAAAAGTGTGGCAAAAAACGCTGCACAACGAGAAGAGGTGACCCTGAGGAAGATTGTGGAGAAGGACCGATTCCAGACCTTGGGGGACCTGCGGAAGCAGTGGACTGAGTCTGCAGTAGAAACATCCAGAGCCACCGTGCACAGGCGTGTGCAGGAAATGGGCTACAGGTGCCGCATTCCCCAGGTCAAGCCACCTTTGAACCAGAAACAGCGGCAGAAGCGCCTGACCTGGGCTACAGAGAAGCAGCACTGGACTGTTGCTCAGTGGTCCAAAGTACTTTTTTCGGATGAAAGCAAATTTTGCATGTGTCTGGAGTCTGGAGGAAGACTTGGGAGAAGGAAATGCCAAAATGCCTGAAGTCCAGTGTCAAGTACCCACAGTCAGTGATGGTGTGGGGTTCCATGTCAGCTGCTGGTGTTGGTCCACTGTGTTTTATCAAGGGCAGGGTCAATGCAGCTAGCTATCAGGAGATTTTGGAGCACTTCATGCTTCCACCTGCTGAAAAGCTTTATGGAGATGAAGATTTCATTTTTCAGCACGTCCTGGCGCCTGCTCACAGTGCCAAAACCACTGGTAAATGGTTTACTGACCATGGTATTACTGTGCTCAATTGGCCTGCCAACTCTCCTGACCTGAACCCCATAGAGAATCTGAGGGATATAGTGTAGAGAAAGTTGAGAGACGCAAGACCCAACACTCTGGATGAGCTTAAGGCCACTCTCGAAGCATCCTGGGCCTCCATAACACCTCAGCAGTGCCACAGGCTGATTGCCTCCATGCCACGCCGCATTGAAGCAGTCATTTCTGCAAAAGGATTCCCGACCAAGTATTGAGTGCATAACTGAACATAATTATTTGAAGGTTGACTCTTTTTTTTAGTATTAAAAACACTTCTTTTATTGGTCGGATGAAATATGCAATTTTTTGAGACAGGAATTTGGGGTTTTCATGAGCTGTGTGCCAAAATCATCAGTATTAAAGCAATAAAAGACCTGACATATTTCAGTTGGTGTGCAATGAATCTAAAATATATGAAAGTTTAATTTTTATCATTACATTATAGAAAATAATGAACTTTATCACAATATGCTAATTTTTTGAGAAGGACCTGTATATATATTATATACATATATTATATAAATATTCCCCCCAGCTCACATTAGCTAAATTATGCATAGAAGAAGGTTCCATTGTACAGTATATAGTGTAGGTTAAACCAAATGTAGGTCAATACGGTGAATTCTCCTGACCAACGTGACATCCTTTAAGTCTGTGTAAAGAAATTCCAGATTGCATGGATTCTTATTGAAATGGCTTTTTATCATAAATGTGACTGCACTTTCAGGTTTTTATATCTTTGCAAGGGCCAAATGACTTGACAAGAATAGTAAAACTTTAAATTACTTGCCAACAGCCTATAATAAAATGACTAAATAATATCTTCATTAATTAATGTAAAGTACAGAGCATAATATAAAACACTCGTTTGTTGGTGTGTGTGTGTGTGTGTGTGTGTGTGTGTGTGTGTGTGTGTGTGTGTGTGTGTGTGTGTGTGTGTGTGTGTGTGTGTGTGTGTGTGTGTGTGTGTGTGTGTGTGTGTGGCCGGCCATCTGCCATTCTTCATTTATTCATGCGCTGTGACCTCCCTCTGCATTAAACAGCCTCATTTTGGAGTGTCCCTTCCACTGAGACTGCTGACTGGCCTTTTATGTGCTGTGTACATTTTTGTTTGTGTGTGTGTGTGTGAGAGAGAGAGAGAGAGAGAGAGAGTGTGAGTCAGATCTCCACATAGTCAGATGTCCTCACAGTAGCTGATAGAGAGGAAATGAAGAAAGACAGGCCGGACTAGGGCAGCTGACCAAGGCCATCTACTCCCATCAGCCCGAGCCGTCCACACTGTTTAGCCCCTATAATTCAGCTCTGCTCCCAGCCCTGGTCTGAGGGGAGATATGTACAGCTGACCTGGTAAAGAGACCTAATCAGCTGTTCTGCAGCATTAGCTCCCTCCACTCTTCCTATCAGGAAACAACCCCTTTCTCTTGCCAGCTTGCTTGCTTCTTATTTCCTCAATGTGTGCTTGTATGCTTGTATATGTGCTTTACTCACTTTTGATGCACATGTAAGGGCCTTCGCGTGAGGGCCCGCAGACACTAATGAGCAATTATGCTCGTCATTTGGCCATCATTAAATGGATTGCAGGGAGATGCGCACAGGCCTCAAGGGACAAATGAATTCCTTCCTTACACATCTTTCTTGACCAGATTTGGCTGATAAGGGCTTATGAGATAGACCATGTGCTCCTCGAAACATTAATTCAGCAAACCAGCTGCAGGGAAGGGCCTTGTCGAGGAGAAGGTCATGAATAATCAAGAAACAATCGCTCAATTCGGATAATGGCACCATCTGAATTAGCCGTGATCGCGCAATCACCGGAAAGACTTTCCATTTAGCGTGAAGCACCTTAAGCAGCACCTCTGTTATGATGCCCGGTGTCGAGCACCCTACCAATCTGTCCTATTAGCGAGAGTGGATGTAAATACAGCTATATCAGTTGATATTTATGGAGAAAGAGATGACATAGGGCTGGATTGATTTCCTAAAGCGCATGTGATTTCATATTTGGAAAATTGCTCTTTAAACGAATAGTTCAACCAAAAATGACAATTCATTTACCCAAGTCATTCTAAACCTGTATGACTTTCTTTCTTCTTCACACTCTTAGAAGAAAAGCTTATATATATATATATATATATATATATATATATATATATATATAGGGATGCACCGATACCCCTTTTTCCAGGACAAGTCTGATGCCGATACTTTCATTTTTGGTACTTCCCTTTACTGATACCTGTATTTTCACTGCATTTGTAATTTTTAAATATATTGGATAGAGAAACCAAAAGAATATGAATCATATTAGTTGGCTTCATTTTTTTAGCACATATATATTTCCTTCAGTTATTTTCATGTTTATTTAAGCCTAAAATGTATTGTATGAGCTTCTGTTACTATCAGTGTTCATTATGTTGCTTTATCATATTTTATCTTTCATTTAATAGCACAGCACATATTTCGAGCTGTTTCAGCCGGGCTCAGAGGTGAGGATTGGGTCAGTGGTTCAAATACTAGCCTAATTAATGTAAATGTAAAACATTATTAAAGACAAGTAAGCAGTCAGTAATAAAATAAACTGTTTTGGGGGGTTTTCAGGTAGGTATAACAGTAGTTTTCAGGTACAAAATTTGAATAAAGTAATCAAATATGAAATAACACTGCATATTCATCATTGTATAAATTAAATATAAAGATGGATCTTTATAAAGTTGCAAAAGTTATTCAGTCAAGAGCAGTGAGAGATTTATCTGTCCTTTGTTTGATTAACATTAAGACGTGAAAGAAAATTCCAATCAGTATTCGCGCACTGTCTTTAGACAGCAGCAAACACTGAGACACGGTTTTTGGGGGGCATGCTTTGGATGTTTGCGTTGATGAAACATCTTGACCTGCAAACGTCCTGTAATAATGTAAGGGAATCACTCGTTATACATAAATCACATAGCAGTCCATGTTTTACTTACATATACGATTTAATTTTAATTCAAATGACTCATGTGTGCTGAGTGAACGATCAGCAATCAAGAGCATGCAACAGAAGTGGACTCTCTCTCACTCACTCTCTCTCTCTCTACCATCAGTTAACGTTAATAATACATGCCTCGTTTTACTTTCTTTGCTATTGACATCCGACTGAACTACACACTCTCCACTGATATCTATGTAAAAGGGATGCTCTCGACAAGCTTGGCGTCTGTGCCGCTGCGTGCTCAATCCACTTCGCCATTTCTACAGAATTGGTGCAAACTGCTATCCCACAACCAAAAAACACATTTAAAAAGCATTTAAGTATTCAAATTTTAGATGTTTACAAAGATCCTTTTATTATCTATTGAATCCCACAATAATATTTAAAATATCAGTAAGCTTAATATATATAAAATCATCATTTATTGGGTACTTTCAATTGGGAGGTGGCTGTCCCGAAAACCCTAACCCCTAAATTTCAACTTGTGAAAATATTGAAATATTATTTTTTTTCATTGTTTTAATTTTTTTTATTTATTTTAAAGGAAAAAATAACATTTATTTTATATTTTATTTTTAAATCATGAAACTTTATGTAAATAAAATTGTCTCGCATTTTCATGTCACTACCAAAACAGTGTTTAGTCTATTGCCTGAGACTGATTTTAACCACACCCCTAGTTTTTTTTTTTTATCAGGAAATATTCATGTGTCCCTCTCTCTCTTTATGATAGCCTTCCTTTCATTGTAGATGGGTACCATCATTTTGAGGGAAATGTGTTCAAAAGTCTGAAAATCTGTGTGAAACTTTAATGTTTTTTAATGTGCCTTGTGCTGATTATTATCTTTGATCTAGGATCAAAAGTATCTTAAATTCTCACTACCGAAACAAGTGGCGAGGTTTCGGTTGTGACATCATGGTTTTTTGAGTGTTATTCGATAAAATGTATTTTTTGTGTGTGTACAACTGTTCAGAACTGTGCTAATTAACCATGTGCTCATTAGCATCTTTGAGTTAGCCTCAAAAGTATCTAAAATCGTCACTACCGAAACAGTCATGACCGAAACATGTCATCATTTTGGTAGTGACAAAAGGGAACACAAAATTATTTATTTTGGGGAAATAAGTACATTTTAGTACAGTTATGCAAATCATTAGTATCTTAGTATGTTTTAGTATGCGAGTTAAAATTCTGTAATGTGATGTGGTCGCTACCAAAGCATTACTGTCACTATCGAAAATGTGCCGTCGCGACCGAAACATGGATGTTTTGTCTAAAATAAAGTATATTGAATCATCACCTAAGATGTTATTATAGTGTTTGGTTCCTTTATTTTTTTTTTTCCATTACACTCTCTGTTGTCAGTGTTTCTTTGTTTGGACACAAACACTGTGCACACGCTGCGTGCTTCGGTTGTTGGTATCGTAGTATTTTTATGAGTACGAGTACACAAGCGTAGTATCTGGCCCGATACTGGTATCGGTATTGGTCCATCCCTAGTTTTAATGAATTAAGTTAATCTAAACATACTAATGAAAAAAAAAATTCAATATGAAAGTGTTAGGCAATCATTTAAGACATTTCTCCTTATTTAAAGTAGAACCTTTTTGTCATAAAGTGTTCTTTAAAATTGAGTCAAGAACCATAGGTTTCTATATACTGTAGAACATTTTCTTCTAAAAGTGCAGAACACACAAGAATATATTTGGAGAATGTTTCAACTGTTTTGTCCATATTTTGCAAGTCAATGGAACCCAAAACTTTAAAATCAAATCAAAACATTGGCATGAAATTTAAACATCAACTAAACATAAAACCTAATGTTGCCCCTTTCGTCTTTCAATGTATCGAGCTGGAACGTTTTTTAAAAAATGTTCTTTTGCATGTACAGAATAAAGCATTTTTTAAAAAGATGAATTATTCCTTTAAGAGGATTTATGTTGTGTGGTAGCCATTTCGCTTTGAAACATGGCAGAGTTTCACATTGTACAGTATGATTGTGTACTGTTAATGGCACATTTTTATTTTGACAGCCATGTTAGCAGGTCACAGCATTCACACTGCCCGCATAAACAGTGCCTATATTTGCCATCTGTTGGATTGCTGAATTGAAAGTACATTGAGTACATTTACTTATACAAATAACTAACACAATATTTTACAATTCAGGCTTTTGTAATATACATTTCTGTGTTTGGCAGACAGTTTTAATACAAAGTAATTTATTTCATTGCATCAAAGGTATATATTTTATCTGTTTCTTTTTTTATGGAGCAAAATAATAAATGGGCTAAACTACTCAACCGTTGTTTGAGAAAGAGACATATTTTGTGCTTACACATTCTGTCAGAGGCACACAAAAACGATTCAGTAAATCTGACTCAATCCAGACGATTTAAGCAGGTCTGGGATTTGGGTTGCGTTCTGTGTAGATTAATTAATTATTAATTTGAATGTAAATATGACCCCTTCCTCATGTATTATTAGATTTCATTTTGATGAAGTTTGTAATAATTCTCAATAGCCAACTCCTGATAACACTCTGTATAATTTATTGCTGTTATCAAACATCGTAAGTCAGAAATATTTTTTTTTCTATTTAGAGCCACAGTTACACAGCAGAAAAACAGCATTCAGCAGCTATTTTCTTTCTCTCTCTCTCCACTTCTACTCCTCCGTCATGAATTCCATCAAAGTGATTTGTTCTCCTTAGTTCCGAACTACTCGGCTGGATTAAATAAATCACATCAGTTTAGCTGCTGGGGGGATCTTATGTCATTTGAAGGTTGTGTGAATGGGAGATCGCCGCTGATTCTCATCAGGGTTCCGTATACACTGCCTCACGACATATTATGGCTGTCGTCAGCTGCCACTCTGTCACTCTTTCTGTCTCTATCTCTGGCTGTCCTCTGTGTATTATGTTCTTCGTGTTTAATTTCCCTGCCACACGGTCCTGATGCACCCTGTCAGACATGTCATCACCACAGCACTTCAGGCAGGGATCAGAGTAGAGTCATACATACAGGCACAAGCAGGGCGGTCCAGCCACTGACTGCTGAGGATATTGGGCTGATCGTTCACATATTCATTCATGTATTATTACCATATTATCTGTTTTTTGCTAAGATCACTGCAAAAATTTTGCTCTGCATCATGTGGCCCATAAACATTGTTGTCCTCTATCTACGCAGACAGCTTCCTTATATGGCAGCATAATTATTCAACCTCACATTGAATTGATTTAGAATCTCTATATTCTCAGTAACTTGTTGAATTACAAAATGTGAGAATTTAATAATTGGCTCCCTTACATTTCTTGAGTGTGAATTTGAATTGAATTGATGACACCCAACAGGAAGTTGAATTGGAATGACAAAAAGAGTAATTTACTGAATTCTAGTTCAACACCGGCAATGCATCCTGGGAAATTGTGTTCTCCACCCTGGTCTACAAAAGTTACTTTATTCAATGTCCATAGTTTTCTATCTAACTATCGTTCTGTGGTTCTATCTTTTGTTGTCTATCTATAGTTCTACATATCTTTTTATCGCTCTATCATTCTATCTGTAATCTCATCTATAACTCATATCCAGTTTCCAGAGTGGTCAGGTTCTCGACGAATGAATACATGAGATCTGAGCAAAGTCTTTTGGAAGCCAAAGTCTGTATCATGCTTGTCAATACACAAAAATCATTATTCAGGCATGAGGACCTCTCATGGTTTCTGCCTCTCTGCTTACATTTGAAGCTTAACAGTCAATAGGGTGTGTAATGAAAGAAACGCTGCAATAGTATATGTGATCAGAAAGACTACATTTGCAGCTTGTACAATTATTCTCTTGCCTTTTTAGCAGAAATGAACGCTTGTGAGCAATGCTATATTATTAGGCGACATTTCAGCATTTCCTATTGCAATCAATTGCATTAAGTACAGATGCAATGGCCAAATCTACATTTTTGCTAAAAATAGTAATTTGGTTTAATGGCAAACTTCTTGTCTCTGCTTAACTTTACATTACGTCTAAAGCCTTGTTGCATATTGATTCGTTTCTGTCAGCTTGATTGCAGTCGTACTTCCTCTGCGGCCTTGATTACTCCCTGTTGACAAATGCATTGAGCTGATAGCACTCGCTGAAAGTTCCTGCCGTCGTCCCTGATGCACAGATAAACGTGGTCTTCATTCATTCTTCCCAGAAACATGTTTGTATGTGTCCCTCAGGCAATAAGAAAATTATTTACAACTCCCCTGTTTTATAATTATGTAAAGTGTTTGAGACCTCCTTATCCACGCCTGCACTAATTACACAATTGGGGGATTTATCTCAGTGAGAGTACCAAAAGATTAACCTTTTATTTTTCATCTGTGAAAGAAATTAAGCAGTGCCTGATCTTTGGCACCTGCTATATTGAGTTCATTAGATGCAAGCAATGCCAGTGCCCGCTCCCCTCTGATTCACATGTCCAGACTTTCCTCAGTGAATCTGTAATAAGGATAAATGGATCTGGAATTATATTCTATTATTCTGAAATTATCAATTAGCTGTGCTCAGGCTGCCATCTTAGCTAGTTTTCTTTGATTATTACACAGCTCTTTGAAATACTTGATTATGATTGGACATGCTTTCCACTATGCAGTCAATTTTATTTTGTGTAATGATCGCTTTATTTTGTAATTCTGCCTTTAGATTCATTGGAGTTCAAATTTAGTTAAAAAACATACCTTTTTAATCATTATATATGGTGAGACTAAAATATACATTTGCATAATATCTTTTATATAAGCTAGCAGCTCAGATGTCCTCAGTTTAAGAAAGAAAATGAAAACATTACTTGCAAGAAATCATTAAGGGATAAAAACAGCTGTTTGAGAGAGAACTTGAAATAGAGTTACAGTAAACATGTTACAGTATGGCTACATATGTTAGATTGCAGGCAATGGGAATATGTATAAATTAATTTAGTTGCAGTGTTCATGTTGTTGCTTGGCTGATTGTTCTCTACAGTACACATTCCATGTTATAATGAAATTATTCTTATAGCGAAAAACCTTAAAAAATATAAACATAAAGCATATAATGATTATTTAATGCAATTTATTTATGGTACTGCTGTATTTATTGATGGCAAGTGGCATAATGTACAGACATTATTGTTATTATTGCACAATCATATTTAATTTCATTTTGTAAGATTTGCTTTGCATTATCCAGATGAATATTTATTTTTGCCAGGATCGAAAAAAAAAAGATGCACATTATTTTATATAACCAAACGGCCTACTTTGCATACATGACCAAATAAAAATATCTAATGAATATCAAATATAAATTGCACAGTTAACACAGTGTGAGTGTGTCAGAGACTAGTGTTGTAAAATAAAAAGTGAGCTCTGCAGAGATCTCAGAGTCGGTCTGCACTTCAGTGGTGAGAGCTTCATGTCTTTGTCGTAGTGATGGTGAGAGAAAGAGCTGTTCTGTCCAGTTGTGATTTAATCTCAGGTGTTGGACAGCATGCAAGACAGACCATTATTTCTGATGAAAGGTGAGGTGAATCTGGTCCAGCTGCATTGAGAAGAGATTTGGAGATAACAGTGTGGGATCAATCACCGATCCCTGGGGGACCCCATAACAGGTTGACTACTGTTTTCATACAGAATATGACTGGTATAGCGATTTTCACCACACTGTGGGAGAGACACAAAACTAACAATTAACTGCTGTTGTTTCCACACAAACCCAATAGTAGAATAATTAGTTTTCCTGTTGTCTTTTCCACCAGTTATATTTGCAAAATCTCATTTTGTAACACCTAAATATCACTGTCAGTTTCACTCCACTGTTCTTCTCATGGAACATCTGTCAACAGATTCGTTTTCACTTAATAAATGCAGGGAACGTGTAAAATAACCAGCTTGTGCTACTTGAGCTGTCCGTGATGCTGAACGACAGCTCTGTTGTCGATTATAGGCTTGTTTGATAAAGAGACATATGCCAGACGCAGACTTTATTGCTTCAAGACACAATCTATCAGGATGGAATGACACAAAGCCAATGGTTTGCCCGAGATATAGGTTTGCAGTTTGCACTTGGGAAACTTGATTTGTTTTGCACACACACACACAGTTTTTATAGAATAGAGACAACAAATAAGATCATCGTGACTAACATGTCACCTTCAATGTGATTGGTTCAATTGGTTCAAAAGCCTCTACCCTTTTCCCTCTGTCACTTAGCAAACTCTGTTTTTGTGATTACTTATCACAAGGTTTGAAAAATAGTCATCTGTCTAGTTTAATTTCCCATATTTGTTATTTATATACACACACACACACACACACACACAAAACAACAGCGATAATAATCTGAGGACAAAGAAGTCAACATCTGAGGACAGAGTTGGATTTCTGCCACTTTTCTCCTTCTGTTGTTTTCTTTGTAAACTACATAGGGCACAACTAGGGCTTTATAAAAAAAAGTATCTCTTTAAATTGAATATCATTTGTTTGACGTATATACGCACTCAAGCTCGTTATATAATGTCTGCATTAAAAGTGGTATGTAATGTTGACAGCTAGCGGTTTCAATTCAATAAATTCAATATATTGGACAGAGTTGTTTGCCCCGCCCCCTCCTCCTCAGACTCGAAGCTCACGCGGGCTGCCAGATTAAGGATTGAGGACACGCAACAGGAACAAGTGCAATTGACAATGGAAGGTGACGAGCCTGATAATGTAAGTTGATGAGTTGATTTTTCCGTGTTTTAATATGCTTCTGGTCATAGAGCTTTTTAGGGGGATGCTGAGGCTTTTTAGGTCGGGTAGAATCTGCAATCTCTGACCCAGTTTGTTTGCTGTCTTTCATGACAGCAATACGTTGTGTTTTCCACCAACTGGCAACCCAGAGTGTCGAAACACTATTGGATAAATTGTCAGTAGGCAGGATCACACAGACCACAAGAAAAACAGATATTTCTACACAGTTTTATAAGTGGCTGTAGCATTGTTTTTTGGAGAAACAAGAATGTGACCTTGAGTGTGTTTCCTAAATCTCTGCAAACTTATTTTTATGCTTTACTACTTTAAAAAATGGCTTGATTTTTGTTTTGAAGATGATCAAAAGACTTATGGGTTTGGAATGATTTGTGGGTAATTGATGAGAGAATTTTCATTTTTGAGTAAAAATGACTTCAAGTGAAATGAAAAATGATTTTAAAGAAATTTAATATTTATGCAAATTTACGCTGGAGAAACCATCAACCACTTTCCACAGCACATGTCAAGTCACTGCTTGAGTTAGTTTGAAGTGCTTAACAAAGCATTGTCATGTTTTGGATCATGCACTTTCTCACTGTAACAGCTCACTGTCTTGTAACTGGCGCAGACTCGACTAATCAATAATGAATTAGTCGAGGATTATTTTTATTACCGATTGATGAGTTGTTGCAGACATGAGAGACTTTGGAAAGTTCAAAATTGTGGGGTGGGTTGATAAGTGACAGAGAGTGGCTTGGCCTCTAGAGATTGATAAGAAAATGCCAAGGGCTAACCAAAGTGATAATACCAGGTTCATTTCTGTCAACTCAGACAGATAACCTTCCCTCACAAACCTGCGGCCTTGTCTCATTTCTTCGCACACACACACACACACACACTTATTTTCACACAGCTATACATAGGCTACATTTTTCAGAGCGTTGACATATTATAAGTTGTTATCCATTCTGATATCATACCTCAGAGCTTCTCCATGCCATCGGAGCTCATTCATTTGTAATTTGTGAATAATTTTAAGGCGAATGTAATTTTGTTTCCTGTTTCGATTGGGATTTAAGTCAAGTGCAGACAGAGTAAGCAGTATTTAGGAAGACTTTTGTGGACACTGGATTAATCAAGCGCACTACATTAGTCTGTCGGCAACATATTTTTTGTCTATAATGTGAGAAATAAAAGTAAAAGCTTATGTGATGTGCTCTATCATTTTGAGTTGTGAGACATGATGATCTGTCTGTAGAAAAAATGTGATACATATATGATAAAACAAAAACAATTATTGTTCAAACAATAAATATTGTTTTGACTCTCTTCAGTGTGGCGTTATTGATCACTGTAGTGTTGTTAGAACACGAAGCAAACATGATTGTACGTACATCTGAGGGTATACAGTAACTTACTGAAATCTATTATCTTTCATATAATCACACAATCAGTGTTTCAACCATGGAAAAATGTCAATATGTAACATTACATTTACCTCAGGAAAATCATTTAGTGACCATAACTTATAAGTCAACTAGAAAAAAATAACTGAAAAGATAGCATATCGATAAATATATGCAAATATTTTATATATGGATGTACAAACAGATCTTCTAATTCTGTCAAAAATGTTTGAAAATTGTTTGGAATATTTAGAGGCCATTTTCTCAAAAGCAAGATTTTTATGACAGCCTCCATTTAAATGACTTCATCTCTGATTATGGAGTATAAACATAATAGGTATATGCAGAGAGCTTCAAAACAAAAGAGAAGCTAACTTACGTTTATTCTTAACTTTATGAATACACAAACTGCCGCTGCTAGTTGCATAAACAGCTTAGACTAAGCTAGTCATCTAATTTTTTTCTTTTTTTGAGACTGGTCATATTTTTTTCAGTTATATCAAAATGTAGATTTGTCTAATGAATCTATAAAGACTGTTTACCCTTGGTAAACAGCTAACTGTAATTGATCTCATTATGAACAATTAATTTGTACTTTGTTTCGCTCCGATATATGTTAAAAGAATCTATTACTACTTTTGTTTCATTGCGACTTTAAATCAATCTTAACCGTGGCAGTGTTAATGTGGCGCTCCATTGCAGAACAATGTCATTTTTATCTAGATGTAAGTGACAGTGCAATATTCCATGGGATATGTATGTGTGTGTATGTTTGTTATATTGCATAGATTTGTTGTGAATGTCAATGTGTGAATCCAGTCTCACAGTCTAAGCAATGGGATGACTGCAAAATAAAGGCTTACATAATAATCATGTTCAGCTAGTGTGTGAGAGCGAGAGAGATGGAGGAAGAGAGGGAGAACTTTCCAAAAACACTGTCAACAGCTATAGTCATTAGTAGTCAGCAGGGATCTCTTTCTCTGATCCATGCCAGGAATTTACATACCAGTTAATACAAGTGTAAAATTACTTATATTTTGCAAAAACACTATGAACGATTCAGCTGCTCAGATAATCACTCTCAGAGATTTTAAATCGGCGTTCATTACCTCTTTATTTCATGGAGTAAAAATATGCTGCTTAACTGATGTTATCATTGAGAAAATCGATATCCTATTCATTAGTTTGTAACTCAAGCCTGGAATACAATTCTCCATAGAGCCTGAAATGTTGCTTTTTTGCTCTTTATGCGTTGATAGTTATATGAGGTAGTTCACCCCAAAATGATAATTCAACTTTTGTCGATTAAAACTTGTATGACTTTCTTTCCTCTGTGCAGTACAAAAGTAGATTCAAAGTATATTGATCACTCTTTTTCATGCAATTACAAAGAATGTGTACTGGAGCTTTAAAGCATTAAAAAAGAACAAAAAACCCAGTAAAGGAATTCGAAAGAAAAATGAAAATTCTGTCATAATTTACTCACCCTCAAGTTGTGTTCTGCTGAACACAAAGGAAGATATTTTGAAAAATGTCAGTAACCAGACAGTTGTACCAGATGTACCCCATTGACTTAGTTTTTTTGTTTTTTTCCTACTATGGAAGTCAATGGAGTACATCAACTGTTTGGTTTACCACATTCTTCAAAAGATCTTGCTTTGTGTTCAGCAGAAGAAATTCATACAGGTTTAAAACAACTTGAGGGTGAGTAAATAATGACACAATTTTCATTTGTAAGTGAACTATTCCTTTAATACAACTCATGTGCTATATTCCAAATTTTCTGAATATGATAGCTAAATTTTGCATGTAAAATTGTCTTCTCACAGAAGACATTTTGTAAGTGTCTTTTCTTAGGTTTTCTTTGACACGTGGTCATTACTAAGCCAGATTGTGCTGTAAATGGAGTGTATTCGCCAAAAATCTGAAGAATTTGTCTAATGTTGGGGTAGAAAAATTATGATTTAAAATTGTAGTCTATATTATGCCTTAATGCTCAGTTCAATTGAGTAGGTGCATTAGTGAGCGAACAAACTAATGTCAGTAATTCTGTGCATCAGTGAGTAAATCACTGAATGAATGAATGATTTATTGAGTGAAAGATACTCTCTCCTCTTGTCTGTGAAAAAAAAGTCTGCTTTATTCACTCTTGACATTTTTCCACCGACACCATGAAGGATGTTCACAGCAAGCAACTGTGAACATAATAACACCAGCCTCTTCTACATAATCACAACACACAGCACTGAGAATCAATTAACACCCACAACCAAACACCTAAATCAGTTTCTACACAGGAAATTTGAGTAAAGCACACCAGTGAGTCACTTAATAGTTGAGATGGCACTCGGCTTAAGTTCCTGAGGTTTGAGAGTTCCTGAACCACAACATTGGTCAGAAGAGAAAGATGTAAAATTTCCGGACACTGTTGTATTACTCACACATCAGCATTTACTTTTTCTGTTGTTTAATGCCAAGGTGTTATAACGCATAGTGAATTTGTGTGAAACTGGACATAATACTCTTTTCAGATACTGTTTTTCACCTACCATATCTTAGGAAGTATGGATGTTTGGACGGAGCCATGGAGTTACTTTTGATTTATTAGTTTTTGTTGTGTTGTCTTGTTATTTTATTTGTGTCATGTTAGTTTTGGCTTCTTTTTTTGTTCTGATTCTCATTTGTCCTCTATAGACTGTCAAATAAAAAACCAGAGAGCTAATTATTCCACAACAAACAATATGCATGCGTGTATGCCTGTATGCTGTGTGTGTGTTTGTGTGAGAGAGTGTGTCAGCGATGAAGCGGCAAGCTGGCCCAGGTTCTGCTTTTCTGATTGATCTTCAGGTGACAGGCTGTGTCATGGAGCTCATTGCCAGCCTGTCAGCACCTCACCTCTCTTCTCTCTCCTCTATCCAGTCTCTTTCCTCCTTGTCCTCCCTCTCTCTCTCTTTCTTGTCCTCACTTTTCCTCTCTCTTTCTTGTCCTCACTTTTCCTCTCTCTTCTGTCATACTGCCAGAGATCAGGAGCAGCTGCTGTCCCAGGGGACCCAACTGTCTTCTAGATGCCTCTTCTCTTACACTGGCCAAACCGTTAAAAGCTGTTTGTGTGCATGTGATTAGGTGATATGTTGAGTCCCGTTCACTTACTCCTCGTAATCCAGTTTAGCCAGGTGTTAAAGGTGCAGTAAGCGATTTCTGGTTGATATTTGAAATCACCAAAACAAACGATCACTAAGAGGGGAACCAAAAGAAAAAACATATAGGAGTATGTTATCTCTTTGAAAACATTTTAGGAGCTGATGCTTGAAACGGGCAGTGGAGGAAGTTTAGACGTTCCAGGCTTATGAAAATAATAATAATGCAAATGAACAATCAAGCGATGACACACAAACATATTTATGCAAAAGACAGCATATATTAGTTCTGTGAAACACAGCAAAACCAACATTACTCACTTATCGTGAAGAGACAAAATAAAGCGACCTCAGTGTCTGTTTTCAGGCCTTCGCTTAGGTCTCTCCAACGCTGAAAGCTTCTTCAATATTAACGTTGGTCCTACCTCTTGTCTGATCGTAACCTGGCAAATTCCCCTGGCATTTTTCCTCTTTTTTTAAAATTTTCTCTGCCATCTCTCTCTTTCTATAGTTGTTTTGCCAATGTCTGTCTTGTGCACTGAGCTCTTTCTCCTCCCCCATCATGAGTGGACACGCCCCTTTGCTGACTGCTGATTGGCTACGTGTGTTTTGGTCCTGGTCCAATCCACTTTTTAACAGCGTTTTTCAAAAATCATTTACTACATAAGTGTGCAGAAATAGCACTGCACTGTGACTATTTAAATTAAGTCATTATCAGCCTCCTTTCTATGCAAATTAGGCTAATAGAATGTATGCCTTAGTCTCCATATTTGCCTAGTTGGTTTAACATTATGCTATGAATTAAATTATATTTTTGTGTAAATTTTATTGATTGTGGCAGCAGTACCTGGGGAAGTAAAGGGTGCAGCAGTAGTTTAAAAAATACTACTGTAAAAACGATGGTCCTTATTACAGTAATTGACTTTTTGTTATTTTATTTTAAAATTGTTAATGACATTGACATACTTTAAAAATAAATAAATATTAAATAATTGTACACTAGTTTTATTTATTTATTATTATTTTTGAAATACAGTATAATATAATATGAATATATCATCATCAATTAAAACTTTCAGTCAGTGTTTCCCGAAACCATCTTTTAACGAACATTCGCAAACAGCATCGCAAAGTTGTGTGGTTGGAATGACAGCTCTCGACCTGTCGATAGAAGTATAGTTTCTTCTTTGCATTAGATATGTGGACTTAATAAATCCTTGTCTTGAGCAAAATAATCAAGTTAACATTCAATACAATCTGTATCTTTTATTTAGAATAGGTCTACATACAAATGTCATTTACGTCTTTTAGTTTGTCAAGAGATTTAAAGCACCGTTTTTGAAGAGTGCGCATGTGCGGACGTGTTCTTAAACGAGCCTATGATTGAATCTGGAAATAAAGCTAAATAACTGAGAAAAATTTGAAATATTCCTCAGATGCCATGTCCGTAATTTATAGCAAAACATCTAGCATTAATTATATCTCAAACAGATTCATTGAAAGTAGTTATTACTCCACAACACGCGTGACATCATTAACCAACATGTTTGAACGACCACTTTGCGACAATATGGTTTCAGGAAACAGTCGAGACTAGCTAGTTGATTTCTTCAACGATGCATCATACTATGGTAGTGTCACGATAAACACACGGGTAACAGGAAGATCCAATCGCAGTATTTTATTTAATAGGGTAATCCAAACTCGTAGTCATACAGGCAGGGGTCCAAATCCAATAAGGGCAATCCAAAACATAGAACATAACAGGAAAACGCAAGGCACCGAAGTGTTAGGACATTAAACAAGGACTCCGTAACAGACACTAACAAAGACAGGGAATAAATACACAACTCTAACAAGACTAACACAGAACAGCTGGGAACAATGATACGGGGAACAGCTGAGTGCAATGAACTGATGAGTGACAGTGACAGACAGAATGCTGGGAATTGAAGTGAAACGTGAAGGACACCGTGAGAACGAGGACCTCTAGTGAAAGACAAGGGAACACAACCAGACACTGTGACATAACCCCCCCTCTACGGAGCGGCTACCAGACGCTCCATGACAACACTAAGTCACAACACAAGAGTTCAGGAGGGAGGTGGAACGTTGGAGGATCAGGGGGAGGGATGGTGGGCCAGGTCCGTGAAGGGAGACAGGAACAAGGGGTGAGGGCTTAACCGGGAACCAGGGCAAAACAGAGAGTCTATCGGGCGGCCAGGGCGAAGCAGACGACCCACCGGGCGGCCAGGGCGAAGCAGACGACCTACCGGGCGGCCAGGGCGAAGCAGACGATCCACCGGGCGGCCAGGGCGAAGCAGACGAGCCACCGGGCGGCCACGGCAAAGCAGGCGACCCACCGGGCGGCCAGGGCGGAGAAGACCCCTCGGGCGGCCAGACCCCTCGGGCGGCCAGGGCGGAGCAGACCCCTCGGGCGGCCAGGGCGGAGCAGACCCCTCGGGCGGCCAGGGCGGAGCAGACCCCTCGGGCGGCCAGGGGGGTGGTGAGGACCCCGGCTCCGGCTCAGGAACAGCGGACACTGGCTCCGGCTCAGGAACAGCCACCAGAACAGCAACGGCCACTAGGACAGACACAAACACAGGAGCAAACACTGGCTCTGGAACCGGCACTGGCTCTGGAACAGGCACTGGCTCTGGAACAGGCACTGGCTCTGGAACAGGCACTGGCTCTGGATCCGGCTCTGGAACAGCAGACACTAGCTCCGGCTCTGGAACAGCAGACATGGGCCTGTCCAGGATCCAAACCAGATGCTCCAGATAGTCCAGATCCAAGAAGGCAGACGGCACTGGCTCTGCCTCTGGCTCTGGAATGAAACTGGCTCTGCCTCCGGCTCTGTAACCAGCAATGGCTCTGCCTCCGGCTCAGGAACCGGCAATGGTTCTGCCTCCGGCTCTGGAATGGGCACTGGCTCTGCCTCCGGCTCTGGAACGGCCATTGGCTCTACCTCCGGCTCCGGCTCTGGAACAACAGACACTGGTTCCGGATCCAGAACAGCAGACACGGGCATGTCCAGGATCCGAGCCAGACGCTCCAGATAGTCCAGGTCCAGGAAGGCGGACGGCACGTGAACAGTCTCTCGCTGGGCAGACGTGACGTGAACAGTCTCTCGCTGGGCAGACGTGACGTGAACAGTCTCTCGCTGGGCAGACGTGACGTGAACAGTTAACGTGAACAGTCTCTGGCTGGGCAGACGTGACGTGAACAGTCTCTCGCTGGGCAGACGTGACGTGAACAGTCTCTGGCTGGGCAGACGTGACGTGAACAGTCTCTCGCTGGGCAGACGTGACGTGAACAGTCTCTCGCTGGGCAGACGTGACGTGAACAGTCTCTCGCTGGGCAGACGTGACGTGAACAGTCTCTCGCTGGGCAGACGTGACGTGAACAGTCTCTCGCTGGGCAGACGTGACGTGAACAGTCTCTGACTGTGCCGCCGGGACGTTATACATCTCCCTTTCACCTCCTCTGCGGCGACCTCCACGGGTCCCGCGGAACTTTACCAACCGGGTCCCCTAAAACAACTCCCTTCTCTCCCGCTCGGTTGCTGGGGAAGAGATGTCGCCAAACATACCGCTGGATCCTTGTGTGAAGGAGTCCTTCAATAAGGGCAATCCAAAACATAGAACGTAACAGGAAAACGCAAGGCACCGAAGTGTTAGGACATTAAACAAGGACTCCGTAACAGACACTAACAAAGACAGGGAATAAATACACAACTCTAACAAGACTAACACAGAACAGCTGGGAACAATGATACGGGGAACAGCTGAGTGCAATGAACTGATGAGTGACAGTGACAGACAGAATGCTGGGAATTGAAGTGAAACGTGAAGGACACCGTGAGAACGAGGACCTCTAGTGAAAGACAAGGGAACACAACCAGACACTGTGACAGGTAGTGAACCAGCGAGTTACGTCGTTGTACAGGAAACACACCACTGATCGATTCAGTGAGTTCATTATACAAATGATTTTATTTGATTCATCAGATTGTGAGTCTTTTGAATGATTCAATAATTTGAATTACTTTTATTGGTAACGCTTTAGATTACAGCCCGGAAAGTACTGCGTAATTAAAGTGATTTTACAGCGTAACTTTCTGTAATTATAAAGTACTTACATGTAAGTATAAGGGAACAACATGTAAAGTTTGGGGAATAAAGGGGTAACAACCAGGAGAATTAAATAATTATTTATACTGTAAGTATAATAGAACTAAGGGGTACTTATTCTACTATTATGATACAACAATCTTACATTTGGGATCAATTTAGTAAGAACATACACTGCGTACCTTTTTGTAATAAGGGTGTATTAATACATACTGTATAGGCTTTTTAAAAATGACAGGATACATATCTATGCATTTATACAGTAATCTTTTTAACAAAAGTGCACTGAAAACTAAAACAATTGCAACTTTTGCTTAAATATTGGGGAAAGATCTTGTTTCTTGTAGTGGTGCTTGTTTCCCTCTTGTTCCATCTAGTTACAGGGCATGTACAATAAAAATACATACACACAATCTAATATCACTGACTCGGAAACCTTTATTTGAAAAACAACTTAATTCAAAACAGATTTACAACGCTTTATTTGTATATTGTGATATTGTCATTTTTTTAATTAGTTTTCATTTATTTATGAATTTGTTTATAATGTCTTTTTAGGTGTAATTTATATTTAGTATTGTTAGTGCTTCAACTTAAACCTATTTTATTTCAGTTAGTTACCCAGGCAACATTTCAAATTTTCGTTTTTTTTTTTTTTTCATCTACTATTATATTTCAGCTTTATTTCAATTAACGAAAAAATATTTGTTTATAGTTATAATTAAGTAACAACACTGCAACGTGCAAATTGTGTTCATAACTCGTTTGTTATCTGATTTGCATAATTTCTTTTGTAAATTAGGCGCTAAAACAGACCGGTGCTATTAGTGGACAGTTCATTTTTAGAAGTATCTGCTCAATCACACATGCACACACTCCACACATGCTGCGGGATATTCGATGACCTTCTGTGTCGTGTATGAGTGGCCCAAAGTGCGCCACAGTTAATGACTGGCTCATTTACACTGTCTCTGTTTTAATGAAGTATTAACATGCGCTCGGAGAGTAATTACAGGTCCGTTCCCGTCGGGCTTGTCTGACTGCACCAGGGAGTGCAGATGGAGGAAGGGTGAACTGTTCACACACTCTTACATGTTAATCAATATGAGACCATTTGCAATAAAGGTTCATTTGCAAAGAGGCATTATGATTTGACAGCAGCATTACTCTGACTTTTTTTTTTTTTATTATATTTATTTTTTTATGTACACCAGCAACAGATTGTAGCTTGCGGCATATAACATATTAAATATGTCTCAAAAATTGCTTGCTTATGAAATATATTTTATTAATCACTTTTTTTTAATTAAGTTTAAAGTTTGAAGCTTTGCACTGAGTGTGAGAGTTTAAATAAAAGTTTTTGTGCTGGAGGGGCTAGATTTACATATTTTGATATGTCGTTTTTGATATTTTTCATTTGTATTGAATCAGCCTTGCTTCTGTCAGCATGTTTGGGCAGGGTTTTGCAGCATTGTGGTGCCATCAAAGTAGAAGACAGGCTTTTATTTCAATCAAAAGCAGACATGGTCATCCTTTAATGGATCAGAGAGACCGTCCCACCTGCAAAATAAGAAAAAAGGAGCTTCTACAGGAAGATTCAGCAGTCTTTCTCTCCCGAGTTTCCTCTGAAACAAATGTCTCCTGAAGCACTGCAGTGGATTTTTGTCTCTGCACTCCCATGACACTGTGCTCCCTCCTTTTCTTCCTGTCCTCTCGGCAAAGGCTTTAATCCCATGCAGTGTGTGCTACCCATGGCCTGGGTGTCTGTCCTCATCTGGCTTTGTGTTTGTAATGAGAGGGCACGATTGTGTTGTCTTTGATCTGAGGTGCTCCGATCTTGCTGCATGCTACCTCATGTAAAGCTGGGGATTTGCTTTTGTGTGTCGGAATCATTCACTCACCTTTCTTGACCTCTCCTGCACACACAGCTTCCTGTTCTTTTTTTTAATCATTCTTTTTTTTAAATCATTCTTTCTCAGCCTCATTTCATGTTTTTTTATTCTCTCTTAGTCTCATCTCATTCTCTTTTCTGTCTTCGAATCTCAAATATTCCTGTGTCTTCTCATCGAGTCCTATTGTGTGACTGTCTTTTTCACTTCTATTTTCTTTACGTTTAGCTCATCATGTCTCTTCTCATCAAGTCTCGTTTTATCTCATCCGTCGTATCTTATCTAGTATCTTGCCCTCACGTTCTGTCACCTGTCTTCTCTTCTAGTCTCTGCTCTTGTCTTCTCATGTGGAGCGGTGTTCTCCTGTTTCTGTCTTATCTTTTTCTCTGTCTTCTAGTTTCACCTTGTCCTATCTTTTCTCATCTAGTCTCCTCTTCTCTGTTGTCTATTCTATTTATTCTGTTTCATCTCATTTCATTTAATGTTCTCTTTTCTGTCATCTAGTTTCAGTAGGTCTTGTCTTATCTAGTCTCACCTCTTTACATGTAGTCTCACCTGTTTCTCATATAGTCTTTTCATTTATTTAGTCTCATCTCATTTTATACCCATTTCTCATCTAATCTTCATTTTGTTGTCTAGTCTCAGTTCATCTCAGTTCCATTCTCTTCTCATCTGATCTGATCTATTTTCATCTCATCTTGTCTCATTTAGTCATCTGTCATCTTTCAGTCTATTCTGTCATAAAATCTTATCTCTTCCCACATAGTGTCCTCTCTTCTTTGTTGTCTACTCTGTTTATACATTCTCTTCTCATCTAGTCTCATCTTTTCACATTAAGTCTTCTCATCTGTCATGTAGTGTAGTTCATGCTGTCTCGTCTCAGTCTCATTTCATCTAATTTCATCTCATCTCTTCTCATGTAGTCTCCTCTCTTCTTGTTGTCTAGTCTAAATTCATCTTTTCACTTCTAATCTAATCATTTCATTCAGATCATCTTTTCTCATTTAGTCCTCTTTTATCAGCATCTAATCTCTTCATTCTGTCTCATCTAGTCTTGTTTCATCTCATGTTGTCTTCATGTAGTCCTCTCTTGCTTTTTGTTTTCTACTCTCAGTTCATCCTTTCTCTTCTCATAGAGAAGTCTCATCTGGTCACTGAGTCTCATAGAGTCTCATCTGGTTTTGTCTCATTTAATCTAATCTCATCTCTTCTCATCTAGTCTCCTCTTCTTTGTCATCTAGTTTCAGTTCATCCTGTCTCTTCTTATTTAGTGCCATCTCATTTTATTTTATTATTTTTACTCTAATCTTCTCTTATCTGTCATCCAGTCTAAGTTCATCCTGTCTTTTCTTGTCTCATCTCTTCTCTCCTCGTCTCTTCTCTTCTTATTTCATCTGTTTCATGGGTCCAGCACTATAACTCCTCTTTTTCTTCACATCATCAGTGTCCCTCGAGCCAATGACGGTGGCAGAGTCATAGACTGTAATACTGTCAGCAGGAACTGCAGGGAAGTCTCTATTAACCTTCATCTGATGTACTACATGCGCCGGGACGCAGACTGACAACTCTGCAGACCTTTTTCACCCTCTTTCGCACGATCTACAAAGTTGCCCTCATGGGATCTGAAGCACAATAGCTGCTGGGATTTGCTCTCCTAAGCATTAACTTTTGCTGAATTGAATTACTTGTCCCAGGAATTGGCAGAATTACCTCAGTGCTTATTAATGAGCCTGACGATATTGTTTTACTTCCTATGGGTATCATTAAGTTGTTTAGATTCGACAGGGGACCTGAGCTTGGCAATTTGATAAGAAGCACTCATGTTGGTGAATTAACTTGAACATTTTCTCTACCCTTGCAGGAATTCTCTCTGCTACGATTGGACGATTTAGCTGATCAGCGAGTCAACATCGTCGGGTTTTCAGTCTTCAACAGGACACATCCCTTCTTTCAGGACTTCGTCCTCAGCCTCAATCGATCCTGGCAGGAGAACTGTGATCATGCTCCTTTTGCTGGAACACCAGTAAGGCAGAGGAACTCTCAGTTAAAGATGCTTTTGAATATGCATGGTTAAATCAATTTAAAGGGATAGTTCACCTAAAAATTCAATCTTGTTGTCATTTTCTTAATTGCTTTCTTTCGTGAAACACAAAAGAGATGTTAAGCAGATGTCCAAGCAGCATATTTCCATATGATAAAAGTACAGGGGAGCAACAGATCGCAGTTGATCCTTGATCCGTATACGGACCAGGCCCCACGGTTCGGCACGCATATGATTCGTGGATTAACTGCTAAATTGAACCATCATAGAGTGAAAGTTTATAATTTGGACATGTTTTGCCAATTTACCAATTTACAGATTAAAGCAATTTTAAACGCGGAAGAAGAAATTGGGACTCGGGCGTTATTTATATTATCGATATGTATTCAATAGTATTCATCTCTGCTTTTAATTTGTGTATTTGTTCTTATTTTTTTACTGACTGTTCACTTGTTTTTAATAATGATTGAACTTTAACAGTTAGGCTTTCATTTTAGAGAATTCATTTTAGCTGTGGTATTGAAGAACTTAAACTGAGCTGTAAGTAATAAATGAAAAACAAGGTTACACCCCATACCCCCTGCCCCAGGCTATAAATATATATAATTTACATTTTTTGCTGATCCGAAAAAATGATCCGATTCGTGGCTCAAAAACCATAAATGATTTGTGAATTTTGTGATCCGTTGCACCACTATAAACGTAGATGGTTTGTCATTATTAACTCCAAAAATCATCATAAAACCTATAAAAGTATCCATATGTTCACTTTGCGCTACATTTATGATACTTTTTTTGTTCATTTTGGAGCTTGGCATTATAATTCCACTTTTGCTTTATGGACCTCAATCCTCTCATTTGTGTTTTTTTTTTTTTTGAAAAATGAGAGGAAACAGGGTAAGTTTTCAATTTTGGGTGAACTATCCTTTAAAAATAGTCCCTTTCCATGCTTATATCTATTCCAGGGGTTTTCCAACTGTGGGTTGCAGTGTGGGAAAAGGTGGGTTGCACAAAGTCACTTGGCAGCAGCTAAATTTGCGTTTCATTGAATGACACACACACAGTTTAGACTAGGGCTACACGATATAACAACATTAAATAGAATTAGCAATATTGCTTAGTCCGATTTTCTGAATAGGCCATAATTTAATTTTATACCTTTAAATATCTGCTGGGTGTTTTGATCCGCTCGTGCGACTAATAACAGTGAGGGTCTCAGAGCGCCGCGGTTCATTATTAAGCGACTCGGGACGCTTTATTAACGAGAAGAAGCTTGTTCACTCCAATTGCTGCGTTGTATTCTGCATAAGATTTCTTTACACCAGAGAGTTCAAATGTTACGAAAGGCTATTTCTGGTCTGTTCAACGCAGCACTGTTGTCTTTCAGAGACATATAAGATTAGATTAGTTTAGAAAACTTTGTTAATCCCGAAACTGGTTTGACATCAACTTAGACCATACAGCCAACAAACACAAAACACAACTAACAGACAGATAAATAAATAATTCTGCATTAATAGACTATTAAAACCAGATTAAAAACCAGATTAAAAACCAGTGTGACATTAAAAAAAAAAAGAATTCACAATTCAAAAGTACAGAATGCAAAAATAAAAATGTAAAAAAATATATTTAACAATTAACAGTGTTCGTTGAAATATCTGACCTCTGCAGGGACAAAAGACCTTCTCATTCGCTCACTAGAGCACCGAGGCATTACCAATCGCTCACTAAAAGAGATTCTCAGTCCTTTAAAACAATTGTGTAGTGGATGGCCTTCAAAAAGCAAGGCAATTTTTTAAAGAGTACATTGTTTTCGTTCCTTTGTGTGCATTTGGTTACCAACCAACACATAAGAAAACTGTCTGTAAAAAGCATTTCACATGTACAGTACACACACAGAACAAGCATGAGAGCACAATGAGTTTAACAACACTGTTTCAAGTTTTTATGCACATATTTCATAAACTCTTTAACATCTGTAAATTAAGAAATTAAAACATAAATATTAGTATTGAAATTTTACAGTTGGACTATAAAATACAATTATTTTTATTAAATACTCGATTTCTGTCATATCAAACTTATGATCAAGATTAAATTTACAGTAATGTCAATTGTTTTCTAGATTATATTCCTGGAATGGACTAGATCAGGGGTTCCTAGACTTTTCTGAAAACAAGTATTTTATTTGTAACTCAAAGATGCTGTGTTAATTAATTTGGTACAGCCTTCTACCCATGTCCTCTTGCTTACCTTGAACTGAGGCTATGGCTCTATAATTCATCACACACAGTCACACACTCCCCCTTTGGAGTACACACAACCCTGTATGTTCATGTCAGCCCAGTTATTTCTGTCACTTTGGAAATGAAAACATCTGTATAATGTATTATTCCTCATCTCAGTCTCCATCAAACGTCTAGGGAAGCTTCAGAAAAGCTATCAAAGATCGGGCTGTAACACTTTTCTTTATCTGATATACACAAGTTGTAATAATTCATTTTACATTTTTGTGTTCTAATTAAAGCTGCAAGGGGGACGTCTTTTGAAAAATAAATGCCTACTGCTTTTAGAAACTAGTTCTGGTTGCATTTCTAATTTAATTAGGTCTAATCTTTAATTAATCAGAAGATGGCTTGTAGTTTGGCAGACAGATGAGAGACAGGTCTAAACCCCACAGTGAGACTCAGCTCTGTGTTACACACTATGGCCTAGAAATGCAAAGCCTCAACTAGCTTATTCTAATGTGCTTGATATGGAAGGCAATAACCAAAACGATATTTAAGCCCTGGACTTCATTTGCTAAAGACTAGACTGGCTGGTCTGTGCGGAGATTAACCAGCGAACCTGCATATCTGCCTCTGTCGCCAGCGCACACACATTGTCATTCGACATTCCCCTAATGAGAGCAGCCAAGGCATTTCCCTGAATGTGACCAGAATAGTTACTGTTTTTTTTTTTCTACAGAAAGGAGAGAAACGTAGGCAACAACATTTACACAGACTGCTATTTTAGTCACAAACTCATTCAACCTTTCCTCACCACACACACATCCCCACCTCCTCTAAGCTGCTGTGCTGTTCCATAATGCAGCACAACATATCTTTATTTCAGAAAGCTTTAGCACCATAGTGATGTCAGAGGAAAAGGAAACTCCACAGCCTTTGGTGCAGTACATTAACACACCATCTGATGTGATTAAAGTGGTCAGTAATTCAGTTCCAGGGGGCTGTGGTGGCTGTATCACAATGAGCAACGATGAATTATCCAAATGATTTAAGGATATTCTAAATGGCCAAGCATAGGCAGACACCCAAAGACCCCTATTCATATGTGCTTTAAATGCTGATGTGAAATTATGAGTGCATTTATTTCACCCACAGGCATTGATAGGAAGTTGGTTTTCCATTTGTTTCGTCTTCCACTCTTCTTGGAAATCTTTCCAGTAGATCTTTAAACATGGTTGCAGGAATTTACCCGCATTCAGACAAGAGCATCTCAGATAATGGAGTCAATCCAATTCATTTAATAATTATATATAATAATATAATTTGCTAGCTGTTAATATATATCAAATATCCACCACTGTATTATGATGTACACTATCATTCAAAAGTTTAGGGTCAATCTTTTTTAAAATAAATGTATACTTTGTGATGACTTTTTTTTTATGTATCATGGTTTTCCACAAAAATCTTAAGCAGCACAACTGTTTTCAACACTGATAATAATAATAAATGTTTCTTGAGCACTAAATCAGCATATTATAATGATTTCTGAATAATTATGTGACACTGGAGACTGGAGTAATGATGCTGAAAATTCAGCTTTTCCATCACAGGAATAAAATTTTATTTCAAAACGTTACAGTAGAAATGGTTATTTTAAATTGTAATATTTTTTTCACAGTACTATTGTACAGTGCATTGCTGTATTTTTTATCAAATAAATGCAGCCTTTATAAGCAGTTAAAAATGTTAGAAATCTTGCTGACCCCAAACTTTTGAATGGTAATGTATTATATACTTTAATTAAATACAAGTTTATGGTCTATGGGGTTTGTGCTATATTGTATCTAGCGATCCCAAGACCATGGGTTTCATTCACATACGACATGTAAGTCATTTAAACAAAAGTGTCTACCAAATGCATAAATGTAAATGTATATTATACCTGAAGTATTTATTTCTATGGCTGAACACTTTGATCATGAAGTGTAGGCTATATGTGTCTAGTATATCCCTACAGTTGGGCTGTATTGCTTTCTGTTTGCTCTGTTTACTCTTATGTGTGTGTGTGTGTGTGTGTGTGTTCCAGCTTTCGTCAGCGCTGCTGTTTGATGCGGTACACACAGTGGTGGCAGCAGTGCAGGAGCTCAACCGTAGCCAGAACGTTGGAGCCACTCAGCTCTCCTGCAAGTCCTCAAAGATCTGGGAGCACGGCACAAGTCTGATGAACTACCTGAGGATGGTAAGGGCCGCAGGGAGAGCCCACGAGCTGCCAATCATCTCACCCGCTGCTGTTGCAGGCTCATTCATCATTTAGTTTTTGCTCTCCGTACCACTGCGGCCCACAAACCCTCGTCAGAACTGCAGCCTTCAGCAGAATGTGTGAAACTGAGACACTGTGTCTTACTCAGCCATTAAATGCGTGACGTACAGCGATCTATATATGCTTCCTGCATTGTGCAAACGCTTCCAGTGAGGAGCTCAGGCGTCCATACATCTCTTTAAATCGATACAGCACTGAAGGTTTGTGTGGCTGTGATCTGTGATCACATGACACCCCCAGGCGTTAACATGTCTCTCTCTCTTTCTCTCTGGATAGGTAGAGTTGGAAGGTCTAACAGGCCACATCGAGTTCAACAGTAAGGGCCAGCGCTCGAACTATGCCCTCCGGATCATACAGAACAGCAGGGATGGCCTAAGGCAGGTAAAGTAACTCTCAGCCACACCAGGCCATTAGCAAGAGGTAAAACTTGCCATTATCTGTGTTTACGCCTCTGTCTGCCAGGAACACAATGAGATTTCCTGTCCATGGTCACACAGATGTGATGTAAAGGTGAAGAAATCCTCTAAATGCACATTGTTTTTTCCCCAATCCTCAATCAGAACACTTGAGCGGAAATGTATAAGAAGGAAACTGTGTATTTCATTGTGCCCAGCAGGGTCGGCCAGACCAATTGTGATGAGATTATAGTTAATTAGCACTTTCGTGCTCATGTGATTTTCATTGGCGGGTTTGGTTGTAGCATGAAGCAGGGGCTCTCGCAGGTGTGCCATCTGCTGTTAGGACACAGAAAATCAGTGGGAAATTTAAAGAAATAGTTCCCACAAAAAGTGCAATTCTGTCATTATTTACTCACCCTCATGTCATTCAAAACCCATAAGACTTTCATTCATCTTTGAAACAGACGTGAAAATATTTTTAATAAAACCTGAGACATTTCCGACCCTTCATTGAATGTCCATTCCATCGAAACATTGACATTTAAAAAAAGACAAGCCAAGACTTCTGAAGAGGCATTATTATTATATATGATGAACAGATTTAATTTAGGCTTTTTATTCACATATAAATATTGATCAACGCACATATAAACAGAAGCTCTAACGTGTTTGCGTGAAACGTGAGAACAAACCTCATTGGTTCTCCTTCGTCAAACAGGCAAATTTCAAACAAACTTTTTAAAGCATAAAGGTTGGAGGACTTTCAGTGGAGGAATAGAAATGTCTCAAGTTTCATAAAGAATATCTGCATTTGTGTTTAAAAGATGAACAACAGTCTTATGGTATGGAACGACATGAGGCTGAGTAATAGAATTATACAGGTAGACTACCTGACGAAGACCAAACAGGTTGAAACGTTGGTAGTCCATTATTAAAATAGAGTTTGACAGCATAGTGGCAGTGTGCTTTTTTATGGGTTATGCACCTACTCTAAAGATTTTTTGGATGTGCATATACCATTTCACTTTGTTTGAGTAACACTGTTTTTGTATTGCACTCCACTGATGAGATTTGAGTATTAGTTTTTTTAATCAAATAAGCAGCAACATTTTTTTTATTAGGAAGATTATGAAAGATTTGTCTTAAAAGATTCTCTTTTTGAATATGTACCCCCTGCTCAGAAAAAGGAGATTCCATAAAGGAGTTTGAGAACATTGTGACCAGCTGTATTTTGTTCTTTTTGAGTAATAGAATTACTCATAGAATTTAAATTACTCATAGTGTTGTTATAGAATAAAAATTTCCATTCATTTTCACACACAGCAACCTCTGAAGTTAAGTGAGTTTTCTTGTTTTGCCCTGAGCTACGTCCAACAACACGGTTAGCTCGCTTTCCAACTTTAAACAGCCATTTAGGTTAAACCGAGTTGACGGCTGACTCTTGTTAGCTTTGCCTGTTTCTATATACAGTATGACTGAGAGAGAGAGAGCAGAAGGGTAGCGCTGTCAAACTGCAGGCTGGTTTCTGAGTGACACCACATTTCTTGAGCCTTTGTGACCGTCACCTTGTGTCACTCACACACACTTTTTGTATTGCTCTTTTAACCTTTTGAAACATTGCCAACTTTCTCTGTGGACTGCTCTTGTACGGAGTGCTCTGTGATTTGTGATGGACAGATGGACATTCGAAGGCCACTTTGTTCACTATTCCAGGCATAACTGCAGAGATTGGACTGGCAGCTGGTGCTCACACCCAACCTTATTAGTTTCACAAAGACACTGTTTTTCTAGAGAATAATATCCGCTGTCTCAATTTGATGTAATGCATCTGTCACTTCCTCGGCCTGTCTCTTTCAGCGTGGCAGTGCGGTCCAGCTGGAAAGCAAAGTTCATGCGAATGTGGTAGATTTTTCCCCTACGCACCTGACTTAGGTTGAACCTGGTGTCCTTGACACCTGAAAATATTATACTCAGTTGAGTTAGCTCTGAACGCGCGAGTTGACACAATCTAACCCCGCCAAAGAGAGGAACGTCATCATCTCGCCCCCTATCGAACACTATCACTTGGGAATAAGGTCTCTAGTGTTCTTGACTTGCCCCCCGCTATCACTTGTTAGTAAGGTCTCTAGTGTTTCGCTAAATAACTTGTTCCAACTAACTTTGCTGCGCAGCAATTACAGACAGACTTCAGCAAATGTCCTTCAAACGCTTTAATCACGGCCAGGAGATCTTCCCGAGCAGTTCTCAGAGAATCTCCCCCAAGAAGTAAGGCCGGAGGATCTCAGACAAATTCCATTGAGAATCCCACCAGTGAACACGAATACAACAGTTTTTATAGAATAGAGACAACAAATAAGATCATCGTGACTAACATGTCACCTTCAATGTGATTGGTTCAAAAGCCTCTACCCTTTTCCCTCTGTCACTGGCATAAGCAAACTCTGTTTTTGTGATTACTTATCACAAGGTTTGAAAAATAGTCATCTGTCTAGTTTCATTTCCCATATTTGTTATTTACACACACACACACACACACACACACACACACACACACACACACACACACACACACACACACACACACACACACACACACACACACACACACACACACACACACACACACACTCAAAGTCACAAGTTTTCCCCAAACAGTTTGGAAACATTTAAAAGCATATGAATGTTGTTCCTGCAAGAAAAACAAATCTTAGTTGATTAAGTTGATTAATTAAAAAATCCATCACACACCTCACTGTCCTAACCTAGCTCCCCTCTGCCCATCATTCTTTAGATTTTTTTGTGCACTTGTTGTTGTAAAAGACTTAAACAGATTTTGTGACCTCTGCCTTAATGCTTTTATCTTAATGCACATGTTCTCGTGCATCAAGCAGGTTCGGTTGAGCTTCTGTTTATGTTCACTGATCAATGTTTATGTGTGAATAAAAGCCTAAATTAAATGTTCATCATATAAAACGATCGAGTCTCTTCAGAAAATTTGTACTAACCGTTCAATTTTTTAAACCGCAAAAGTTTTACGATCTCTTTATTAGGTTTTTAAAGCGTCAAAGTGGTAGTTGTGTAGTTGTCTATGGAGGGACAGAAAGGTCTCAGATTTCATTAAAAAGTTCTTCATTTGTGTTCCGAAGATGAACGAAAGTCTTACAGGTTTGGAACGACATGAGGGTGAGTAATTAATGACAATTTTCATTTTTGGGTGAACTAACCCTTAATGATAGACAGTCACCCACAAATATAAACAGAGGCTGTTTTCACTAAATGAGTGTCAGTGTGTAAAATACAGCAGCTGTGTTTGAACGGAATTCTAGTGTAATGCTAATGCTTTTATTGTATAATGCTACACACATTACACATACTGCACACTGCAAGAATAGTAAGAGTAGTATGCTATTCCAAGCCAAACCAGAAACAGTAGCCAGGTACTTGGAATCATTTTGCTATGTTAAGCCTATAAATTAGAAATTAAAAACTTTAAAATAAAAATATTAGGACTGTCCAAAAATTAAAATGATTATAAAGTCTGATTTTATATATATATAATTATTATTATTTTTTTTATTTAACAATATATCTGTTTTTTTCTTTATTTTTGATCACATAAATGCATTATTGGTGAGTATAAGAAACTTCTTTCCCCAATCTTTGAAACTGTAGTATTTAAAATACTCTTCCATATGCTTATATTTCTTAAACAGCTTAATCATAATGATAATGATAAATTAAATACAGTATAATATGAATTAAAAGTAACATTTCTGGTTTGGTGTCAATGAAGGGGTTTTTGAACTGTACTGTGGAAACCTTGGGAACACCTAAGATAAATAAAATAAAAACTAAAGCTCTGGAAACACCACACCAATCTACATAAATCAAATGAGATTGCTAATGTCCATTGTGTGTGATTTATGCCTTGACTATACTGAGATATTTAAAGCAGAATGCTCTGTCTCAGATTAGCAGCTAGTAGAGGTATACGAATGCCTTGGTAACAAGTCTTGAGTGAAGCTGCCAGGATTTATACAAAGACGTGCACACATCCACAAATGCTCGTGCTTTCCCTCTTCCACATCATATATTGACAGATGCTTGGGGCTCATATCAGTTTCGGAGGCTACATCAACACCCTCTCTACAGAGAATCTATGAATCTTCACAGAATTGCAGGATAAACAGAAAAATGATGGGACGTTGCTAAAGGGAGAGTGGGGCGGAAAGTAGTACAGCACTGAGAGACGTGTTGAGTCTAGATTTATCCGTCATGTCCTGGAGCAGTTGGCAGAGCTGATCCTAACCAGTGGGCATTGGATAGATTGGCCCACATGTATACATATGTTTTCCTTCTGGATGGTGGTATGGAGGGAGAAGAGGGAGGTGGACATATGAGGCGGACCACCACACACTATTGGCACATCTAAATTGAATTTCTCTGGTAAGCAACTCACATATGTGAACTATGCCGCACTCAACCAGCACTGCAATTTCACATCAGTTTCCGCTCGAAAGATGTGTATCAAACCCTGCCTGGATGACAAGATGGCTGCACTGCTTTTCATGCAGGTGTCATTAAACCAAGCATGCCAATCCTATCTGTGTGCCAGTGCTTAAGGTAGACTGGTTAATGAGAGCTTATGTAACACTTCCACACTTCGCTGATGATTTTACACACTGCCAACAGTCTCCGAGACGTTTTTGAGGAAGTTTTAGGCACACGGGTGGAAGGTGATATGCTTCTGGGTTTTAAAAACTATTTTAAACGAATTTTTCAGTGATTTGGGCAATAACATCACAAAATTAATTTAATTGAGAGAGCCCCTAAAATTGCAGGCATGTCTATTATGTGTACATCCACACACTGATGATGGCTTAGGCTGAAACGCATCTGTGTGGACATGGTATAAATAAATATATGAGATATAACTAGAGAGTGCGTTTTTTCATCTTTATATGTCCATCCATCCATCCATCCATCCATCCAATTCTGTATGCTTCTTTATTCTATCCTTTCTTTATGTCTCTACTTTTTTTTCTGTCTATCCTCCTTTCTATCTTGCTTTTGTTTTTGTTAGTTCTATCTATCTATCTGTTGTTAAATTGTTTTATCTATTGTTCTGTCTATCATGCTCTGCTTCTGTCTCTCTCTTGGTGTATTAAATATTTTAGTGAATAAGAGTTTTTTCAGTGTTTCTGCATGAATATGTTTATAGATATCAGTGGATGGCCCATAGAGCCTTTTTGAAACCATGCATCTGAGGAAATCTATGGCTTATGTCTGACCTTGATTTTAATGGAGCAAAGATCAATAATAATTTGACAAAAAGCTGTGAATATTATTGGACAGTGGGCTTTCAATCAATGTATTTTTGTCCCACCTGGAAGCTTGGCTTCTAATGATCAGGAAAACTCTCAAATGGATGGGACAAAAAAACAAATAGTCAATAATGAAATGGCGGTGTATGTGACTGGCAGAATTTCAAATCTAAAACCTCTGCTGTCGAAATCAGAGCAGCCTTAAATACACTAAGTTACTGAAATATGTCATAACAGATTTATTTTAGCTTTCATAAAGCTGTTTTTGCCTGTTAGGTTTTTTAAACATTGCACTTCAGCGCTTGGCCAAGAAATTTCACTCTTTAGTGCACGGTTGTTACTTATCCCAACCTCCCTTTACTACTTTTTAAGATGTCTCAAAAATGGCGAAGATTGAGCTCATGAGTATTTAGTTGTGCAAAAAAAAAAAAAAAAAATATATATATATATATATATATATATATATATATATATATATATATATATATATTTTTTATATATATATTTTACTTTTTTAGTCATACATATTCTATATGTGATATTTAATGTATGTGATAGTCAGCAGTTTGTTTCAGTTTTGCCTTTGTCAAAATTGAAATTTAAACACTAACATTGGATATTAAAAATGTCCAAAATCATTTCATCTGCATCTTTCAATAGCACAATGACTGCCTGTTTTACTACTAAACAAGTTCTAATGAACTCGTAACACAGCGATTTAAGGGAGCGATCATACTTGATAGCTAATTCAAGTGCTCAAAAGAACTTAATTCGATAATAATTTTGGAGGACAGTGAATGAAACCAAGCATGACTTGTTGGTCTGGTACTAATCTTGTTTTGATTGTGAGAGGATATGTGTTCTAATCGATTTATTTTTATTTTATTTATTTTTATTTTATTTTATCAAAATTGCAGCTACAACAGTGGGAATTCATCTATTTGTATTTTCCTTTTAGGTTTTATTAGAATGGATAGCGACGTTTGTGGCCGTTTGGATAAGGAATAGATTGGATCATGTGCTGGAGAGGACTGGATTAACATAAGGGCTAGGTGGGGCAGAAGCCCCAGGGCCCGCGGGATTAGGGGACCTGTGATTGGCTGGAGGAAATGAGATTGTTAAATCATAGGTGGTTGATTTGTGTATAATAAAATAACAAGAAGTTATTGGAAAATGTGCCTGACTGATATAATTCACCGCCCAATCAAATTAACTCTACAATTTGCGCCATGACGTTGAGAAACGCCTCTTTTCGTTATGCTTTCATGATAGAACATGATTATAAATCGCTCGCTAGAGTGCAAAAATGTATGAAAAAAAGTGATAGTGGAGCATAATAAAGGAAAAACAAACTCGAGAGACAGAAAAGGGATGCAAAAATTTCTAAACTAACTAAATACTTTGGTTGACTTTCATCCGTGCCCGTGGAAGACCCCGAGTGCAGCGACAGCAGCCCACAGTTAGCTTCACCCTTCTGCGTCGTCATCGATCTGCGTGTTTTATACGTCGAAGAAGGTAGACAAGCAGCTGAAGTAAATGAATGAGTTAAGCACTATTTGGATGGTAATTGTTTCTCGTGGATCGTAAGGTATTTTCAATATTTATAGGAGCTAGTCGGTGATTTTATTGCAGTCTGAATCCAGAATGTCAGTGTTTTTTCTCCCACCACTCACCCGTGTAAAAATTTTCCACTGGGTCTTCCACGTTTTTTATATTATTAAAAAAAAAAAAAAGCCGATTTACTTTTTTTTGACGAACATCAAGGTCCAATATCCAAGGTCTAGATGGGCATTTTTGCCCCGATGAGTTTTTGTCTTATTGTAATATTACATAATATAAAACGATGTGATATATTCACAAGTAAAACCGCAGTTTTCCCCAAATATCAGCACAATTGCTAATGTGATATATGCAACAAAAAATGAGTTGACCAATAAGTTAACTTTGAGAGTCACATTTTGGTTTATCGTCACTTCGCCGATGAAAATTACAAAAATGAAACAACAGCAGAAACAATCTCTGAAACTGATAGTGGTGATTCGTTACTGAATAACCCGCGTTTTGAACGAATCCGTTCATTTAATGATTAAATGACTCCTCGTTTGTTTCGTCGTTGAATCAAACAGCCGTTTGAACAAATCGGTTGAATGAATGACTCGCTTATTAAAACAATGACTGGATTTTAATGAATTTTAACGGATTTTAATGATATCATAAAGGATGTCTGCTGTGCTAAACCTAGAAAAAAGACTATTTAACTGTAAGACCCTATGTAAAAGGAAAGTTATAAAAAAAAATCTGTCATCATTTACTCACCTCATGTTGTTCAAACTGAAAGCATTTCTTTCTTATGCTGAAAACAAAAGAATATATTTTATATAGTGTTAGTAGCCAGACAGTTTACGGTAGTCATTGACTTAATATATATTTTTCCTACTATGGAAGTCAATGGGTCCTGTCACTGTCTGGTTGCCAACATTCTTTAAAATATCTTCTTTTGTGTTCAGCAGAAGAAATAAATTCATACAGGTTTTGAACAACATGAGGGTGATGTTGCTGAACTATCCCTTTAAATTATTCATGGTTAAGTACTTATTGAGGAAGTATGACTGAAGTATGAGTAATGTTTTTGCTGATTTTGGCAACCTTTATGTTTTTGAGTTCATATCTGGAGTATATGCACTTATGGAAGGGGAGGGGATAAAATCGTTTTATCAATAAAAGGTTCCCAAAATGAACCAAGAAATTATGTGGAGTAATTTTTATCCTGATATTCCTTATCAAAATTTTCATGTCATTATGCATTACAGGGATTCTGTTCATACACCGTTATAACACCGATTGTTATTTGTTTATACAAAATAAGATTTACTGCCATGCTTTTTTCCCCCTTAGTTGATCAGAACAAAAGTGGATGTTACTTACTTGTTCAGACATTATTTTCTGTTGAAAATTCTAATATTGGTCATACTTCCAAAAAGTATAATGTGTGATTCTGAATGCCCGTATCCACACCGGCGCGGTGATTAACAGCCGCACACTCTCCTCAAAACATTGGATTCATCCGCGTTGTTTCATGCCGATGTACAGGTCCTTCTCAAAAAATTAGCATATTGTGATGAAGTTCATTATTTTCCATAATGTAATGAAAAAAATTAAACTTTCATATATTTTAGATTCATTGCACACCAACTGAAATATTTCAGGTGTTTTATTGTTTTAGTACTGATGATTTTGGCATACAGCTCATGAAAACCCCAAATTCCTGTCTCAAAAAATTAGCATATTTCATCCGACCAATAAATGTTTTTAATACAAAAAAAAAAAGTCAATCTTCAAATAATTATGTTCAGTTATGCACTCAATACTTGGTCGGGAATCCTTTTGCAGAAATGACTGCTTTAATGCGGCGTGGCATGGAGGCAATCAGCCTGTGGCACTGCTGAGATGGTATGGAGGCCCAGGATGCTTCGATAGCGGCCTTAAGCTCATCCAGAGTGTTGGGTCTTGCGTATCTCAACTTTCTCTTCACTATATCCCACAGATTCTCTATGGGGTTCAGGTCAGGAGAGTTGGAAGGCCAATTGAGCACAGTAATACCATGGTCAGTAAACCATTTACCAGTGGTTTTGGCAATGTGAGCAGGTGCCAGGTCGTGCTGAAAAATGAAATCTTCATCTCCATAAAGCTTTTCAGCAGGTGGAAGCATGAAGTGCTCCAAAATCTCCTGATAGCTAGCTGCATTGACCCTGCCCTTGATAAAATACTGTGGACCAACACCAGCAGCTGACATGGCACCCCAGACCATCACTGACTGTGGGTACTTGACACTGGACTTCAGGCATTTTGGCATTTCCTTCTCCCCGGTCTTCCTCCAGACTCTGGCACCTTGATTTCCGAATGGTATGCAACCACTGAGCAACAGTCCAGTGCTGCTTCTCTGTAGCCCAGGTCAGGCGCTTCTGCCGCTGTTTCTAGTACCTGTAGCCCATTTCCTGCACACGCCTGTGCACGGTGGCTCTGGATGTTTCTACTCCAGACTCAGTTCACTGCTTCCGCAGGTCCCCCAAGGTCTGGAATCGGTCCTTCTCCACAATCTTCCTCAGGGTCCGGTCACCTCTTCTCGTTGTGCAGCGTTTATTGCCACACTTTTTCCTTTCCACAGACTTTCCACTGAGGTGCCTTGATACAGCACTCTGGGAACAGCCTATTTGTTCAGAAATTTCTTTCTGTGTCTTTCCCTCTTGCTTGAGGGTGTCAATGATGGCCTTTTGGACAGCAGTCAGGTCGGCAGTCTTACCCATGATTGCGGTTTTGAGTAATGAAACAGAGCTTTTTTTTTAAAAGCCTCAGGAATCTTTTGCAGGTGTTTAGAGTTAATTAGTTGATTCAGATGATTAGGTTAACAGCTCGTTTAGAGAACGTTTTCATGATATGCTAATTTTTTGAGACAGGAATTTTGGGTTTTCATGAGCTGTATGCCAAAATCATCAGTATTAAAACAATAAAACACCTGAAACATTTCAGTTGGTGTGCAATGAATCTGAAACATATGAAAGTTTAATTTTTATCATTACATTATGGAAAATAATGAACTTTAACACAATATGCTAATTTTTTGAGAAGGACCTGTACAACCCACGGAAAGTTGATAATTCCGAAAAAATAATTGCAATTACAGTTTTCGACCAGAGATGGCGACAAAGAGGAAAAGCTACGGACTGCAGCTTTAATAACAATAAAAAAATATTTATTGCGGTAGAAGGCTGTGGCGTGGCAATCAGATGAAAGGGGGCCCTTGGTGTTGCTATAGCCCCAGGGCCCAAAGTCCTCTTAATCCGGGCCTGCTTCCACCTGTCCCCACTCCCCTATAAGATGCATATGGTTTATTAGTAGCTTTTGGGAGCAGTGACTTGAACATTTGTCTTAAGTGTGTCTAAAGTAGTTAGCCCACTCAGCATATCATTGAAAGGCAGAAGATGTGCTCCATTAAGAAGGTCACCTCAGTCTCGCTGGCTTCTCCTGTCTGATTTGGCATGTTCTCTCCCACTGCTCTGCCATAAGCTCCACCAGTCATCTCCATAAAAAGACCCCATTAAACATGTCCACAGTGCTCAGCTTAGCAGCCTCCAACTGGCATTCTCACCCACGCGTTTCCTCTCTCTCCGCTAAACGAGTGATGAAAAGATTAGTAAATATTTTCAAGAGAATGCGCTTTAAATTCAGGACACTGTACGTTTATCTTTTCATGAGACTGGGTAATGAGCAATATCAACAAAGCTAATAAGTAGTCAGTGCTTTGCAGTCGTGGGCAGATGGTGTCCTCCAATGGCATGTGATGTTTTCACTAAATGGACGATTTAATTCAGCCAGTTCTGGGATGAAGATGTTGTACAGAATGGAACGGACAGAATTATGATGAGACACCTTTTCAGTCTAAAATGGGCTCTGGCCAAGGACTCGGTATAGAGAGTATGTGTCTATTGTGTGCTTCAGAGATGATAGAGATGGCGTGATCTCATTGACTTTGCCGTGCTCCGTACACTAGATAGTGTTGCTGCTGTGTCCCAGGCCGCAAGCCGAGCGGAAATGCCCTTCAGGATCCATGAGAAAGGCGGCTGGATTGTTTGGGTACTCTGCCAGCCTGTGTGCCCTTAGAGCAGTGATGCAGCGAAAGCATGTTTGCACCGTTGATGCAGCTTTTTTAAAACCACCCACATAATTTTATGCAAAAACACACACTCACTCGTAGCCCATTTGCCCAGCAGGTCTCAGCCTTGCGTCTTTCTCCCTGGGTTTGCAAGAGGCGATTGTCAACTGTCTTTATTTCCCCCATCGATAGCATCGCATGCTGTTAATTAGCTTGAGCTCTTTGGAGCCTAATAGCAGTCAGAAGCTGGCTGTCAGAGCCGCGCTGCTGTTTATTTGTTTGTCTCTCTTGCTGCGGGGGGTTGGTCTGCTCACACCAGCGCAGGCCACTCTTGACGATTTAGTAATTAAGTTTGATAATAGAAGTAGTTAATCAAGACCTGAGATTATACCACCAGCAGCGGAGGCCTGCCAGCAGGGAGGATAAGCTCCTCTTCCCTGAAGGAGAGGCTTCAACTGTTGGATTTTTCTCCTGCTGTGTGCAGGCCGTGTCTCCCACCTCGCATTTGTCCCACTTTGATTCTTCCCTCAGCGGCAGAGCTCATCTTCTGATTAGACAGCAACAGGCCCTGGACTTATCTCACACTCCCTTCACATTGTATGCATCAGTTTTAGGGAAGCTGATTTGAAAATGTAGCTTAGATTAGGCAATATTATTTGATGTTTGCACATCTAAACGATTGGTCACTTTTATTGTGTATTTTTTGTGTAGTATACTTCTTATTATGTATGTTTTTATATCATTTGTGTTGCTGAATTAAATTAAAAGCCTTTAACCACTTAAATAAAATTAACTGTCCAATTAAACCCATACAATAAACTGAATGTATTTAAGCCAGATCTATGAATTCAGTTTAATGTTGGAAAGTTCATTTTAATTAAAAGCTTCAAGGCTTTTAAAATTGTATGTTTTCAAGACAGCAGAGAGACTAACAAGTTAGTAACTTGAATGATGACACTAATAAATAGACTGACAACATCTCATCTGACAGAAGATACTAAATCAGGCAACGCTTTTTTCTCAAGCGCGTTTTATCTTAACTGTGTCAGACAGACGTCAACAACTAGAGTCAACAACTTTCACCCACGTCTTTCAAAACAAAAGACTTGCATCAGAAAAACAGTTAGAAACATTTTTTGTTATGATTGTTGTTATTCTTTGGACTACACACTCAATGACCCACTGGTCTGAAAGAACTGATTCACTTTGATTATTACTTCAATTTGATTTGCGGTAAAGCTGTGTAGAGAACATTTTGGGAATTTTGTCGCATATTTAATGAAATATTGCACTTAATAAAGATAATGGACAAGACTTATATGCACAGGCCATTTGTGTGAACTGATTGTGTCTGATTATTGTAAAACTATTCGCCATACAGTGAAAAACATTAACATTTTTAAGAAACCAAGCACTGTCATGCTCTTGATGAATGTAACTGGTAGCATTGCTAATGTTTAGTTTCTCCCCAACGCTGATACACACTCACAGCAGGTTGTTTTAATACATACACAGCTATTTGAATTCAATTATTTTCGCCTGGCTCTGTTAGCTTGCTCTTCCTTTTAACTGATTTTTTTTTTTTATCCTCCCAGCACGAGACCTCATTTATTAGGCCCGTCTGTGTCTTATGTGTGTTTTTATCAGAGTGGCTGAAGACAACAGTAGTCGCTAAGCTCTGTCAAGTTTGCACCCCACGTAGAACATTGGAGAGGAGTCAACACTTCCAGACACACGCTGGGAGTTAAACTATGAATTCGTCCTTGTCTTGAAAGATATCATGCCACACCAGCTGGTTTGGCAAGAGCCTCGCAAATCAGCTTAAGACCCGTCAGTTTAGACCATAAGGCACAAGTTCCTCACATTTTAAAGCATTTAAAGAGCTTCTCAGGGTGATATTTTTATTTCCTACTTAAGTACCCATCTCTCACATACTATACAGTTTGGTGCCAATATAAAAACATGTTTTCTGACAGAATTTGGAGAAATTGAAGTTGAGGAGCATTTTGAGGACTTGAGCATTATCTCAGAGAGAAATCATGAATTTCCCGTTTATGTCTTCATCCGAGCGGCAATAAAACTGTCACAGCAGCCATAACATTCCTTTGTAATGTACACAATTTGTGTCAGTGCATGAGCCTGCCTGGGGAGAGCAATAACATGAATGTGATGAAATATGAAAGAGTGGGCTTGCGAAGACTGAATGATCAAAACTCTAGTACTGTAGGAGGTAAACGAATGAGAGGTATTTGTGAGTAAAAACACGTGTGATGTCAGGTCTCTTAAAGGCCACGATATACTTCAAGCGAAATTGAAGAACAAACTAGTGTGACGTCATTTCAAACAAAATAAAGAAGTTTGTCTGGAATTGGTTTCTGGAGTTCAAAACAACTTGCCAAAGTGAAATTTCCGGAAAACTACAAATGGCCCATGGTGATTATGTAATAGGTGTGCTCTGAGACTACACAATCTTTGACGTGGAAATCTTTTCCAGTTAATATCTTCTGTTCAGTATGTAGAGGTCAGACTCAAGTAAAAACATGAACACGCTGTGTGTTCATAGTAGAAATTGAAGTTGTACTTCTAATTAAAACCTACATTGATACTGTTTTTCATATTTAACTCTTTCCCTGCCATTGAAGTAAATTTTCGTAATTTGTGAGAAAACACCTCTCCGCCATTGACGGAATTTTCCGTCTTTTGGTGTTTTCACTGTTATACGGTAGGGGCGCTATGACACATCTTTTGAAAGAGTACCAAATCTCCTGATCAAAACACACGCGAAGAAGATGCAAAAATAAGCAATATCAAATGTCATATCATAGCTATGACTGTGCAAGCTTTGGGGTTGTTGAGGGACTCGATCTACTCCATCTATGTTTTAATCATCATTTAATCACGAATCTGATCTGGATGTAGTCTTTGACAAAAATGTTATTTTCTCAGCTTTTTGCTCAAAATGTTTCAAAATATACGAAAAAGGTTTTTTTTATTTTTTATTTTATGAAGCTTGCCCACATTCAAGTGTTGATAAAAATACGCATGTGCATGAAGAGTATAAAACTAGAATAAATCTTGTTCAAGAAGTTAGTACTGTAAAGTGGCTTGCTTTAAAGCAGTCTATTGCAGTTGCGCGGGAAGGGGGGTGCTGGGGGAGCTTCAGCCCCCCTCGTCATAGCATCAGCACCCCCTGGTGGGGGGCTGTGGACTAACATAATATTGTACTTAAAAACATGAAGAAAACAAAAATAGACATAACATACTGTGTTTGATATGGAATTAAAATGATGGGCAGTGTATAAGATATAAACTAATGATTAATTATTTTAATATTCCTTTGTTCCGATCAGAGCATGTGAGCGGACAGCGCATTGCTGAATATTCCGCTCCTCAACCTAGACTGGCCTGCTGGTCGAAAATATGTGGAATAAGGGCTGTTTCGACTAAAGTTTTTTTTTCTAGTCGACTAGTAGTTGTTCATTTAAGCCATTAGTGGACAAATCGCCCGTTTATATTGATTTAATGACTTAAATAGGCTATACAGGATAATGAGCGTTAGCCTAGCCGCACTCAAGCGCACGACCGCACGCATGAAGCTTGCCACAAAGAACCGGCAAAAGTAATGATTACGAATGTGTCAAAAATAGCAAGGAGTCATTTAATTGTTTATCAATAAACTGGTGTTTTAGGCGTCGCTGCAAAGATTGACGATGCGGACTCGCCATGAACGCCAGAGAGAAATGCACATTTCATATGGATTACATAATCAGAGATTAGAGAATTAGAGATTAGATTTCTTTGTGTTTTGAATGGTTTCGTTCACAAGCTGAGTTTCGGCGCCCTCCAGTTCACGTGCAATGCAAGTGATCGTGCCGGCACATAATTACATTGTCTGCTATATATTTGCTTATTTATTAAATACAGGCAATTGCTTAATAAAACATTGATCAAAATTAAGATACAATTTATACAAAACGACAATCGTTTAAAAAGAGTCTTTCTACAAAACAAAACTCAATGAAGTGGTCAAAATCATGTCTTACCTCCAGACATAATGCGCATCTCATTATGTAGCCTATCATATCTTTCTCATGCTGCATGCTCACTTTCATAATCAACATTGATTAAATAAAAAAAATAACATAGCCTAAAATATTTAAACATGAAACTAAATATGTTTTCTTTAATGGCTACAACACGTATACAGTACAGGAAAACAGAGAAATGTCATGTCGTCAGCCACAACATAATGATGTCATATTTTTCAACTCAGCCTTTAGCTATGTTGTGCACATATTTACATATTACTCTAAACGCTACACCTAGCAGTGTGGGCGGCGTCGGGATGTTCACTAACAGTATATCGCTGCAAGGGTAGTTCAAACTTCTTTTTACCCCTAAGCAAAGAACATAAAAGAACTTCACCTTGAGTATATAAGAGCATATAATGGCCTTAAAAGTGTGTTTTTTTTTTCCCTTTGAGCTTTTACATGGTCCATCATCTGGTCTACGAATCATCCCCTGACCTTGTTTTTATGGCTAATTGCTCAACACAAGCTCAATTTTTAACACTGCAGATGCTGTGTTCTGCTTCTGAGAAAATGAAGAGTGAGAGAAAAACAGATAAAGAGAGATGAGAGTCTGAAAAAGTCCAGAGGTCATGAGAGCCAGTAACTACGTTGACTTGAAAAGAAGCCGGAGAGGCACGCAAGACTTGTCTGCTTTTAGCAATGGACATTAAAGCCAATATGTTTGTATTCCGTGAGTGTTTTGGGTAATTAAAGTGAGGGGGGTTGTGTGAACGTGGTCTTTCAGAGGACAGATAAAGACTGTTTGATTGTTGACCACAGGGGAGTCCTTTATGTGTCTTTGCTTCTCTGTGTGGACTTAGTCTTGGCTGTATAGATTGGAGGGATAATTCAAAAGTAGTTCGCAAAGCTACTTTGTCCAATCAAGTACAGTTCTCTTATAATGTTAAAGTTTCCAGAAACAATAAATGTTTGGAAATTTTACATTGATTTACATTTATTCATTTAGTAGTCGCTTTTATCCTAGCATCTTTTGAGGAATGCAAACAAGCGATTCATCTTAAGAGTCAATAAATACGAGAAATGCTATTAATACAAAGTGTCAGAATACCATCCTTCAGGATAGTGAAAGGTAGAATAGGGAGGGATTAAGGAATAGTGAGAGCATTGGTGAAGGAATTGTAAAATATATTTTTTTAATTTAGCAGGCTGCAGTTAAGTGCTCATGAAGAGAGGATTTTCAGCTGTTTCTTGTTAAATTGTCAGGGATTTGTCTGTCCGGAGAGGGTTGGGGAGGACATTCAACCAGCAAGGAACAGTGAACGAAAATGTTCTTGAGAGTGATTTTATGCCTTTCCGAGGCTCCTTGAGGGCACATAAACTTGTAAGAGAGAGGGTATGGAGGGTGCAGAGCCCGTGGTCAGCCTGTAGACCATTTTCTACTTTATCTCTAACTTTTTTTTTGTCCTAACCAGCTGCAAAGGCAAAGAACGGCAGGGGATTCTATTCATATCTTATACTTATGTTATTCCATTGTGCGTGAGAGAGGGAGTCTGCCCACACACTCTTCTGATTGGCTGTGATTTGTCATTGATTTTGTCACATCTTGTAGCCCTGTCATGTCTGGTGTGGACAAACAGTTTGCTTGTCTCTGGAATCTTGTCACATCACATCTGGTTATGACACAATGTTAGATTTAAACAGGTTGTTTTTGCTTCTGCACCTGTAATATGTCTTGAAAAATTATGCATGTTATGATTGGCTAATCATTTTGTATATAAAATGCTGTAGTAAGATGTGATATTGCCATCCATTATTAAGTGCTAATGGTTATGAAATTGATACTATGACACATTTGTGCGTCTGTATAGATGCAGGATTGGTTTTCTGGACATATTTTAATTTTCACTCTTTATTTCTTTTTTCCTTTCTAACTTCCTTCATTTAACTTCATCTCCTTTCTCAGCTTTAGTCTTAAAATGACTGTAAATGTACTTTTCTGTTTTTACTACCCCATACAAATCATCCAAAACCGATATAAATCCAATTTACTATTACATATAAATAATCGGAAAGGCATTACATAGTCCTCTCCCTCTCTTGTCATGGGTAAAACTCTAATATGCATTAAAAGAACTCTATGAAATTCTAGTTCAATAACTCTTAAATGAACTGTATTATAATCAAGGCCATGACACCTACATGCAGTGTCTTTACAGAATAAAGAGTCCTCTGAGTGACAAAAATGCATTAATCCGTTGACACTCCAATAAATTGTAAAGCAAATCTTTTTTTTATCTTCTTAGGCTGTCTTCTCGTTGACTAACGTCAACTTGAGCCACTTGGAGAACCTGCTGTACAAGTTAAAGGCTAGACATGAGCGTAAATTCAAAGCTTTTTTCAAGGACTGTTTTGTAGTTCTTTTTCAAAGCAATATTAAGGTAAAATACATTGTAATCTGAAATGCATAGTGTGTAAAAAATCGAGGAAAATTACTGAGATGGCCCATTCAGACGGGATTAAAAATGACAAAAAGCGCTGGTAATTATTACATCACCGCACCTCTGAGAAGGGCTTATGTTTCCATAAATGGGCAACACGGTGTGAAGAGGGAGCTTTGCTTTATGAATGTCAGAGCATCTCTATAGAGCAATGAAAAGAGCAAGGAAAATCCTGTTTTCCCCTATGCCCTTCAAGGATATATTGAGACATAAGTCTAGTCTGTTTTTGTATTTTCTGGATCCTCCTGGTAAAGCAGCTAAGCATCACATGTGCTGGGTACATTCCTTTTTTTTCTGTATGCATTTTTATTATATATACACTACCGTTCAAAAGTTTGGGGTCAATTTGTTTTTTTTCGTTTTTTTTAAAGAAATTAATACTTTTCTTCAGAAAGGACGCATGAAATTGATATAAAGTGACAGTAAAGACATTTATAATAATGCAAAATATTTATTTTTTAATGAAATGCTTTTCTCTTGAACTTTCAAAGAATCCTGCAAAAAATGAATCACTGTTTGCACACAAATTATGAAGCAGCACAACTGTTGTCAACTGTGATAATAATCATAAATGTTTCTTGAGCATCAAATAATCATATTAGAGTGATTTCTGAAGGATCATGTGACACTGAAGACTGGAGTAATGATGCTGAAAATTCAGCTTTGATCACAGGAATAAATTACATTTTAAAATATATTCACATAGAAAACAGCTCTTTTACATTGAAATAATATTTAACAATATTACTGGGTTTGTTTTGTATTTTTAATCAAATAAATGCAGCCTTGGTGAGCAGAAGAGACTTCTTTTAAAAACATAAAAAATCTTACCGACCCCAAACTTTTGAACGGTAGTGTGTATATAAATGTGAAAAAAAAAAATTATATATATATATATATATATATAATTTTTTTTACACGTTTATATTTATTTATTAGTTTTCCTTTTTAACGTTAATTTAATTAATTGATTTATATATTTTATTTTGTAAATTATTATTATTCATTACCATGACTTTAATTTTTTTATATTTTTAATTCAAATTAAATGATCATTTAAATATCACTTTTTCACTCATCACTTTTTTCTGTTTCTTTCTTTACTTGTAACTGGTTTCATATAACAAAAATAAATTACTTTATATATTTTTTTTATATATAATATTGTTGTTGTTATATTTATACACATTTTAAAACAATATTATTACTTTTTTCTTTTCTTTACTTGTCACTGGTTTTGTTGTGTTTATTGATGCCTTGCCAATAACAATCATGCCTATAACTGCTTTGAAATTGATTTCTCCATTCACCATTACCCATGCACAGCCAGTCAGGACCTTCATAGAGTTGGAGGAGGAAAGAGCTAAAGCAGAGATAGATAGAGGATGAATGAGGAATGATAAAAAGGAGACTAGGCAGTATGCAGGATTTGGTCTCAGCCTATCTTCCCTCCTCTCCTTTGAGTGTTAGCATCCGGACAGTTTGAGCTTCGGCTGAGCATTGTTCAGTATGTGTGTGGGGGTGTCTGTAGAAAGCTTTGATGTGAGCTGTGCTTTGGGTGGAACTTGACGGGCTCTGATCTCCAGTGTCTCCTCATTATGGCAATGGCCCTGCAGCAAGCGGATAATGTCAAATAAGGAATGTTGAAATTGGCTCAGCTATTTGGGAATAACAAGAAATGTTTTTCTTTTGCCAGTTATGTGCTGCAAATTGAAATTTTGATTGTAGTAAAAGGTCAGATTTTGAAAGGGAGCATACCCGCCTGACCTTTCCAACCAGCTTTTAACTCTTTATCCGTCGGTGTATGTTTCCCACTAATGACTGCAGGTGTGACATTCTCCTCGTTCCACATGAGAGGAGGGAATTCTGGCCTCTGAATAAACGGCAATGGGCAGCCATCAAACGAGGCGATGTGGACTTGTTTTTTGGGTCACACGGTTTGTGAAGAACACTCACGGATTGGTGCGATGACACTTTGTAGTGTGGCAGCTTGGCAGAGCTCCACACAAAGATTGTGTCATTCAACCACTGTATACACCCACTTCACGTTCAAACACACTACTGAGACCCTGGACTCATACACTGATAGTTTGATAGCGGGTTGACAAGTTACACACAGATACAGTTGCCTTTTTGTCCTTGTTCTCCATCCGAAAACTGAATGAATGGATTTGGCAGCTCACAATAGGCATTCATGTTATCTTTGGAACTGCGGTGCTTTCTAAGGTTTATCTGTCTCCCCTTCTTCCTCTCCTCCATCTTTCCCACACTACTGTATTGATCTGTGTCGACTTCTTCATGCCTCCATTCACAGAATATACAGTACTAGACTTTGCCTGCCTGTGTCAGCCACCCCACTGGTTTCCATTATTGAGCAGATTTATAGCAAAGCAGAATGGGAAAAGTAAAAAAAAAAAAAAAAAAAAAAAAAAAAAGAGAGAGAGAGAGAACGATGAGGTGAGAGACAGGTAAAGCGTGAAGGAGTGTGTCGGCACAGCTGATGTGATAATTGCATATGTAAAAGCCAGGTATAGAGCTCTATGATTATTGCTGACAAACACTAACCTGACATTATCAGAAAGCTAAAACGCATGCAGGGTTGTACATTTGTACCTCTTCTTTACTTTTATCCTCTGCAACCTTCCACAGAACTTTATTTTTAGCATTACAGTGGAAAAAACCTACAGCAACACCTTTGCAGACTGACTGATGTTGAACTTGAGAAGTCTGTCCCTGAGTACATTGCGGGCTTTGATCTGGCATACAAGATGCTGTAAGTACCATTTGTACAAGCAGTGGAGCTCAAATTTGACTTTGATATTGTGTACCTGTCAGCGGTAATTAATGACAAGCACTCAAAGCTCTTGATTAATCGCGACTCGTTTAAATGAACAGGACATGGGTCCTGCTCAGCCAGTTACTCCCATTTACCTTGGCTTGTTTGCTCTCATTTTACACACTTAATTACCACAACTGCTCCCTTATAGCCTCTTAGGGGCCCAGTGTAGAAAATGAGTCACTTGCTGGGCCTTTGTTGTGATTATTTATACCAAAGGCATAAAGCAGACTAAAGACCTTTAAGGGTATTAAACCGTGCAATCAATTCACCTTTAAATCAGAGGGAATCATGGTCAAACGCTCAATTGGTGCCACTGAACTTTAGGCCGTTTTCATTAGATTCTCTTAGGAAAAGCAAGCATTTTGTTTTGTATTTTCACAAGTACTATTGCTCATAAATTATACTACTTTAAAGGCCCGTTTATACCAAGAACAACTATATTGATGATGACAATAATAATTTTTATTTATATAGCACCTTGCATAAGGACGCTTTACAATGTACTGATACAATAAATACAACAAAGTACCAGTAGAGTAGACAATGATATCAGACAATAGTACAAGAAATAGTATAGAATATTACTGGTGGTAGATACGAACAAAGAAAATACAAAGAAATAAAAGAAGGCATAACATAGAAAGGGTATCACATAGCAAAATTGATTTAATCACATTACATAAATACAGAACATTACATTCTAATGTATATATATATATATATATGCCCTCTTTTATTTCTTTGTATGTTCTTTGTTCGGATCAACCACCAGTAATATTCTATACTGTGTGCGTGCTCTAGTTTTCCACTCTGGGCATGTTTTTTTTCTTGGTGTTTTTTAGAGCTGTTTGTGTTGAGTAGATGGCTACTCTCAGAGCAGTTCCTCCCTATTGGACGATATCCAGACTCTCTTCTACCCACAGCTTTACTGCACAGTCCCTCACTGTCCCTGACTGCACTCACTGCCTACACATCCTCCTCCTCGCTTTTCTTAATGTCTCTCCTAATAAATCCTAATTGTTGTTGAAATCGCACCCTCTCTCAGTTGAAATTGTTTGGAGCAGTAGTTTCTTTTCAGCTCTGCTCCTCATCTCAGCCATGTGTTTCTCATTCCACAGAGCCATCAAGGCTGTTTGGCTGCCGCTGGATTTCAATTGTGAGAGTAAGGTTGTATCTCTACCACAGAGGCGAGGAAGGAACGAAATAGAAAGCAGGATCTTTTGATCATATTCTCAGAGGAAATCTTTGATTCCAGGTGTTCTTGCATTCATACTTTCTCCTTTCTTCATCTCTTACTATGTTTACTGCAACTTTTTTTCCTAAATCTATACACAAGATTAATTTACTTAAGAAGCAAAACTGTTTATTATTATTATTATTATTATTAAGACATTAAGACTTAATGTATTCATTTTATTTTTATATGATTATCTTATTGGCAAATTGCTTTTTTATTTTATTTATATTTTAATTGTTTTTACTAAATTATATATTTATTTGTTTTATTTTTAAGGTGACATATCATGAAAATCTGACTTTTTCTGTGTTTCTGTGTCAAAGTGTTATAATTGAGTCCCCAGTGCATCTACCAACCCAGAAAGCATAAAAAATAAACAAACCAGTAACTTTGTTTTGGTAAGCCTTTCTCTGCAGGCATGTCAAAAAAATAATACGATCCGATTTTGCTCCCCTTGTGATGGAGGAAGGGGATCTTATTATAATATTACCTCCCCTTAATCTGCACGTTTCCACCCGCGGCGCCACCATTTGGTTTTCACAAGCGACAACAGTGTAACGCAATGGCAGAAGTTCGAGCAAAGCATGCAAACTGTTCTGTCGTCGGCTGCACAGACGAGCACAGAACACTATATAGACTCCCAGCCTCAGATGAGACAAGAGAGCAGTGGATTCATTTTATTTTCAACAGAAATCCCCCAGACACAGATGAATCAATGTAACTCCACAAAAAAACAGAAACGTATCCACTAACCATTCAGAAACATCCAGGTGCGTCTAAAAGTTGCAACCTCTTCCTGAGTCTCTCTGTAAGGCTGCACTCCGTTACTGCTTATTTCTGAGATTTTGGATGAGTGAGATTATTCACTTGTTTTGTTATTGTATCCGAAGCTCGTGTAAAGGGGCCCTCTTCTGACTGGGGGGCGCAGCAGCTCATTTGCATTTAAAGGGACACACACAAAAACGGAGCGTTTTTGCTCACACCCAAAAAGGGAAAAATGGGGGGGGGGGGGGGGGGGGGTTGAGCTGAAATTTCACAGACACATTCGACACCATAGATTTATATTTCATCGTGTGAAAAGGGACATATTATGTCACCTTTAATGTTATTTTGTTGTTTGTTAGATTTATGCTTAACCCTTAAATGCATGAATGTTTTGCCAATCATTACATATTCGGGTCTTTAGATACTAAAGATCTAGGATCTATATCTAACACAGGTGGATCTATACCTGTTTTGATAATATAAAACTCTCCTGATATTAGAGTAACGATAACAGAATAATAAAATAAAGCATACTTTGTTACTTTACCTTTTGGAGCTTGGAAGAGTTCAGTTTGAGCAGATGTTTTATACCACCATCACTGTCCTTGGGTCCTCCTGTCGCATCTGGCTCATATTCGCCATCTCAAACATATTCTCAAAACTATCATTTTCAACATCTTCAAAATCAATATTTTGATTGCTGACAAGCTTCTTCGCCAGATCTATAAAATGTTCACGAAAAAAAAAAATGGAATTGTTATATTATTTATAATGAATTGATTGAGAAATACTTATAAGGTTTGTGTTTAACCTTAAAAAATGAATGAGGAGGAGAGTTGTGAATGACGTCATGGGTCGTTTAAGGGTTTAAGGGTTAAAAAAAAGAAATGCCTTGTTTTGAGAGAATATATCTTGAATTAAGTTTCTTTTTGTTGTCCTATTGTCAAATTACCAATGAGGCAACACAAACTTTAATATATCAGTGATATATATATATATATTCTCTGAAAGCATAAAAGCTTAATATCTTCCATCTGTTTTGCTTCTCAAGTAAATATATCTTGTATTCAGGATAATTCAACTGGAAAACAAGACAAGTAATGATTAATAATTTTTTCGCAATGTGCTTTGAGAAACGGGTTTAGAGTTGAAAGAATGTTGAGCTATTTACAAAAGGATTGTCCTCAGCATTTTGCCATCTCAAGAGGATCTTAAGCAGCTGCTCTCCTTTGCAACATAAAAGTCAAGCTAGAGCAGATGTACTTTGCCCTTGTTTTTAGGAATATTTCATGCAGGATCTGGGGAAATGTTCCTGGTTCTCTGGCTGTAGTATCCATAAAGTCCTTAACAACACTACTAGGTTGTTTTTTGCTTCTATACATTCACTTAAAAAAAAAAAAAAAACTTTGTGGCTCTTGACACCTTGATATCTCAGAGAGCAGGTAGTTTTAGATCCAGTGCAGTGCTGCAGCATCCTCCCCTGTGTCGTTTGGGTCTACATAAACGCTGGGGATCAGGTAGAGAAGGGAAGATAAATAGAGCGGCACCTCTGCAGAACACGTTAAGCAGGAGACCCAATGAACCATGCAGCTTCGTAATTATAATAAAAAATAAAAATGATGGGTGATTTAGCACTGCCATGTGTGCTGGGTGGAGACTCAGCCTCCCATTAAAGGCAGTGTGGCCCCCATATATAGGCGGTCTAGCAGAGGGGTGCCAGCCAGAACCGGAATGATAATGAGGACATTGGCTCGCTTCAGAGAATTGGGGTGTAATTGAGTTAATGAATGCATTCTGTTGCATCTCTGATTGAGCGCATGTCCCTTCACCCCTTCCTTTAATGTGTGTGTGTGTGCGTGTGTGTGTGTGTGTGTGTGTGTGTGTGTGTGTGTGTGTGTGTGTGTGTGTGTGTGTGTGTGTGTGTGTGTGTGTGTGTGTGTGTGTGTGTGCGTGTGTGCGTGTGTGCGTGTGTGCGTGTGTGCGTGTGTGCGTGTGTGCGTGTGTGCGTGTGTGCGTGTGTGTGGAAAGCTCTCTTCCGCATTCTCCTCCACCTGACATTGAGTCTTAAAGGAATAGTTCTTGCAGGAATTAAAATGCTCTTTTTTTTCCTCCATTGTGACTTTGTGTTCCCCCGAAGAAATTAAGTCATACAGGTAAGAAACAAACAAGTGATTTTTTTTTTAATTATTATTGTTTTTTTTATATATACCATATCCTGGTCACTCTTTTTAATATGAAAGAAAATAGGAACTGGGAATGTTTTCATTCCCACCATTTTTGGCTTTTTTGGCTTAGGGCAAAAATGCCACCAAAATTCCCCCAAATCAAATTGAACAAGTTTGTCATATGCACTGAGTAAAGGTTACACCATGCAATGAAAAGCGTACATTAGAAGAAAAAAAAGGGAAAAAAAAGATACATTGATTAAAAATATAAAAATAAAAGATAAATGACCCACTTTAAATATGAATAATACTAATCTAGAAACAAAAACAACTAAAAACAATATTTTCAACATTTATGATAAAAAGTGAAATGTAAATCAAAAATACAGCATAAATAATAATTGTAATTACAATGCGATTGTGGCATTACATTTAGATTGGCTCAGGTTGCATCCGATTTCTTTTCTTTTTTTCACACGTTTCTGTTGAGCTTATGAATGCAATGGCCAATCAGAGGCATTTAGATTAATCACTTCTGAAAACACTGGAGATTTGTGCACGCTCACTCTTGCAAATTCTCATGAACAACAAATACAGATACAATTTAAGCAAGATTTTCATTTTACAATGTATAGAGCTTCAGTGATTATAAAGGGTGTTCTGTTTTGTTTGAGGATATACACAAAGCTAGCAAAGATTGTTACCCATCACTAAAAAGATCCATGACTTAAGTCTTGTGCAAGTTGTGTACTCTCGCTTGACTGAAGTCATGTATTGCTTTAATGATGGGTTCTTGGCCTACTTTCGGTATATAATTTATTCCCAGTTTGAATTACTGTTTTGTTTTTCATGCTACTACAATAACCAATGTTAAGTCTTGATTTTCTAATTCATAAATGGTTGTTAGCTTGTTTTGTCTTTGCAGCCTACAAGAATATGACGTGCCATATCCTCAAACAAAAAAAGTTTTAATGTATTCTTTTAATCAACATTAATAAACATTATTACAATATCAAGAACAATAATCAAATTTGCCTTTGCAAAAGGTTAAAAAAGCCTGTGGTAATAAAACATTGCCCCTTAATGATAAAATTAAATTCTGACCCTGCTTTTATTTCTTAAATATTAGAATAAAAGTCTTTTGTTGCCATAAAAAAGCAATTTTGCTAGGAACAAGCAACATTTAGCATATTAACAGGAAAAACAGGATTGACAGTTGCAATATGCAGATGTGCAAATAAATCCTGTTGCAGTAATATGATATGCAAGACCCGGTGCCGTTCGACATCATTGTCAAAACTAGCATGACACGCTTTGAAGTGCATATTTGAATATGTGCAAACGCACATATTATAGTGAATAATGAATTAAAAGTTTGGTCTGTGCCTCACACAAAGTGCGAATCTATGGTTTCAGAAGACAAATATAATGCATGGGTCATATGGACTTATTTTGTGATACTTTCATGGGGCTTTTTGGTTATTTTGGGAGCTTGGCAGTCTAACATCTCTTTCTGAAACAACTTGACGGTGAGTCAATTATGAAAGAACTCTCACTTTGGGTGAACTGTCCCTTTAAGGCTAAATGGTTGCTCTTGTAAGCCCGTCTAGATCGGCCCAATGGGAGGCATCCAATAGAACGGATTACTGTCTTTCCGCGTGGCAAAGTAATTTAATTCCATTTAAGCTTTTATCTGACTCCATTTTATATCTGACTCCATTTTGACCTCAAATTCAAGTTAGATTGCCAATTGGTTATTGGTCAGTTATATAATAGTTATATAATAGCAATACATTTGATTGTTCTATTTAACTCTTTACTTATATTTTACCCATTCATATTAGGAAGCTATGTCGCTCAGAGGTCTCATGCCTTGTTTAACGTGGGTCTCACGATCACAATCTCGCCAGCTTCGGTCACCAAACAGAGCTAATTGCTATATACCTGAGATCGGTCACATTCACGTTTACACAATCAAAGATATTTTGGTATAGCCCCCATGGAATTGCATACACTTGAATTTAACGTTTACTTCAGTAGAGGTATGACCACTACTACAGATAAGTCAACCAACTTTACTTCTCTTATAATAGCTTTGGATTGGCCATACCGTGATTTTCCATGTACACTTATCTATAGTAACATTAAATTAAAACAGAGGTAAGACACACCCAGATTTAGTTTGGTCAAGCAGCACTTTTGCTGCCCTAAACAGAAATTCACTTCTTGTCTTTGCAATCACGTACACTTGAATTAGTGCCAAATATTAGTCGTCACTAATCTGATGCAAAACTTGCGCTAGCATACGAATTCGTTTAATCTACTTGGGAAAACAATTTCAGAGTAAGTCGAAATAAATCAAATGTAACAATCTATTTTGTCAGGTAAATTTATCATGCCAATTTCATAATCAGTTCAAAGATAATAAATACAAAACATCAAATGCTCTGGAATAAAGAGAGAAGTTTCGAACCTGACATTATAAAATATATGATGCGAAGTGAGTGTTTTGCATGCACTCAGCATCACAGGCTAATTTGAGTTACAAATCGCGCTGAGCCTCTTGTTGCATTTCTTTATATAGACAGAAACTTCTTTCCAAATGTAAACATTTGCTAACAATGGGAATTTGCATTCAGAGTTTACACCTTTTTGGGAGCAGAATGTAATTTGCCTGGAGGACCCACCCCTCCTCTATGTGCAAGTTATCTCTAAACCCTTAAGAACTTTATTATCTTTTAGTTTACTTCTTTGGGATTGAGACATTTGTACCAGTCACACTGAGACATTTCAAATGCTACCAAACATTGTATAGTAGTGTATGATCATTATTCATATAATTTTTTAAATGATCGTATAGATTTTTGGGTGAATATCTGGTGATCTCAGCATGAGAGAGAGAGACAACATGGGGAAGGTGATTGCCTCGGGGATGCTAGTTTCTCAAGAGAGAGTCAAATGTTAATTTCCAGGAAGGTCCTTTGTCTTCTCCGGAGTGGTCATTCCTCAACCAGACTGCCCGGCATTTCTCAATTCTTACACTCTCTTTATGTTATTGGATCTTCTACTACACACAGTTGGCTTGAAGACTTAGTATAACTCTCAGTGTGTTTCTCCTACAGATCGGTCAGTGGCATTCAGAGCAGGGACTGTCTATGGAGAGGAAGCTTCCATCACCTAACGTGACAGACACGCTATTCAACACTACTCTCACCATAACTACCATCCTGGTAAGTCCTGTTTTCCACTTTGGTTCACGTTCCTCAGTAGAGGACACACCCTAATGATTTAGCCAAGAGATTTACACACACCCTCTGGGAATGACATACTCCTATGCTTTTTAGCTTCAAGGAAATTTATGTCAATTCTCTAATCACCTCAGGGTTCAGCACTGATCTAAATAAAGACGCTTCTCCTCTGAGATGAGTGGAGACTAACAAGTATGTGTGTGATAGCATGTCCTGGAGCAGCAACCCCCAATTGAAGATGTAATCCGCTAGGCTGTTATCTAGGGGCAGTTTTCTCATCTTCTCATACACTGTATAGTGATGAGAAAAAAAGAGGCTCTCCGCAGCCTTAGGCTGGATGTCGCATATCTGGCTGGGTCATCCCTCACTAAAAAAGAGAGAAAAATAAAGACTGAGAATAAGAGGTGAATAAAGGACTCGGAAAACCAACAAATAGGTGGTGTAAAGTGGCCTTGTTTAGGATAGATGGAGAAATCTTTCTAAGTCACAAATTATACATGATGATTGATACGATAAGAACTGCTGAAAAGACGATCATAATCATGCTGTCCACCAGCAAAACTTCGCTAGTGGGATTGGTCACAGTCTCAGATCAAGTAGCAAACAACAGCGATCCAGAAATACCAATCAACTCCCGATAGACAAAATCAAGTCCCGCCCTACATTTCGTCTTGTTCTAGAAGCCGTTTCACTTGGATATACATCTCAATAGAGAAGAAAAGATGATCACAATTTTCGTTTCATGCCGACTTGAAGTACTCAGAATATTCCTTAGTTACAGTTTGTTTAAAAGTCTGGTGGGAACATCAGCACACCAGTATCCTACACAACATATGCTGGTGTTTTCAGCAGGTTTTTGAAAACAAACTGCCGTGCAGTAAGTGAAATAGAGATGATTATGTCGGAGAGGGTTTGCGTGTGTGTCTCACTAAAGGAACGAGTGGAATACAGGTGGAACGATTAGTTTCTCTCAGATCTTTTATTGTTAATGTGCTTGGTGTTGCAGCTAGGAGAACTGGGGAGAAGTTTGCACCATGTGTTTATTCCTCTTTAAAGATATACAAAGACTTTGGCTGCATTAAAGAGCCACCGAAGAGCAATTTCAGCTCTATCACGGCCCATTCATCACCGGCTGATTGCAAAGTCTGTTTTATCTCAGGAAACGCAGCACAGTTGAAAACATGCTGCAGAACTCAGCACCTGTGGACCATTCCACCAGCGTTTTCATTACTGCTCTGAGCTTTCTGTCATTGCTGGAGTTACAACACACACACAAACACACACATTGAATTTTACCCTTGTGATATGGGCTAGATCTAACATTTTTGTAAGGATAGACAGTATATTAGAGCTGGTTTGCTTGCAGTGGTAAAGCTGTCTAAACTGAACAAACAGTTCTGTGGCTTTTTGTAGTTGCTCTTGATGTCTCTTGCATTATATCATGTGCAGAGGGAGCCACAGCTTCAATGCTTTGATTGAGAACACAAAAAGCTCATGTTTGTTTGAAACATTTTTACATTGCTTTCATAATCAAAAGACAGATTTGTGGTAGTCTGTGAGTTGAGTAATTATTCTTCCATAGATAGACTTGGTAAAGACATAATATTAAGTTTAATATGATATAAAATGAACTCACTTTACCTCGCATATACTAGAGAACTCCTCAGAATAATGTTACTCATTCAATACCTATTAATAATGCTAAATAATTTCTGATCTTTAAATTGCAATAATTCTTTTAGCTGAGAGAAAAAATGTGTGTTTAAACGGGTCATGAATTATTTTATAATGTTGAAGTCCACTTTTAATGTTAGTAGGATTATTACGTTAAAAACTGCCTTAATTTATAAAAAATAAAAAGCCATTTCACATTATGAAATACATGTTTTTCTCCAAAACACGTTGGCCACAATTATTGGCACCCCAAGAATTTTTTAAGAGTAAAATGTCTCTGAAGTATATTCCAATTAATATACCTTTTTTAGCACACCAGGGTGACTAGGAACATGAAATTGTCTAGCTATGACTTCTTGTTTCACAGGAGTTTAAATATGAGGAAACACAAAGGCCAGATTCCCCTAATCATCCTTTACAATGAGTAAAACCAAAGAATATAGTTCTGATGTGCATCAAAAGATTGTTGAGCATCACAAAAAGTGGCTGTAAGAAAATAGCTAAAGAATTGAAAATCCCCATTTTGACAATCAGGGCAATAATTAAGACGGTTAGGAGGAAAGATTGAGTGGCCAAAGACTATTCAAGGATCACAGACGGAGAATTAGTTGAGTCTTGGGGTCAGAAGCCTACCAGAAAAATAATAATAATCAAACAACCCAAGATTTTTCAAGAAAAATCCTCCTCGCTCATCCAAAAACAAACTCCAGCATATTCAGTTGTCAGACACGACTGGAACTTCAAACGGCACAGGGTTCTGTGGTCAGATGAAACGAAAAAAATTGCTTTTTGGCAGCAAACCCGCTAGACGGGTTTGGTGCACATACAGGTCCTTCTCAAAAAATTAGCATATTGTGATAAAGTTCATTATTTTCCATAATGTAATGATAAAAATTAAACTTTCATATATTTTAGATTCATTGCACACCAACTGAAATGTTTCAGGTATTTTATTGTTTTAATACTGATGATTTTGGCAAACAGCTCATGAAAAGCCAAAACGAGAAGAGGTGACCGGACCCTGAGGAAGATTGTGGAGAAGGACCGATTCCAGACCTTGGGGGACCTGCGGAAGCAGTGGACTGAGTCTGGAGTAGAAACATCCAGAGCCACCGTGCACAGGCGTGTGCAGGAAATGGGCTACAGGTGCCGCATTCCCCAGGTCAAGCCACTTTTGAACCAGAAACAGTGGCAGAAGCCCCTGACCTGGGCTACAGAGAAGCAGCACTGGACTGTTGCTCAGTGGTTGCATGTCATTCAGAAATCAAGGTGCCAGAGTCTGGAGGAAGACTGGGGAGAAGGAAATGCCAAAATGCCTGAAGTCCAGTGTCAAGTACCCACAGTCAGTGATGGTCTGGGGTGCCATGTCAGCTGCTGGTGTTGGTCCACTGTGTTTTATCAAGGGCAGGGTCAATGCAGCTAGCTATCAGGAGATTTTGGAGCACTTCATGCTTCCACCTGCTGAAAAGCTTTATGGAGATGAAGATTTCATCTTTCAGCACGACCCGGCACCTGCTCACAGTGCCAAAACCACTGGTAAATGGTTTACTGACCATGGTATTACTGTGCTCAATTGGCCTGCCAACTCTCCTGACCTGAACCCCATAGAGAATCTGTGGGATATAGTGAGGAGAAAGTTGAGAGACGCAAAACCCAACACTCTGGATGAGCTTAAGGCCGCTCTCGAAGCATCCTGGGCCTCCATACCATCTCAGCAGTGCCACAGGCTGATTGCCTCCATGCCACGCCGCATTGAAGCAGTCATTTCTGCAAAAGGATACCCGAACAAGTATTGAGTGCATAACTGAACAATTATTTGAACGTTGACTTTTTTTGTATGAAAAACACTTCTTTTATTGGTCGGATGAAATATGCTAATATTTTTGGATAGGAATTTGGGGTTTTCATGAGCTGTATGCCAAAATCATCAGTATTAAAACAATAAAATACCTGAAATATTTCAGTTGGTGTGCAATGAATCTAAAATATATGAAAGTTTAATTTGTATCATTACATTATGGAAAATAATGAACTTTATCACAATATGCTAATTTTTTTGAGAAGGACCTGTAAGGATAAAAATACCCCATGTGTATTTAATATACCGTTGGATCTTTAATGTTGTGGGCATATTTTTCTGCTGGAGGTCCTGGACATCTTGTTCAGATACATGGCATCATGGATTCTATCAAATATCAACAAATAAAAAATCAAAACCTGAAGGCTTCTTCTAGAAATCTTATAATGGTTGGATCTTCCATCAGGACAAAGATCCAAAACAAACATCAAAAATGTGTTACGGAGCACAAATGAAGCTTCTGCCATGACCGTCCAAGTTCCCTAACCTGATGAGTGAGCTGAATTGAAGAGAAGTACCACCAACATGGAGCTGGCAAAGGGAGATTTTACTTGCCGCAGCAGCAGCAATAAAAGCAGCGTAGCAGATATATCAAGATACCAAGACCAAACAAACAACATTGTCATACCCATTACCATGCCAATCACTCAGAGAGTTGTCATGACAGAAATATATATATATATATCATATTAAAAGTATCATTATAATTTTAAAATAATTTAATATTCTCACAAAGTGAAGAATAAAATATTCTCACAAAGTGAAACAATCGCACTTCTTTTCTCTAGCAGAGAGAACTCTACTAAGCACATGTAGCTTAGTTTGGGATTGAATACATTTAGTGTGTTACAATTGGCCACAGTTTCCCCTGTAGTTGTAATTGGTTCAAAAACTTTGGTGTGTTGCCAACCAGTGGGTACTGGGGCCAGAGGTGAATTCACAGTTGCACCACTTTGGCTTGTGGTAATTCAGCTGCTTTTTTTCACATAAGTTCCGCCGTGCGTCTCAATCATTTACTATTAGCTGGTATATTGGGTTTAGTCTGTTTTTGCCTGATTTTTTGCATAATTCCCTTAGTGATTGAAATATTAAAACAACACAGACGGTGTGTGCAAATACAGGAGGCTGTTATTGTTTTATTTGTTTTAATATTTGTTCAACCTTTGTTTGCTGTCATTGATGTGGATTTGATATGCTTTCCCTGCAGAAACCCTTTTTCTTTCTCGGGTAAAGCTGTTGCTAGGACCTTTTTTTCTTTTCTAAGCTCAAGTACATATTCGTTTGCCCCTGAAACTGGGTTCACTTTCCGTTCACTCTCTAAAATCGTCTTTCTGTGATGCTATCTGCAGTGTTTTTCAAAAGCCACATTATGCTTGAATTGAATCCTCGAGAAAAGTCATGTGAGCCTTTACCGACCCATATTGTCTCTAAGAGCCCATCTTAGAAAAAAGGAAGAGCAAAGTATTATTAATCTAAATGGGTGCAATATCAGTATGATATGGAGTGGATACTGTATCAATGCATCTTGTTAAAGAAAAGAGAGTCCTCACATTCAGCAGCTGAATTTATGCTCACTGTAATCAATGATGGCGATAAAGTGCTCTTTCAGAAAACATGGAGAAATAAGATTGCAGAAACAGTTTCATGATGACACCTCAGGCACGCCATCATCTGCCGACAGACCACTTTTATTGTGTTCAAGAAGCAAATAGCCTTTATTCGTACAGCAATTGGAAATGTTCATAAATATAAAATGTGAGGCGCTATCCTCTTGTAATGTGCTGCCTTTGTGAACAATTTCTGTTTCTGTGACCGCTATCAGGCAGTCAGAGCTGGTACTGTCTGGACTATCTTCAGTCTCATTCACCCCCTGTAAGCCATAAAAAAAATCAAGAGAGACGTAAGAGGGAGTAGTGGACCAGTTAGTTACCAAACTCACTTTTATAGATTGTCTGATAAATGCTAACACACAATTCCAATTTTTCTTCACTTTTTGAACAAAAAGCTTTGAGATTTGATTTGAAGTTAGATCGACTTTAATGTGTTTGCTTTCCAAACGCACCAAACCAGACTGCCGCCATGCTATATTTGTAAAATGGATTTCATCAGCTGACAGCCTTCCAAGAAAACAAATAGAATCAAATCTGTCGCAGATCCCAGACTGGTGAGGAATGTTGCATTTGGTAGGCTTGACACTCAAAGTGCCCTTAATCTCACTGTCTCCGCTATTAAACGGAAAGTTTCTTTCTCTGATGTGACCCGTAGATTTTATGGAATCATTCAAGCTCGGAGGAGAGGATTGCTTGGCCTGATAACAGCACTCACTCAGTTGATTGATGCCCGAGCTCCATTTCTGAGATTGATGGCGATACGCCAGGACCGGTCCTGTGTGTTCACATTAACCTTGCTCCTCTTCCTCAATCGCTTCCTCTTTTCAGAAGTTTTGCTAATAATGAATTATTAAATGTAAACATGTCGCTCCGTTTTCTGTCACTCAATCATCTAACAGACTAGAGGCTATAGCTTAAAAGGAATTTTATTTATTGCTCATTTGTACTGTGGTTTCTACATTATGTGATATGTGATCTAATGATTTTTTATTAACAACGGTCTGGAGGAGCATGTTCAGATAATTAACCTAATTAACAACACGGGAGGAACACATTCATTTAATCAACTCAATTAGCATCAGGAGGTATATATACAGCAGACTTACCCCTGTTCTATGACAGTTTTCCAGCATCCCTCCACCACCTCATCTCCTCACTTCTAACTATTCCTATCCCAAGGATGGGGGGAGTACTCTGGGCTCGGGCCACATTCCGAGCTCGGGGCCCTCTCCTCGAACAAGCAGGCCAAATACGCACAACCTTTACTCTATTAAACTAAAGATTAAAATGTTACCTTGATAACTAAAGGTTAACTGAAAACAAAGAGAGTAGAGATGTTTTATTTGCTCATTTTAACTTTGGTAATGTTGTTATTTGTAAATTAAAAGGCTTTGCGATGTTAACTGAAAACAATCTGACCATTCAATTTGACCATTTTGTAGCTTTTGTAATATTACATGATATGTAATTTAAAATATGTTAGCTTACTTAATGAAGTTAACTGAAAACAAATTAAAGTCAAAATGTTTTTAAGCTTTGGTATTGTAAGCTGGCATATGTAATTTAAAAGCTTAAGCTATATCTTGCTAACTGATTTTTTTTTTCATTTGACCATTTTTTAGCTTTTGTAATATTATGTGATAAGTAATTTAAAAGGCTAAGCTGTTGCAGTTGCTTGCTAACCGAAGACTAGCTGAAAATGTTTATTTTGACCATGTTTAACTATAATGTGACGTAATTTAAACAGCTAAACGGAAAATATAAAGAATGGGAAATGTTTAACTTGACCATTATAGCTTCAGTATAATATTGTGATTTATGCCCGATCCTGTGTGTGAACAGTTAACTTCCTTTTCCTCCGTCTTTTCATAGATTCTGCTAATAATGGATTATGAAGCATCAATGTGTAATCACTCCTTTTTCTTTGACTCAACCATCAGTCAGACCAGAGGCTAGTCATGGGTGACACGTAATGACCCGAAACCATTGACTTCTCTTGCCCCGTGCTTAGACCTATTAATTGAATCCAGAAGGTTTGTTTATTAGCTTGCTTCCGTTCTTTGAAACCGTCTGTCTAATATGCAACTGGCCCATGAAATGCTGCTCTTTAATAAGCCTAGTTTGAGAGAAAGTGTCCGGCTGCAATACTTGAGTGCCTCCAGCAGGCTGTAAGCGATGGAAATTTGCATTTATATTGTGCCTCTCTGCATAACCACCGCAGAGGTGTCAGTGCGAACCATGACGGTAACATGCGTGGATGATTCAACCAGTTAATGAACAAAATGGAAGGATTTGCATTTATAGAGTGTCAGACTCTGGGCGAAAGCAGTTGCTCTTTGTGCCATGGCTTCGTCAGGTCCAAGGTGCAAACATCCATCAGCAAATACAGCATGTGGCTTTTATTGACATACAAATGAGGTGAAAGGACGCTTATCGTGTTATTTGGATGGATATGAGCGGCTCGCATTAATAGGGTTCAGGTTGATTTGAAGTGTCGGAACATGGTCATTGACGTTCCCCCTCGTCTGACAGGCCGCAAGACCCAGCTGTTGCTGTACTCTGGCCAGCTGGAGCGTGGCCACTGGGCACATCAAAAATCAGGGATGCAGGACCAGAGAAGCAGGTAGAAAAAAAAGAGAAGAAAGTGTTGCCATGGCAATGCGAAAGACTGAAAAGTATCGCCAGCTCTTCAGATTGCCACTCAAAGCATCAGAGTGGAGCAAGTCAGATTTATTGGTGAAAATGAAACACTTTCTCCAGTCGACCAGTCTGCGCTAAACAAATCTTAAGTACAACAAGTACAAGTCTTGCCGCAACACTTTTTTTTTTTTTGCAGTTATAACAAAAAGTGATTTTGAAAAGCTTTTTTATGGCTTGTTTCATTCTGTAGTGACTGTTTATGTCGGAAGTGACACTGTTCTGTTAAATTTATGCAAAGTGTTTGAAAATAGCAGTAACATACTCGACCAACATGCCCACTAGCAAAACATCTGTATCTCAGTGGATAATAGTGAGCAACAGCGAATGTTTATTGAATTATGGTGGGATGAAATGTTTACGAAGCCTTTATTTTGACCACAGATTGCCTCTTAAATCTGTTCAATCTTTGGGAAGCATGAGAAAACAAAACGATAAATTTTGAACTTGGTCTTTTGGAGGCCTCACATTAGTCACAGAGCCACATGTGTCCAAACTGTGTTTCCTTCCAATTTTGGGATATCGCATTAAAAGACGCTGGATGAAAATGGCAGGATTGCGTATAAAATCTTAATAAATCTGCATAAATTGTTTTCGCTCAAGTGAGGAGGATAATTTTTTATCCAATAAGAATGCATATAAACTACAGTTTTCCAGATAAATTCCTCATGTTGCAACAAAAAAAACACATTAAAAAATCATATGAGTGGATAACTGGACCATCCAGCGGACCGATCTCATTGCACTCCTTCTCAAATGTAGTTTTAGTCATTCTGAAAGGCCTGAGCCAAAGTCAGTCCTCAAATTGATTTGGTATTACCTTCCAATCTCAAACGATAAAATTCCCAAACATCAGGCATCCACCTCAGAAAGCAAAGATAACATAACAGCTTTTGGTATTACATTTCGTCTGCATTCTCTGAGGCACAATTCATTTTTTGTGTAGGAATAAGGTTGCAGCAACTTCCATTTGAATTATTAAAACTTTCTTAATTATTAATAATAAGTAACAGTTTCCCAAGATGTGATGATTTTGTTCTCTTGAACACATGGGATGGAAATGTTTCTTTATTCGCAAATGTTTTATGTAGTATTCTAGTTTTCCTCAATTAAGTTAATTTCACAACTTTGGATGGAAACATAGCTCGGGTGACTTGCCAACACAAACATTCTTTTCTCACACAAAATTGTGTGTCGATTGATACAGAAGTGCTCTGAGAGCGTGTTTAGATGCAAGTGCCAATGGTGACCCCAATGATGTCTTCACAGGAGAATCCGTATGTAATGCTGAGAGCCAATCACCAGGAACTAGAAGGGAATGAGCGCTACGAGGGCTTCTGCGTGGACATGCTGAAGGAGTTGGCAGATATCCTGAAGTTCAAGTACCGTATCCGGCTAGTTGGGGATGGCGTTTACGGGGTGCCGGGCACCAATGGCACCTGGACGGGCATGGTAGGAGAGCTCATCAGCAGGGTGAGTGACATCACAAGGAAATAGGTTATACTAAGGGGTTAAATTGGATTCCGGTGTCATGCATTATCCCCCTTCTTTGCTGCCTGTGTTATTGTTAAATATTGTTATAGCTAAACAACAAAAGCTTTTCTTACTTGTGCACCATTCTTTGATGTTTTGTAGTATAAATTGTGTGAGTATTGAAAATTCTAAAAATAAAAAGTCAATTTTACAAACATAATAGTGATAAGGCGAGACACTACAGGTGAATAGGGTAAAAAATTGAACTAGCAGATATCACCATGAAACTTTCTCAGTTGATTACCTAGATTAAGATGAGAAAAAAATGTATTAGAAGTTGTCTGTAATTTAATGTTTAAATATGCAAATTAGGAATTCTCTAATTAAATATGCACTAATTTGCATATATTTTAAAAGACGAAATCTTAGAATTGGATAAAGCCAGGTTCAAAATAATTTTTTCATTCTGTTCACATGTTAGATGGGAAAAAAATTACAGAGGGATTTATGGATAAGTACTTTTGTTGTCCTGTTAATTTAGAATATACTGTCAATAGCCTTAAATTCATTTTTTGCCATGTTTTTTGGAATAAAATGTTATATAAATCAGGCTAGGAATAATATATTTACAAATCCCTCTGTAAATGTCTTCATAATATAACTAGGTACAAGACTGGAGAGTTTGGTGTATATAGGTGCTACTGAAGTGGAGATTTTGGACTTGGAGTATAAGAGAAAAGTCATTTTGAGAAATGGGCTTGGCATTTAGAGTTAAATCCCCCCTTTTACTTTCACGATTGGTTGCTGATAAAAAGGAAATGACCATATTTGGAACCAACAGCATTGTACAGGTGAGAGAGAGAGAGCTTTCTAACGGTGTGTGTGATGACAGGGTGCAGGCAGCGATCGTGGAGCAGCGGGATGATTTAGAATGCCAACTTTTGTTGAATTTATGTGAAATCTACAGACAGACAAAGTGTAGTAAAATAAAGACCTAAATGTGTATTTCTGACTTTTTTTCACCACAAGTCTGAAAGACGACATGTTATTGAAGACAAATACCCCAAAATCTCAAAATTGACCAGTGGAAAAAAAAAAAGATGTTTTTGCCTGCCGTGTCTCGCCTCATCCACTCAACTGTCGCAGCTTTAATATAATATATAATTTAAAAGGATAAGCTAGCCTAGGCTGGTAACCAAAGGATGAAAACAATTTTGGGGTCATTTGAAAAACTAAATTAGGCTAAACTATTAGCTTGCTAATTGTAGGATAATTTAAAAGAAATGTATAACAGTTTAAGGTGACCATTTTTAAGCTTTTGACCATTTTTAGATTTGTTATTTAAATTAATTTGGGGTCTGTGCATGAAATATGCATGCGTTCCAGGTCAGAATGCCTGTTTTTGTTTTGGCCTGTGTGATCCCGCCCACTGCCTATTTACCCAATAGTATTTTGACACCTCGGGTTGCCAGTTGGCAGGAAACACAGCATATTGCAGCCTTGGAAGCCAGCAAATGAACTGGTTCAAAGATCACAGATTCTACCTGACCTAAAATGCCTCAGCATTTCCTCTCATTCCTCCGGATTTCAAAAACATTGAAAACCTATATATTAGCTGATCAACTTACAGTGTAAGGCTCGTCGCTTTCCACTTTTAATTGCACTCATTCCTTTTGCTTGTCCTCAATCTGGCAACCCGAGTTAGCGCCAAGTCTGAGGAGGAGGTGTCAAAGGAAATAACTATCTCCAATATTTTGAATTTGGACTGCAGTACCGTTTCAACAGCTAACTGTAAAAAATACATACAGTACTGCTCCTTTAACATATTTTCATGATTAAGAATAAATACATCTTAAGGTGATTTACTGTTACTTCTAATCTGGCAATGTAAAAATATGCTTCAGCCAGTTGAATGGCTTTGCTGAGAAAAAGGGATAAATCATTATTCCCACTTTGTTTGTCCTAGGTGGCTTGTCATATTTTACCTGGGGAACCAGAATCACCATCAAATTTTAAAAGGTTCCCCTATTCCAAAATCCCAGGCATTTCCATTGAATTGCATTCAAAGTTTTGCTGTTTAGAATACATAGAACGAAACAATCTGGTTCCTCTTGTTTTATCCTGGAATTATTCATTCTCAAATGCTCATTTCAATAATTCAAGGAAGCCTTAAAGCCAGACTAAAAAATGTTTTACTTGCATCCAAACAGGTGATGCATATTAACCAACAATAATCATGTTTATGCCTCCAACCCAGTTACAGTTCCCTTGTGCTAATGAATTTCAATCAGCCCATCTGATCCCATAACAGACACACATGTGTTTAAAAAGACTCGGTGAAGCGGGAAAGTATAAGTCCTATTCTGATAGCCACTAGTTGATGAGATGGAAATCTTGCATGCTGCAAATTCTGTTTAGCTACGAACGCTTGCCCTTTTCGGCGGAAATGTTATTTATTTTAAAACAGTTGCAGCTTTACGGCATGCTGCTGATTTATTTGTCAGTTTTTTGGCAGGCACCGCAGGGAGCAAAGTAAATTTTCAGAAATGAACAAAAAGGCCATGGTAATATTCATATATTTCCAGGGGAAAGGGTCATAAACCAGAGCACTTGTCTGCAGCCTATGTTCTCGCTACAAAAATGAGAACGCTTTGAGAAGTTATCTGACTTAATTCCACAAGCTAATGGAGGGCAAAGCCATTAGGGAAATAAAGAAAGAAGTGCCTAATCTTATTATTGTCTCAATTCGTTCTCTCAAAGTATGCTCTATACAGCTGACCTTGAGAGTGGCCAATGAGTCTAATTGTGTGCTAGTGTCTGTAGACAGTAGAGGGTGATGGGGGGCAACCGAAGGAGATGAAGTGCTACCCCGTTCTGACAGCATGCTCTTTACCTCTTTGGTTCTCATGAGTGACTTTTTGTAATGCTTTATCCTGTTATTTAATACATAAAAACGTGTGTAAATTTCAGTAAGTATTTTTACTTTTTTACTGTACTAAAGTTTTTTTTGCTGTACTTGTTTTGGGAAACTTTTACTTTTTCTTCACTGCATTCCAAAGCATAATATCGTACATTTTACTCCACTACATTCCATAAAACATATTGTTCCTTGTTATTTCCAACTGAAGAAATCTCCACCCCCCAGACACTAGAGCGATGTCTGATTTGTGAATCTTATTAATTGGTTCACAAAACACACTGAACGATTCATTCGTGAATTGGACTGATCCGATTGCAGCTGTTCTTGAGTCAACCAACTCACTGATTCAATGATCCGGTCAAAATGAGCCAAGAAACTAAATATCGTCAGAGCTTGAATGTGAAAATACATCTATGAATGTGTGATTGACATCATCTTTGAGGAATTTTGATTATTGTAAATGAAAATCATAATTAGGTCACGACTGTCAGTTGTTTGTGAAGTAAGTCTGCTGTAAAAGGGGGAGCTGTTTAAGCCCATTGAAATGCTTGAATGTGGACATGTCCGCATTTGTATGTGACCGTCTGTATAGTGATTTTAGGTCAAATAATCTGAATTAATATCCATCAATCTTAGCCGCTGCTGAAGAAGTTTCAAATGATATAAAATGATTTGTTTGCATAGTGTTGATCTAAAAATGTTAACACGTTCTTGCCCCAATGTGAAGTCTGTAAATTGTATTGTATTTGTAGCCACAAATTTAGCTAGAAAATTTTTCTCATTTATAAAATACTATATGGTGTATTATTTCACAAGTTCATAATATACTTATTTTAGTATAATTAAGTTTAACGTTTTGATATTATACCATGCTTTAGTAATAAATAATATATATAAAGTTTGCTTATTTGCAAATCAATACATATTAAATGTCTCCACTTATCTTATTAGTGCTGAGTAATGACTAGTCTGACTTTGCTGGCTGTAATAAATAATAAACACGGTTCATCGATATATTTACAATTCTTAAGAACATTAAAAATCGAGTACTTTTGAACTCAAGTAAAATTGAAAAGGACTGGAGTACTTACACTTTAACTGGAGAAATGTTTTATCTGTACTTTTACTCAAGTACTTGATTTGTGTACTTCATCCACCACTGTTAGATTTGCATACAAAAATGCAAGTCTGAATGTAACATAAATGTTGAATGTAGTACAAGTATCATGCATTTAATTTGTAATATGAACATTTAATTTCCCTTATGAAATTAAATGAACTGTATACAAGCGACTTTCACATTTAAAATAATTCATTATAATTTCAAATAAGGTATAAAAACAAGTAAGAACCTGGATTTAAAAAAAAAATAGGTAGAATAATCAAACTCCAGTGTATTTTGGGACATTTTAATTCCTTGTACAAGATAAATACTCGCCTAACACATGCCTATATAAATACAGTAATTTCACGCTGTAAGCAAAAATACAGTGAATCTTTAGTTTTGTAAAAATGGTAACGTGTAAATGGTATGAAAACCCAACCTACACAATGTACATCTGTGAATAAGTATAATATATTTAACATCTACAGTTATGTTGGATTTAATGTAGGATAATTGTTACCAAATTCCCTTTTACATCTGAGCATCATTATAGGATTCAAAGAGTCCTATGTAAATATGATAATAATGTGAATATTGTAAATATATATATATATTAAAAAGTCTTTAATTATATGTAGTAACTTTTATTTGGTATGCTAATTTAGCCAGCTTGTCTATTTACAAGCTAACTGTAAGTTCAAAAAATTGACTTGACAATGTGCATTTTAAGATATACATAGTGTTATATAATTTAAAATTTAGTTAGATTTATGTATTCAGCAGGTTATTTATTTCTAAACAGCACAACTAATTGAATAACTCTATATTCCCGCTAATCATTTGGTGGTCCTTCCATGTGATTCAAATTTTAATGAAGGATGGGATTTTGCACAAAAGCAGCTCACTTTCTGCCTGAAATATGGACTCTTAATCCCAAAGGGCCCATGGTGGTCTTGCTTTATAATGTTCTGGAAACTCTCGTAAAACTAAAAGCAGTGCAGTAGTACACAAAGGTGGCAAAGGAGCCGAGCTGTCAGGCTTTTCTAGCGTGTCAGATGAAGAATACGCCTCAGAGGGAATTTGAAATGCCACACTGGGAACTTAAGTCAATGATTTATTCAGTAGTGATAGAGTTGACATTGCCTTCTTCTCTCATTTTTTGGGGGCATCACTTTTTGATTGAGTCAAAGCTGAAAGGGAGGATGGAGCGCAGGAAGAATATCATACTGCATTATTTATTATTTAGAGTCTCGGTCTCATAATTTTCCTCTCTGTGCAGTCCAGTCATCAATATTAATACGTAACGAGATGTCAAATATTTGAGCGGCAGTTATTGTCCTTGTTTCTGTTACGAACGACATCTGTTTGAGGGATCTCTGTTCAGCGGGGACCGCATAATTTCCTTGTTTGTGTGTCAGCGTGATGTTTTGTTGTGTGAAGTGAAGTGTGCATGAGTTTGTGAAGAGCTGTGGGCCACAGCTGAACTATGGAGAGCACTTGAAGATTAGTGCATCTGCAAGCTGTTATTGTGGAAAGAATCTTCAGGGAACGTGCGAGAGTTTGTCTTCCCACGCCATAATCACTTTTGCTACAGTGAATGTGAAGTACATGACGAGATAACTGGCATTATAATCAGATGAGAGGAAGTAGACCGTTGCAGTGTTATTGTTGTGAATTAAAGCTAAAACCATAAAATACTTGTTACTTGAAATAAATTGCTCAATGATCTCGATGATACTATAATAACACTGGACTGTTGTCAGGTTTTTTTCCCTCCGCTTTCCTCCTCTTCTAATCCGTTCTCTCATTAGCCGTGTACTGAAAGATCTGCGCAAGCAACAGATCCGATCGCCATCGCGCTAATGGCTGATAAATCTGCCTCTCGGATCTCGAATCACGTGTCTGACATTCCTAATTCAGCTTTCGGGGTTAACAAGCCTCTCCTGCCACTTTCAAGGTTTTAGGCTTTAGGCTGTAGTAAACTACGTACAATAACAATATGCATTTCAGAGGAGTCAAAAGTATTCACATTCATTACTCAAGTAAAAGTATAGATACTAGGGTTTAAAAAGACTTCTGTAGAAGTTGAAGTATCAACTCAAGCTTTTTACTCAAGTAAAAGTGTAAAAGTACTGGTTTCAAAACTACTTAAAGTATAAAAGTAAAAGTAATGAAAGGAAAAAAATGCCATTAAGGACAAAAGCTTTGGCCGCGACACGGGGGCCAATAGTGCACTGCCCCACCTCCTCAAAATAGTTTTTTTCTAAAGGCCATAATGTTAATGTTGAAAAAATTTGGGATGCAGTAGGCTCCCTGTTTCAGCCGCATATATGCCCACAGAAAATGAATTTCAGTTTTATTTCAATTTTAGTACAATGCAAATACATTAAATAACCACATAAGCATTAACATGTGTTTCATGAATTTAAAAAAAAAAATCCCCACAAGGCGATACACGGCAGGCAAAAACATTTTTTTTTTTTTTTTTTTACTGGTCAATTTTGAGATTTTGGGCTATTTGTCTTCAATAACATGGCTTCTTTCAGACTTGTGCTGAAAAAAAAAGTCCAAAATACACATTTAGGTCTTTATATTACTACACTTTGTCTGTTTGCGTGTGTAGATTTCGCCTAAATTCATCAAAAGTTGGCGTTCTAAATCATCCTGCTGCTCTGCTCTGCTCGGTGTCTGCACTCTGTCATCACACACGGTTGGAAAGCTCTCTCTCCCCTCTTCAATGCTGTCGGATATGATGGTATATGATGTCGGATATGGTCATTTCCTGTTTATCAGCATCCAATCATGAAAGTAAAATGGGCCATTTAACTCGAAATGCGCAATCTCATTGGCTGATGCCAATTTCTGACAACGTGATTCGTTCAGAATCGTCACGTGACACACTCTGACATTTCCGCAGTAGTTCAAAATGTCGAAATATATGAGTTCTTTTAGCCTACTATTTGTATTTTTAGAGTGATTCTTTCTTATACAAAAGATTTAAAGTTTGTTGTCGTACCTTCTGTGACGTCTACTATAGGTGTGATACCGGTATATTTAGTTGTGTGATGGACTGTTGATGTGTTGTTTTGGATGTTATGTGATGGATGAAGCAGTAATGTGTTTTGGATGTTAAACAGTGTGATAGATGGATTTTACTTGGACCTAAAGCATATTTTGTCTGTAATTCATGGCTTTCAATAGAAATTAGTGGAATTTTGCCATAAAAATCTTAAAAGTCCGTTTTCTCAAAATGAGTTTTTTTTTCACACTCCTAGTGACGATTTCCACCTCTGTAGCGCCTACATACACCAAACTTTACAGCCGTATTCCTAACTATATTGTGAAGGTTTGTTCAGAGGGATTTGTTGATATATCATTCTTGGCTTGATTTATATGACATTTTATGCCTAAAAATAGGGCCGAAATCTATTTTTTAAGGCTATTGCCAGTATTTTCTGATTTACAGGGTAACAAAAGGAGATATTCATAATCCCCTCTGAAAATGTCTTTTCATTGAATATATCAACAAAATGCAAAAATTATTTTGAACCTTGTTTTTTTCAATGGTCAGATTCGTCACTTATATATAAATTACCACATTTAATTAGATATAGCCTGATTAGCATATTTAAACATAAAATGACAGAAAACTTGCAATACATTTTCTTCTCCTATTCATGTGAGTAATCAACTGGTAAAGTTTCATGGTGATATCTGCAAGTTAAAAATTTTACCCTATTCACATGCAGTGTCCCGCCTTAAGGGGCTAGGCAGGTCAATTTAGCTCAAAAGGAATTGTCAATTAATTTATAGGGAATCTTAAAAGAATCACTTATACGGCAGAGCAAATCGTCCAGCGTTCATTTGAACGGGCTGTAAATATCTCCTCTGCAGCGGATACAAATATCCAAACTAGTGAAACACTATTTATTAGCAAGGTAACTTAGATCAGCATTTTAAGATATTAAATTTGTTAGCACATAACACAAGAACAATTATCTTTATCAATTATCTTGTTTAAATATAAACAAGACTTTATTGATTATTCTAACACATAAACTAATATCTAACACAATCACACGCATACACACATTCATACGAGTTGCAGAAAGAAAGAGAGTGAGGAAAGAATGAGTTTTAAGAGTGAGATGATGAAATCCCAAGTTTCTATATGCACTTATAAGACATGACCTGAACGAACCATCAGTCATTAATTTAACCCTTCTTTCGTTTCTTGGTTATTCAATTTTATATCAATGCACCAGTTCAGTAAAGAGTCTGCAGGCTACTTGCTTGTCTTTGCGCTCCTTTGGGAATTCCTTTTGTCGGTGTAAAAGAGGTTTTCCCTGGTTCGTTGATTGGCTGGTGGTCTCCTCGTGCCTGAATAGATGTCTTGGGCGGCCAATCACATGGTGTGTTGGCGGATGGATGGAAAGTCTTTGAAGTTGGAAGCGGGCTTTGCAGTCTAAACGTTTTACCGAAACTTAACTTAGAACCGAGACTCTCAACGGAAAAGAAAAGAGAAGTAAGAAAAGAAAGAAAGGTGAGACCAGTAGTTGGATGACTTGAATGAAGCTCTTTAAACCCATGTTCTTCTGATCTTGATTTGGATTCTTTTGTCTGCTCGTCTACATGGTTACTCATCCGTCTGTTACTCTGTCATGGCTTCCATGACGATGTAAAGGTACTCTAATGCATTCTGGAATCTTCTTCAGCATAACTCTCCATACAGCATAACTCTCTCTACGGCATAACGTAACTACAAGGCTTTGTTCGGGTCCTAAGATTTTATACTCAAATGTTTGTCCAGCGTCCTGGATGAGTTCTGACCAATTAGGCCCTGTCTTTATTTGAGAGGTGGAATTTTCTTCACCACTCATCGTAAATAATGCGTTATCTGCGATCTCTTTACTCTCCAGTTTTAGCAGAGTAATGTTACAGAGTGTACAGTTTAGACATGATTCCTATTATAAGAACACAAAACATTTTACACAAATTTCAATCAAGCCATCTTCTGAATTAAGAACATATCGTGCTGATAGGAAACAAGACACACTTTAATTCAAACATCTCATAGTTATAACAATTACATGACTTATATGTGATCTAAGCATAATAGACACATACAGAGGTTGTAGACACAATATAGAATTATGTAGTTGAACGATGTTTGATTATAAGTCAGTCAAAAATTTGTTTTGGGATGATTTTATGTATTGTATATAGGCTATATAAAGTCTCAGTCTCTGTGGATTTAAGAGATTTCCGGGGGTCATTCAGAGGACCTTAAGAATAAGGAGGTCTGTTTTAAATCCTTTGTCATGGGATCAAACAACCTCTGCCGTTATCTTGGTGGGTCCTATCCTGTGCCATCTCTGAACCAATCAGTTTTTTCCAAACTATCTAACTTTCGCAAGTTCTTAATTTAGTTGGGCTCATCTCTTTGAAGCTTGCATGACCATTAAAGTTCTTACTGGGGGTTTTCGTTGGTTATAGCGTAGACTAGCTGGAGCCTGGATCTTTATGGTTATGGATTGGTGATTTGAGGTCTGGAGTGTTGAGTTCTGTGTGGAATTATGTTTGAGTGAATCACATGGAAGATTCATTTGTGTTTGGTTCGCCCTCAAATCCTACAAGGCTAAAACATCACATTATAACCTGGTATCTGTTCTCCGGAGATTCTCTCTCATTTAAAGCAGAGCTCCAATATCCCATCATTCCTCCTCCTGGAGAGGACAAAGAGCAGTGAAGGGTAAGAGTGTGTCCCGCAGGACCAAAAAATTCCTTGCAGATGCACTTTTCAGTGTTGTTTGATTAGTGAGATCCGGCCACAGCATCATGCCTGGCAGCACTGGATGCTGTGTCAAGTGATTTGTCATGACAGTCTACCCGGTTTCTGTGTTCATGTTCCATCACACACACAGAACTCAGCTTTGCCCTTCAGTATTCCCCAAAATACAGGTATTTGGACTGCAAGCAGTTGTTACCAGCTGTATAAACACAGGACATGGCAGCTTAAGGTGTTTAAGCTGGTTTGTTGCTGGTTTGAGGTCTACCTGCTCTATTCAACTTAACTAAGATGGGCTACAGGGTTGTCATTCAGGTCCTCATACTGGATATATTATTAAGCTTTGATATTTTGATAAATTATTTCGTGTTCTACAGGGGTGGGAAATCGGTGACATGAGGCTATTTTTTTATTTAGAAATAACATTTTAACCTAAAGTTCTAATAATTATATTAAAATTATAACATTTCTAAACATTATAATAATTATTTTTAACAATTATGTTTTAATCTGTTATTTTAGTATAATTGATATACTATTATAGTATTTATTTATATTTTGAATTAGCCTTTGTTTTCATATTTTCAGTTTTTATATATATATTTTTTTTGGTCAGTTTTTATTTTGTTTTAAAAAAAAAGTAGTTTATTTTAATTTCAGTTTTAGTATTTTTAGCACTCCACCTAAAAATTATTTTATTTCAGTTCAAGTTAAAATGTTGCCTCATTTTCTATATTTTTTTTCAACTTTATTTCAATTAACTTTTTTTTTAAAGTTTATTTAACAATAACACTGTTGATAAATAAGTTTAAAATTCAGATGCCCTCTTACTTGAACCAGCAAGAAACCATGAATGTAATCTTAATTTTATTATTATTTTATTTTTTTGTCCTAGAAACGCACTGACGGCTGCAATTATTTTGCATGTGTTTCAGAAGGCTGACTTGGCTGTGGCCGCCCTGACAATCACGGCTGAGAGGGAGAAGGTCATTGATTTCTCCAAACCCTTCATGACTCTGGGAATCAGCATCATGTACCGAGTACACATAGTAAGTTCCTCCTCCATCCACTACTTCCCTGACCTCGCAGCATTAAAGATCAACAATCGGCATCCTCTAATGGCCTGCGAGGGAGCGCGTGGGAAATAAATAGAGAAATACTTTGGGGCAGAGAGCTCTTAGCGTTAGGCTTGCTGTAGCAGATGGTGTGTGAAAAGCTGATAAATGTAGTGCTTTCCTTCCCAATTTCAGATTCTCCTTATTGTGACTTGTATCTAATTCACACCAATAACACCCCGAGCTCTTGCACACAGCAGCACTGAAAATCCAATAGGTCTTTTATTTTTAAAGGCCTGTGCGCCATTAATCAAAGCCCCTCCCCAAACCCAAGGTGACATGATGATCTCTCTGTTGGCTAAGTGCCGGATGAAGCCGCTGTGTGCAGCGTGTGCAAACATTAATGTGGTTTCCCAATAGGGCATTTATACACACACGCAACCACACACACGCTCACACACCATCACCCCCCCCCCCCTGCTCCTGTGTGTATCTTCATTAGTTGAGAAAAATTTTGGGAATCAATAACACCAGGTGTTCTGTTAACTTAGAAAGAGCACCTCTGTAGCATTATTTTATTCTTTGGCAATTTATAAAACTCAGTTAAAGTTAATCTGTGAAAATATGACTAAATTTATTTACACTTTTATATGTGATCTTTAGCAAATCTCAATAAATATCAATTTACTCTCTTACATTAATTTTTTTCATGCAAAGGTCACTTATCAGGGGCTCCGTAACAAGCACTTTTTTAATCTTTTAATTATATTTTCAGATGTAACAAGGTGGTTTTTAGACACAAGATGAACTGCAGTTCAAACTTGAGTACCAAGCTTCAGAGGACAAACCATATGATTCCGATGTTATTTCCAGGAACTATTTCAATTTTACTGGGTGTAGGCAGTACATTCTAGATAGGAAGGTTGTTCCAGAACCAACAAAGGATGTTGATCCAGGAACATCTTCTATTTGAGCAAATTACATTGTGCTCTACATTGAGCTCAGATCTTTAAAGGTGAAGTATGTTTTTCAATGTTAAAATTCTTTAACTTCCAGCAATAACCTATTAATGTATAGGTTGATATTCCCTGAAAACTGTAAACACTGTGGGGCTTTCAAAGCATTGCTGAAATGACACACTTCACCTTTAAATGCTAAGCTACAACTCAACTCAACTTTATTTATATATCTCCACTAAAAACAACAATTGTTGACCAAGGTGCTGTACACTATATCAGACGTCATCAGCATTTAGCACCAAGTACAACATAGATTACAAAACAAAACACAGAACAGACCAGACACAACATACATCAACTACAATTATAAGCCAAAGAAAAAAACAAGTTTTGAGTTTTTCTTTAAACTCATGCAGTGAAGAGGCAGTTCTAATAAGGACAGGGAGGCTGTTCCAAAGTTTTTTTGCAGCAACGGCAAAAGGTCGATCTCCTCTCGTTTTTAATCTAGTCCGAGGAACAGTTAACAGTCTCTGGTTGGATGACCTAAGAGACCTTCCAGAATTGTGACTGGATAGTAGATCACTCATACGTATATACAGGAGCCAATCCATTTAAGGATTTAAAAACCAACATCAAGACTTTAAAATCAATTCTGTAACGGATTGGGAGCCAGTGCAGAGATTTCACAATTAGAGTAATGTGATTTTGTTTGCACACACCAGTAAGGAGCCTAGCAACTGCATTTTGTACCATTTGCAAACGGTTGAGTGGTGCTCGGTTAATGCCCAAATACAGGGAATTACAGTAGTCAAGCCTTGTTGAGATAAAGGCATGTATCACCTTTTCGTGGCTTTAATGATTTAGCTTTAGCTAGGACTCTGCGATGAAAAAAAAGGTTATGACTAACCTAGCGAGTTGGCTGAGAAAGTAAAAAAGGTTGAGTTGATTGAGAAAGGCACAGAGACTGTCAGACAGAGAGAACAGTGACAGAAGACATAAGAGGAGTGTTAAATGAGTTCACACAGGTAAAGAGGATAAAAGGCTGTTGTACTGTGTAGAGCTGTTCTCAGGCTGGAAAGCCTTAGCGCTCTCTGTTCTGTCTGTCTGTCTCTCCCTGGCCCTTTCTGCTCTTTTCTGACTCAGAATAAGGCCCCCTATATGTTTTACAGTGGGGGAGTGGCTGAAAAGGTGGATTGTGATCTCACTACATGGAAGAATGCTGGGCTCATGAACAGGCCCAGTTCTTGGCAGCTAAAGAGGGCTGGCCTGGCAGATATCAATAGGCAATTGTTTTTTTTGTTGTTGTTGTTTGTTTTTTTTTGTGTGTTTTTTTTGGGGGGGGGGGGTATCTAGTGTATAGGTATTTCTATTACTTTAAGAAGTACTTTACAGTGGCTAGAGGTATTTTGAGTCATTCCTCTTCTAGAACAGTGGCAGTGTGACTATGTAATTCTGATGGAGGAAAACATTGACTTGCTCTTCCAAAATACCTGAAATTGGCTAAAAAATATATAGATATGGTGACTGTGCGGGCCATTGGAGATGTTTAACTTCACTTTCATGTGCATCAAACCATTCTGTCACAAGTCTTGCTGTGTGTATTGGCGCACTATCTTCCTTATACACTGCATCCTCTTCAGAGTACAATGTTTGAACCATTAGGTGCACAAGGTCCGCCAGAATGGTTTGGTAGTCCTTTGCAGTGAGGCTCCCATCAAGCACAGTAGGGAATACCATGATATTGCAGCCTAAACATCACTGTTCCACCCTCGTGCTTCACCCTGGGCACACAATAGTCTAGGAGTTAAGCCTCTTTAGAGCTTCTCCACACTGTAACTCCCACGAATGTGGGAAAGACAAAGTGAAGTGACGTGATATGAAGGCCAAGTATGGTAACCTATTCTCGGAATTTGTTTGAATTGGGGCTTGGGTGCCTTGTTCAAGGGCACCTTAGCTGTTTCCTGCCGGTATTGAGAATCGAACTTGTGACCTTTGGCCTTTAGGCCACAACTGTCCCAATAACTGTCACACAACTGCCCAAGTCAAGTCTTTTTTATATATATAGTGTTTTTAACAATACAGATCGTTTCAAAGCAGCTTTAGAGAGATAACAGGAAAATAATGTAAAAAAGTTTGTTTCCAGAAGAAAATAGCTTCACAGTCCAGCTTAAGTAAGTTAATTGATGTTTGTATATAATATTGTAATAACTTTTTAAAAAGTTATTGATTTAGTTCATTTATATCAAGTCGTGCTCAGAATTAATGGTACCCCTGGTAAATATGATAAAAAATGGCTGTAAAAAATAAATCTGCATCATTTATCCTTTTGATCTTTCATTCAAAATATTGGCAAAAATCTAAACTTTCATTGAAGTGAAAGAATAGAAAGTGGGGGGGAAATCACATCATGAAATAAATGTTTATCTCCAAAACACGTTGGCCACAATTATTGGTACCCTTTTATTAAATAATTTTTGCAATCTCCTTTTGCCAAGATAACAGCTCTGAGTTTTATCCTATGATGCCTGATGAGTTTGGAGAACACCTGACAAGAGATCAGAGACCATTCCATCTTACAGAATCTCTCCAGATCCTTCAGATTCCCAGATCCATGGTGCTTCTTCTCTTCAGTTCACTCCACTCATCAGGTCTGGGACGGTCATGGCAGAAGCTTCATTTTGTGCTACTTAACACATTTTTGTGTTGATTTTGATGTTTGTTTTGGATCGTTGTCCTGATGGAAGATCCAACCACGGCCCATTATAAGATTTCTAGCAGAGGCTGTCAGGTTTAGATTTTTTATCTGTTGGTATTTGATAGAATCCACGATGCCATGCATGTATCTGAACAAGAAGTCCAGGACCTCCAGGAGAAAAATATGACCACAACATTAAAAATGGTATATTAAATTGTACACATGGGGTACTTTTTATCCTTGTGTGCACCAAACCCATCTTGCATGTTTGGTGCCAAAAAGCTATTTTTTAGTTTCATCTAACCACAGAACCCTGTGCTGTTTGAAGGTCCAGTCATGTCTGACAACTGAATTTGCTGGGGTTTGTTTTTGGATGAGCAAGGAGGATTTTTCTTGAAAACCTCCCAAACAACATGTGGTGATGTAGGGGTTGTTTAATTTTTTTTTAATAGGCTTTCTGAACCCAAGACTCAACTAATCTCTGCAAATCTCCATCTGTGATTCTTGAAGAGTCTTTGGCCACTCAAACTTTCCGCCTCACCATGCATTAAGACAATATAGACACACGTCCACTTCCTGGCAGATTTGTAACATCTTTAGTTGATTGGAAGTGCTTAATTATTGCCCTAATGGTCAAAAGGGGGATTTTCAATGCTTTAGCTATTTTCTTACAGCCACTTTCTATTTTGTGATGCTCAACAATCTTTAATGCACATCAGAACTATATTCTTTGGTTTTACTCATTGTAATGGATGATTAAGGGAATTTGGCCTTTGTGTTTCCTCATATTTAAACTCCTGTAAAACAAGAAGTCATGGCTGGACAATTTCATGTTCCTAGTCACCCTGGTGTGCAAAAAAAAAGGTAAATATGAATGGGAATATACTTCAAAGATATTTTACTCGTAAACAATTCTAGGGGTACCAATAATTGTGGCCAACTTGTTTTGGAGAAAAACATTTATTTCATAATGTGATTTCCCCTCCACTTTCAATTATTTTACTTCAATGAAAGGTTCGATTTTTGCCAATTTTTTGAATGAAATATCAAAAGGATAAACGATGCAGAATTATTTTTTACAGCCATTTTTCATCATATTTACCAGGGGTACCATTAATTCTGAGCACGACTGTATATATATATATATATATATATATATATATATATATATATATATATAGATACATACATACATACAGTATAGCTGCTCTGGAGTAAACCGTGATGTCATCGTCCAGCTCAGTTCAGTTCTTGTATAATAGTGTTAATGCAGGCAGATATTATTGTTGAATATTAAATTAAATTCTAAATTTAATGTCCCCAACTAAGCAAGCCCAAGCCAATGGCAACAAAGGTGAAAAAAGACGACAGTGGCAAGGAACCAAAACTCCATCAGGTGGCAGAATGGAGAAAAAAACCTTGGGAGAACCCAAGCTCAGTCGGGGGGCCAGTTCTCCTCTGGCCAGTGAACGAACAGTGTATGATTATGATTCAAGCAGCATTATAGGTCAGAAGTCAGATTGGTTTGAAACAATCAGAATGTTATCCAGTTCCATCTGGTTAAAGATCGGAGTCAGGCCGGTATAGAGACCGGTTTGTTGGGGTGTCGACGTTGGTGTCAATGGCTGTCGTGTCAATGAGGCTTTCACAGGGGAGAGTCTAGTTGACACAATCTCTGCTGACACTTCAGGGATGCTTTGTGGTCGTGTCTAGGTGCAGGTCATCCATCTGGTCTGGATGGCCTGGATCCGGCTGACTACATCATGCGTTGTGGTCGTGTCTAGGCGCAGGTCCACCATCTGATCTGGATACAGCCCGGATCCCGCTGACTACATCATGCGTTGTTTTCGTGTCCTAGTGCAGGTCCACCATCTGATATTGATACGGCTCGGATCCAGCTGATTACAGTACACCTCGGAATAAGCAGAAAGACTAACGAGTCCCAGTTCCGGCTGACCTAATTTATGCAGCCTAATAATCATTTAACTGATTTGAATAATATTAATGTATAATTTTCTATATGTATGCCAGGTTAAAGAGATGTGTTTTTAGTCTAGATTTAAACTGACAGAGTGTGTCTGCTTCCCAGACAATGTTAGGAATACTGTTCCAGAGTTTAGGTGCTAAATAGGAAAAGGATCTACCACCAGCAGTCGATTTTGATATTCTAGGTATTATCAACTGGCCAGAGTTTTGAGAGCACAATAAACGTGAAGGACTATAATGCATTAAGAGCTCGCTCAAGTACTGGGGAGCTAAACCATTTGGTACTTTGTAAGTAATCAGCAAAATTTTAAAATGTATACAATGTTTAATAGGGAGCCAATGCAGTGTTGACAGAACCGGGCTAATATGGTCATACTTCCTGGTTCTAGTAAGAACTCTAGTTGCTGCGTCTTGGACCAGCTGTAGTTTGTTTTATTATGCGTGCAGGGCAACCACCCATAATAGCATTACAATAATCTAGCCTTGAGGTCATGAATGCATGAACTAACTGTTAAAGAGAATCACCAACAATTAGGACTTAATCTGCAGCCAGTACTAACTCCGATAAAAAATCAGCAAACTCTTTGATAAAGTCTGTATGGTGCCCTGGTGGCCTGTATACAGTAGCTAGCACAAATGCCAAGCGTGATTTATCATTTACACTAGATAGTGTTACATTAAGCACCAACACTTCAAAAGAATTATATTTGAAAAGAAATTACTTCAGATTACAGCAAGACCACCCCCTTTTCCTTTCAGACGTGTCTCGTTTTTATAACTGTAATCTGGAGGGGTGGACTCGTTTAAAGTAATGTAATTGTTTGGTTTTAGCCAGGTTTCTGTCAGACACAACACATCTAGGTTATAGTCTGTAATCATTTCATTAACAATAAGTCCTTTTTAAGTAAGGGATCGAATATTCAGAAACCCAAGGTTTATCATTTGTTCATCTGTATTATATCTATATTATTATATTATTATATTATATTGTATTATATTATTTTTATTTGTTGAGCATTGATTAAATTTGTACTCTTAAATGGATTTGGGAGTTTTTTTATTTCCTAATTCAGGGAACAGACACAGTCTCTATATGATGATATCTAGGTGAAAGTCTCTATGTGATGGAATTTATCTGACCTCAGTGACGTGAGACAGCTAGCAGATGGTCGGTTTAGCCAGTCTGTCTGCTTCCTGACCTGAGCCCTAATTCATGTTTGAGCTCTTACACTATGTGCCATATTACTAGAGAGAAGAGCTAGCGATGGTATTCATCCCCTGGAGGGATGAATACCATCTCTTTTCAACAGATCAGGTCGGCACCAAAAACTTTTCCCATTGTCTATGAACCCTATATTATTTTGCAGACACCACTTAGACAGCCAGCCATTGAGTGAGGACAGTCTACTAAGTATCTCATCACTCCGGTGAACAGGAAGGGGGCCAGAGCAAATTACATTGCCTGACATTGTACTTGCGAGTTCACACACCTCTTTAACGTTAATTTTAGTGATCTCTGACTGGCGAAGTCGAACATCATTAGTGCCGACGTGAATAATAATCTTAAAGAATTTACGATTAGCCAGCACTTTTAAATTTGTTTTGATGTCAGGCACTCTGGCTCCCGACAAACATGTGACTATGGTGGCTGGTGTCTCTATTTTCACGTTCCGTGTAATAGAATCACCAATAACTAGGTCACATTCAGCAGGATTCTCAGTGGGTGTTTACCTGAGTGGGGAGAACCCGTTTAATGTTGTAATCAGAGCGGAAGAGCGGTATTTTGTCTCGCGACTACAGCGTCTCACGGTCACCCAGTTGCCCTACTGCACAGGCTCTACAGTCGGAACTGAACAATGTACAGAGTTCACTAAGCTAGTCGCATCCAAAGCAGTTTCTAAAACCCTTGGATTCTTACTATCCTCGATTAAAGTTTGGATGCATGTCTCTAGTTCTGAAATCTTCTCCGTCAGCCTGACTATCTCCCTGCATTTATCACATGTGTAGTCCTCAACGCTGACAGAGAAGGCTATACTATACATGTGACACGAAGTGCAAGTGCCAATAACAGGCGAAGACATTACTCACCTTGTTTGTTTACTGATCCTACTCACCACAGTTGTTTGATTGACTCGTAAAAGGCGTGAGTGCGCACGAGACAGTAAGCACGGATGGCAGGTTACCAGGCTATCGAGATACTAGCGTGTTGTGCTAGCGATAACTATTTAGATAAAAGCTAGCAATGTCAGATTAATGTGATATTATTACTAGAAAATATCTAATATATGTTGATGAGTAAGTTATATTTGTTATACACTCCTGTGTCAGCCCACAACTGACACAGCAGTGATGGTGGACTCATCAGAGAACAATGCACATTTCAGATGGTCTACAGCCCAAGATTTGCACTGTTAGTACCCAACGAAATCAACATTTTGTATTGGCATGAGTGACCAAAGGTTTGTCTAGACAGCCCGACCATGAATATTGACACTGTGAAGCTCCCGACAAACAGTTTTGGTGGAAACAGGTGAGTCAAGGTGTGTATTTAATTCTGCAGTGAGTTGGGTAGCTGTGGTTTTAGGTTTTTTGGATATAATCCGGCTTAATACCTTGTGTCGACAGTTACTCCTGTTGGATGTAGTTGTGGCAGTGAAGAAAATCTGTGCCACAACATTGTTTGTTTTACTTTCACTTTCCCTTTGCGTGAATGGGTGGAGTGTTTCAATTAACGACGGAAGGAAGTTAGATATAGGGAAGTGTGTTGTACCTGGAAAAGACGTGTCATCCGTTTGTTTGCATTCAAGGTTTGCCAGTAGCGAGAGTGATGGATTATTTTGGAAAGACGGCCGCTTGTCAATCTTATGCTTCCTGTGTTTGATGTCTGGTGCGTCGCGAAGTTCGACTGAAGTGTTGCACTTCTAGACCAACTGTTTTTGAGCTGCTCTGAAGACAAGTCAAAGCTGCTTATCCGCCTATCTTTGTGTCTGATGATGACCCGCGATACTCTCTAGCTGCCTTCATACCTGCAAACTCTGTCAGTACTTCTGTGCTGCCAATACACACATCTTTCACATTCGCACATTCTGTGTGCTAAGTGTTTTTTCGTAATTGTTGCTGCCTGTTAAAACTGTTCTTTGATGTTGTTGATTTACAACGAAATGAATGAAATGTTTATCAAATGTTTACTTTTTTCTCTTTTCTTTTTTTATGGATAATTTGTGAATGAATGTGGACACGAATCTGCAAACGTGGATTAGCGTGATGCGTTTTCTGAATTGTTTTAAAATAATTGATATATGTTAGGGCAGCCACCTTCGTTACATAGTTTGTCCTACGTTGTTGTATGCCGACATTGCCCTGGATACCGTGGCACTCACCACAAAGACTTGCTGTCCTGGACACAGCCAGCAAGACACGCACAAAAAATGTGTCCTCTTTTGAACTCTGAAATGTCTCCCTATATGTTGTGTGGATTGCAATATTTTATGCACAGGTGTGCTATTGCTCTGCTAATTCAACCTTCACACTCTGCTCTTACTGATGGAATTTAAGCGGGCCGCAAATATATGCGTGAAACATCCAACATTATAATGGCCAGTGTTTCAGTTTCATTGTCCAACCCGAGCTGACTAAAGTTCCGGTGCTTGTGCCCAGAATAATCTCTTCTCACTCATCCATACCCCTCATCCATGACGCTCTCAATATTTGGATGCTTGTGCGTGCACTTGTTTAGGTTTAATCCACTTACTATTGATCCAGCAGGCTTTGATTTCTACAAGGACCCCCATAGCTTATTTCAAACTTTAAATGAAATCCTCAGCTTGATCAATAGCAATGGCAAATGGAATAAAATGTGGCCTTCGGCCCTGTTTTAATTACATGTTTAGAGTACAGTGGGTTCTCCATCGCAGCGTGTAATTGGACGCAGTGGTATACATGAACATATGGAATGTGGCGTTTTGTTTGTGTATACAAATGTGAGTGCATCGAAGAGTTTGAATAAACACAAAAATGCATTCAAATCTTTCTCTCCTCGTCTTGTGTAGTGCATGCAGGGAGGGAGAGTGACTAGGTGTGGTTGAGGATGAAATAACGAATTTGTGCAACAAGTTAATTAGATGGTACAGTTAGCACTGGCAAGATCATCCGCTCTCCCAAAGGAGCAGCACTCCGTTGTGTGCATTATGAGATGAAGGATATCCATGTGTGGATATGGAGGGGAAAAAAGAGCCACTGAGAAGAGTCATAACATAAAGAAGTCAATGCACTTTTTTTCACTGAAGCATTCCCGCTGTGACAAGACCATGTTCCCACTGACCACATGTTTTTCAAGTTGAGAGCGTTGGGAAGAACCTGTGTGCCTCTACGGCATTGAGCCCTCTTGACTCACGAGCGTTTGTCTTGCAGCAGTTTGCTTGGTTTCATGACGTACTTTAGATTTGAAATAATGCATCTTGCTGTTTCCAGCAATGTGTGTTTACAATCTGCCACGGTTGCATAGTTCTGCTTAAAATGAGTCTACAGCTGGAGGATTTTTAAATCTGGACATTTTCAGTGACAGATGATGAAATATTGTGAATGTTACCGTGCAGAGCGTCCTTCAGCGGAATTCAATGGAACATTAAGTTTTCAAATCTTTTGAGCCCAAGTCAATCTGACAGTGGCTGGTAAACATGCACTAACAGTATATCACTGTTTCTCTTCCTGTATCAGAAAGCTTCACTAAAGCAAACAGCAAATCACAGGAGAGACTATTTAAGAGTTTATGATCAGGACTTCTTGTATCTCACAATGTAACTTTCTTATTTCTTACAGTGTAATTTTTGACTTTATATCTTTGACTTTGTCTTAACTTGTGACTTTATTACAGTTGTAACATCTTACACATTTTCTGACTTTGTATCTTTATATTTCATAATGTGACTTTGTCTTTTTCATTATTTCATAATTTGATTTTATATCTTACAGTTGCAACATTATTTCTTTGTGTGACTTATTCTAAGTTTTATCTCACAATGACCTGTTTTATTTTTTACTTTGAGGCAGAAACAAGCTTCCATACTATTTTGTGTCATTGTTTATTGGGAATTTATTTTGTTTAGTATTTGATATTGGCTTTGACACCATATACTTGAGCTGATCATATTCTCCAGCATGGTTTAAAAATGATCCAAAGAGTATTTTGTGCTTCAGTGTAAGCAAGTACATCTTACCATCACATGGTCAAGGTCTTGACATTTCTTATTATTATCAATGTTAAACAGTTGTGCTGCTTATTATTTTTGTGGATACCATGATGATTTGTTTCAGGATTCTTAAATGAATACAAAGTTAAAAAGAACATTTATTTAAAAGAGAAATGTTTGTCCTTATCAAGTCTTTACTGTCATGTTTGATTAATCCAAAGCATCTTTGCTGAAAGAAATGTATTAATTTATTTCAGATAAAAATGTCTGACCCTAAACTTTTTAATGGAAATGTATTTGATATTGAAGTTCAGAATCTCAAATAGCGTTTCTTTGTTTTACACCCTTTCAAAATCATAAAATGGCAAAATTACAAAATTAAACAAAAGTAAAATCAATTTGCAGTCATTGAATGGTGAAATGTAATTATCATTAAAGTATGAAACATCACCGATGAGTGAAACGTCGCTAATGAGAAAGCCAGCAGTGGTTTTATTTATTATTCAGGGAAGTGAATGCCCTACATTTGGAAAATGAAAAAAAAAAAACAACAACTGGAAATTCAAACTCAAGATCAATCACGTAACCGCCAGAAGGAATGTTCAATTGTTTTAATAAACTGGCAGCTGTAAAAGGTAGAGAGAAGTAATCTCTCTTCCCATTAACAACTCTCTGTGCTGAACATTGTTACCAGAAGCTATGATAAGTACAAATGCTGAATATCTTAGGAGCAACATGGTAAGATCACACATGTAATAACAGCTCTGCAGTCTCCTCTATAATTTAATATGTTGTCTAGTGCAAAATGTTAATGAGAACCTGGTTAACTAGATACAAGGGAACCCTGGTGAGAGAGGCTGGTTGAGGTGGCATGACAGCAGGTTTCTGCGGCTGCTTCTGCTTGTTTTATTTTGACAGCCGGAGCAGCAGCGCTTCTCAAAGACAAAACTTTTAGTACAGCTGTGAGAGAAATTATTTCTTACCTCAAATTCAACAAGCCAGAAGTAAGAAATTACATAACACCACAGAGACACACCAGAGCCTATGGGGACCCACTAGAGTCGAGCAAGAACTGCCCTATTGCACTGCTGTTCAGTCAAACTGGGGGAGGATTTATCTGTGATCATTTGTTAAATGATCTAGGGAAGATCGCTCTAGAGGGTGTTACATGTTCGAAAGGCTGTTAAAACTGCGTGTATAACCTGTGTATCTCACCTCTGAGACAGATGCGCACTAGTAAAGGATTTTCTCACTTGTTTCCACATTGCACAAGGTATATTGTGCTTTTGTTTAAACCTTAAATTTTAATTTAGAGACTGTAAGCAAAGTTACTTCAGCTGGAAGCATATTGCAGAAACCCAACATCAATGTTAACGTATATTTCTTGTATATCTAGCATAGACAGGCTTGGCTCTATTTATTGCTGTATAATATCAGCTTTTAGTGTCCAGCTTAACAGCAATGCCATTCAATTACACTAATATGGAGATGATTGCGGGCACATTAATGAATTTTCAGCCTGGTGCGGGACAGATAGTGGAATAATTACTCATTTCAGCACTATAGTAAACCTGGCTTTTGTAGTCTCAGACAAAAAAAAAAAAAAAAACAGCCCAAATGATTTGTTTGCGAGTGTATCCATAGCTGGCACAATTTAGATTTGCCATCTGTAAGACACCTGTGCCGTGTAGATAGATTAGCCTTGGTGCTTTCACACTTAGTTTCTTGCTGATAAGAGACTGTTAAGTTGTTGCTGACCACCGATTGTCAAAGTACCTCTTGGAGAGATAATTGGATTTGACTATTGTGTACAGAATTGGCTCCCGAGTTCTGTTCCAGCGGTTATTGGATCTACCTAGAGTGCCAAAATGGTTAGGAGACAGAAAATCAAGCACTTTGTTTGGATCAAGCCAAACAACCGTAAAAGCCTTTAAATGTCTTTAACCTGAAATCTCCTGAATGTTTACTTACTGGAATTCAATGATATAGGCTTATATGATCTTTGTGATGTTAGTTTTAGAAGTCTTGATGTTGCCTGTGTGTTTTTATAGGGAAGAAGACCGGGGTATTTCTCCTTTTTGGATCCATTCTCTCCTGGGGTTTGGCTTTTCATGTTGCTGGCGTACCTGGCAGTCAGCTGCGTGCTCTTTTTGGTAGCGAGGTAAATACTCAGCTCCACACTGACACCTTCAGGATCTTAATAGCACTGACACTGTCCTTAAAGGGGTGCCACAGCTAAAAATGGAAAAGAGGCCGTCATTATTTACTTATCCTCATATCGCTCCTAAACTGTATGACAAGATTTTGAAGAACTTTTAGTCTGCTGTCTTGCATACAATGAATGTGGATGGAGACTTGGGCTGTCAAGCCCCATAAAATCAACATAAAAGTGGTCCGTTTGAATCATGCACAAGTCTTCTTAAGTCATACGGTAGCTTTATGTCAGAAACAGACTGAAATTGAATTCATCATTCACTAAAAGCTTGACTGCTCTGGTCACGTCACCTTCATTTATATAGCGCTTTTAACAATATAGATTGTTTCAAAGCAGCTTTACAGTGATAATGAAAGAAACAGAGATTGTTTGGCTTTACAGAAGCTCTAAAATATACCATTCTCTTCATTCTCACCATTCTCTTTCATTATATGGAAACGAGTAGCTTGGAAATTCTGCTAAACTTCTTCTTTTGAAAGTCCTACAGATTTCAAAAAACATGTTGTGCACCTTAAAAAAAATCTGAATTTTTTTTATTCATCATGTCATTCAAAACCTGTATGACTTTATTTTTTAGTGGAAACAGTTTAAAGATTTTTCCCAGCTATTTTCTATACAATGAAAGTCGATGGGGACTGGGCCTGTCACCACTCAAAATGGACAAAAAAGCTCAGTAAAAGCAACATAATTGTGAGTCATGCTCTATATTCCAAGTCTTCTGTTGTCAAATAGTAGCTTTATGTCAGAAACAGTCTATTCACTAAAAGTCTTCCTTGAATACACCATTATCTTTCATTGTATGGAAAAAAGTAGCTTATACATTTTGTGTGCGTGTGCGTGAGAGCACCAAACCATACACTAAAACCATAGGGCAAAGATTAGTTGTTAGGAATTCTAGACTATTCCTACTATAAGAACTAATCTTTGCGCTCTGATTTTGGGAAGAGATTGGGATTGTTGGCTAATAGGAATGTTGTTATTCCAGGATCAATATACTTTGTTGGTCCAATGAAACAGTCCTAAACTTAACCCTGAAATGGTTTGGTCGGAATGCTGTTCTAGGACCAAAAAGAGTGTATTTGTAGATATTTAATTTTAAACTCACTTTTTATTCCAGATCTGCATTGGATCAAAAAAGAAATGACATGTTTTATACTCTTTCATAGTAGCCTGCTGATTTTCCCAGCATTCTGCTGGACGACGGGGTTGTTTTGTGTTTTTATTCTCTAAACATTACCTGTCAGGACATTTTTTTATATAAATTCATCATTGGAGATTTTGTGCATGTGTGTTTTTCTTTGTTTGCATCTCTATAATGTGTATATTTTTAGACATTTTTATTGAATTATGACCTGTGTTAGCTTTTCTGCATTGCTTGTGTTCGGCATTTCAACAGGGCTATAATGTGAGGTTGTCGCACAAAGTCCTGCAGTGCAGTGCATTTTTATTAGTGTCCTGTCAGTCACGGCTAAAGCTTGCACAGCCCCTTCAGGGAACAAAAAACAGGTTACATGGCCAACAGGGAGCTCTGGTGACTTCATGCTTTGCCAACTGTTAAAATTATTCTTGCCTCATTTATGTTTACTAATTTTTATCCTTTCTTTTTTGTCGCTCCTTGTGGCACACAGGCTAACACCCTACGAATGGTACAATCCGCACCCCTGCCTGAAGGGGCGCTGTAACCTGCTTATTAACCAGTATTCTCTGGGCAACAGTTTCTGGTTTCCTGTGGGGGGTTTCATGCAGCAAGGCTCCACCATCGCCCCCAGAGCCCTGTCCACTCGCTGCGTCAGTGGAGTATGGTAAGAGCGCACGATAAACAAGTTCTCTCTTCTAAAAAAAAGACCTGCGTTGATACTTCATTCATATATTCATTCATGCTGCAAAAATGCTTTTCTTACTGAGTATATTTGGCTTATTTCAAGTACAAATATTTATAATATAATTATATTATATAATATAATAATTATGTTTCTTACCCCATTGGTATATAATTTCCAGAATAAGAAAAATGCACTTTAATTCTTTTTTATTTCTTCCAGGAAGACTAAATACCTTATGTAATTTTTCTTATGTAGAATATGTATCTCGATTTAAGAATCTTTAGTGATTTTGACAGGAAACAACAAGACAAAGCATTTTTTTGTAGTGCAAGTACATTCATTCATTGCGCATTTTTTTCCTGTTGGATACTAATATTCTTCTACCATCTCCTCTTCATCTGTCAGGGGTGTTGGTGCAGGTTTGGCGAGCCTCTGCCTTCTTGCTGTTGGTGGAGTAGAAGTCAAATGTTAATTTCATTACCCTAATTAAGAGATGTAACATGTTGGATTAGAGAACATTTAATTATGTGAAAAAAGCACTGTGGAAATAGCTTCATTGAAGCTGCACATTGAAATAGACACTGGATGATATTTATTTAATGTCAAATGTTTGTAAAGTCATGTAGCCTAGACCCAAGAAGCTTTAGCCTACTTGATTAAATTATATCTTTAAACTTAATTTTTAGCTGCTGCCACGTTCTTTTTTTTTTCTTTTTTTTTTTGCCCGTGGGATACCATGAAAATGAATATTAGTTCAAAAACTTACCATTCTACCAGTTTTCACCTCTGATATTTTAACAGCGATTAAGAATTAAACTTGCGTAGTCACTCGAAGTATGCGGATGTCTTTTTGTTTTGGTTGCTGTTTTCATGGTGAAGCGTAATTTTGGAGCTCCATTGATCATGGCTTTTCATAATCATGGTGCACATGCTTAACTCAGAGTCAGTCTACTCAGAGTTGATTGAACTAACTCAATTGACCCTTCGCAGGGAGTTTGATTGACAGGCTATCTGACAAGATCATAATCCGCCATCCGCCGAATCTGCCATTTTTGTTCGACAAAGCAGTCAGGTTGACAGACATCTTTCCACGGTTAAAATAACATTCCTTCTTATGTTCATTCATGTTTATTTGATGCTATAAATGATCTAGAAGGAAGAGATGATCAGTTCACGAGCAGCAATAACAAGGCTCTACAGAGATCTGTGAGACACATTAAAGAGCCATAAAACTGTATTTATTGTTTAAATTTCTTTTAAAAAAAAAGACAAAATTTAAAAGTTGAGACTGTTTCATATCAAAAGTAACCTGGTATGTCCTGTCTGTCAGTGCGTTGTCAGTGTCCTCTCTGCTCCAAGATGTATTTTTCACTGTGTAAGAACATGGTGTGGCGTGAGAGCAGTGTGGCTTGTCGGACATAGCAACAGTAACTAAAGGGGGAAGGTCTTTGTGAACGGTCAATTCAGCTGTTCTGAAAACAAAACTCAGAGTTTCCCATTTCAGGGTAAGTCAACTCCGAGTTCAAGTTTAAACTCAGAGCGGGTTGAACCTCCTTATTGAAATAGGCCCCAAGTCATTTTGTCCCTCATTATGCATTTATATTGGTTGTTGGAGTCTTTAAGCTCAGTTAGCTTAACCAGCAAAAAAAAATGGTTTTCCATGCCTACACTGAATTACCAGCTCAACCAGCACCAAACCAGCATTAACCAGCTGTAGGAACATGTTTTTTTTTCCAGCGTATTTTCAGAGTATTGCATTCTTCTATACCCTGATCTCATTGTCAGCTGCTGGATATAGCAGATAAAAGTGCTACTCTCACTTGGCCTCTGTTTTTCTGCTGCATTATTATACTGTCATTTTTCGAGGCCTTGCCGACTGCAGCACACTGAGGTCAGTGGAGAATAAAAGCAAGCTATTTTTGAGTATTCAGAACAGGCATACAGTATTCAGAGAAGCCTTTCAACTTCTCATTCGGATGCCAAGCTCACAGTAGCTCCAAGCTCTTTTGATGTTGGGTCAGAGCTGCTTCTGCGTTGTGTTCCTCGTGCCTAAAACTGGTTTGTCATTCCAGGTGGGCCTTCACCTTGATCATCATCTCTTCCTACACAGCCAACCTGGCGGCCTTTCTCACTGTGCAGAGGATGGAGGTGCCCATCGAGTCGGTGGACGATCTGGCTGACCAGACGGCCATTGAATATGGCACCATGCACGGCGGGTCCACCATGACCTTCTTCCAGGTGAGGTCTTCAAGGACAGAATGGAAGAGAACTCCACCCACAAATCAATGGCCTGTCGGCAGGTTTATTGACCATGTCGTTAGCACTCTTCCCTACTTTGGGATTTATCTGATTGCTGTCTTAATATCAATCCCCCTCGATATCTTTCCCTCTCCAGAGGGCTGCCCAGACTAATTCACACATTTTGATGCTTCCGAGGGGCCGTATCTTGACCCGTCTCTCAGCAAGCACAGGCTGTTTCACATATTCAGTTGTCACATCAACATGTCAAAATGTCAGCTTATCAACCACCAAGTCCTTGGTTAACACAAGTCAGTCTCGCCTTCTCAAAGCTCTAGTGACTGGCTTGTCAGGACTCCAGATGAAGGTTGAGGAACAAGCAGGAATCCTAATCCTAATCCTAATATTTCCTGTTCTTCGGTTAGAACTCCCGCTACCAGACGTACCAGCGCATGTGGAACTTCATGTACTCCAAGCAACCCAGTGTGTTCGTGAAGAGCACAGAGGAGGGCATCGCCCGAGTGCTCAACTCCAATTACGCTTACTTGCTGGAGAGCACCATGAATGAGTACTACCGCCAGCGCAACTGCAACCTCACCCAGATCGGAGGCCTGCTGGACACCAAGGGCTATGGCATTGGCATGCCTCTGGGTGAGAAATGAGTTTCTGATGGAGAAACAACGATGACTAGAGCTTGTGGAGTTAGCAGGACTTGTATTGATTGAAATGCAACTAATTCAAATCTGCATAGAAATATACCAGTGAGTCTTGCACACTGCAAATTGTTTTGTTTTTAATGGTGGTTGCTTGTCAGATTGTATGATATGATCTTGGGAAAAGCCGAGGCAGACTCAGCTTTATTTTGTCACCGTACAATTGACAGCGTTGACTGGCTTTGTTTTAAATTTACCTAAAAGAAAAATTTATTTAGATAAAATACAGTAAAAACAGTAATGTCGTCAAATATTCTTACAAATTAAAACTGTCTGTTTGAATATATTATAAAATGTAATTTATTTCTGTGATGCATCATTACTAGTCTTCAGTGTCACATGATCCTTCTAATCAGCTGATTTGCTGCTCAAGAAACGTTTCTTTTTATTAACAATGTTAAAAACATTTGTGCTGCTTAATAGTTTTGTGAAAACTGATACATTTTTTTTCAGGATACTTCGATGAATAAAAAGTTCAAAAGAACAGCATTTATTTGTAATAGAAATCTTAGTATTTATCCTTGCTGAATAAAGTATTAATTTCTTTAAAAAATCTTTTGAAGGGTAGTTTAAATAATTTATATATATATATATATATATATGTATATATTATTATTATTTATTCCTTTTTTGCACATCACCACCACTAATATAAATGGACACTGTCCATTGACTAATTGGTCGCAAGTGAGCATGTTACAATAAGCGATGCAAGTTTGCCAAAATTGCACAGTGCACACCAGGTTTTAATCGGATCGCTGAAGTTAAACTAATCCATTGACTGGTTAAAATCAATTTAGTGCAATTTATATTCAATGTTAACCAAGGATTTATGTCCAACAGATGTTTAATCAACATGATTAATGAAAGGGCTTAGGATACGATAAGCTAGAAGAACAGAGTCAGCAGAGCAGAAATGATTCATCCAGCTCTGACTTTTGACTTCTCTTAGATGGATATTTATGACTGTTTGTTTCAGGCTCTGTCTACAGAGATGAGTTTGACCTGGCCATACTCAAACTACAGGAGGAAAACCGCTTAGAGATCCTGAAGAGAAAATGGTGGGATGGTGGCAAGTGTCCAAAAGAGGAGGATCATCGAGCGAAAGGTAGACCACCTATCACTCAACTGCTGGTCCAAACGTAATCTGTTATTAGACGTTTATCATGTTGTGTATTTCTGTGTAGGTCTGGGCATGGAGAACATTGGTGGGATCTTCGTAGTGCTTGTGTGTGGTCTGCTGGTGGCCATCTTCATGGCAGTGTTGGAGTTTGTGTGGATGCTGCGTCATACGCCAGAAACAGAGGTGAGAGAGGGCTATTTTACCTGCCTCTGCTTTCTGTCCTTCTCCCCGCCCTCGCGCCTCCCTCCCTGACCCCCCCCACACCCCACACCCCATCCCGCACCTCACAAAGAGTACACCTCAAACTCATCTACACGGGTCTTCACTGTCACAACCAACACGGCCTAAAGATTTTTACCGTTTGAATGAAATGAAGTTACTTCTGTTTTGTCTTTTATTTTCCTCCCTGAAGCAGATTGATGGCTGTGTGTGTCAGACTGCATTGTTTCAAATGAAACACTGTGATTTTCACTAAATAAACACTTCTGCATGTTTCAGTAGAACCCCAAGACGTGACTTTTTTTTTGGAGGGTACAAATGCATGAGTGTTTGTTTATGTCTTCATGACTTGCTGTATTATGGACCCTTTTCATATTTTCGGAGTTCTCAGAAGCAGAAGTCATCATAGTTGGATAAACTTCTATAGTGGTGAACGGGAGATGACAGCAAATATAATTTTTTTATTTTCTCCAATAGCAAAAGAAAAAATATATGATCGCGTTTCTATGACTTTTCCAAAAGAGGGAAAAATCGAGAGATTGGTTACAGCGGTTAGAGGAGAGAATGATGTCAAATGTTCCGTCGTTGTAATAGAAACGCCCTCACAGCAGTGTTAATTTGTTTTTTGTAATTTACTGCCAAGGTAATATAAGCATTATAAATGCATATTAACATTTTTTTTATTATTAAAATATCAAAAACTACACTAGATTTCCAATTTTGATCACTGTGAACACAATCTGTGAAAAGGATCAATTGATTGCCCATATTCATAGACTGAGCATTGTGGGTAAATATTAACAGAAAAAGAATGTGTTTGTCTAGAGTATGTGGGTGAGTATAAAGCGAGACTAAACTAAAAGCTATTTGAAAACTGTGTGTTTGTTTGTGCACTTGTGTCTTATGTTCAACATCAAGTGACTAGTTGAGCCAGTGCAGTTTAGCCCTATTTTTGACAAATAAGCTAAATTATCCTTTGGGTAGCTTTGTGTATTGGCATTAGGTAATGTGTGTTTGTGTGTGTGAGGTGTATTTATGCATGTAAGTGTATAATTAGGGCCCTGCACTGGCATGCCTCATAGTCCAAAGGGTAACACGTTCTACTTGTCCTGTATATCTCTTCATCCACAATACATCACATTGATCCAACACAAAGATGAGCCCTCCAACCAAAGGCCCACTAACATTACAGCTCCCAGAATCACATCATTGTTTGTGTGCGGTGCCTTTTCAACCTCATGAAAATCCTTTTTTAATTTGCATCGAGTATGTTGATATTTTTCAGAAAACTTGTTGAGCTTCAGCAGCTGAGTTCTGGATTTTATCAGCTAAGATGAAATGAGTACTAATGGGAAGTAACATCAAATTTCTGTATAAATTCATAACAAGCAGCTTTTTTGTTTTGTTCGTGTCAAATTAAAAGTTTTTCAACTTTTATATATAGTTCATACCAAAATGAAAGCTCTGTCATCATTTCCTCACCCTCATGAGTAAATGATGACAGAACTTTAATTTTTGGGTGAACTTTCACTTTAAAAACGTGTCTCGAGACTTTGACTTCCTTTCCATTACTCAATGATGAGGCTCTGCAGTTGGGTAATGTTGTGCGGCATCTCCCGTTTTTAAAGGCAAAAATGTGTTCTGTATGAACGGCCCCTAATAGTGTTTCTTTTCCTCTGTTAGACATATTCTAGCCTGTTGTATAAAGATGTGGTCAAATGTACTGTTGTTCTGTGAATTTTCATGGGCAAAATTCAGCCATTTCAATAATAATCCATATAATCTATAATTTATCTTGAGGGCGAATGATTTCCCTGTGCAGTTTTTCAACAGGTTCAAGTTGATAGCTCAAATTCGCTGTGTTGACCAACAGAAAGCTGCTTGGCTTGAGAGTGACTTGTGCATGAGCTATGCTTCACACAACACTACACTATTGAAAATGGATAATGGATTTCTATTGTGACAACACCTTAACTGAACAGGATGGAAACATTAAGGTTAAATCATCAATTATATTGTGCTGGAGGCATTGGCTGATACCTATTACATATTGTCACATATTTCAAAAAATCCATTTTTGTCTAGGAAGGAGTAGTTTAGTTTAAGTGGATATGCATAGTATTTCCCTTCAAATTTGATGTCACCCCAGGAAATTAAGGTCTATTGAAACTACTTAAAACTCTACTGAGGACAAGAGGAAAATACTACTGTAAAACAACCATTAAAGGAGTAGTTCACTTTTTAAAAAACTTTTGCTGGGAATTTACTCACCCCAATGTCATCCAAGATGTCCATGTCTTTCTTCCTTCAGTCGAAAAGAAATTAAGGTTTTTGATGAAAACATTCTAGGATTTTTCTCCATATAATGGACTTCTTTGGGTACCAAACGGTCCAAGGTCCAAATGACAGTTTCAGTGCAGCTTCAAATGGCTTTAAACGACACCAGACGATGCATAAGGGTCTTATCTTGCGAAACGATCGGTCATTTCAAAAATAAAAAAAAAAGTTTAAGTTTTATAAGCCCAAACGCTCGCCTTGCTCTGTTCTGTGATGTGTGTTCGTGACGTCATGTAATATGCAATTACGTTGAAAAGGTCACGCTTCTTGACGTATGTGGAAGTCAGTGTCAGTGATTTCCAAGTTGAACGTGCAAACAAAGTAAAACGCCGTTTACAAAAAAAGGAAATTAAAAGGTAAAACAACGATGTTGGGCGATTTTGAACTTAGAGGAGAAGATGAGATGCAGTTTTTCACCTTTCTGAACCAGAAATACACATACATCAAGCGTGACCTTTTCAACGTAATTGCGTATTACGTGACGTTACAAACGTGCATCACAGAACAGAGCAAGGCGAGCGTTTGGGCTTATAAAACTTAAACTTTTTTATTTATTTTTGAAATGACCTATCGTTTCGCAAGATAAGACCCTTATGCATCGTCTGGTGTCGTTTAAAGCCATTTGAAGCTGCACTGAAACTGTCATTTGGACCTTGGACCGTTTGGTACCCAAAGAAGTCCATTATATGGAGAAAAATCCTAGAATGTTTTCATCAAAAACCTTAATTTCTTTTCGACTGAAGGAAGAAAGACATGGACATCTTGGATGACATGGGGGTGAGTAAATTATCAGCAAAAGTTTTTTAAAAAGTGAACTACTCCTTTAAGATAAATGAACAATTCAAGGAAAATATTTATTCATTTAACAGTCTTTAATCAAGACATTATTTTTGTAATATTGTGCAATAATATTTAATTCATGACAGAATTTCACTAAGAATGACATGACAATGACTGTTGCAGTGATGCAAATTCTTTTCAAATATATGTGTTCAAAGGTTCAGATAATTTTGTGTAAATAACCATCGAAACATAAATCATAATCCTCTTGGGAGCAATTTCAGCCCAATTTGTAAGCATTAAAGGCACCGTATACAAAGAATGACCCAAACACAACAGCTCCACTCACTTATCATGTCTTTTTGAAATGCAAATCTAAAAATATACATTTAAAAGGGAACTTGTTGAGAATGTAATGAGCACGCGCAGAGATCACCAAGCGCTTTGGGAGGTTTTATCTGATCTCTCTGCGGTGCAGCAGTTCAGATAAACAGCCAGCGCCCCCTGTATAGCCCAGTGTTATTTTGATCAATGCTCTGGCTGTGCTGCCTTCCACCCCCTGTGTGCAGCGTGTCAGTGAGACCCCCTGGCCTCTCTCTCTCTCTCTCTCTCTTCCTCTCCCTCTGTCTCCGTGTTTGTGCCTCACAGCTGTCCATGTGCGAGGAGATGCTACGAGAGCTGCAGGGCATCGTGCTGTGTCAGGACAGCCTGCAGGTACGGCGTAGGCGCGGAGCCAGTGTTCTGCGACCGCAGCTTCTGCCACTGGACGACCGGCGGGCGCGGGTCACAGCTGCTAGCCTTAGCAACGGCAAGCTGTGCACAGGCACCGGCCTGCCCGAACCCCTCTCCCACAGACTGGCGCAGGAGGCCGCCCTGGTGGCGCGAGGGTGCAGTCACATTCGCATCTGTCCGGAGTGCCGGCGCTTCCAGGGCATTCGAGTGCGCCCCGCTGGCCCCCCAGGAGCTTCACCCACCCACAGCGAGGAGAGTATAGAGTGGGAGAAAGGCACCAACAACAGTGAACACGAATAACTCTCTTACCTGTGTTGGATAGACGTTAAACGACGGCTTTGCTGGACCCAGGGATTATGGGAACATAGGCTCCGGAGAAGGAGCTAAAGGAGATGCTGTCGGTGCTGCTCAATTCGGCCCAGGAGCTGCGTCTGGTTTCTGTACACTGTCCTTACAGCCCTCTGCTTTTGGGGGACACAGCAGAGGGGCTTTGTACTATGCAGTATATTTGTCTTACTGTGCTGTTGATTTATTTTTAAATTATTCCTCTTTTGTTGTGAAACCACTATATTGCTATTATCTCCTTCTGACGACACCCGTTTAGTTTCGTTTTTTCACACAGCGGACGAATGCAGACTCGATCCACTATCGCTCAACCTTTTTAGAGTGCCAAAATACTTTGTATTAATTTTGTGCTGTCGCCTTCTCATGCTGGCCCCTGGCGGAGTAAAAATGAAGAGAACTGAACACAAAAACAACTGCGATCTGTTTTTATTATTAGTCATATTCTATTAAAAAGGTTTTTGGGATGTTTCTGAATGTTTGACGTGCATGTACGAGGGTTTTAGATGCTATTGAATGGAAAAAACAAGAATTTTATTTTTTTCTGGTTAAAGACACTTTTTACACTTTGCTTTTCATTCTTTTGAGCTGGATTCATATTGTTACTCTCTTTAGCTATGAAAATTGCACATAGTTGTGGAAAAGTGGATGCTCCCATTTAAGAAATTTGCATTAGGAATTGATACAGATTTCCATTGACCCTTATTTTTGTCATTCTAGCAGGATTCTAGGAGGTATCAAGTGTGTTCGCTTTCAAAAAACATGTCAGGGAAGTGAGTTGATTGATTTTTGCTCCTGGCGAGGTCTTACATTCCTCTGTACCACTCAATACATGATGAAATCAACAGGGTCACTCCATCTAGACATATCTGTGTGATGAGCCATTGGAGATCGTGGGCCTATGTACATCAGGTATTTCTTTACATCACATAACAGCTCATAAAGTTATTGGGTATTTTTTCTAGTTTGATACCAGAAACATCTTTTTGTTCATGTGATGTCTTTGGTTCATCCTCCTTGTTTTCAAAGAGAGACGTGTGGTGAACAACCTTTTAAAAATGGATTCCACCCATCAGTTTTTATCAATGCACCACAGCTGATGCAGAAATTTAGATACCAAAATGAAATTATTTTATTAGGCATGATGGTATCCTCAACTTGCAGAGCCAAATTGTAATAAATTGCCTTCACGTTTTGGAGAGCCATTAGAGGTTACTTATCCCCATGTTGATTTTTCTGTGCATTTCTATTGAACTGAATCCATTTCTAAATGATATTTCAATACGGTGTTAGTGCCTGACGAAAATAAACGGCATTGTGTTCAGTTCTGTGAAAGTTTTTGTCTCTTGGATCTTTTGGTTCACTCTGTAAACATTTGCTTTTCTAGGTACACAAATACAGCTCCATTCATTTACAGGTTGGTATGGCTGTGCATATGTGTTTCAGGCATCTGATGAACAATGGCAAAGCTTATGTGCAGGTGGGTTTTTACTGGATACACAGACTTGCAGACAACTCTATGGGGGCAACATCTCAAGATGTGAGACATTTACTATGTAGGGTATGAGCACACATGCTTTAGACTCAGAGACGTTTGAGCTGGTTGAAAGTGTTGAACACACAAGCAAAATGAATGTCTGCTCTCATAGGAAGGTTAAATCAAGCAGTTTGTTTACAAAAGCAAAAACAATATTGGCAAAAAATGCACATGAAGCAATTAATCAAATCTGTCGCAACTAATGTAGCATCATGCAAAACTTATGAGCTTTCAATACCACTGAAATGCTCTATTTACACTCAAACAACTAATTTATTTCATGAGCAAAATTGACCAATAATAGGGGGTTAACAAGACAAACTGAATAGTATTCGGCTAGTCATGTGACCTCAAAATGTTTGCCCCCATTAGGTGACCCGCTCCATGTAAAGCAAAACAGGTTTTGTTAGGTTATTAATATGACTGGGGTCTTCATCTCATGTGAGTGTATTTTGATATTATCATGTATAAAAAAAGTGCTATTTATCATAAGAATTAAGCACAATTTCAGAAAAACATAAAATAGTTACAAACTGCCATGTGTGTCGGAGCTTCTGTATTTCCCTCAATCCTGAGTATTTTCAAACTGAAGAAATATATACAGATGTCTAAATTATAGAAATCCTTTTAAATTCCAGGGTCTAACACTAAGTTGTCAAATTCTATGATGGTTTGATAGTAATGAGTGTGAATTGTTCAGAGACCAAAATGGCATGGCTGAAGACAGGACTTAATAGTGAGACTTGCAAACCTCACAGCCCAATCAGTCCAGATGCATTCCCGAGGGCCGGGCCCCTATCTCTGTCAGCATTCTGCCCTTCTCCAAGCCATTTATTTCTTCATTCAGCTCTGACCTGTTTCCACTGGATGAAATTGCATCTCTAGCTTTAATACCTTCTGGTGTTGTTACTGGTTTGGGTCAGACAGCAAGAAATATGACTTTCTGTTGATTGTCACTGAATGAAATCAGCAAACTTGGTTTCACGTGTTGTTGCATTGTGTTGCCACATGGGATGCTATATATATTTAAATGAGTTAAAAGCAGTTCAAGTTTTTTTTTTAAATGCAGCGCTCCAGCTAAAAGTAGTTGAACATTAAAAAACAAACAAAACAAAAAAACGATTCTCTAAATGCATGATATTCCACTAACCTGCATCTTGCATTTTAAATGCAAAACGCTCTGTGTGAATGGGCCCTTAGGGGCAACAATGGAGCTTTTCCTGTTGTTTTTTATATGTGCTATGGATGTGTTTGAAAATTTGGTGTTCATGGTAAAAAAAAAAAAAATCAGTTTACATCAGTTACAGTTTTTGTTTTGTTTTTACCCTGTCTCTCACATTTTTAAAAGCATTGAATGGCTCCTATATGTTAGTTGAAGTCAATATATTTATAGCAACATTCCTTAATAATGCTTTTGAATGCAACTGTTTTAGCATTTTTTCACAGTTTCACAGTTTAACAAATGATTTATGATCAAAAGCAGTATGTATTAAAACACCCCATTCGTCTAAATGTTTTAAAATGCAGAGTCCTTGCTACAAATCTTTTTCAGGTCACTGGTTTGTCACCTACAGCTGAATTTCTAGCTAGACTCTGCTTAATGTTCAAACACATCAGAGGTAGTAACAGCACAGGTCAAAAGCTCTTTGTCTTCTTCTTTCCACAATGAATGTGTTGTTAACATCCCTGTGAATGCAGGTATAATGTCATGTTCATTTTGCTGCCTTTTGTTCCCCGGCAGTGCTTGAATAAGCAGGACAACCATCTCACCATTAGGCTACAGATAATGAAATAAAAGTCTTTGTTTGCTTTCCTTTCCTTTCCATTTATTCACATTGTGATGGATTGATCTTGGATTGGGAGACATTGATCATCTGCCTGCCAGATCAGACGTAATGCTGGCACATAGAAAATGATCACTGTAGTGCCACATGTCTTTCCATGAATGTTAAATTCATGACATAACAAAGTCAGTTATTTAATATGTTTCTGCATTAACTCAAGATGTTTATATTGAGATGATGTTTGTAGAGTTTATTCCAGACAGCCAGTTCTCCTGGGGAATCTCACATCTGTAAATCATCAGTCAGGGGCATTAGAGCATTACTCTTCGAATCATATCAAGAAGAAAACAACAGGTAAACACATCTTATACATTCTGTAGGGAGAAAATTAAATCAGAAAAGGTTTATTTCAATATTTTATTCAAATCAATTTAAATTTAAACATGTAAACGATGAAGGACATTGCCATTGGAAGAACGACAGAAAGTTAGGCCAACAGAGACATCAGCTGGTGACAGAATGAACTGCACTGTCTGCTGGATACCATTGAAACGATTCGGATCAAATGCATACATTTTACATAACACCGTTTTTTGGCATAAATTGTCCCATTTAATTCAGTGGATGAATTGCTTGCATAGAAATTCACTCTGCTTGTTTCACGAAGAAGGCCCAAACACAAGTCTAAACACAATGTACAAACTGCTTTCTCAAATTACACTAATACCTGGTATGATAAAATTGATAATTATATTTCATAAATCAAAATGTGAACAGTATTGAAAACTATAATACTATTATTGAAAGAAGCCTCTTATGCTCACCAAGGCTGCATTTAATTGATTTAAAACAGTAATAATATTATATATATATATATATATATATATATATATATATATATATATATATATATAAACATGATTTATTCCTGTGACAGCTAAGCTGAATTTTCATCATCATTACTCCCGTCTTCAGTGTCACATGATCCTGTAGAAATCATTATTTACATTTACATTTACCAGACGCTTTTATCCAAAGCGACTTACAAATGAGAACAATAGAAGGAGTTCAACTAACAGTAGGACCACAAAATATAAGTGCTATAACCTTTCTCAGTCTAATCGAACGCAGAACCGGTAAAGGTGTTTTTTTTTTTTTTTTTTTAATTAAAGGAAGAGAAAAGTGTTAGTATTACAGGAGCAAGTGCTGCCGAAAGAGATGCGTCTTCAACCGTTTATTGAAGATGGCTACGGTCTCCGCAGCTCTGGTTGAGTTGGGTAGGTCATTCCACCAGCGGGGAACAGTCATGGTAAAGGTCTGAGAAAGAGATGTTGTGCCTCTTTGACATGGCACCACAAGACGACGTTCGCTTGCAGAGCGCAAGTTTCTGGATGGCACATAAGTCTGAAGTAATGAGTTTAGGTAAACGGGAGCAGAGCCAGTGGTTGTTCTATGGGCAAGCATCATTGACTTGAATTTGATGCGAGCTGCAACTGGCAACCAGTGCAATTTTGTGAGGAGAGGAGTGACGTGTGCTCTCTTCGGCTCGACCACTCTAGCTGCAGCATTTTGGATCAGTTGCAGAGGTTTGATCGAGCAAGCTGGAAGACCAGCCAGAAGAGTATGCTGATTTTCCTGCTCGAAAAACAATTGAAACCAGCTGTGGTGCTTTTCTTGAAACCATAATACATTTTTCAGGAATATTTTATAAATAGAAAGTAAAAAAAAAAAAAACAGCATTCATTTTAAATAGAAATATTTTGTAACATAAATGTCTTGACTGTCACTTTTGATCAATTTAGTGCATCTTTGCTGAATAAAAGTATTAATTTCTTTCAACAACAACAACAAAAATTAAATATATATATATATATATATATACACACACACAAACATATCTCAATACCTGGAGCCCAGTATGAAAAGCCCTGGCTTATGCATTGTACATGTAATTTCTTAGATCTTGTCTTGTTCTGTTCACAGTGCTCAACTAAAGATGTCCTCATATGTGAAGCGGGTTTATCCCAAAGTCACTGAGCATGTCCTTGACTTCCTGATGAAGGACTGTGCTCTGTTCTTCCCACTGCAGCCGCGTCTCAGCCAGGTGAGAGAGCAAACTGTCCAGACAGCCCTGTACCAAGCCAATAGACACCAATTCATAAAAACCAACTCAATTTAAAATGAAAAGTAGCTTATTAAATGGGGCATGTCTCGCCATCTGGCACAAGCATTTCGAGCTGCAGATGGTCTCTACTATTCTAAAATACTAAATGCTGAAATGAATAACCTTTTGGATGGCAATCAGATTTGGTAACACTTTAATTAACCGTCCGTTCAATTTGTTTTACTATAGCATTAATTATACCTCATTTAGTCAAGTAGATTATTCAGTCACACTTTGAAATGCCACCAAGCTATTTTAAGCTTTGTGTAGTGCTAATAAAATATGTCATCCTTTCAAGCGCTGATATTTCACTTAATCACTTATAGAGCAGTGCCTCTGACTTACGTGCAGTATCTTCTCACACTCACTCTCCATGCGGTCCAGTTTGCTCTGGAGGTCAGAGATGATGGCGCCTTTTTCTGCTTCTGTCTTCTCTCGCCGCTCTCTTTCCGATTTTAATTTAACCTGACACTCGGCTAATCAAACAGAGGCCTGTCATCAGCATGTGTTTGGTCAAAGCACATTGCCTTTGATAAGCACAAGAATTTGAATATGTTAACGGCTGAACTCACCGAGCTGCGTCTCAAGCAAGTCCACACTCACTTCAAGCCTGTTCACTTTAGTCTGCAGGTCTGTTTCCATAGACCTATATTGACGGTTGAGATCTGTTCTCAAAGGTAAATACAAAACATATTTTGTTAGAAATCAATGACAATATAACTTCTTACAGAAACATACTGTAAATCACACAAGTTATTCACACTACCATTCTGAAAGGTTTTTTTTTGTATAATGACATTTTTAATTTCACAAAAGATTTATATTACAAATAAATGCTGTAGTTTATATTGATTGAAGACTCTTGAAAAACAAATCTATCACTGTTTCCACAAAAATATTAAGCAGCACAGCTGTTTTCAAGAAATGTTTATTGAGCACCAAATCAGCATATTACAATGATTTCTAAAGGATCATGTGACACCAATGACTCAAGTGTTTCCAAAGCAGAACAACATTAAACCTTATCGGGCGGTGTCCCAGACAGCGATTAAGTGTCCTCGGCCCTGCTAACATTAATCTGAAGTTAAACCTGCCTCCGGGTATGTTTAATTTAAGCCTCAATTTAGTCCTGAAAGTAGCTCTAGTCTTCCTCCAGGAAATCATGGTTATCATCTATGTTATCCAAAGGTTGCTGGCTCTCAATTAGGCTATTCCTGTCAGTAATCATCGGCCAAATCTTTATTTGCAGGTCCTCCGCCAGTCTTAAACCTCTCTCCTCAGGCATCAGCAGCAGTTTTCTTTCTTCCACAACATCTCTATTGATTATATCAACCCACAGATTTCACAAAACAGTAATGTAATAAAGCTGATGATTCAATCTCACCTGAAGTTGTTGTATTGGTCTTGTAGGTGTGTGTTCATTTACTTTTAATTAATTACAAATAGATTTCAAGGCATTCCTTTCATTTTCCTAGATTCCACAGCTGATGTTTAGGCTACGTGTTTTTGTTTGTTTGTTTGTTTGTTTGTTTGTTTGCTATTTGCTTTAAACTAGTTCCATCTTTTTTATTGCCATTGTTTTCCTTGGATTTGCTTCTCAGTTACATACAATTTTAAGATTTTCTTGGTTCATTCCAAATAGGAAACCTCTGTCATGCGAATTCAGATTAGCTCAGTTGGTTTTAAATTAATCTTGTTTAGTTTAGTTCAGGAACTCATAGTCCAGGCGTTAGTACTCTGTGTTTTAGAAAGCCATTTTTAAGCCATGATTAACTATTCTAGATTAATTCCTGTCTTAATTTAAGACTTGTCCGGGAAACCGTCCCTATATTATGAAGTATGAAGGTGTACTATATCAATAAAGCAATATAATTTTATACAGACCTGCAGTGATGTCCTTCATGTCTGATCTTTCCTGACTGAGCACCTGCTCCAGATCTCTGATTTGACATTTCAAGTCATCTCTCACCATTGTAGCCTGGCGCGCTACACTGCTCCTCAGTGCTGACAAGGGTTGTAGAGACGTTTCTTTCTTAATGTTTTATTTTAGTTGAACATCACCCAACAGAGAAATCTGAGAGCAGTCCATTAAAAAAATTATAGCTATTAGCCTTACCCAGATGTTCTTTTAAAACAGCTACATCTAAGGCACTTCTCCGGTACTTCTCTGAAAGTCCTTCATCTGAGAAAAAAAGGAATTATATCATGCTAATCAAATACCACTTAAGTCTTTATTGTGAGAATTATATTATTTTGTGTTTATAAAAGAAGAAAAAACCTTTTTCTGGCGTGCTCTTTTTGGACTTTTCCTTTTTGCTGTTTCCTTTCCCTTTCTTCTTGGGTGGCATAGTGTACAGGCTACAGAGATTCTAGGTCTGCATCTATCGAGCAGAAGGAAACGTTTCATTGTGTCTTTATTGTGTATACAGCGCCGCCTGGTAGCGTGGGCGTGGCCAGAGAGAGATGTAAGCCAATCACCTCTCCAGAATGCCAATTACAGTTGTTCTACGTAACCGCATTGCACCGCGTCGCCGGCTGGTTGCCTGGAGCTGTGTAAAGTTGTCAAGCGCGTCGTGTTGTTTCATGGACAATGAAGTAATTTTAGGTATTTCTGAATTGTTTAGATTATTTAAAGAGAATATCTTTAATTTGTTTTGAAACAGCCTAAAGGACGTGGAGCTCTATCACAAACTGTTTACACTTTTCATTCAATTCAGTAAAGTGAATGAGTTTTGTAAAGTGGATGTGAACTGAAATGATGAGAGAAGTTCAACGAACCAAGCATCATACCGCGGTGAACTTACAAAAACAAAGTAGTTAACCTCAAAAAAATATCTGCATAATTCATCTGTTTAACCCGGAGGGCGGCGGTAGCACTTCTACTAGGCTACCAATGCTTAGCTCATGAATATTAACTACGTCACATTTTTAAGTCGCTTGGTAACCTTTCTAGTGCTCCAGTTACGTACCTTAATTAATATTTATAAGTCGTGTTTTTCACCATAGTAGGATTCGTACATTCACATGAAGAGCAAGAAGGGAGGCGGGGAAAATTTGAGACATGAAAGAGGGCGAGGTCTTACAAGGCGGAACAGGAAGAGCAATCATCCATGTACGGGAGTGGAGGTAGAAGGCGGTGTTTTATTTCCTTAATATGGTTTTATTTCAATAGGATATTTTTCCGTAATCCAGTATTGCATTTTCATATGAAGAAAGACGATATGCTGAGTTTACAATAAACGTGAGCGCCCCCCCTTTATAGGTTTTGTTCGCAAGGGCTCTTGTCTTGCTTAGCCTGGAACTTCCCGTTGCAAAAGTAGTGATAGGAAGTACGATTCATTCCAGCAAATCGGTTCTTTCGAACACGTCCCTTCAAAGAACCGATTCCACTATTTGCACGTCACTTCTCTGACTGTTACTATTACTTGCTTGAAAAAAGTTCAGAATTTTTTTCCCTGCTTGATGTATATCTGTTAAAACGTGTTTTAATATGTAAGCAATTCTTAAGTTTATTAATTATAATTTGACTGCCAATAAAAAGGTAAAAAGCATTCCATTAGTCCTTAATCTGTTCTTTAAATCTGTTTAAACGCGTATGTAATTCTTTTTGAATTTATTTTATAATTTGACTGGCAATAAACAAGAAAAAAGCGTACCATTACTCGTGTTTAATGCGTTTAAATTCTGATGGTGTTTATTAGGCCTATAAATTCATGTGTCATGATTGTTTATGTGCTCATAAAAACAAAGTCATTTAGAACGTGAATATAATGCATGTTCATTAAACCAATTTGCTTTACATCTAGACTGTTTCAGTTCGAGCAGTTTTGTGTACCGATTTAACTGATTGAAAAGATCCGACTCAAAAGAATGGTTCGATCACATTCACGAATCGGACATCGCTCTGCAGAAGCGCACAGATAGAGAGAGAGAGAGAGAGAGCGAGCTGCAGGAAAAGGGAACATCACGCACGCACGGTTTCTCGTTGTGAAAGCAGTTGTTCCTCAACGTCCAGACATCTATCAAAACTTATTTTTACGCGTTACTTTTAACGGGATTCGCCGCACTACCCGAGCGTATTAAATACGTGAAACGGTGGTTTCCTGCAAGGGGGGTTTAATGGGAGTCTTTCATCGATAAAGCGCTTCATCCCTCCCCCCCTCCCCCCCCTTGACGGACCTTCGCTCGAACCGAACCGGACTCGGGCGCTGTCCTCACCGGGGGGTATCCGATCCCAGTTATATTTTGACTGTGAAACCAACACTTCGAAGTCCGAATATGGCAGGAAATCTAAAGAAAGGTGGGGGGCTTATTGGCATGATGAAGGACGCTTTTCAGCCTCACCATCACCTCCACCACTCCCATCACCAGCCCGGGGCCGTGGACAAAAAGACGGTGGAGAAATGCTGGAAATTCATGGATAAGGTGGGTAACTATCAAGCAAAAACACAAAAGATAGATATGAGAGAGACGTTGTAGCTAGCAGCCTCGGTCTCTTGTTAGCTTAGCCGGATGGCCTGCACCGAGGAGTCCTAATGCAATATGGCAGGGCTGCTCTGCTAAAGCAATTAGCTGAATGGTTTGCTGGCAAATAAACTATATTCAGCCAATCACATTCTTTGGGAATATCTAGCTTTAGAGAGTAGGTCATTGCTCGGTAGCCGTCCACCCCAGCTTGCCTTGCATGACTTCTGAATACGGTACAGGGTTCTGTGCTAAGTTAGTTGTCCTAGCTTAATAGCTTGTGGTATTATTTAATTGGTCAATATTGTTTATATTGTGAAAAGAGTAGGAATTGTTTTGACCTATCTGGACAAATGTGACTCCTGGATGTGAACGGTCGGTGTGAACATCACAAAGTTGGTTTTAGCAACCAATATCTGACTTTCCTATTCCTGTTGCTGGTCATTTAGTTGGTTAAATTGTATTAACTTTTAGTGTAGACGTGGATAATGGACAGTTGATCTGTCCTCTCAAACACTAACTTACTTGCTTCTCTTGTTCCTGTTTCTATGTAATGTTTTGGATAAACAGGAAGCGTCACATCAACTTTTTCTTATTTTATTAAGTAAAGTTAGGCTACTTGCAATTGGTTTTAAGTGAAATGTAACGTTAGACACTTATTTTCTATTCTGATACATTCTACCTTAATTCATAAAGTCATACATAAGAATTTATTTAAAGCTGTTTGTTTTTGTGTTTAATGGAGATCTATCCAAGCATGGTTTGTCTTGTGATCAGGTATTATCAGATGTTATGCACACTTGCCCTTATCTAATACCTGATTAACCCTATAAAACGTACTGTATCATAACTGATACATTAATTTCTAAGGCCTCATGTCTTTGTAATTTTTATAAAGTAAACATAACTTTTATATTGTTAGTTATATTTTATATATTTTATTGTACCTTAACCTTATCTGAAACTTGGGTTTACTTGATATTCCAAACATAATTTTTTCAGAAAAATCATGTTAAAAGAGCCTGATGTATCAAATATGATGCAGAACAAAACGAATTTTGTTTAAAGGTTCAATAAACTGTTCAATTTCATATGTCAGGTAATCTATTAAGAATTTAAGCATCTGACAAGAAATCGTCTAGTAAAATAGTTAACAAAAACACATTTTTAAAACGATTAGACGAACATCTGTCTACCAGAGTGGTTTCTTTTGTTTAATTTGCTTCCTCACAATAGAAAAGTTAAAGCTGCAGTTCATGGAAAAAAGCTGTGGTTACTGACCTCACACTTCCTGTGATGTTCACACCGATACATGAGCGAAACGGTGCATCTTTCACAGGGGACTCGTTTTTAACTTATCCTGTTAAAATGGGAAACCACTTAGACACTAAAGAAGCCATTTACTTAGGTAGTTTTGAGATGTATGTTACAAAGGAAAACTATTAAATTGTCACTGAGAAGAGAAACAGTTACTGCTTTCTGACTGAGAACTTTTCTACTTCCTATTTGCTCAGTTTTCACACTGGGTAGTTTGGTTAGAGCACATTTTCTTCGTAAGCAAATCTTCTCATTTTTGCAATTTTAACATTGTAATTTCCGCTTTTTGTTAACTTGTGACCAGTCTTAGATTATGAAACCCTTAATGAATGTTAAGTATGAATGTCAGGATCAGTGATTCAGGATACTTTGTCAGGAGAAGTTCAGCTTGCAAAACAGACCTTTTTGAAAGAAATGTTTCTTCATAGGACTTAAACATTTATTAAGTCTATCCTGACATGGCTATTTATTATCCAAATTAAACTTTGCCATGTTATACGTTTAGTTATATTCTCTCAATCCCTTGTAAATATTTAACCTCTTACAGACTCCTCAAGAACCCAATGGTGGTTCTTCCAATTTTTACTTTTAATATGAAAAACTTTGCATTGTCAAATAAGAATAAACAAAAATGAAGTTCTGTATTTCCCCCTACATATGCATTCCATATTCACATTGTTAACATGCATAAATTATCTACACTTTGATTTCCTCATAGGGTTTAGTAATTCTGAAATCACAGGCCAATTAAGAACATTTTATTTGTAGTTGTTGATGGTAGGATTTGCATAGTATGATGTGATTAATCATGATACTATGAATACAAATGTAACACCATAAATATAACTTGCATTTTTGATTGCATAAATATATTGGTGCATATTTAATGATTTCTATTTTAATTGACTTCCTGGTGACGTTTTTCATGCTTGAGACCAAGCAGATGTTTCTCCGACTATTTTTCTTAATTCAGATTATCACTGGAAGCAGTAATGAACGCTCGTCTGCACGTGAACACGTAGACGTATGCATGTTTGCTGATAATTCTCAGGACGTCCTGTCGCCACAGTCTTATCTCTTGGCTGTCAGGACTGGGGGTGCATGAGAGCCAGAAGTTTTGGAGCACAAGTCAGACTGGATGGTGACCCCCCCCCCCCCCCCCCCCTCCTGTGATGTCATCAGCTTCCCCCCCCCCCCCCCAATCACAGCTGGTCCTGTGCAGGAGACAAAATAGATAAGAGAGGCTGCCAGCCTCTTATTGCCGAATCGTGCGCTTGCGGCACGGCGCTTCTCCAACTGCTGGGGTGGTGACATTTGAGCAGTTTCCCGTTTCCTCAAATTTCCCACCCACGTCTTAATCAATAGTTCAGAAGGTGATGATGTGTGGCTTTAGTCCAGACAGAGGAGAGGCACTATGTCTGGATTAAAGCAAAAGCTATTGGACCATCAGTATAGTATTAAGTTGTTTGGCTAATGAAGTGGTTTGAGGGCATGCACTTAATCAGGATTTATTGTCTAGAATGGATGTTTTTTGTTTTTCTTGGAAGATTTCAACAACTTTGTGGCCTTCAGGAGGACTATAGGGCATATATATTTATATATGATGATTTGTATGTTATTACGATATATATTTGACAAGTTGAGATATTGCTATACGGTTGATGGATATAACATGTGAAATACACCACTGTACTATCTCTGGGGTCAGTATTGGCTTTTCCACTGCATGGTACGGCTCAGTACCTGGAACCTCAACAGACCAGGTACCATTTAAAGCGAGCCGTACCGTACCATGCAGTGGAAAAGCGCCACAAGTGAGCCGTACCGAGCCGAGCCATACCGTACCATGCAGTGGATAAGCGCCAAAGCGTGCTGTACCGAACCGTGCCGAACCATGCAGTGGAAAAGCGCCGTTTGATTAAAACAATTTTTAAAATTTTATTCAGCAAGGATGCATTAAATCAATCAAAACTGTCGCATGAATAGTATGATCACTGGTGAGCCTATATATTCTATTTTATGACCGCAAACACGTCTCATCCAATAAGAATTTGGAGTTTACTAGTATGCTTTTAATGTTAGTTAAATAATGTAAAACTTGCCCTGATGTCAGGTATATTCATTTGTTATGAATCTTTTAAATAAATCAGAAATTGATTAAAAATAGAAAATAATAAAAACTTTATAGTTTTAGAAGTTATGAAACCTATTTTTAAATTGATACATTAGCTATATTTGTAAAATATTGAATTCACTCAATTATGCAAAAAATAGGCTTTAAAACATAATTAATATTCTCATTTCCCATTTTGACTTACGACAACAACAAAAAACTAAAATTATATACAATACCATGGTAAAAGCTGTGATGGATGATTTTGGTCATTCCGCCCAACCCTAATCTCAAGCATTAGACTTCTGTAGCTGCAAAGCGAACAACACGGTGTCATTCCCAGTCACCAGCTATAAATGTAGTAGAAATTGAGATGGCAGCGTAGTGCTGTAGATTGCATTGATTCTTTTGTGCAAACACGGTTGTCCTCGTATGTAGCCTAGTTCACAAAAATTCTTCTCTCTGGAATGTTCTTGTGTGACCTGACAAGTTTGGTGTGTGTATTTTTAGTTAACAGTTTTAAAGACCTTGTCAGTGTAGTTTTTATTTTTATCTTACACATATCATACTACAAGAGAAAAACAGTTCTGTTTTCTTGATCGATTGTCAACTTTAATGTGCCTTTAGAAAATTGTACCAAATATTTGTATAAAAATATTTTTATAGAGCTTGTTGGCTGCCTTAACAGACAAATATACACAAACATATCCATACATGTATGTTTTTCTGTAAAGCTGCTTTGAATTTTTTTTTTTTTTTATGAGCAAATAATATTGATTCTGTCTCAATCTTTTGTGTACACTACTGTTCAAAAGTGGGGAAAGAAATTAATACTTTGGTGGTCACTTTATTTTAAGGTGACGTAGTTACGTTGTACTTCCTCAAATAAGTATTAATTTTAGTATTAATAGTATTAATTATTAATAGTACTAATTTACTACATATACTTACTATATAGTTACGTTAGGGTTTGGTTTAGGGTTAGTTAGTTACTTGTAACTATGCACAATTTACTGTTATTACCGTAGTAAGTACACATGGTAACATGTAACTACGTCACCTTAAAATAAAGTGTTACCAATACTTTTATTCAGCTAGAATGCATTAACATTTTAACTTTACAAATGATAAAACAATAAAGCTTTCTTGCATGGGCACCAAGTCAGCATATTAGAATGATTTCAGTGTCACGGGATCATGTGACACTGGGATAAATTACAGGAATAAATTGCATTTTAAAATATAAAAACGTTATTTTAAATAGTAAAAAATATAGTAAAAACATTGTGAAATAATTTAACTATAAAATAAATGCCACTTTGGTGACCATATAATAAAAGAGACTTATTTTAAAAGCATGCAAAATATTACACACCCCAAGCTTTTAAACAGTAGCCTATACTTTGTCTTTGTTTTACGCCTCTTTCCTTGTATTTAGAGTAGCTGTTATGTATTTTAAATTAATATCCGTGGGCTGACCTAATAAAAACTGCAGTCATTTCAGGGTGATTTTCAAAGCCATTTTCATAGCTTACCGGTATATTGTTGTTTCTGGCATCATATTAGCAACACAACATTTTCATTGGATTCTCAGTTTGCTTCTCTGTGTTTTGAAAAGATGCCATATTTAACATCTTTTGATTCTTCTCTGCTCTGCAGGTGGTACGGTTATGCCAGAACCCCAAGCTGGCCTTGAAGAACAGTCCTCCGTACATCCTGGACCTGTTGCCAGACACCTACCAGCATCTCCGCACTATCCTGTCCCGCTATGAAGGCAAGATGGAAACGCTGGGTGATAACGAGTACTTTCGCGTTTTCATGGAGAACTTGACTAAGAAGACCAAACAGACCATAAGCCTGTTCAAAGACGGCAAAGAGCGAATGTTTGAGGAGAACTCTCAGCCCAGGTGAGCACAGATGAGTTTCTGTAGACACCATCTTTAATTACAGCATTTCAGGTCACCAGATATCTGATCTTAGTGGCTTCATAGGCTGCCAATGTTTAAAAAGATGTTCGTTACGGTCTGGAGTGACCAAATGAAGGTTTGAACTTTTTCCATTTGATGAAGGCGTTGGGTTAGGTGTGAAAGCAGACATCAGAGATCTCAGGCCACCTCTGTGCAGACGTTTCCTGAGCTAGTTCATGTTTTTTTGGAATGCTCTGCATCTTAGTTTGGTGTGGGAGGCAAAAGCAGAAGCAGTGAAACATGGTTTGTCAGTCCTTGAATCATGTGAAACCGGTTTCTTGAACAATTTGAGTAGAGGTTACGTTGATTTAAGCTGAAGCCCAAGTCATATATCAAAGATGCAAATGAAGTCGAGCATGCAATCGCTCACAGATCAGCCAGTGGACTGATCGTATCAGGCCTGAGGTTCTTCTGCTTCTCCTGGTGTGTGTGTTAGGGCTGTGCAATTAATTGAATTTCGATTTTGGCTCCCAACGATCACCAAAATAGTACAATCGAGTTTTTATTGTATATAGTGATTATTTTGCCATGTTCTGTTTTGCAAGATGAGGTCTTATTTTGTCTTGTGTTCTGAAAGACACGCGCACATTCGCCCCTCCCGAAGCCATAAACTCTCTCAGCTTGAATGTTTAAACTGATAAGACTTAAAAAGAAGTGAAAATGGTCAACTTTAGTTATGATGCATCATGCAATGCTGGCCCGAGTGTGCAAGTGACAATTCTGTCATGTCCCACGCCTAAACGTGAGAATGAAGTTTCAACGCTTGCCTTGTCCAACCCATTTTGAGTGACCGAGAGAGAGAAGACGCAGCACCACTGAAGACTCACACGGTATGTGAAATTGCGCCTTGGAGAAAGTTTTAAAATGATTGATTTTATAATCCGTGTGGATTAATTTCCCGCATTATAAGTGGTAGGTAGACCTGCGGGAATTAAGATACTTGAAAGTATTATCGGTTATATTAGTTAAAGTACAATAAATGTTCAAATTTTGATTTCTTTTTAAAGAATTCTTGAAAGGTGTCTTTTTAATAAATGCAACACGTTCCCAAAGTCATGTGATCGTGATTATGATTTTTTCTATAATTGAGGTGTGTGTGCGGTAAGCCATTGAACCCAATGAACCCATATATTTGGCTTATAGTTTGATCTAAAATGACCCTACAATATGATTTAAAAGTAATATATGTTCTCGTAAGTCCTCAGACATTTTTCCTCAGGAACTGCAGCTTGTTTAGTTGATTGTAAACATCTTATTTATGTCCATACTTTATTTCCATCATTCTTATAATCACACTTTCTGTTGTAAAGCGGCTTCTCATATCAAAGGCCAGTCTTTTTGCATGACGAAGACCTCTTTTTGAACCGCTTTGGTGGTGGCATATTCTCGAATCTTGGCTAAAGCTTTTTTTGTGCCATTAGACGCTGAGGCTTTACTTAGCGTGGCTGAGGGGGTGAAGTGTTCACACTGAGTGAGAACAGTTTAATAATTAACTGACACAAGTCATGCTCTGCACCATGCATACACTGCTCTTCCTGTTAATGCATTCACTTCCCCTTCCTGTTTCTCCTAAGCCCCCATCAGCATGCACCGCTGAGGCTAGCTAAAACCTGCTACTTCTTACACTGACTGTCAGTGACAGTTAAAGCTTTATAGAACCATTTTCTGCACATATTGGTAGTTAGTAGTACTGAAGACTGTCATAGATCTCCTACATTCAAATTCATGTACTCCATGTCCAAATCAGAAGAACTGATCTCCACCTCTATTGCTGCCTAGCATTGGCTGCACTAGAGGTAGAGCAAAATTTTGTCTTCAGCCCCTAGAACCTTGATGCTGGTCCTGAATTGATACCTTGAAGTAAATCAACAGTTGGCGGACTGGTAAAAATGTGCAGTGCGTTTGCATATCATAAAACCAAAACATGAAAATAATAATTGACGCAATAATTTATCATTCATTCTTGTACAGGCAGATCAGGGTCACAATGAACGTCTTGGCATTTTTCCAATTTTGTTTCCAGATAAATTTTTCAAATATTCCTGAAAGCAAACACATAGTTAAGCATGAAAATGACCGCAATTAACTTGTTTTGCTCAAATTGCCGAATGTGAATAATGGCACAGTGATTTTCTTGAAGACATGTAGCCTATATAATCTAGAACAGCCTCTGCAACATATTGGATATGATTGTAATTACTATAATCAATGATTAAAATAAATTATTGATGCATTAAATTGTGCATTGATGCATTTTTGAACCCTTCATTATTTAATTTAGCTCGTCTACCAAACCGAATAGCAGGACAATTTGATCAATCATGAAATTGATATTGCACACTTTTCCAGTATTCCTCGCAACCCTAGTGCTGCCTTAAGGTATGGTCACATTAGCAATATTTCAGCAAAATTACACTGGCAGAAAATGTCTATTCAGGGCATGACAATAAGGACTGCCCCGATGGCCCAGTGCCAGCATGAAGGACACTCGGGACAGTTGACGGAATTGTAACTTGCCCGATTGGGTCAGTACTCCGTCGCCACAAAGGTTTTTCATTTGCACGTTTTAAAGTTTTGCCAATTTAAACATTCAAGCTATTTTCAACCATTCAGATTCAAGCACAAGAAAGATGCGAAAGAGAACTCAATTCAGTAGTCGCACACTGTTTTCTGTACACACTCACAAACAGAAGGCGCTTCGCAATGCCAAGTACGTAAAGATCGGACTTACATCCTTGGTATTTCGGACTTAGCAAGTTCGACTTAGGAGTACAAACTCTGGAGGATGAAAGTCCTGTTATTCTGCAAATGGAACAGCAGTTTACTTGACGTCATTCACCTCGTCTTCACTGTAAATGAACAATAAAACAAAATATGATGTATATAATCTAAGCCTCTTATTGTTTTCATTTAAAAAAATCTCAAACATGTGTTTCAGGCAACGCATGGATACTTTATCTTCACTGCATGTATATTTATAACAAAATGAAATCTAAAACACAACACTGCCTATTTTAAAAGTATGAAACATTTTAATATGTGGTACAGACAACATGTGCATATACTCTTCTTATCATTGCTATATGTATAATAAAATGAAATAACATAAAACACAACCCCACAGACAGCTCTCTGTGTGCAATCGAAAGCAGCTTGTGATTACTGAATTGAGTTCTCTTTTTCGTATAGTCTTATGCTTGAATGGAAAAAAATACTCACAATAAACTCATGTTGAAATGCCGGCTTGGCGAGTATTTACGCAAACAATCAGTTGTGTCTTAACTAAATGTAAACGAATGACAAAGCAAATGCATGTGTAGGTGTAACAGTATATTGGATCTGTGCATTAGGTCTTAAAGTGACAGCAGCCTTAAATACCTGTTGCAGTCTGTGACAGTTAATCAAACAACAAAAAATTAAGAGAAAATCACTGTGCTCTTGACTGAGCAACCTTTGTAACTTAAATAAAAAATAAATGAATGTTAAATTTACGAAAAACTCCTGAACATGCAGATTCCAATTGAAATTTGACTCTAAATTTCGCTGAGCAATAGTAAAGGTTAGCAACCTTTATACCTCTTTTTAGGTTTAAGAGGAAGTAGGGGTGGGGGATTTATACCGGTAGACACAGTAAACCGGTAGAGATTTGACTATTGCCTCAGTGCTACTAGACACTCAGTGCTGAATGGCCGTCCCAGCGTTGGCAGCATTTGGTTCCAGAGTTCCCATTCTAACTGTTGTACTGATGTTTTATGCGGATGCTATGGTGTACAGGTCTACTGGAGCTGTCCGTGAGATATTTACAGGGAATAATTTGTGGCTCACTGTATTTTCACACAGTTGACTGTTTCAGCATGCTGTTAAATCCTTTAGCACATATTTATCTTCCATAGTAGGGTTTCCTTATGAAGAAATGCATATTGCATAGTGCCCTGATATCCATCTCTGTGAAATTGCATGTGCTCTCAATTTAGGTAGCCTGGGATTATTGTGTCATACAGCTGTTGTCAATTAAGCCAACTAATTCAGATTTTCGGACAGATGTTGCATCCTGAATTATCGTAGTTGTATTATCTAATTGTGATAATGCGTCCATTCTCTATTGTTCAGATCGCTTTGGACCATGCTTGACTTTTTGTACTCATGTTACCTGGTTTATTTGGTTATCTTTTCATCTTATCTGCACGTTGTAGGTCTGCATGAAAGGACCCATTTTAGCAACAGGGAAATGAACAGCAGATAGGTGAATTCAGATGCATGTGTGTCTGCCAGTTTTATTACAGTAAGAGGCATTATACAGCTTGGTGAAGTTTTACTGCGTCCAATTTCCATTTTGTTGTAGTCACAGCTCTGTCATAAGAAGATGAGTTAAGTCTTAACATCCTTTTACATAATCATTCTTTCTGTGAGTTGTTATGAACTTGGAGAGTATAAATTAGATGTTTCCTCTGTACTGGTTCACGTTTCAGACTACATAGATGTAGTCAGCAAAAGAGGACAGCCCATTCATGGAAGAAAATGAACGTTTACTGCAGTGACTACAGTTTCCTAGTTTTGTTTAGTTTGTTATGCCATGTTTTGTTTGTGAATATTTTTTGCCTGTATATAAATGCTAAAAGTAGACTTGAATTTGAACAGTGTATTCAAGAAATTCAGTATCAAGATTGTAAACGCTCTAATGTCTGCAGCAGACACATGCATGTCTGCAGAAGACTTTGCATTGCAAATTTTATTACAGGAAAAAATAAGTTAGTAAACAATCCTTTTCTCAGTTTTTCATATTGTGCAAGCATGCCACAAAATAAAGTTTTGACTAAAATTTGGCAAATCCCAGCTGATAGCCATCAATTCAGTCTTATAGACAGTTGACATGTATATATTAACTGCACATTCAGATGTGCGATTCAACTGGCATCTCTTATCTCCCATTTTGTTGCTTGCATCCACTAATCATTTTAGAGGATTGTTTTTTCACAAGCCTAAAATGCAAAAAAAAAAAAAAAAATCACAACACAACTTTTAGCCAATGATCGCTTATCCCATGTTTTTTGTTTTAGCACTATTCATTTAAAAAACTTCCCACACTTATCAAAGAAAAATGATGGTCCAACAAACAGTTTTGTAGAAGCAGATATGTTTGATAGTAAAAGTCCTTGGTCAAAGCCTTATTCAAAGTCTTTATATTTCATGCAGAAAGTGCAGTGCCAGGCTCACATCTGTGGGGTGTTAATTGAGCTTTATTTGTATTGCAGTTTTTCTCAATTGTTAACAGACTATTCATGAAACAATTAACCATTTTCTCAAAACTATAAACATAGTCTTGTAACTACACACCTCATACTTGCACGTCAAACTACATTTTTTCAGTCAAAAAACATAATTTCTTCTGTCAAAATCTAACTTTTGCCTCAGATGACACACAAACCCAATACTTCACTGCTTAGAGCAACACCAGTGCAATTACTTCAAAACACTTACAACCCGATGCACACCTTGGCAATAGAGAACTTAATTAGAAATAAAACGTGGTGTAATAGTGTATGAATGAAAATATGAGTACATATTTGTAAAGGGATAGTACACCCAAAAATGTACTCACCTTCAAGTTGTTCCAAACCTGTATAAGTGTATTTCTTCTGCTGAACGCACAAAGATATTTTGAAGAATGTTGGTAACCAAACAGTTGATGGGCCCCAAATGATGACACAATTTTCATTTTTGGGTGAACTATTACTTTAAGACATTGGTCATTCAGTGTTTCTGTAAAAAATGTTTAAAGAAAATAACTAACTATCACCAGTAATACTACTTATAACAATATAAAACATACTGAGGTCTAATGAACTTCTGGGTTAATGAATATTAATCCATGTTGTCTGTTTGCTCTAACTGATTTGCTTTTATCTAAAAAAATAAAATTAGAAAGCATAAAGAAATGGAATTGTGAAGGAAATTCTAGGTCTAATTCTAGTTGGGAAATCATTTTCAACTATTCGTAAATAATATTTGCATTAAAATATGCACGTCGCACAAGTACTTTTATTTGTATGCCTAATGTCAAAAACATTTGTCTCATCACACTCAGTTAGGAATTACATAAATCATGTACATTTTCAATTCAAAATGGCCGTATCTAAGAAAGACAAGTAGTTTGCATCACTGGATGTTACTGTAGGTCGGTTAACATTTCTATCATAAAACAGGTGACGTTATTTACATCTTGCCTTACTCTTTCAAAGTTAAACTGACGCTTTGCACTTGAATATATGCTCTGCTTCTGTTAACGGTTAACCTGCTTACTTTGATTTGATTGGAGACTCAATCACTTTGACATTTTTAAACCTTTTTGTCATACCAACAACATACAGACACATTAATGGAGTTTCACAGAGCAGTGCAAGTATTTCTAATTAATGTCTATGATGGTTACGGCCCTGGTTCCGCCCACAATTATGTGTCAAGTCTATGTGATATGTATGTATCACTCACTCATTCACTCACTGGCGAGTTAAATCTAACAATTTATTAGCCAATGGAAATGAAAATGTAGTTTACATATGCAAGTGATTTACTCGCATTTTAGAGGGTTGTATTACAAACCTCTAATTGGGAATCAGGAATCATGTCGGCCGTTGTCCATTACAGTGTACACCAAAAATAGAAGGGTGTAGATAAAATACAGCAATGAGCTTTAAGAAAAGTTTATTTTCATTACACTACTGTAAAGTGATCTTACAGTAGAAAGTTCAAATTCCAAAGAACTGATTATGAACTAGGTAGGCAATACAATATACTGTCAGTTATAACAGTAATAAATAAATAAATCCTCAGTACGCTTAGCCGAAATGCATTGCATTATTGACAATGACTATATTTACAGTACTATAGCAGTTCCTTGGTTACCTGACAAAAGACTTTGTGCTCGTTTCTTCTCTCTCAAGACATAAAGCACAACATTAAGGGCTGCAGATAATGCGGTTGTTTTAACAACATAGCAGAAACACTGTGAGATGGAAAAATCTTTTTTTTTTTCTAAAACACTACCGAAAACGAGAATACACAAATATAATTATTTTCATCTCTGACATTTAACTAAACCAGGTTTGTGGCAAGTTAACCTTTGGTGCCTTTAGATGTTTTATTTTTTTCTCCCCATTTAGCATTATTATTAGCCATATTATAAGGCATTTCATAATAAACAATGTTGGTTCATTCTATTCTTAAGAGGTAAACCCTGCACCCCCAGTATGTTTTTTTTTTGCCCAATGCCTTCTATGTGCCATACATGTCTAAATGTAAACAAAATAAAAAAGATCACATTTTTGCTCTTTGAGTTAAATTCTACACTTGTGTCTATGAATGAGATCATGGTTAAACTTGGGGTATAAAATGAGGGTATGTTTGTGTAAAGTTTTTCAGAAAACAAAGAAAATTGGAATGTGTGTAAAACCGGATGAAATAGCTTTAAGAAGTGTCATAGTATTGAGAACTGAAATAATGGTTTGGGAAATTGGGCCAAATAGAGTTACAGTTTGTTAGCAATAAAGAAAACTTGTTATCGTTCATTGTGTAGCGAGTTTCATTGTTCTCAAGAGATTGCAGGAACCAAGTAACCCTGAAATTAATGGAGTTGAGCACTGAGCAGCCAATGATTCGGTTTTGTGTATAAATCGGTAAACGCGTCTGAACTTCCGTCAAAAGGATTGTTTTGTCAGTTTTCATGAGTTTGTTCACACAGGGAGTATTTCGGATGGAAACACTGTTAACACGTCCAAGGATTGTATTGCAGCTCGAGTTACTATGTCCTGCATCTCGCTCCACACAGAGCCAAGCCGAGCCTAGCTAAGCACGGTCAAGAGACACACTCAAGCAGTGGGACGTTGTATTTATTTATGGCCTACTGAACACTAACTGATAATGCAACTCTCATGCTCTTGCTATATCCACTTATATTATACATTCTTCAAAATATATCATGGAAAAAATGTATCACGTTTTTACAAAAATATTAAGCAGCACAACTATTAATATGAATTATTTCTTGAGCATCAAATCAGCATATTATAATGATTTCTGATCAATGTAATGGAATAATGTTGCTGAAAATTCTACTTTGCTGTGACAGGAATAAGTAGAAAAGTTATTTTAAAGCAGCAGTTCGTAACTTTTTGTGTTCAAAATGTACAAAATTTAAGTAATGAGCGAGTACATCATGAATCCATTTACCAAACTGTGTTTTTGTCTTATCCTGAATCACTACGGTACACCTATAATAAGTGTTTATATTCGGAATTTCAGACTGGTTCGGGTCGGCACCGCTGTGGAGTAACCCAGTGCCTGCGCGGCTCTTCATAAATATAAAAACAGAGAAGTAGCTCTAGCTACAATGTTCTTCCGCAAGACCCATGCAGTTCTGTTTATTAACCGCTAGAGCACCAAAAGTTACGGACTACAGCTTTAAATTACAATAATATTTCACAAAATTACTGTTTACAGATGCCAAACTTTACATATTTACTCTGGTTTTGGTTTTTGGGGATGATGACATGGCTTCTGCTTCATTTGACTAGCTTCTACCAAGTGACAGATGAGGCCTTTTTAAGCCTATTTATTTTGTTATCTCAGCTATGCATGATTATATGGTTACTGGTTAGTTAGTTTATTTGCATTTTCAGAACAGACGACTCGTCAGAGGACAACTTCTCTAGAAATCACCTGACGCAGTGGACAAGAATAGATGCTGTCTGATCTTTTAACAAAATTTGTTTGTGTGAGTGCGTTTAATCTCAGGGCACCATGTTTGTGTATTTTATGTAAAGGGGTGAGTGTGTGTTTGCGCGAGTCTATGACTGCTGTCACCACCACTTCCTGACAGAGATCCGGTGTGAAGCCAGTTCTGGACAGTTCAATTTGTCTAGGGGTGGCTGCGTTGACAAGAGAACACAGAATCCATGATCTGTTCGAGTATTCTCAAGAACACGGTGTTTAGACAAATAGTGTCCAGTTGCAGAGAAAGTCCCTTCTTTAGACACCCTCAAGTCTGATATTTAGGGGGAAATGTTAAATGATTTAAGGAAGTTGGCTGTTGAAATGTGCATTAGTTGAGCAATTGAAATTGTGTCATTTAGTGCAAACAGGCTCTGGTGTTTTTGTGTTTGTGGACAAATGAAGGCAGACGCTAAAGAGAGACTGTAGGTGTGACTTCTGAACTGTAGACTCTTTGATAAACAGCCGTGGGCATGAGCGGACCACTCTCGCTTTCTCCAGTTGGCTTGGCTGTTTTATCACGCAAAACAGGAAACAGGAAGGGAGCAGCCAGCTGAAGGTCAAAGGTCAGGCCAAAAGAGGAGGAAAGCTGACAAAAGCACAGTATCTAGGCAGGGCTTGGCCTACAGCAATAGCAAGGAGAGGCCGGCCAACCGAGAGATTGGGGAAGAGGAGCAGGCAGTCATGAAACACAGATAATGAAGCACTCTGTTCGGCACTATGCCTGGGCCTAAATTGAGAATCAGTTTTTTTTTTGTTTTTATTTTTGTTTTGTTTTTATAGGGATCACGATTCTCCCACAATTCTGAACAGACAGCTAAACAAAATAACATGTAATTTTACTACAGATTCTGACAAAATGTTAATTGTTCCAGTATATTTAAAACATTTAATGAAAAAAAAAAGTTTTAATCTGTTTAAATTAGGGCTGTCAGTTAAACGCGTTATTAACGGCGTTAACGCAAACCCATTAAACGCCATTAATTTTATCTTGTGATTAACGGGCTTTTTGGCTTAGCAAACTTTGTCGTTTTTTCACATGCTTTTGCAACAGGACACGGCATGCGCTGCACTGCGCTATGAAACCCATTCATTTCAATGGTTTGCGTCGCGTGAGGACGTTTTGTTGCTTCGTCGACCAAAGCGCAAGTGGATCTAGCTAGACCAGAAACAAAACAACAGGCATGCTGCACACACTTGTTTGGGCTTGCGAGCCAGCCAAATAGTTGGTCAACGTTACGTTTTGAGTGGATGATAAGCGCGAGACACCGAAATGGATGCCAGATTCTGAATGGAAAGTTTACTTTTAAAAAGTTGCCAAATGGTTCCATTGACAAGACCAAAGTGATCTGTGTGTTTTGTCGTTGTGAACTGAGCTATCATCGCAGCACATCCAGTCTGAAATACCTCTTAATGGCCAAGCACACACACACAGCTGATGCAAATTCTCCGCCCCCTCGTCAATATCAGGCCCTCGTCAGTATTTCTTTCACCCTTTTATTGATGGACAGTGTTACATCATATATATAATATCTGTGGTTAGTCATGGGTCATGTGTGGCATTAGTTTTATTTTTTAAATGGCATTATAAGGCATTAAATTTAATTTGAAGATACCTGCAGACACCCTGATTATGTATAATTACAAGTAACTAACATAAACCAAAGCCTAACCATGAATCTATAATGTAGTTAATTAATAATACTCAGTTTTAGGGTTGTCACGATACCATAAAAATGTCTTACGATACTATACCAGCTAAAATGTAATTATACCATGCAGTATTGTGTTAATCTATGATTGAAACATGAAAAATGAACATGAACTTTCATGAATACATAGATGTAAATGAAAACAGACCAGATTTTCCTCAGAACACTTCATTAATTAGAATGAATAACTGGCTATTGTTACCAATCAAATGAAATCAGTGTAAACTAAATTTATCACATTATTATGATTAATAAGAACCAAATACAAAGTCGGTATGTTGATGAATGGAATTGCATTAGTTTGTTTCTAGAAACATCTTTGCAAAGTCGATTTAGACTATTACAACTGTTCCAGAAGTGGTCAAATGAGCAACAGAAAAATGTGAGAATACATTCTTATATAACGATATTATGATGTTGATTAAGTGATGGTTGAGCTACTATTTACTACTATTTATAATTTCAGACCCTTTCTTCCAATAAACTGCAGTGCGAACAACGACGTGCAATTGCAACTTTATCTCATTCAAGCTTTGGGAAACACTCCATAAGGCACTAATTATACACAGCATTTACTACACAGGCACAGCAGCAAGGCAACGGCACTCAAAAAAAACTCTTTTATAATGTTATTGCAGGCATGCGTGTTCAAATTATTATTTTTTTAAAATAAGAGTACCTGCTGCACATACAACATTCCTTACGGTACTTCTGTATTGATGATACTATCGTATAAAAAAATACAATGGCATCGCCAATATTTTGAAGTTTTAGTATCTCAATACTACCTTAGTACAGGTATACCGTGCAACCCTTCTCGGTAGTAAGTGAATGTACGTCACCTTAAAATAGTGTAACCACTCTTTTAGTTTACACTGTAGCAAAAATGCATGCATAGGCTATTTGTATGCATAATTGATTTATTTGTTTTATTTTTATTAATAATAATGGTTATCAAAAAAGATATTGGTTATCTTGCTCTCTTTTTTTCTGATAGTCCAAGTAAAGATTGAGTTTTTGGAGGCAGCTGCGGCACTGCCAGACTCAGACTCTCTCTTGTGCATGTCAATTCCCTAGGCTGGAGAGCTTGTACAATCCCCCACTGTGCTGCCCTGTAAATCATGGCTTTCTTTCCACTTCCTCCCCCTGCCGTGTAGTGCGACCCTCCCTGCTCTCGCCTGCCTGCCTTGGGCTTATGTGCCCAGTGTCGGTGGAATCAGAAAAATGCAGCAGGCATTCAGAGCGTCCACCTCAGTCCCTGATACTCCCTCACTATGCCTGCTGGCCACAGAAATAACCAATCACCAGTCCAGACTCCAGAATCTGCTGACGTTTACTAGTTTCTGTGCTGATTTGGGAAAAATTACCTCTATTATTGCTCTTGATAAGATCCAGATATTTCCTGTTAAGCTTTGCCAAGTTTGATCAAATATTGTGACCCCTTAATCGTTATTAAATTACTGAGGCTGTTTTTTTATTTATTTATTTATTTATCAATTATCAAACCTCTCAGTGAAAGTAACTGTTCTCTTTCCTCTTTTTCAGACGGAACCTGACGAAATTGTCGCTGATATTCAGTCACATGCTCGCAGAGCTCAAAGCCATCTTTCCCAACGGCCTGTTTCAAGGGGATAACTTCAGGATCACCAAAGCGGACGCCGCAGAGTTCTGGAGAAGATCCTTCGGGGACAAGTGAGAAGCTTAATGTGCTCTTTGTTCACGTAACATATTAACACGACATGTTCCATGAAAAAACAAAGGAAGATGGACTTTGACAATCTTTAGGAAAGCGAAACAGTCTGATTCTGGTAACACAACCTACATTTCTCTTAATTTCAGGACCATCGTGCCTTGGAAAGTGTTCCGACAGGCCTTGCATGAGTTTCACCCCATCAGCTCTGGCCTGGAGGCCATGGCACTTAAATCTACCATTGACCTCACCTGCAACGACTACATCTCTGTCTTTGAGTTTGACATCTTCACCAGGCTTTTCCAGGTGCGCCATTCAATCACTTCATCTCTTCCTCCAAGCACAAACTAGCTCCATTGTCCCTGAGCTCTCTGTAGAGGAAGGTCTGACAATGACTATTGTTGTGGCTGTGGGTATGGAGGCGCTCTTTGAGTGTGCGTGTCAGTGCTGAAGCTTCAGTTCTCATGGCTGAAAGCCAGCCTGAATGGAGGCCTCTTATCGCCTTTTGTAGCTCAAACAGACTTGTCTGCACTCATCCGAGCACACAATTTCCTGAGAGTAGGGGCGAAAGACAATTATAAAGTGCCTCGGCTTTAGAAGAGAGATCTGTTTGACCTATTTTAATGACAACTTCTGCTAACCTATGTTGGGTTTTTTTTTTTTGTTTTTTTTTTTGCTCTAATTATATACCCAAGGAGAGGAACAATGCAGAACTGAGATGTTTTAGGTTTTTCTGTTCTTTTACTTGATTTGATACTTTTTTATACTGGCACCACATAATTAGTGGTGCTTGCTTGGGCAAAATCACAATTAATATTTCTCATACTTGGGGTTGGGGTTTGTTCAAATATTTAACTATATGGTTTGATAGATGATATGCTAGATTGACATCTATGTATAAACTACCATTCAAAAGTCTGGGGTCTGTAAGTTTTTTTTTTTTTTTTTAAATCTATTTTGAAATTTTAATTTGTTTGAGTGAAATACAGTAAAAACAGCACTATTGCTGTTTTCTATTTAAATATGTATTTAAGATGTGATTTATTCCTGCAATGGAGAAGCTGAATTTTCAGCAGCCAGTAGTCTTCAGTGTCACATGATCCTTCAGAAATCATTCTAATATGCTGATTTGAAAAAAAGTCTTATTATTATCAATGTTAAAAACAGGGTTTTTTCAGCATTCTAAGAAAAGCCTTTATTTGAAATATTTTATGACATTAATTTACAAATTTCAATTTTGATCAATTTTATGCATCCTTGCTAAATAAAAATATAAATTTATTTAAAAAAAAAAAAACTCATGACCCCAAACTTTGAATGTTAGTGTCCCGTAGGGATGGGACGATTACCGGTTTCACGATAAACCACGATAAAATATACTGACGGTCAGTATCATCGTTTAAAATTTTATCATTAAAACTGTTTGATTATCACAATTAATAACTCACTGTAAATCCTGTCCAGCCAGTAACAGTCTGACGCAGTCGCAGCGCGCAATTTTTTTTTATTTTATTATTTTTTTTTCGAGAAGGAATGGCGGTGACCGTGCTCGTGAGATTTTTTCGTGAGCGTATGAGCCCGTGCTCAGACCAAATCTGAGGTGTGGTCATATTTTGGCTTTTACAAAAGTCCTGAGGGAAGCTTAATCGAGGATGGTCACCCTGTCTGCAGAACAAAGTCGCTGAAACACTGAAAATATGTCGAGTCGTCTTGGGTAATCATCACCCAGTGTTGTATAGCGAACGTAAATATTTTATCTCACTCACTTGAAATAGACGCGAAGCTTCTGCCAAGAAAAGTTTGCATCAAGTGGCTTTGATCCAAAGACGAACAAACAACTTCAAACAAGACTATTATTAAGAGTGACATTTTAAGGGATAGCAATTCATTGTATACTTATTAGACCGATTTTTTTTTTTTTTACCACATAATTACGGGGACATGTTGAATTGAGATTAATGTTTTAAATCTTACCTGTTTATAAGGCCATTTTGTACAGTGTACAAAACAATCATCCAGACAAGATGATCACAACAATATTATCAAACTCTGTAAACAATAAATCAACTCTGATTTCATTTTCAATACAATCCAAAACGGAGACGCCAGACGGCAAGTTGTATTTGAATGAAACGAGAGAGCGCTTCCGTTGTGATACAATGTGCGCTGTGGTCATTATAAAGAAGGAAATGCCACAGAATAGAATCTTGCTTAAAAAACTGCATAGAGCTGCTTGTTTTATTTGTTGTTTATTGATTTTCAAATATAAAACTTGTTGAAATGTTTTTAGTGTGAGCATCAGTTCTTTTTGAACACTTTCATCTCATTTGAACAAAACAGTGATAATATTGATAATCAAGATAATTTTGGACACTATAATCGTGTATGAAATTTTAATCCCATCCCTAGTGTACCAAAACAAACGCAATAGCAATGCCCTGACACCATCCGCAACATCCTGATAACGAATTTTGCTATCGTCTTCAGGAAATGTACAAATCTAGTCATGTTGATTTTTCCATTAAGCAGTGGACTATTGTGATTTATAATAGGAATCTATAATATCTATTGGAATCTAATCTAATCTATAGGAATCTGTAAAATAGCCTACGGCTAACTCTGGTACAATGCATCAAATGGCAACATTTATGTTTGAAATTGTACATGGTCCCTAATAAATAAAAAATAAATAAATAAATAAAATATAGCAGCTGTTGAATGCATCATCTGACGGCTGCTCGGCAGCACAGTGCTGTCTGTGTAATGAGCTCATTATTCAGAGTGCTCCAGTACAGACATCACTGCAGTCCAGGGCTTTCTCATCCTCTCTCTCCTCAACAGGCCATAATCACATCTATCCTTTAATTAGCCTCCGTTACTTCACTTCAGAGCTAATTTGAGGAAAAAGAGGGGTCAAGATCATTTTTATGGCTGATGCCGCCATAATCAGATATGGCCTTTTTGAAACATTCAATAAACGAGCTAACATTGACAGCACATCATAATTCAAGTCGGTATTTTGGTCTGTTAGACAGCTTAAAACGACTGTGGCATGGCTGGTCCTGTGCCCGTTTCAGTTGCAGCGTACAGCGCTTGTGCTGCACTGTACCTCTGCTTCGTTCAACCAGCCTAGCAGCCAGAAATAGACTGGCTGTTTACAGAGAGCCCGCAATGCTCTTTGACGAAGCTCCACGTTGCAAGGTCGCGCTTCTCATCAGCAAGTGAATGAACCCACCCTGCTGGACAGCCAGTCACAGGCTTTTTTATTCCTACAATTCGACAGCCTTTTGACTCTGAGGCCCTGTTTACACCTGGTATTAAGATGCGTTTTGGTCAATTGGATCACAAGTGGACGACGCTAAATGCAAGTGTAAACAGGTTCTAAAACATTTTGCGCTCCTCCACTTTCGACTACTTTCAGAGGTATTTGAAAACACATTCGACCGGATTGCTTTCATAGTGTAAATGCTCATGTGGTCGAATGTGTTTGAACAGCCACAAAAGACCCCCTAATCTCTGCCTACTGACCTAATGTGTAAACATTATGGGAAGCACGCTTGCCAGATGAGATTTTAACTTTGTCAGCTGAAGACCCAAGTTTGGTATGAAGACGAAAAACGTACCAAGCACTTGCGGCTGTCAGAGCAGAAACGAAAGCTGATGCTCTCCGTATGTTTTTCCGTCGTCTCTGGGCGCGTTCATATGTAAATTTCTTGAGCTTTATTTGTCCATTAGATAGAAAGGTCTGAAAAAAAACATATGTTTACTGGCCCATAGACCCTCCCCTCAAAGAAATCAGGACAGAAGTGGTTGAAAGTGGACAAAAGAGATGCTTTGAAACACCAGATGTAAACGGGTATATGTCTCCCTTTTCTACTTGTGATCCGATCAACCAAAACCGATCTTAATACCAGGTATAAACGGCCTGAGTGGACCTTTGTGAGACGGATACCTCAGTATGAAAACCGGTTTTGTTTGATGTGTTTGCTCAGCGTACACAAGCATGATTAGGCATCTCGGGTTATGGTAGTAAATACTGAAGATCTTTAATTATGATAATATGTAATCTGAGAGGGGGAAATTGTCTGTCCCTATCTGGATTGGTTGACCCATATTTGCTCTGCAACTATTTGTTCGACATAAGTGTCAGGGGGTGTTTCAGGTGATGCATAAAGCATTTTGAAAATGTGTAAATGCAGTCGCTCTGAGGTGTCTGAGACCACTTTTCCACAGAAACAAACAAACATAGTGGATCATGGTCTTTTAGTCTTACTGTTCATTTTAGCTTAAATAATTGAATTCAACATATTTACAGCATATTTTAAATCCATTGTAGTCATTATGATATTTGATCATTTTATTCTAAACCATCAGTAAAAATAAAGTGGCTAGCGTAGCCCTGCAGCTCAACCCGAAACCAAAATGGGGTATCCGTCGACTGAATGCATACTCCATCACACACTTCAAGTGTAGACAACAGTCTGTCTGTGTCCCAAACTTTCAATTAGAGCTCTGTGATTCTTAGTCGATAAAATTACTTTCAAAGAGAAAATGAACATGGGTCCCATTTTTTTATAGATCGTAAAGTGACTTTTTGCTCTGACATCTTTAGACAGATAATTTGCATGCTTAAGCCGTGGGCAAGCTGTTGATCGGTTTCAGCACACTCAATCAAATTTTTTAAAAATGGACCATGTCTATATTCTCAGAAGTGTTTGTCAGTCAGAGGAAGTACCAGTTTGAAGTACGCGAATGAAGTCCTTTTAAAATTGGCTTCTGAGAAATAATACTGTCTCCGTGAACTAAAATATTGTCACCTGCACCCTTGATGGAATATATATTGACCATTTGTCTCTATTGATAAACTGTGACTGACTGCAACAGTCCTGTGGTTTTGGATGAACTTATGCAAAGGAAGGAAGACTGATGTGTGTTTTAAATTTGTCAGTATGTGTCACGGCACATTTTTATCTCAGTTGTGAGGTGTGGCTTCACACCGGCATCTAATTGGACTGACATTAAGTGATGTTTATATACAGCGATCTGAGTTCATTTAGTTTTCTGGTGTCACTGGCATACATAGTGACTCACCACACCATCCCCAAAATGCTCTGTCTCTCTATGACTCAGACTTCTGGTCATCTCTTAAATGGATTTTAGAGGTCATCTAAAAAAAGACTCGACTATAAGAAGTATAAAAATAACTATGTTTGCTGTCAGTTATTTACATGCCACTAAATTCATTGTGTGAAAAAAACCTAAGTGTCTAGAAAAAAAGAACCTAACTGTGTATCTTCTCTTTATTGTTCTTTTTTTTTTTATGTAGCCATGGTCATCACTGCTAAGAAACTGGAACAGCCTGGCTGTGACTCATCCGGGGTACATGGCCTTTCTTACCTATGATGAAGTTAAAGCTCGTCTGCAAAAATTCATCCACAAGCCCGGCAGGTAATGCACACACCGTCCGCACCCCTCATCCATGCACACGTCACTGTTAAAGGGGTAGTTCACACAAAAATAAAAATCTATCTAGTCATTTAGATAATGACTCCTGTCGTTCCAAACCAGTATTACCTTTTTCTTCAAAATGACACAAAAAGATTATTATTTTCTTATCTTTTTTAACATTGTTTTATCTTAGTTATTTTATTTTTAACTTTTTATTTTTTATATATATTTGCCCATTGTGTCAACATCAGCATCACATGGCAAAACAAAGTTTTTAAGTTTAAATTTTTTAGAAACTTTATTTAAAAAAAATATATTTTATTAATCAAGTCAAATGGGTGCAGTTTTGGCTGAATGAACAGAGCTCTCTTCCAGAGTGGGTGTGTGTGCACTTGAATGGGTGAAATACAGAGCACAACTTCTAAGTATGGGACACCATGGGTTTGGAACAACAAGATGGGAATGATGGCAGAATAAAACATTTTTGGTGAACTATCCATTTAATCTCAGTACTTGATGATCTTGGTGTCTTTGGGCTCCAGCCATTGAGTGTTTTTTTTATTCAAACGTGATCGTGGCGTCAGCAGTGTCACAGCAGCATTATCTGCAAGACTTACACAAACAGTGACAGGAGTTGCATGCACCGTTAGTCTCTTGAATCCCCTCTCTCAGTGGACCGAAGGACAGCGTGGTACCTCCCATCAATAGATGTATTGTAAAAGTACCATGATGTCACAAGCACTCTCATTGCAAAGAAAAGCAATCATATGACCAACACTAATGCACTGTCCTGTTTCTTTTAACTTCTTTTAACTTCTTTTAACTTTTAACGTTTTGCCCTTGGTTACAGCTATATCTTCAGGCTGAGCTGTACGCGACTCGGCCAGTGGGCTATCGGTTATGTCACAGCTGATGGGAACATCTTGCAGACCATTCCTCATAACAAACCCCTCTTCCAGGCCCTCATCGATGGCTTTAGGGAAGGATTGTAAGTCAAAACACCGGCTCAGTCTAAAACTCAGTAATGAAGCATTAAATGTCACACTTTACCTCTCAGATCTTAAGTGTATCTTACTGACTGTTTATTCCTATTTAGCTACCTTTTCCCAGATGGCCGCACTCAGAACCCTGACCTCACAGGGCTGTGTGAGCCCTCGCCTCAAGACCATATCAAAGTCACACAGGTCTGTTTTTGTTTTCATTCTATCAGACATGCACAGCCACCTAAATCTTGAATCTTGATTAATTTGGATAAAACCCATCATTTATCTCCTACAGGAGCAATATGAACTCTACTGTGAGATGGGCTCCACCTTCCAGCTGTGTAAGATCTGTGCTGAGAATGACAAGGATGTGAAGATCGAGCCCTGTGGCCACCTCATGTGCACTTCCTGTCTCACAGCCTGGCAGGTAAAGCTGAAGACCCTACAGCCATCCATCAGTTTAGACACATGTGCATGTTTTTTTCATTCTCGGTTCTTTTCTCTCATAGGAATCAGAAGGACAGGGTTGCCCGTTCTGTCGTTGTGAAATTAAGGGCACCGAGCCCATCGTTGTTGACCCCTTTGATCCCAAGGACCCCATTAGCGGAGGCTCCTATGGGGGCTGCAGGGGCATGTTTGGAGCCGAGGGAGCCCCTTCGCCCAGCTACGACGATGACGATGATGATCGTTTGGAGGATTCTCCTTTCATGATTAGCAAGCTGGTCGGTTCTAAAGTGAGAATAACTTTCTCTTAATGATATTATGGACCATTCAGCTTTGCTAAAAGATGTCATGTCACCTTCTACACCTTAACCTGTTTTTCAGTGAACAGAATTGATTTAGCTGTCACCTGCTTCAGTAAATATATTTTTTAATGTGTTTTCTCCTATTTTGAAGTTTAATATAGGAATTCCCACAAATCCAAACCAAATAACTTTTCCTGCAGACACTTCACTATTCCTCAGCCACAGATCGCTGTAACCTCTCTGAAATGATGGCTGGAGAATTTAGCATCAGTGATCCGTATAGATGTATGCTGAATGCTTTGGCTTGTTTCAGGTGGAGAGACCGCCCTCACCGCTGTCAGTTGCCCCTCAGGCCGTCGTTCCCCCAGTACCTCCTCGGCTGGATCTGTTTCCTCTCAGACCCACCAACCCTCCCGGGGCCTCTAGTCCAGGGGCCACATCCAAGGTAAATTCACTGCACGGAATGTTTCACCAAGTTTTTTTTTTTTACCTCAGTTTGGAATGTATTAAGCATTTTTTTTAAACACTTCAGAAGGAAATTTTAGAGTTTGGAGTAGCAGAACGCTGCAGGATGTTCAGGTGCTATTGCAGTTTTGATATGTAGTTTATCATTTACATTCCAGGCCCCATCCCATCACAAGGACAAGCCATTACCACTGCCCCCGGCTCTAAGGGACCTGCCGCCACCACCTCCCCCAGACCGACCTCACCCTACCGGCTCTGACAACCGGCTCCCAAGACGCCCTCTCCCCAGTACACCTGGAGAACCTCCTCGCGACAAACTGCCTCCTGCCCCTCCTAACCGCAACATGCCGGACTGGAACTCCCGGCCCGTACCCAAAGCCCCATCACAGCCACCAGCAAGCGGAGAGTCTCGCGGATCTCGAGAACTTTCTAACAGACACTCTCTGCCTCTCCAACTTCCTTCCACGCTCGACACAAGAACAGAAGGCCCACGAAACAATGGTCCCCCCAGTCTTGACCACCAGCTGGTGAGGACACACGTCTCATATTTACACCATGACATAAGGCCAAAGAGATTTTTTTATTTTATTTATATCTAACCTTCATGTGCTCCCTTCATGTGCTCAATGTGCAGAGTTTCGTATCAACCATTTCTGGGTCGGAGTATGACAACCCGAAAGTAAAGCCGTCTGCTTCAGCTAATGCCATCTATTCCTTGGCAATCAGGTAGGTGCCACAAACCCAACGTAAAAGCTTGGGCTGCATCAAATATATTGAATAAATAAATAAAACCGAAATCATGATATGGTTAATGCGATTAGTCAATATCTTGGTTTAGTTCAATAAAAAAATTTACTGCTGGTAATAGGGGTGTAGTCAACCAAAGAAATCCTTAGTCGACCAAAGTCCTGTCCTGCGCAACGATCAGTCGACTAAAATTAAAAAAATTTAAAAAAGACGCAATGTTTTGCATTTTGATTGAACTGCCAAATAATGAAAAATCCTAACAAAATCTCTCGTTTATACAGGCTGTATATTCTTCTTTACTTTCAAAGCTATGGCTTAACTTTTGTCCAGCCGATCTAGATGTTTTAAAACAAACACACAAAAAACCCAAATAGCCAAATAATCCTAATAATAATAGGCTGTATAGTCGGAAGGCATATAGGTTTGTTTTCGTTTTGTTACATTATTTAGGCTATTTTCAAACGCGTCAAGTGTACAAATAAAAACAAGAACATAAGAAATATGTTTGGCCATATTGGTCGTTGAGCTAAGTTAGCTTTAGGCCGAATAGCTTGCACTCCACAGTCTTGTTTTTTTTTTTTTTTTTTTTGTAAAACGCAGCCAGACAAAAGATTTAGATTTCTTGGACATTTTGTCGACTTAAACCAAAACAAGTAGCGTTCTAATGGTGTGTTCACACCGAACGCGAATAGAGCGTCAAATACGCGTCTATCCCGTATAGTTAGACGCTTGAACATTTTGAACCCATTCCCGCGTCCGCGTCACTCACGAATAAAAAAACAACATCACAATTTCTTTCTGGCATACGTTTCCGTCATGTCTGAAATAAAAGATATTGCTGCTTTGTGCTTGTTGTGGAAGTCCCAAATACGGAGGAAAGCCAAACGCCGACGTCTCTGGGTTCACAGCACCATTCAGAGGCGCACTCAACTCGGTGACTTTCACCGTCTTCTCCAGGAACTGCGCCTGGATGACAGCCGCTTCCAGCGCTATTCGACAACAGTGATAGACCGGACGTATCAATTATCAATTCACGTCATTCGAATCTTCCGCTCGAGTTCAAATTTTTCAACTCGCGCGGAAGACGTTCGCGGCAAACGCGTTGCCCAATTCGCGTCATTCGCGACGCCCGGCGCGAATGATGCGTCTATTCGCGTCTTTGCATTGACTTTGTATGTAATCTACTCGCGCAAATAATTACATTCGCGTTCGGTGTGAACACATCATAACTGAATGAATACAGCAAAACGGCCTATATTCCTTACTGAGCGCGAAGCAGCAGTGCAGCCAGCCACAGGGGCGGTTCCCGGGGTTCTACGCGGTGCGCTAAACTGTGGCGCTGTTACAAAATAGCCTAAATGAAAGCATTTAAAGTTGGGGATAAAACATAGGCTAATTATATTTAGAATATAGTAATATATAACTGATTATAAAGGAATAAATATCAAGGAGTAAATCAATGAAAATGTATTTCTATTGAAAAAAAAACAACAACTGGTCGACCAATGAGAATGTCAGTCGACCAAGACGGCATCGACCGATTAGTCGACTAAACGACTAAAGTTGGCAGCCCTAGCTGGTAATGTTATTTTTGTATTAAATGCTCAAATTTTATTTTACAATTGTATAATTGCTATGTATTATTCTGTTAATGTTTTTTAATCACAATAAAAACATTATTTTATAGTCGTATTGAATGGGTCAAAAGCTGTGGGGATGTCTTATGTTTTTTTATTTATTATTATTCTGTTGACTTTATGGTTACTGAGGGTTTTGAATTTGTTCTTGTAAAGAGTGAAGCCAAATGTAAACACCAAAATGTAGGTTTTTCTTCCAAATCTTCCAAATTTCTTCCAAATTGTTCAACCCTAAAACTCTTCAATGTAATTTTTCAAGATAAAAAAATGCACTCCCTAACAAAATTACTAATCGTTCTAGAATTATAAATTCTTTCCAAACCGAGCTATTCAAGTCACCTGGTGAAATGTCCTGTATTTTTTCATATTGCAGTATATATTGCAGACAACACCCAAGTCTTACCATGTCCATTTGTTCCTGTAGCAATAAGAACTTCCTGCACTATAAACCTGCTAGAAAAAGCGACATGTATGTGTTGACTCTTCGTCCTGTGCTGACAGGCCTCTTCCGGCAGTGAAGTCGCAGACAGGGGAGAACGCCTCTGAGAACGATGAGGAGTCGGAGTACATGACTCCATCTTCTCGACCAGTGCTGCCCTCTGCTGCAGGGGAGGCTGTGCCCAGACCACCACCTCCACTTTCTCTCAGTCCCAGGTAAAGTTCATTCACCAGCCATAGAAGTGTAGAGCACCAAAAGAGACACTCTAAATAGAAACACAAGGACATTTACAATCTCTGTCAGTGTACTAAAACTCAGCGTTTACTTCTCCAGAAGTTTGCTCAATGATGTGGAGTCAGAAAGCCCACAGATGTATGAAGCCATGTACAATATCCAAGCCCAGGCCCTCACCACATCTGGACCACAACAGGCCAGAGACTCAGGTACTGGGATGTGTGAAAATCTTCATACAGACAGTCTGCCAGTATATTCTGCCATGTGAAATACTGTGTGTCCGTCCTTGTTCAGATTACTCTGAATTGCCTCCTTTGACCTGCTCTAATGGCCTGAGGGATCATGTCGGTGCATGTGGTGAGGAGGAGGAGGAGGAGGAGGAGAACAGCTATGACTACCCCAAGCCCCATCTACATGCCAACCTAGCCAGACGCACGCTTTCAGATGTTAACCCCACATCCTCAGCCTTTAGCCGCCTTTCCATAGACAGCGAGCTTGGCGCAACCGCAAGTAAGTCATGCCCAGTGTTATTTTTATTTATTTATGTGTGTGGTGTTCTTGTATACACGGTTTATGAGGACACAAATGTGTATAATGACATGGGTATTACTACATAAACATGATTTATGAGGACACATCCTATGTCCTTGTGAACAAAATGGCTTAAAAAACAAACAGTGATTACTAATCAGTGATTTATTTGAAATTCAAAAAATGCCCAAAGTTTTCTGTGATGGGTAGGTTTAGGGTTAGGTGACAGAATATACAGTTTGTACAGTATTAAATCTATTACACCTATGGAGAGTCCTCATAAACCACATGTACGTTTGTGTTATTTTTAATAATATTATGAATGTATTCATATTTTGAATAATATTTTTTATTCAATAATATTAATAATTAATAATAATATTTTGTTTTTCTTCAATTACTTATTTTAGTAGTACTTATTTAACTTTCGTCTTTAGATTTTCAAGTAATATATTCCTCTAATATTATTTTTAATTGATCCATTTCCATTTTCTTTTCATATGTAGGCATAATTTGTTTTTGTCTACAAAACCGCTTCATGCATTGAAGCATTTCAATTTAGATCATGAGAAAAGTCATCAGTCAACTGTGTCCAATCTTTTGTTTTATATTGTGTTATAATTTAAAGTTTAAATATATTTACAGAGTAAATATAGTACTGTGTAATTTCCGTTTTACACCTATGTTTATTTTAGATTTCAGCCCCATGAGAGTGTCATGGTTTGCTTATTTTGGAACAGCAACTGCAATGTGACCATTATCTCAGACTTCAGTGTGTAAATATAGAGAAAATCTTTGTTGTAAATTGTCTTTGGCAGTCATGGACCCCTCTGAGGCCCCCGAGCGGCCTCCCAAGCCTCTCCCCCGCCGCATCAACTCTGATCGCAGGCCCAGCCCGGTTCCCCCCGGAGCGAGTCCAGTACCCAGCCAGCAGATCAGCAGTGAGATCGAGCACCTCTTGAGCCAGGGCTACTCCCATCAGGACATCCAAAAAGCCCTTATGATTGCACAGAACAATATTGAGATGGCCAAGAACATCCTGAGGGAGTTTGTGTCCATCCCTTCTACTGCACATATCTTAACATAGCGAAACTTCTCTGAGCACCCAGTCTCGGCCCGGCCACACTCATCTCGCATTCATCTCGGACTCCAGAAGTGACCAGCGTGTTCTGGCGCTCTAGCTCTTGTGACCACGAGAGCCCCTTTCTCCGTAACACTTCTCGGATTCTCTGTCCTCCTTTGTACGTGGTGAAGAGCGAGGGGTTCTTTGTGACCGCTTCTTCAGCCTGATGGCAACGCATGTCCTCTGAGGACAAAAACAAACAAAAAAGACAAAAACGTGTATGTGTTTATATATGATTTAATATATAAATCAGAATATTGAGTATAGTTAATATATACCCTTGTATGTTGGAGAGGGTCAGGGTTAGCTGCAGAGATCAGGGCGTGTGAAGTATTAGACCTCGGAGTTCGGATAGCTCAAGGGAGTTCAGTTAAACAGTGGACTGGTGTGGAAAAATGGCCTTTACTTGTGTTGCTTCGGTACATTTTGTTTTTGAGTGTGTAATTTTCATTTTCCGTCTGTCTAGTAGCATGCCGTACGTGCCGGTCTCCACAGCGCAGCCGCCCGTTTCAGAGATACCGGTCAGCCCGTTCTCCGCCTGACCTTGACCTCCAGGGTACTGTGTGAACAATTTTTTTTTATTTCATTTTTTTAAACGTGGTGGCGGCTGGCATCGGAAATGGGCTCTCCGTCAGCCTTGATACGTCTGTGTAGCATTACTGTAACTGTACTGTACCATGAATTACACTTCCCAAATGTTTAAGGACAGCCAGTCCTTCAGATTCCCATTAGGAACATGCTGATGAAGGGTACACGCATCGGATGTCAGGGGACATTTAACCAAATTGCTCTAATCTGAATGTGTCATTAATATGGTGGTCTCCGACAGACTTTTGTGAAGTAGTGTGTTTACTAAAGATAGTGTTATCTAACAGATTAAGGGGCGACAGGTTGGACACAAAGTGAAACCGCTTAGTAATAAAAATTTAAAAAAGAAGTATTTGCTTATAAAGGTCCAAGGCCTGGCCAAGTTTCTGTATTCGGTTGGGACTAAAATCACTCTTGGGGAGGTTTGGACTTGTGTATGAAGCTGTTCATCTTAGAAACCATTTCATTTGATCACCTTAATATATTGTTATTATTAATGTTGTTGTTATTATTATTTGATTTATTGTTATTAATACAGAAGTGCTTTACTGCTGCTATTATTGTTAGTGCTAAACAATTAAGCCTTAAATGTACATTTGTGAATACTGTTTAACCCATTTTAAAGTGACAGTATCGGTTCTGTGTAATTTGGTAATGTAGCATACTTGAAATCAGAAGCAACTTGCGCAGGTGTAACCCAGACTTTTTCCAGTCTGTTTATGTGTGTGTTTGTGTTGCGTGCACATGGGACGTCTGTTTTCATCCAGGTACGTTGTGTTTTGCTTGAAATACATGCGTTTTCATTTATCGAAATGATGAAATGTGTCACGGGGCTCATCGCAGAAGGCCTTATTTATGTTTTTTCCTTGTCCTATGAGGCTGTGATGTTTACCCTGTCAGCGATCTTACAGTGGCAGCCCTGTTCAAGCCATGATCGCAGTGCCCATAGTCCGCCTGCTGTTCGGGAGAAGGTTCTTCCCAATCTCCCTTTGTACTCAGGAATATAGTATATTTCAACAAAATCCACATTAGTGAATCCGTACTTTAAACAAGTCTGTCTCGTAATCAGGGTCAAAACAATTCTAGACTACTTTTAAGTCACTCTCAATGACATCAGCATCATTTTCTCACCCTCATGTTTGTTTGTTTTTTCCTCTGTGGCTGGTTTTTGTCCATACAATAAAAGTCAGTGGGGTCTAAAACAAAATTGGTCCCCATTGTCTTTCATTGATGAAAAAACAATTCAGTCATACAGGTTTGGAATGACATGAGGCTGAGTAAATGATGCAATTTTAAATTTTTGGTTGAATTATCCCTTTCATTTTTCAAGTTATTGCACCAGCACATTTCAATGCACTAGTAATCTGTTAAAGTGAGTCTGAGTCTCTCATATGGGACTCAAGGATTTATTATTGATGTCACCGACATCAAAACTGGCCCAGTTTATTCTCTACTAGCCCCTAGTGTTCTTGAAAATGTTGCACTGGGATTGCAGGTACTTCCACGTCTCAATCTTGTAGGTACACAAATAACCTTGAGAGCTTACGCACAGGCGAGCTGTTTAATTTACGTTGTAGGATGTTAACTCTTGGTTTGTAGTTTCTGTTGCCTGAAGCATATGATGGTTTAATACTGAATTTTTTTTTTACTGCAACATATGAAGTCTAGAGATGAGATACACTTTTTTTTTCTTTTTTTTTTTAAATCATTTCATTTTACTATACTACTATTTCTTGATATTGATGTGTGTTGGACGTGTGTGAGTTTGTGTGTACAATATTTGGCAGTGTACAAATTTGTGCTATGATACTGTCACTTTAAAAGCAAGCGTGTAAAGTTACTTATACATAGAATACGTGGAAATGGCAATGTTTTATTTCATTTTGCATTCCTGTACATGTCAGAATTTTTATTTTTGTTTACTGATGTGAATATTACCGTGAGCAGTGCCATATGTTTAGAAATGTCTGTAATTTTGTTCTGCTACCCAGAAAAAGGCCTTGTTAAAGTGTAAAGAGTGAATGATATCCCTTGTGAATTTTTGGAGTTTCCATTGTCGCTTCTTTGGCTTGGTCAGTGAGATCATAGTGAATTTCTGTCTGTTTACTAGAATGTCTCTAATCAGACCACAAGAGGGAGCTCTCTCCTCATTTTGCCATAACTTGCCTGAGTATTTCAGGGTTTCTTTCTTTTGTGCTAATTCTCATATCACTTTGGAAGTATGCACAGCGCTATACTGTTAATTAAAACAATAGAACAAATATCATGTCCTCCTGTTTGTTTTTTCTGTAAAACATAGCATGGATCTCTCATTTTCTAATTTGCCTTGCAAAAATTTGTGAGCCCCATTATGATTGAAGATCAAATATTAAAGGGATAATTAACCCAAAAATGAAAATGTTTTCATAATTTACTCACCCTCATGTTGTTCCAAACCTGTATGAGTTTCTTTCTTCTGTTGAACAAATAATTTGAAGAATGTTGATAACCAGACAGCTAGCCATTGACTTCTATAGTATTTTCTTTTCCTATTACAGAAGTCAATGGGGTCCGTCAGCTGTCTGGTTATCAACATTCTTTGAAATATCTTCTTTAGTGTTCAACAGAAGAAAGAGACTCATTCATGTTTGGAACAACATGAGGGGAGTAAATGATGACAAAATGTTCAGTTTATTATTTTTTGGATCAAATATTAAACTGTTTTAATAGGTGAAAATTATATTAGTTTTGTCACAGTTAAGTGAATATAGGGAGGGGTGGGGGTATAAAATAATTTTAGCACTTAGGTTTGGTACTAACTTTTGACGTGAATAATTGTCAGTTTAAGTATTCCAGACATTTCATTTTGTTTCAATATTGTTTTAATAATTGATATTATTGATGTTCCTTGTTTCTCCAATTTCACTTTCCATATGGTTGGTCTATCACCTTAAGAATTTGGCAATTTTGTTAATGACATGCCCCTATGGATACATCGAGCTGTACATATTTAACATAAACTGGTATAAAAAGCTTAAATTATGGTTTCATCATACTTTTAAAGTGAACATCTTCAACTATTGTAGGCATATAGAACAGCTCCCAGACAGCAACATAGTGTTGTGAAATCCACACACACCGGATCTGGGCCAACACTTATGTTGCTGTCTGGGCTGTTTTTGATTAACAAAAATAAGTAGGCCAAACGGTGACAAAATTAAGGCTGGAGTAAACCAGCCATTTTAATAGAAATTTAAGCACAATTCAAAAACAAGCATTAACAAAAAAGACTATTGACAAACTAAACCGGTGTAGCATACCAGAGGAAATGAAACGCGTGATAAGAACTGTTGTACAGAGCCTGTGGGTCTGCTTTGGTTTCAGTAAAGGGTACATACTGCATAGATTAAGATACCTGACTTGGTACAACTTCAAAATATGAATCAGAAAAAAAATCTAATAATGTAATACTGATTTGTGACCAAAAAATATAAAAATATGTATTTTTATACTGTCCCTCCATGTGTTAAATGAAAGAAGACTTCCATATGCATTTTAATAATCCTTCTAAAATTAAAAAATGGGAAAGTTGCTTATGTAATTATTTTAATATTTACATTCAGTGCAAGATGAGGACAGCAGGTCACTGCAGTAAAAAAAATAATGGCAAAATACAGATGAACTCTACAGGGAACTTCCATTTCTCTCAGGACATAGGGACATTTTTAGCTCAAACTTTGGCATGAATGTAACTCACTCAGCTCTCACAGTGAACATAAGGAAGTTAATTTGATATAGCTAATAATAATAATAAAAAACATAGGCATGACATGGACCCAACATTTTGCTTACATATTTGGAAAAAGGTCAAACATGTCAGAGACTTTCCCTGACAGATGTATCTGTCCAGAATTTGCCCTCAAGCTTCGTCATTGGGCTTTCTTTCAGCGCTGATCCAGAAGAACGTTTACAGTAGTGAAGACGGCTCTTATGTTTCAGTGCATAGACTATGATGTGACAGAAGTGAGACCAGGTTCAAAACACATTGACAGCACATAGCAAAAAACTATTCTTCGGCACTAGTCAAATGCCCCTCAACAATGGGACTTGCATTATCAAGAAGATATTCAGGCACAATCTTTCAAATATTGTTTCAGGCATTTTAAATAGCTAAATATATACAGTATTTCATATATATATATATATATATATATATATATATAATATACACACACACACACATGTACACTTTGCAAATACTGGAGCGGGGTCGTTCATGATGAACTTGGTGCTCTTTTGGATCGGCTTGCTGTATATTGAAACAGATTAGCAGGTCAAATACAAAACATGGGCAGAAAAAAAGTAGAATTGAATAGTAATTCATGTGGACATGTTGTGAGGTCTTTGAGCACTCATGTTGGGACTGACCCTGAGAAGGAGTGCTGTAGGACAGGGGCCGCTAGCGTCTCTCCGCTTGTCCATGTAGTTTTCAGTCTTTGACTTTATTTGAAAGGAAAGATCATCAGGTTTTCGTGGCACGTTGTGTCAGCCTTACAAATATTGGGTTTTGTTTAAGATTGGGTTTGAGTTCAGTGGGCTGTAAAAGAGCTAGTAATGTGAATCTTTGCTCAGAAGCAATGACCTATTCAGTAGGTGACTTTTTGTCTCCGTTGACTCCCTGTAGAAGCACCGCCTCTTCAGATTTACCACTCTTCATCTCCATCAAAATATCATCCTTGCTGGCCTTTTCCTTCGTGCTGGGGAAAGAAAAGCAACAGATGAGGCATTCATGTTTTCTGTCATGATGATATTGGCAAATACTTAAATGTACATCTCTCCAGACACATTTAATGTGGACTAAATATACTATACTAGGACATTAAGGTGACTACTTTTAGACTATTTAGCTTTATTTATTGCTTAAAACAATTTTAATAATAGTTTAAGTTAATAATAACACTGATTTTAAAGGTACAGTATGTATTTTCTGCAGCATCAAACAGACCTACAAATTCAAACATATTTCGTATAAATTTCTTTTAATAAAAGCACATACAAATCCTGCTTTCCCGAGCGTCCGCAGGGCAGCCTTCCTTTCTTGTAGAGGAAGTAGAGCACACTGCCCAGTATGGCTATGAGGAGCAGGCAGATGATGATGACCGCGATGGCTACTCCACTGCCACCTGAGGGGCAGATGGGATTGAAAGTCAGTACCTTGACAGAGAAGAGGAAAAGCTCACACCTAAAGTAAAGCTTGAAACACATACTTTGGGTGAACATTTCCTACATGTCTAACTGAAATACACAAAGCATTTGCTGAAACACTTCATTTCCAAAAAGGTTGTGAGTAAAGTGATCTGAATGTGCTGGGTAAAAAAAAAAAAAGCAGTGATGTGTGTCGTTGAATGAGCGATAATGCGAGCAAAGCATTCTGGAATCTTCATTCATTCATTCTAGAAGGGTAAGTGCCACCATCCTACCTAAAACACACATCAATGGCCATTGCTCATTGTTTAGATCAGTTTGGTGAAAGTGAAGTTTAGCATAATAAATGATTGCTTTCACACAGCGTGGAAGGGTGTTTGTGTGAGCGAGGTTGGTGATGAGCGGTTAGGCTGGCGTTGGACACATGACAAAGCTGCAGTACAAACCTTTCTCTGGCTGTTTTGGTGTAATGGTAAATCCTGTTGCTAAGACGCAAATGGATTGAGTTACCACATAGGCAGTTTATTAATACATCAGTTTTATTATAATTAGACAATGGGTGCTGTCCTGGACCTTTAGATGAAGTTACTGGTATAACATGTACATTTTAGTGTCTTGTTTCTGCTCTCCTTGTTAAGGGTAGACCAGTGGGGTTTAAACAGCTCTAAGGAGCTCAGGAGCTCAATTATATATTTTTTTTAAAAAGAAGAAGAAAAAATATATATATATATATATATAATATATATATAATAATATATATACTTTTTATTATTAAATAATATATTACAAATAATATATTTATCTTACTAAAGCCTAATTTCCCTAATATTATTTGCAATATATTTCATTTTAATAAAATAATAGTAAACATATATATAATAGATAAAAGAATATATTGTATTATTTAATTAAAAAAAATGTTTTAGGATTTATTACAATTAAAAAAAGTTTATTATATAATATGTGTAAAAATATGTAATATTTGGGAAATTTTCTTAATTACATTTTTAAAATGAATATTTTAATAGTCAATAACTAAATTTTGGCCCACATACATGAAAATATACAGCTACTTCTATATTTTGACATTATTGCTATTAACTTCTTGTTTCTTCGGGTTAGAACATGATTCTACAAGCATCTGCTTCGCCTCATTTGCCCTGAGGTCACAGGCCTGATGTGAGGCCTGCCTTTCTCCACATGAGAGCATTTTCACCATCAACCACCTTCTCAGAATTTACAAGTATCTCAACGTTTTTTCGAGTGAAAGCTTCAGAAACATACCTTTAGGGCTGATGGCTTGGGTTGTCGTCACACGTCCAACTACAAAAATAAAATTAAAATATAAATTATGAGTGAAAAATACTTCATAATTAAGGTTGTATAGTTAATGCAATAGCTAACATAAACTAACAATGAACAAAATTATTTTTTTTTCTTAAGAAATTAATAATTTTATTCAGCGAGGACACAAGGCCTTGTCAGCGAGGATTAAATTGTTCAAAATTCACATTAAAGACATGACGATGTTACAAAAGTTTTCTACTTCAAATAAATTTAATCAAAGATTATTCATCAAAGAATTCTTGGGGTAAAATGTGTCATGGTTTAAAAAAAAAAAAAAAATTTAACCAGCATGACTGTTTTCAACATTAATAATAATAAATGACTGGAGTAATGATGCTGAAAATTCAGCTTTGATCACAGGAATAAATTACATTTTTAAATATGTATATTAAAATAGAAGCATTTTATTTTAAATGTACCGACACTTAAGGGTGTTTGCAGTTTAAACAGTTGAAATGACAATAAACAAGTGTATGTTGTGAACGAATAATTTGTAGAGATCTGCCAGAAGAGGCAGTCATGATGAACAGCCGATTTGTACGGAGACATCTGATGACCAAACTACATTGGGATTCGTGAATGAACCAAATCAAGTGAGCCCAGAGCGGTATGTGGTCAGGTTGCGTGTTTTTAGTGAACCGTACCATAAGATGAAATAGAACCGTACTCAGATCACCTCCCGAGATGGTCTCGGTTCGGTTCGGTTTAAAGGGGTCTGAGATCGTTTGGAGTGTTCACATATGGGCCAAAAATCACTGCGCTCAGACCCCTGAAAAGGACCAAGTGTGAAAACACCCATAATTTTAGTGTACAGACATATTTTTTTAACATTTCAATTTTGTAAAAAGAATATTGTTTGTCCATGACACCGACTGCATGAACTAGAGTTATGTGACAAAGATGAATCTATTTTTTTTTTTCAAATGTGGTAACAGTATTCATAAACAGAATATACATTTTAAGTAGAGGAAATCATATAGTCCGAAAACAAAAACTCACTTGCATCAATGCTGAGAGAATCATTGTCTGTCCCAATCTCATTGTCGGCTCTGCAGTTGGCTATGAGTGCAGACGTGGCCTCCACAGAGATCATGCTGAGAACACCAGTGTCTGTACTCTGGGTCTCCACATTCAGCACAGGGACAGGCTTGCCAGTCTATATATATATATTGTCAAGGTAATATCTATTTAAAAGAATCTATAAAACTGATTAAGCATGTTTTCACTCACAACTGCACAATAAAATTACAATGGAGCTTACAATGAAACTACCCTTAAATTCTGATGAGTTACTTGCAAAAGATGTTTGGAATTGTCCCTGATTGGTCAGAAACTGAGTGATGGAAGGATACCCATCGGTCAGAGAGGGTCCAGGTGATATTGGGGATTGGGTAGCCTTGTGCATTGCAGGTCAGGTTAACAGGACGGTCCATTGTATTGGTCGAACCCACTCCTATCTTAGGCTTTCCTAAAGCAGGTTTTAGGCATTTTGTCATGAAAGCAAACATTTTTGGTTTTTGTTTGTTCTTCTGTAACATTGATGATGTTTTTATTCTGATCTAATTAAATTTTCTATCCCCAACCCCTGAAAGAAATGTTCCTGAATTTGTAGACTTTCATTAAGACATAGTATGTTCATTAATCCAAAATTGATTTCAGGTTTTACTATCCTTGTATGTGCATATGGTTAGGGTTTGTAAGCCAAACCTGAGCCACACACAAACCCACCTCGCACACTGATTTGCACAGACTTCTGTTCTTGTAGCTCAGGCAGGGAAGGGACCGTCACTTCACACTTATACATCCCAGCGGTCTCATAGGAGGCATTGCGTAACTCCAAAACATGCTTCTCTACCAATTCTGACCAGCCATCCTGCATTGAAATACACCGTCAAATAGATCTGTTTAACTTGAGCATTTCAAGAGCACTGTTTATCAAACAGATTTATTGTATTCATGCTGGATATTATTTATGTTGTAGTTTGGATCTTGTGTCTTGGTCTTGAGATCTTTGGAAAACACATAAAAGTGGTCTTGGTTTATATTTGAGTCTTATTATTAGTAGTCTACACTTTTAAAAGTTTGGGGTCAGTAAAATTCAAAACTCATTTTCACAAAATAAATTATTACTTTTATTCAAGGATGCATTAAATTTATCAAAAGTGACAGTAAAGTCTTTTATATTGTTACAAAATCATTATATTTTAAATGCTGTTCTTTTGAGCTGTTCCTATTTATTCATAATAAAAGCAGCACAGCTGTTTTTAACATTGATAAAGAAATGTTTCTTGAGCACAAAATCAGCATGTTATAATTATTTCTGAAGGATCATGTTAACATACGAAGACTGGAGAAACGTCTTTTACCGTAAAATACATTTTAATAGTATTTCACAATATTACTATTTTTGATAAAAAAATAAATGTACCCTTGGAGAGTATTAGAGACTTCTTTAAACAAAAACTAAAAAAATCTTACTGACTGTATTTCCAGCATCCTAAAATAGATAAATGAGATCATTTATGTGATTGTTTTTGAGTCCACCTTATTGTTGTACCTTATACCATGCTGTGTATGTGGGTAAAGAAGACAAGGCGTTGCAGGTTAAGGTGAGATCTTGCATCTGGTCTAGAACTGTCTCCTCTGGTGTCACCACAATATGATCCAGATCTAAGAAAAGAAAAAAAGTGTGTTCTCACCATGGAGAAAAATCAAAATCTGCTAAATCTGCCATAGCGCAGGAACTTCTGAGGAACGTGCTCTTACAGTGTACTGTGATATTGATAGAGCCCTCAACTTCAATGCCTGTGTCAAGGTCTAATGACCGGCACTCATACGTCCCGCTGTCTGATCGCGTGACGTTTTTCAGAGTCCATAATTCATTCTCTTCAACCAACATCTGAAATTGACAAGTGAAAATAATTAAAACCGCAATGTACTCCAGAACTGCAGGTGATCAAATTAATATTTTCACATGGTTGAGAGATTTCAGAACAGCTGACATTTAAGTTCATTTGTATGGCGCTTTTCACAATAGATTTAGTTTCAAAGCAGCTTCACTTCATTTCAATCAGGAAGTATTCTGTTATTAGCCCGAGATTGTCAAAGTAATGTCCATATCCCAGCTAACAAAAACATGTTCTGGGAACGTTTTGCTATCATTCCCATTAAGTTATGAAAACATTTCTGAATGTTCTCTGAACATTTATAAAATCATTTTTTGAACAAGTAGTAATATTTCAAACCATTAGACGAACATCCAACTAAAACATTTCAATAAAAATGCACAAATAATGTTTTGAGAACATTATTAAAGACCAGGTAACTTTGAAGGATCATTCTATTAATGTCATAGGAAGAATATTTGTTCATAACCCTAAGAGAGCCTTGTTAGAATGTTTGCCGATGTTCGTACTTCATGTATTCAGTTAGGCAGACATAACATGTACGATTACATCTTGATTATATATTACCTCTTTATGTTTGAAAGTGAAAGTAAAAATGGGCTGAGGGTTTCCATTTCCCTCACAATAGATCTCCACGGTGTCGCCTTCTTTTATAAGACTGTCGGCTGGATTTATGGACAGTGTTACCTCTGTTGTAGGGTCTGAAATGATTAAATGAAATCGTAAGACACTGCATTGTGCTTGGTAGATTCAATAGATGGCAGCACAGAGCACTGTCCACAAATAAATGATAATTCTGCTGTAAATCCACAGGAGAAAGAAAGCAATACAGGTTTGGAATGACATGAGAATGAGTAAATGATGACTATTTCATTTTTTGTGAGAACTAGCTCTTTAAAGTTATTATAGGCTGAAAACATGTTGACTTACAAAAAACTGTGATTTTGATTGGACTGGACTCTGCCATTTTTGATGCACCAGGGACAAAGTATTGGACCTCACAGTAGAAATTGGCATCTTCATCTTCCCTTTTGACCTTCATGAAAAGTTGACTCTCAACTGCGACCAGGCCACTGGTTTTGACTGTCACTGACTCCTTGATCTCTATCTCTAAAGGGGATGCAGGTGGGTTTTGTTTTGTCATTGCCAAATAAAATCAGATAATCACATTTTGTTTTGTAGAATGTTGACAAAATGACCCTGTATTTACCACCATCTGAGGGTTGGAGAGGGAATCTGTCCTTGTACCATGTGATGTTGGGTCTAGGATACCCGTTGTCAACTTTACAATTTGCAACCTGAGTAAAAGTACCATAATTATGTTAAGTTCATGAAAATGTTCAAAATCAAGTGGTTGTGTTAAGCTCTACCTTTGATGGCTCCTCTTCAGTAACAGAAATCCCTGTGTGTGTAATTTCAATCACAGGCAGAGATGGCGAGTCTAAAAGAGAGAGCGGTTTAGTGTTAGGATAAAGGTGAAAACAGGTCAAGCAGCATATGATGGTGATCCCTCCAACGCATTCTCATCCTAGGGCGTCATATTTGACATATTTTGACATTTTGTCACCCTTTAGCGTCAATATGAGACGCAGATAGATATGGGTAGGTTTAGGTCTGGGGTAGGGTTAGACCGCTAGGAGGCGCCTTCTGGCCCATATCTATCTGTGTCTCATATCGCTAAAGGGTGCCATGTGCGTTGGATGTAGACGAAATGTCAAAAGCGTCAGTATATGACGCCTTGGGATGAGAACGGGCTAATCCCCCAGCCTGGCCAGGCTCTTCTACAAGGGACAAGCCTGTTTTGTCTTACTGAATACTTGGAGACGAGTGCGTCCTTCACCACTGTCTTTCAACACATCGTGCACCATGCAGATGAACTCCCTCTGGTCACTCAGTTCCACCGTGTGAATGGTCAGAACGGCCCTTCCGACAGCATTCTGAGCATCATGAGAGTGACTGACTTGGATCCTCCCGGCATAATCACTGCCCTCTTCGATGATCTCAGTCTGATTATCATAGTAGTAGATTCTTATCCTGCTTTGGTCCTTGCCTGGCAATTTCTGTACGAAGAAAAATATAGTGATGTTCAGATTTCCAAATTTATTGTGTCTATGGATTTGTTTGTATATTCTATTGAGGTTCTTTGGGTGAATCTTGGGTGAAAAATTATATATTGTACAAATTGTAAAAAATGTAAAAAAAAATTTTTTTTGCAATTTTTACAATATATAAATTTTCACCCTAAAATCAAAAGATATGCAGAAATATATCTCATTCTCAATGAAAAAGATCAATTCTCAATTGGAGTATTTGGGAAATATTCTTCATTCATTTTTTATTTATTGGAAATATTTCATACTATTAAAAAAAATTGTATACAAAAATATAAGTATACATTGCATGAGTAATTGTAATGAGTTACTGCATTACAGTAACAAGTATAAGATACTTCAGCAAAGATCAGTATCATTTTCAGATTTTTCGGGTGATAATTGTAAAACAAAAATTATTGTAAAATGTGAATATGCCTGTTTCTCACCGTAAACCAGACTATCATCATTGCTGGTTCCTTCAGAGTGTACATACAGGGGATCTTGGCCTGGTCTTTTAAATATACATCCATCCTGTCTTCTGTGCTCACATCTACTGCGGCCCATGCTAATAAAAAAAACAACATCAAAACACACCGATTTGTCAATAGGCCTAAAATTTGTACTGTTAAAGAAAAGTCGAAAAAACTAAATAATGAGGCTTAAAGTCTATTTGTTGTACATTTTTGTGATCCCAATTCCCTAAACCCCTTCAGAATATAATTTGAATGTAGTGACTCCTTAACAGGAAATGGGGCATGGGGAAGACCACTTCTGATTGGACCACGCCACCCATGTTCCCATGTCAAATGCCGATCTAGTGGGAGCAAAGCAGTTGAGGGAGAAGATATTATGAGTGGAATTTACTGAGCCCACCCATGCCCATATTAATGTGTAGCATTCCCGCATGTCACGCCTCAGGAGGAAGAAAGACTCGATTTATCTAGAGAATAAGTGACCTACTGTTTGCCAGAAATTAACTGTTCTCTCCCTTAAAGCATCTTAAAGCTTTCTGAATCATGAGGAGGCTGAAACTATTCATCCTCAAAAACATGACCACTACAAGACAAAAAAAATACATCTACTGGTTATTCTGGCATGCTGTTTGTTTGTTCTGTGAGGAAAATGTTTGCTAACTCACTTAACAGTGAAGACTAAACTAGACTTGCATTTCCAATTGATTTTTGCGAATGTTCTTCGGTAACCTTTTAAAATATTTTGTAAATGGCCTTTCTGGCCTCTATGTGGACCTGTGGGCACTACAAGGGGATAATTGAGTATGAAGAATGCTTTCACATTACATAAATCTGATTAGTTTCTCACAACAAAGGCATTTCCTGTGCATTAGCGCAAGGCCGACAATCTTTGTTGTGGTTATCAAACATTCACCTTGTTCATGGAGAACAAAAAGGAGGACCAAGGTATCTATCTACAGGTCCTTCTCAAAAGAATTAGCATATTGTGATAAAGTTCATTATTTTCCATAATCTAATGATAAAAATTAAACTTTAATATATTTTAGATTCATTGCACACCAACTGAAATATTTCAGGTCTTTTATTGTTTTAATACTGTTGATTTTGGCATACAGCTCATGAAAACCCCAAATTCCTGTCTCAAAAAATTAGCATATTTCATCCGACCGATAAAATAAGTGTTTTTATTAAATAAAAAAAAGTCAACCTTCAAATAATTATGTTCAGTTATGCACTCAATACTTGGTCAGGAATCCTTTTGCAGAAATGACTGCTTCAATGCGGCGTGGCATGGAGGCAATCAGCCTGTGGCACTGCTGAGGTGTTATGGAGGCCCAGGATGCTTCGAGAGCGGCATTAAGCTCATCCAGAGTGTTGGGTCTTGCGTCTCTCAACTTTCTCCTCACTATATCCCACAGATTCTCAATGGAGTCCAGGTCAGGAGAGTTGGCAGGCCAATTGAGCACAGTAATACCATGGTCAGTAAACCATTTACCAGTGGTTTTGGCACTGTGAGCAGGTGCCAGGACGTGCTGAAAAATGAAATCTTCATCTCCATAAAGCTTTTCAGCAGGATGAAGCATGAAGTGCTCCAAAATCTCCTGATAGCTAGCTGCATTGACCCTGCCCTTGATAAAACACAGTGGACCAACACCAGAAGCTGACATGGCACCCCACACCATCACTGACTGTGGGTACTTGACACTGGACTTCAGGCATTTTGGCATTTCCTTCTCCCCAGTCTTCCTCCAGACTCTGGCACCTTGATTGCCGAATGACATGCAACCACTGAGCAACAGTCCAGTGCTGCTTCTCTGTAGCCCAGGTCAGGGGCTTCTGCCGCTGTTTCTGGTTCAAAAGTGGCTTGACCTGGGGAATGCGGCACCTGTAGCCCATTTCCTGCACACGCCTGTGCACGGTGGCTCTGGATGTTTCTACTCCAGACTCAGTCCACTGCTTCCGCAGGTCCCCCAAGGTCTGGAATCGGTCCTTCTCCACAATCTTCCTCAGGGTCCGGTCAACTCTTCTCGTTGTGCAGCGTTTTTTGCCACACTTTTTCCTTCCCACAGACTTCCCACTGAGGTGCCTTGATACAGCATTCTGGGAACAGCCTATTTGTTCAGAAATTTCTTTCTGTGTCTTACCCTCTTGCTTGAGGGTGTCAATGATGGCCCTCTGGACAGCAGTCAGGTCGGCAGTCTTACCCATGATTGCGGTTTTGAGTAATGAAACAGGCTGGGAGTTTTTAAGTCTCAGGAATCTTTTGCAGGTGTTTAGAGTTAATTAGTTGATTCAGATGATTAGGTTAATAGCTCGTTTAGAGAACCTTTTCATGATATGCTAATTTTTTGAGACAGGAATTTTGGGTTTTCATGAGCTGTATGCCAAAATCATCAGTATTAAAACAATAAAACACCTGAAATATTTCAGTTGGAAAATTATGGAAAATAATGAACTTTATCACAATATGCAAATTTTTTGAGAAGGACCTGTATAATGCCATGTTTCTAAAGTTTCTGAAAACTAATGTGGTGATGAAACAAATGCTCTTATTTTCCAAACAAACTGAATTAAATCCTTGATATTTTGATATTTATATTGGTGATGCTGGTGGTTTAGTTAGCATGCTAACGTTGTGCTGTCTTTTGAGTGTCTCACACCAGCATGCATGCTGTTTTGCACATTGCAATATCAATGTATGTATGTACATTACCATAAACATTTGAGGTCAGTAAGATTTATAAAGTATGACAGTAGACATTTATAAAGTTACAAAAAATATCAATTTCAAATAAATGCTGTTTTTTTACTTTCTATTTATTATCCTGAAAAAAGACAGATTCCACAAAAATATGAAGCAGTTTCAAAAATTGTATTCAGTATTGATAATAATATGAAATGTTTCTTGAGCAGCAAATCAGCATATTAGAATTATTTCTGAAGGATCATGTGACACTGAACACTTGAGTAATGATGCTGAAAATTCAGCTTTGCTGTCTCAGGTATTTTAAATAAAAAACATTGAAATAGAAAAAGTTTTTACTGTATTTTTCATCAAATAAAAGTAGCCTTGCTGAGTATAAGATACTTATTTCAAAAACAAATTATTTCAGAGCCCAAACTTTTAAATGATATATTAAAAATATATATATTTCAAGATCTGCCTTTCTTAAGCTAAGAATCATTACAATGTAAATCTGTAATCAGCTATAAGCATAAACACCCAGAATTGGGCATCCTAATGACTAGCATTTCCCTTGATACAACCGTACAGATTACAGAGATAAAATGAAACATAAGAAAGAATAACAGTGTACTCCAAAATCTTGCCCAACTAAAACGATCTGCAGACAAATGAGTCTGCCAAGATGCCACAGCAGCAACCATGCAGAACAGAACATAACAAGCTTCAATTATAGTTAAGAGATTTAGACACACTTAGCAGTTTGACTGATTAGACATGCCACTCGTTTTAGGCATAGAAAAGCTCTCAGACAAAAAAGAATGACCAAAAAAGGAAGAGAGACATTATAATGTGCCCGTGAGCCACTGTTGACAGCCTGGTGTCTCCACAGTCTGGAGTGCAGGTGACTGTTACTGATGGGTTGTTTTGTGTCATCAGTCGACTCAATACATAAATTCTCCTTTCAGAGCACCAGTGGGCAAACATTATGACAAAAGAACAATGAAACACATGTTTTTGCCTGGGTTCCAAACAAAAGACTTTTGAGCAGGAAAAAAAGAACTAAAGATTTCCCAGCAAAGCTGTGAGACATGTAGGCCTAGTCCCAGATGAGCCCGATATTAAGTAGCTGTTCTGCCTCTTTACCTTTACACAAGTTGACAACAAAAATAGCATATCCTGTGACTGTTAGAAAAGAAACAGAGGCAGTCTCACAGTAAAGAATGAATTTTTCCTCAGACAATGGAATCATTCCATGAAATCCTGAATGCACAGCGATAGAACAAGTACCGACAGGAAGTCACAGATACTAGAGCGTAGCATAATAACATACATGTACATTTACATGTAGATACACTAATACACAACAAGGAAGTCTCTATTTTAATAGGGATCCACAATATTTTGGTACTATACGAGTTATTGATTGATATAATATATTTTTTAAATCAGTCAATATTGCATATTTAATTGTGCATACATTTCCTTTATTTTTCCATTCAGCCTTTGCCATCATCTAATGCTCACATAAGGTAAATCATTAAAAACCCTAATAATTTAATTACACCGATAAAAGTAATCTTTAGCAAATTTGCCTAAATTTACTTTCTAAGTTCACAGAAATAATGTAAAATTTTAATATCGGAAAAAAATTGTTGCCTTATCGATATCGGCCAGAATTGCATTATCAGTGCATCCCTAATTTTTTAAAGGTACACTATTTAACTTTTTTAGTTCATAATTAACTCTTTCCTCACCATTGACGGAATTTACATGCAGTTTCATTTTTTAACCGCTATAGGGCGCAAAGTTACATAGTGCACCTTTAAGATTTCTTTAATTCATTTGTGTATCTGGTCATGTAACAAGAATATCAGAAAAAAAATCCATACAATAGTATTGATATATAAATGTATTTGTGCATGATACTCCAGTGCTATATGGTATCTTTGAACTCATCTGACCTTTGTGACAATTTAACAGTCAAGCATGTATGAGAAGCACACTATACACTGAATCATGCCATATTCTAGTCTGAGCTGGTCATAATGAGCTTATAGAAATCCCTGACAGCCTTTGAGGCCAGCCAAGCACAACTGGGCCTCGAAAAGGGAAAAAACAGGGTGATCTCTTCCCAAACATTCAATTATTAACACAAAAAATCCCCCATGGGTGGGAGTTTGACTATGGAAGTAAAATAATGCCAATGTTTTTTAAACAAAAAGCCTGTTGAATTGCACTACTTAACCCTTTATCGGGCGAGGAACCATATTTGGTAACTTAATCGCGCATTCAAACTGACTCCCCCCTGCCTGTTTGCGTTGTCGTATGAGCGCATATATTTCTCCTAGCCAATCAGCCAAGATCAGGCTACGTCACTGATAGTCACAACATGGCATCTGACCAATCAGAAGTTGCGCGGAGCATTTCAAACTTCAATGTCGTTCCGGATATTGGAAAGTGAGGTTATGCGCTACTACCTACTCCCACATCAGCGATAATAATGTCTCGGTTACATATGGTAACCCTCGTTCCCTGAGGGAGGGAACGGAGACGTAGGTCATGACTGACCAATAGGAATCTCGCTAGAGAGGCCAATCTACTTCGAGTGAAACTAAAACAGACCAATGCACATTGGCGTGCAATCATTTGCATCAGCTGCGCGACCTCGTTAGCGCGGGTATTTAACGAGCAGCTGAGCGATTGCACAGTTAGTTTTTTGCTGAGGAGCCAAGCCTGAGAAGCTGGCCGCCCCGGCGGGCGGCAGCAGATGTGGCGACGGGACCTACGTCTCCGTTCCCTCCCTCAGGGAACGAGGGTTACCAAATGTAACCGAGACGTTCCCTATCGGTCAGTCACTACAACGTAGGTCATGACTGACCAATAGGAATCCCTACCAAAGCGCCACAGCTGCTGCACCCCATCCAGCGCCCCCGTGCAAGCCTCTACACATTCTTGCCTGGAAGGACGATAGGAGGAGGCCTACACAGAGAGTTTGACACTGTTGTTCCGTGATAACCCATACAGTGACATATTGGATAACACTGGGAAAGCGTGCCTTTTCTGTTTAGGAAGGAACGCTGCGGAAGCCACTTCTTCAAAGAGTTACGTGGAAATACATATGGACTAACCCGAAGGCTGTACTGCATATGAAATAATGGTTGACTTAGCCCAAGGGAAAGACACGGGCTTCCGATAGGAGCAGTCGTGGAATATATACACATATGGGATCCCCGTAGGGTCACACATATGGAACCCAGCCCAGATCCGGTTCTCAAGGATTCAGCGGATAAGGGCCTGGCGCCGGACGCTCCGCCAAGTCCGGGCCGAGGGGTTTTGGAGGAATCGACAGGATTTTCACTCTGGAGCAATAAGGGTGCACAGTAGGGTGCAGCAAGCCGACAGAGCCAGACCTCTCAGTGCTTCTACCCGTTTAGAGTGAGAACACGGGAGGAGACCGGCTCTACACGTAGGCTATAGTATCTCGCGAACGTGATAGGTGTCGCCCAGCCCGCAGCTCTACAGATATCTGTTAGCAAGGAGCCACGTGCCAGCGCCCAGGAGGATGCAACGCCTCTCGTAGAGTGTGCATGCAACCTAAGCGGGCAGGGCACGCCTTGTGCTTGGTAAGCCAAGGCGATGGCATCCACTATCCAGTGGGCCAATCTCTGCTTGGAGACAGCCTTTCCCTTCTGCTGGCCTCCGTAACAGACTGATCTGAGGCTGATCTGAGGTCCTGATGCTTTGAGTTCTGTCCACGTACATACGCAGAGCGCGAACGGGACAGAGCAAAGCCAGGGCTGGGTCTGCCTCCTCCAAAGGCAGCGCTTGCAGGTTCACTACCTGGTCTTTGAAGGGAGTGGTAGGAACCTTGGGCACATAGCCAGGCCGGGGTCTTAGTACCACGTGGCCGTCACCCGGCCCGAACTCTAGGCACGATTCGTCGACCGAAAATGCATGCAGGTCTCCTACCCTCTTGACAGAGGCCAATGCAACCAGTAGCAAAGTCTTCATGGAAAGAAGCTTTAAGTCTACTGACTGCAGAGGCTCAAAGGGAACATCCTGAAGTGCTCGAAGCACCAGGGAAAGATCCCAAGAGGGTATGGAGGGGGGTCGAGGAGGATTTAATCGTCTCGCCCCCCTAAGAAACCTGACGACCAGGTCGTGCTTTCCAACTGTTTTGCCATCTATATGGTCATGATAAGCAGAAATAGCGGCAGCATGTACTTTGAGGGTGGAAGGGGACAGTCTACGCTCCAACCCCTGCTGCAAGAAGGAAAGAACAGACCCTATCGAACATCTTCGGGGGTCTTCTCGACGAGAAGAACACCACTCGACGAATAGGTTCCACTTCAGGGCGTAAACACGTCTCGTGGACGGCGCCCGTGCTGAAGTGATGGTGTTAAGTACCTCTGGGGGTAAGTCACCTAGAACCTCCGCGTCCCGAGGGACCAGACATGGAGTTTCCAGAGGTCTGGGCGCGGGTGCCATAGGGTGCCCCGTCTCTGAGTCAGAAGGTCCTTCCTCAGAGGAATGGGCCAGGGAGGGACTGTCGCGAGGAGGATGAGTTCCGGGAACCAAGTCCGGGTGGGCCAATAGGGAGCCACCAGAAGGACCTGCTCCTCGTCCTCCCTGACTTTGCACAATGTCTGGGCAAGTAGGCTCACTGGGGGAAACGCATATTTGCGGAGGCCCCGGGGCCAGCTGTGTGCCAGTGTGTCCGTGCCGAGTGTTCCCTCGGTCAGGGAGTAAAACAGCTGGCAGTGGGAGGTCTCTGAGGAGGCAAACAGGTCTACCTGAGCCTCTCCGAACTCTCTCCAGATCAGCTGAACCACCTGGGGGTGGAGTCGCCACTCTCCCGGAAGCACAGCTCGTGATAGCTCGTCGGCCACACGGTTGAGCACACCAGGGACATACATGGCTCGAAGCGACCTCAGATGCTTCTGACTCCAGAGGAGGAGATGGCGGGCGAGTTGCGACATGCGACGGGAGCGTAGACCACCTTGTCGGTTGATGTACGCAACGGTCGCAGTGTTGTCCGTGCGGACCAGTACGTCCCTACCCCGTAGCGGCCTTTTCAAGCGGCTCAGAGCGAGTTGTACTGCTAGCAACTCGAGGCAATTGATGTGCCAATGCAGTTGGGGAGCCGTCCACACCCCTGACACTGCATGCCCGTTGTACGTGGCACCCCAGCCGGTGGCAGAGGCATCTGTGAATACCACAGCATGCCTGGAGACCTGTTCCAAGGGGACTTCTGCCCGAAGGAACGAAAGGTCTGACCACGGGCTGAAGGTCTGACGGCAGGCCGGTGTGATTGCCACCCGGTGAGTGCCGTGATGCCACGCCCATCTCGGGACTCGGCCGTGAAGCCAGTGCTGAAGCGGTCTCATATGAAGCAAGCCGAGCGGGGTTACCGCTCCTGCCGCTGCCATATGCCCCAGGAGCCTCTGAAAAAATTTCAGTGGGACCGCCGTCCTGCCTTTGAACGTGTTCAAGCAGTTCAGCACCGACTGAGCACGCTGCTCTGTGAGGCGCGCTGTCTGAGCGACCGAATCCAACTCCATACCGAGAAAAGAGATCCTCTGCACAGGGGAGAGTTTGCTCTTTTCCCAGTTGACCTGAAGACCCAACTGGCTGAGATGCCTGAGCACGAGGTCCCTGTGTTCGCATAGCTGATCTCGAGAGTGTGCTAGTATGAGCCAGTCGTCGAGATAGTTGAGGATGCGAACGCCCTGTTCTCTCATGGGAACAAGGGCCCCCTCCGTGACTTTCGTGAAGACACGGGGGACAGGGACAGCCCGAAGGGTAGGACTTTGTACTGATATGCTCGACCCTTGAACGCAAAGCGCAAGAACAGCGTGCGTCGAGGAAGAATCGAGACATGAAAGTACGCGTCCTTCAGGTCGATCGCTGCAAACCAATCTTGGGGACGGATGCATTCGAAAATGCGTTTCTGCGTGAGCATTTTGAACGGTAGCTTGTGGAGGCTCCGATTCAAAACTCGCAGATCCAAGATCGGTCGTAACCCACCACCTTTCTTGGGTACAATGAAGTAGGGACTGTAGTGCCCTGGACTCATATCGGCTGGAGGGACCGGCTCTATCGCGTCCTTCGCCAGTAGGACTGCGATCTCCGCACGCAAGACATGGGCATCGGCTGCTCTCACTGTAGTGGAGTGGATGGCCCGAAACTTGGGGGGACGCCGGGCGAACTGAATCGCATAGCCGAGCCTGATGGTCCGAATGAGCCAGCGAGACGGACTGGGGAGCGCTAACCAGGCTCTCAGAGACCGTGCAAGCGGGACCAAAGGGACCGCAGGCGTACCCGGAGTGGGGCAGCGAAGTGGAACACAGGGACGCGGCTCGGGGGGCTCTCTCTGGGAGGCGGCCCGTAGCGGGGTCTGTGTGCGCTGTGCAGCACTTACCTGGTTCCACAGGGCAGGAGGTGCAGGAGGCGGCTCGGTGGCGTTCTCGAACTGCACACTGCTGCTCACTGGCGATAGAGGAGGCGGATGAGAGTGGTGAGGATTCTGTCCCCCCACTGCTCTCCGGGTCCCCTTCGGACCCAGAGATGGTAGAAACTGCTCTTTTATTGAAAATTTGGGTACCGCTGGTTTTAAGGCCAGCGGCGGAACACAAACAAAAGGAAACAAAAGATTTTCCACCCGGCCCTCCTCCGGGGGAAGGAGGGATGCGGTCATCGTCTCCTGAAGAGCAGTTCCCTCCATCTCCGGGTCGCCCGTCCTAGGGCTGCTTACTCTTGGCTTTGCCGCCCTTCTTGGCGGGGGCCTGGACGGGCGGGGCGCCCTGCCTGCGACTGGCTCCACGGCGCCCCTTAGGTGGAGGCTGCTGCTGCGGCGCGGGAGCAGGGGCAGACGCAGGAGGACGCCCTCGGCGACGAGCAGACTGAGGAGCCGCAGGCGGTGGGGTGGAGGCAGCAGCTGACCGCCGCGGCAGGATATGAATGATCGCCTCAGTCTGCTTCTGTACAGCCGAGAACTGCTGGGCAAAGTTCTCGACTGCGTCGCCGAAGAGGCCGGTCTGGGACACGGGGGAGTTAAGAAACCTGAGCTTGTCGGTTTCCCTCATGTCGGCCAGACACAGCCAGAGGTGGCGTTCCTGGACCACCAAAGTGGACATTGCACGACCCACAGACCGCGCGGTAACCTTCGTCGCACGAAGCGCGAGGTCCGTCGCGGTACGAAGTTCTCGGAGAACTTGCGGGTCATGACCACCCTCGTGCAGGTCCTTCAGTGCCTTAGCCTGATGAACCTGCAACAACGCCATAGCGTGTATGGCAGAGGCAGCTTCCCCGCAGGCCTTGTAAGCCTTGCCGGTTAGGTCCGACGAGTACTTACAGGCGCGCGAAGGAAGACACGGTTCTCCACGCCAAGTGGAGTTAGGGCACAGTTGCATAGCAACGGCCTGTTCCACTGGCGAGATACGCGTGTATCCCTTAGCTGCCCCGCCATCAAGGGTGGTGAGTGAGGAGGAGCCACCGGGACGGTTTCTGGCAGTGAAAGGTGCCGTCCACGTCCCCGTGAGCTCCTCATGCACCTCCGGGAAGAAAGGCACTGGGGTGGGTTGCTGAGAACCAGCGCGCGCCACCCCGAGATACCAATCATCCAGCCTCGAGGGCTCGGGACACGGTGGAGGGTTCCACACGAGCCCGATCCTGTTGGCGGCCCGGGAAAGCATGGCCATCATCTCCGGGTCCGACTCGGGCACAGCTGGCACACCTGAAGGAGGCAGCGGCTCTGAGCCGTCGTCCGCGGAGCGGTCTGACCCACCCTCCGATGCAGCGATCGACATCTGGTCGTCGCGGGGAGCGCCGAGCGAAACGACCGGTACACATCTCGAGGATGGTCCGGCACGTTCCGTTGGCAGCTGAACTGGCTGCGGAGCATGAGAGGAGTGAGGGTTCCTAGGGGGTTGGTTCCCCGAAGGAAGCGCGCTCACTGTAATCCTCAGGTCACCCATGTCACTGCCGGAAGCAACCCGCGAAGGGGGGTTGGACCGAGGTGCAGGCACGGGGACTCCGCCCCTTTGCAGGAACGAGAGTCTCGACCTCAGCTCCGAGATGGTCATCTTCCCACAATGGGTACATGACTCATCCACGAACGCTGCCTGTGCGTGTTCGAAGGCCCAGACACAGAAGGCAGCGATCGTGACTATCCCGCAATCCCAGGTAACGACCGCATCCAGAAACACACAGATAGAACGTCATCTTGAAAAAGACGCGAACTATCTGTGTTTGCTCTTTTAGGAACTACTCTCACTGGTGCTGAAGCACGCAGGGGAGCAGCCTCAGCAATCACAGGGGAATGTGCACCCGACTGTGCGCTGGGAGATCTTACTAGCCGTTAAAACAGCTTTTTTGTTTGCTCTTTAAAGAGGAGGCTGCTCACGCTGCCGTGCTGTCGCGCCCAGCACCAGAAAAAAAAGAGAGAAGTTCAGAAAAGAAAAGCCTGTAGAAGTTTTTCCACTGCAGTAGAGGCATCGAAGTGTTTGGCTCCGAAGCAAAAAGCTAACTGTGCAATCGCTCAGCTGCTCGTTAAATACCCGCGCTAACGAGGTCGCGCAGCTGATGCAAATGATTGCACGCCAATGTGCATTGGCCTGTTTTAGTTTCACTCGAAGTAGATTGGCCTCTCTAGCGAGATTCCTATTGGTCAGTCATGACCTACGTTGTAGTGACTGACCGATAGGGAACTTCAAAACAAAAAAATGGTAAGTTGATGAAACTCACACATTCTATGGTTGAATAGTTGTGCAACATGTTGAGATAGGTGTTGTTTGCATAGATTTCTTGAAAGTAGTGACATTTGTGGCATGAAAAATGGTGAGACCATATTTGATCATTCATCATTGTTCACGTAAGATTAGCGCAAGTGATAGGAAGACCATATTTAGACATACGCCCTATGCGTATAGAAAAGCCATAATAATGCATTATAGCCACAGTCTATGATTATAATGTAGGACAATAGTATTTACTAGTGCATTGGATGTTATCACAGGTTTGAATAACATTATAAAGTGATCCAGTGGGAAACGTAACACATTTATAGACATTTTCAAGCCATATTAGATATTGAAATATGTGTGGTTTTGGTCAGTTTTATGACCTTTATAACAGTTTTTAATAATTATAATGATATTTTGCACTTCTTATTATATATTTACATATATTATGACAGACTAGTCCAATGTTACTCACTTATTTTTCTTATTATTTATATTTCAGTAGATCTGCACTTCACTTTTACTCAACAAATAACTCAAACTGGGCTTGATATTGACTCAAAAATGTACTTTCTGTTCTTTGCAGCTATCTACGCGAATCTTTTACAGCAAGAGGGAGACCGTTGTGCCAGCCCACCCCAGCATCAGTGATGATGAGGGCCCTGAGGAGGAAGATGATGATGTGGCAGACCCTGACTTCCTCCCTCCCACCCACAACCTAGACACTCCAGGCCAGAGTGATATAGGCCCCTCTGCCAAGAGGTGTAATTTAATTTAAAATGTTCCTAATAATAATTTAAAATGTTCCTAAATAAATATTTTTATGTTTGTAACAAGTTTGTGTTTTTATTATATTTTTATATCTACACTTTTTAAGGGAAAAAAAATTACCCTAGACTGGCGAGGAACCATATATGGTAACTTCATTGCCCTTGATTTCCAACCTAAAAAAATATATTTTTTTAAAAACTCACAAATGTTTAGAAGTATTAAAATGACTTATAATATCCCCCAATAACACTCTATGGTTGAAATTTTGAATTTCCAAGTATTTCAATGAGTTCCCTATATGCATTGCATTATATGCTTGCATATTAATGCATTGTATTTTTAGGACTTGCATTTTTTATTGGCTCAAATTCGACATGGTTGAATATTTAAGATGTGAACACATTTTCATTATTAAAAATTGAATAATCCATATTCACCTTTCATATTTCATTTCCAAAATATTGAAACTGTTTAAAAATACAACCTATAATATTCAACAGGTAATTTTCGGTCCATTTTATTTCGCTTTACAAATTCGCTTCAACAAATTCAGTGGTTCAAATTCGACAGTAAATTCAACATTGACATCCAGGAACTGCAGGAAAAGCAGTAAATTACCGAGCGTAATCTCTATCTGCTGTAAATCTACCACAACAGCAGGGGGTGCAAGCGCGCGTTGTTGACGAAGACCGAGCAACAGTTAGAGCAAGCCATTCATTCATAAAAACACATTTATAGAAATGTAAGTGTATTTGTGATATCTTTCTCTACCGTGAACAAGATTATAATGTTATTCCCCCGATGCTGATGTACATATCAAATTTTAGGCCTACATTTGAGGTAGACATATTTCTCTTGGTTGTTTAGTTGCCTTAACTTTATATTTTAATATATGCTGCAGTACTTGGGTTTCCCTCAATACTTCAGGATTGCTGGACATATAAAACGCGTAACGTAGCTTAACTAATACAGTGATCTAAAAGACCAAACTTGCACCTTATTGAGAAGGCTGTAGGCTATATGGCTATAGGCAAGCAGATGGACTCAGAATATGAAATTTACGCGCAAAGTTTCACATTAAGCGTTTCCCAGTGATATACTGGCATAAAGTTGGCTTGACATTGGACGTTCGCAAATTTAGGGACTGTCTGTAAAGTTACACATTGGTACACACGTTTCTAACTTCAATAGCATTGGGAGAGAATGACTTGAAAAATGGTTGGTGTCAGGCATGATGCACAACCTTTTATATTTTTGATATGTATTCAAATAAATGAATAGTTACTGAAGTTAGAAACGTGTGTAATGTTGTATGTAACTTTAGAGACGGTCCCTACGCGCGAATGTCCAATGTCAAGCCAACTTTATGCCAGTAGGATATCCGTAATTTGTGGGTGAGACATGTCCTCACCACTTTTTGCCAGGGTCAATATTGTCCCCACCACTTTTGAAACCACTTCTCGCAGCACGATGTAGGCCTACATACAAATAGCCTAAACATCTCCAGTTAACTAGCAGAGCATTCATTTCGTTCGTCTGTTAAATAAGAGGCGATCTAACGCTGAAATGTGTTGTTTATGAAATCAAGTGCTCTTGCACTACGATCAGAGGCGCGGATACAGTATCTCTTGTGGCAGTCTTGGACGCGCGTTTCTATCGGCTGCGGAGACTCTCTTCTCTATTCGTTCCGGTGAAATCACAAAACAAACTGCACTCAAACGTGTCCCTGCTTGATATACAACCACTGATAAATATAATCGTTTTGATGAGGGAAAAAAACTATACGAGTGCGGATTAGAACCCAGAACCTCTGACACGCTTGGCAAAAATTCTCGCACTAACAACATACTAGATCTCATTAAACACGACAGATGAAACCCAATGTACTATTTAAATCGATTGCTGGACATCGTAATGTTATTGTACATAGCCTACGTCTGATTTATGATTTAACATTGTATTAGCAACACACACACACACCTGTCCCACCCACTATGCCACTGAGTAGGCCTATATCACAGGGAAACGCTGCGTGGAACTTTGCGCGTTAAAGCTGCCATCGGCAAAATAAATTTGATCATATTCAGTGAAATTGACACTATAATCTGACATAACAACATAAATAAAGTGGTTTTAGAAAAAAACCCGAGCTTCTAACTCCACCTGGAGCGTGTTATTTGTTTTGCAAAAATCCACCGCTCCCGGTTCATCGGGTCCAATCAGTGCTGGGGTGTGTGAGATCTGACTGTCAATCACAGGTCGTGCACACGCCACCTCTCTCGCACGTTACAATCACATGCACACGCCTGAAGTTCGCGCACTAACGAAGAGTGATGGTGGAAAAAATTCTAATTCCTCGGTTAACCTCAAGAGCTAGGAGGTCAAAAACAACACAGGAAAAGAGAAAACCTGCTGAAAAGAAAAAAAGAAAGAAAGAAAGTGACCGTGCCCGTAATAAAACCTGGATCAACATCGGATCGGCATTTGAAAGGTGGAGAGATTTACGTGATTTAATAGGGTTCAAGCTGGATGCAGAGCTTGCTACATTTCTTCTCGACAGGTAATTGTGCTTTATCAACCAGTTACTTTATTTCTTAGTGTTATGTTAGTAATCTAAGTATGTTTGCCCAAATGTGTTGGTATGCATAGCTAAGGTTAGCACTTGTTGGGCAGGTTTGTGGTGCACACGCACTGACGGGCACGAACTCGGTGGGAGGGTATTCGTTGATATTGGGGGAGGGGCACGAGAGTTGTAAACATTAAAAATTTTGCCTAAGTCCACTCAATCTGCCAGACTTGCCGACTGCAGCTTTAAGTTCATATTCTGAGTCCATCTGCTTGCCAGCAGTATAGTAGCCTGCCGCCTTCTCAATAAGGTGCGAGTTTGGTCTTTTATATCACTGTATTAGTCCATTAAGATACGTTAAGCGCTTTATATTCCAGCAATCCTGAGGGAAACCCTTGTATTGAAGCAAATCGCCGCGATATAAAGTTAAAAAATACACTTACATTTCTATAAATTAGTTTTTATGAATGAATGGCTTGCTCTAACTGTTGCTCGGTCTTCGTCAACAACGCGCGCTTGCACCCCCTGCTGGTGTGGTAGATTTACAGCAGATAGAGATTACGCTCGGTAATCTACTGCTTTTCCTGCAGTTCCTAGATGTCAATGTTGAATTTACTGTCGAATTTGAACCACTGAATTTGTGGAAGCGAATTTGTAAAGCGAAATAAAATGGACCGAAAATTGCCTGTTGAATATTATAGGTTGTATTTTTAAAAAGTTTGAATATTTTGGATGTGAAATATGAAGGGTGAATATGGATTATTGAATTTTTAATAATGAAAATGTGTTTGAAAAGTTTTGAATTGAAATATTCACATCTTAAATATTCAACCATGTCAAATTTGAGCCAATAAAAAATGCAAGTCTTAAAAATACAATGCATTAAAATACAAGCATGGTTAATGCAATGCCTATTTTTTCAAGTAGTGCAATTCAACAGGCTTTTTGTTTCAAAAACATTTGGCATTATTTTACTTCCATATTTGACTCCTTTCTCCAGATTCCATAATTCTGGAATGATCAAAGCAACCCTCTGCTTCAGTACAGCCATATACAGTAGGATCCAATAAATAGTCATTGTTAATGGATAAAGCACCTGTTTTTAAATTGTCTTTAAACGGTGGATTTCAGATGTATGTTGTGTTCCTTGTATTCTTGAGCATACAAAAACTCCTACAGCTGCATAGTGGAGCGAAGTGCTGGAGCACTATATCAATCACCGCATGCTTTATTTAGAGGACGTTCCACAGACTTACAGCATAAACAAACACAGACGGCCTACAGCAGCTCTGCAGTATAAGCTACCACTTCCTCTGATGAATTTTGGTTTCTTCACAAATTACGCAGATGTTTGTTTAATACCTAATGCTGCACAAGTTGTTTTATTAGGGTTGTTTATTTGGCCCTGTAGATCCTGTATCTTGTGCTAGTGTTGAACCTGCTGTCAAGGGAGATGACTTGTGTTATGGGACAACGGACAGGAGAATAACTGTGCTTGGCGACAGCAAGCATGCTTAATAGAGGATATTTCATTGTGCATCACTTCATGAGGCAAATACAAGGGTTAGTTGACATCACATCTAAGTATAATAGTACCATATCAGGTGTGTTTGGCACTATGAAAAGGTCTCCTAATGCCAGCGAGGTTGCATGCAATGGACCAAAGACAGACATTCTTTACTAAAATTACAGCACTTCAAAGGCTGATGCAATTATACACAAAAAGGTCTTTTTTTCAAGATTTACGCATTTAAAATAATAGTAAAATTTCATCAAATTGAATTGAATAATTCTTTCATATTATACATAATTATGAATTAAGAATTTTAAATGAGTAAAAAAAAACTAGAGCTTAAAAAAACATTTTGTGTAAATCTTAATGGAACAAGGGAATGGACCATTTAGTTTATGTGATTCGTATTCATTCATAAATATAGCTATATATATATATATATATATATATATATATTAGTTTAAGATTTGTACAAAATGTTTTATTAAACTGTAGTTTCTTTTACTCATTTAAAATTCTTAATTCAAAATATGTAAGGATTATTCAATTTAATTTGTTGGAATTTTACTATAAATTGAAATTTGTAAATCTTGAAAAAAGGCTTGACATTTTTTTGAGTATAGCAATATATTACACTGATTAGCAACCACAATAAAAAAAATCTGTATTTATGGTGATGATTAGGGTTAGGGTTCACATTTATTAAAACAAAATAACATTTTTATGAATTAAAATGTTATTATTATTATTATTATTTAGTTAAATATATTACCTTAAATGCACTATTACTTAACTTTTCGATTTATTAACAACAGAGTGGCAACTTTTCAGAAAAATCTGGAAATATAAGCCAAAAAAGCTTACAGATTAAAAAAAAAAGGTGAGGTGAAGGTGAGCTTTTCTTTAGGACAAGCCATAAAAGCAATCTAGCAAACTTTTATTTTGAGCATGAATGTCAGGTTGTTGGTGTATATATACTGTGGACCTCCGCATGCTGTCAGTCAAATATCAGAGTAAAGAGACAGGTGTGCTCTGAAGAAGAGTACTTCCTATTAAAGCACAAACGGCAGGCACTTCTAAGCTTCCCAGCTAATTATTGCCTTGGCCTGAGGTTCAGAGTTTCTTTTTAAAAGGCTTTAATGGGTTTAGAGTGAAGATCCTGTACTTCAGCCTGGGCTGCTGAATGACATGGACAGAGTGTTGGAACGCCTTAAGAAGAGCAGCCTGAGCCAAATGTGATACAAAGCTTTTTATGTTATCGCAAGATCTTTAAAGCAGTTTTATGGTGAGATTAAAGTAATGAGAACATAATCACTATTTATAAGTCCAAAATCTTACAGTGACTAAGCTGGATGTGACCTTGGAAAAGCATAACGTACTATAACCGTTGTCTGAGTGTTTTATTATTACTCTCAAGTGGAGAGATAACACACACAAAAGCAGCTGTTAAACTCCGTCTCACACTCCCAGAGTGTCACACACACCAGCAACCCACAACATGGAACGTCACCCTGTCGCCCCCCGCGACAACCTTCAAGATTTATAAGAATAAACGTGCACTTAAAAATGTTAGTCTTGATTGGTTTACAAAAAGCATCTGTCTGTGCTCACAAACACACGCACGCACACAAAAACTCAACAATCATAACAAATGGACTTCATCTCTGGAGTGTATTAGCAATGATCTCTGTGGACTTTTCCCCAAGCATCCTCCCATGAACCTCAACTTCCCCTCCGTCCTTTTTTCCCACGTCTCGGACGAATCATGCTCACTGCATGCTTGGGGAAAGCAAAAATAGCTGCTCATTTCTGGGGTATGGGAACAAGCAGCAGGACATTATTTATGCTGCATTGATTGTGATGACTTGCCCTGAGAAGAATGGGATATGCGATGGAGATCCCTCATTGGTTGAGCAGATCTATGCTCTAAAGATAGCCGGTATCCCGACGTGATGGAGCGCTAGAGAGCGGCCCATTCCTTTTTTGGTGTACTGGAAACTGGCATGATGTTGAGTTCTGCTTCACAAGTCTCCCAGCGTGCCAAAAGACCGGCATTTACTTTGTGACACAAGTATGCTGGATAGAAAATAAAATAGATAAAAAAGAAATGTTTGTTAGGTTAAACATTTTTTAATCTCCAGCAATGGAATGTTGTGATGACAGAAAAAGTAGAAGTCTCATATTCTTAAGGCCAGAATTATCTAACAGTAGATCGAAGAGACAACTGGACTGTCCCTGAATTTTTATTACTTTTAGAAAAAAATTACTTCCTGTAATGGACACATTAAATAAACTAGTGAGTGTGAAAAGCGTTTTAAGAAAGTTTATTTTCTAAAAGTCTACAGGGCCAAAAGTGCCCATAGTCGAAGAAATGGCCAAATGCTTTCAAAAATATTTTTGTATGTCCCAAGTGTGATCTATTGGACCTACATTTGTTTAAACACAGAAACCTCAGTTTACAATTGGAGACTGGAGAGTCAATTATTGGTGGCCTACTGTACTGCAGCAATGCAATATTATAAGAATAACTATGTATGAGCTCTTGCCAAGCTATTCTCAATAGAAAAGCATAATGTCAAATTGGTAGTTTGTCCCTTTAAAAGGCTCTCAAATTGGAGGTGATCATGACATCATTCTCTGAATCAGACAATGATTACATTTCAAGTTTTTCACATTTACATTTGAGTCTTCATAAGTGATTCATAAATTCAAACAGCACAATCCTGTTGGCTCAAGGCTGTGAGCTGTTGTGTCTGCCTGAGGAGGAGACGGTCATACAGGCCGTAAAAAGCTTCTTAGATGTTTGTGATCAGCAGAGATTGGTGTTTCAGGAAACATCATAAATTATTCTGTTGCATAAATGAAGGATGAGAAGAATCCGCTTTTCCTTGTCAACATCAGCTCCCTGAGGAACATCTATCCCTGTTCACTAATAGCTGAAGGCATTCAAAGCCTGAGCCAGTGGCTGTTTACAACCTGCTTCACTACATGGATGCAAATGGATCCCCTGCAAGACTGTAAAAGGTCCCGGGGGCTACAAGAAGATGGGAGGAAGTCTACAATCACAAACAGACTTGTATGTGTTTGAACTGAAAATCAAGATGTTTTTACCTTAAAAAGTGCACATTGTATTGACAGCACATATACAGCGTATTTAATATTATGATGGTAAGAAAATCTTTCTTAAAGCTACAGTATCAATTAAAACAATGGCCTTAGGCTACTGACACCATAAAGCCAAATTTACAGCACCGCCACAAAAAGACTGTAAGACATTTCATCTGCTTTGATGTAAATGGGGTAACATGAGCAGGGGTGAGACCACACAATGGCCAGAGTGCCATTTGTCCACCCAGAAAGATGGCTGCCGTATAATATTGCGTTGCTGAATAAAAATATTAATTTATTTTAGAACTTTTTTACGGTATATAAAACTTGCAGAGGTTAAAATGAATTAAAATAAGACGTTTTGGTTTACAGCAAAAAGGTGGGAAGGTGCCAGTGGATAAGGATTTTATGTTGTGTCAAGAACCATCTAGAGGGATTTGTGGTGGTATGTATCACTGGGGAAAGGATCACTTATGGCAAAGGTCCAGAATGAAGAACCAGGGACATAAGACTCTATAAGGGGGAGCACTGAAATGGTGAGGGAAGTCTCTGAGGAATGTCTGGCATCTCTGGCCATATGATGGCTCGGATAAGATGACTATTATGGAGCACCCTCTGTCCCGCAAGCCAGACGCTCCACAATTCACGCTCTGTCATCAGCAACTAACCCCACAAGTGTCCTTTTCACTTGCAAGTGGGAAATGAGGCACCTTTCTACAGAAATTAGGCACGCCTGCACAAAATCAGGATATATGCAGGATCCACAATGACAAAACTATTTCTCAGGTCATGAATCCTGAGCTGAGAACACGGAGGGGTCTGTATGACAGAGGTTACTAGGTTGGAAGCCTCATAAATTACTCTACTGTGCCTGTAAAGAGCCCATGAAATTACTTGATGAATGCAATTTTCTATCCTGTGTGTTGACGTATTTACAATGAAACAGAACATTTCAGGATATATCAAAGTTAACATGATTTGCTGTGTGTTAATGCTAGTCAGTGGCAGATATTGGGGGGAGGGACATCATTCTAAAGAGCATTTCATTTGTCAAAAATCTGTGTAGTACAGGATGAGTCATTCATATTTTTGGTCCATTTTCCTGGAAGAGAAAGACTCACAATTTTAAATGCATAGATATATTAACAAAACAAAAACCAAATTCAATCAATTTAGAGGTTAATGGCTATAGACTGAGAGATGTGACTCTGGTCGACTATATCAGACTGAAAAATCTTTCTGTTTTTCTGCCTTATATTGATATGATCAGATTTCTCATCATAACAGCAAACCACAGCATATCAAGCAACACTTTCGACATATATTTTGCCTGCTTTCAAAGACAGAGGCGCATGTTGTCTAGAAATCAGATCACATGGCAGAACTCTTTAACTTAGCTTTTCATGTCAACATTATGAAGATGTTTGAACCTGAAATCATCCTCAGCTGTCCTCCTCCACATCTCACTAATGTGTTTATCTAAAAGACTTCTGTATAATCAAATAAAAAGAAAGTTTCTTTTTATTTGAAGTTTCTCCTACCCCAGTTCAAGGTGAAAAACAACTATAAGCAAGCCATTCATTGGCTGATATCCCAGAAGAGTGTAAACACTGTGGCTCTAAACCATTGATCTTTTTGTTTGAGCGATCTGACAGCGGTCAACTAAAGCTCAACCAATGATGTGTGTTGGTTCTTGGTTCTAGAAACTGCTTTGAACACAATGGCACAGACATGGCATGCCATGTATTATTTCAGTGAATATAATAATCATGACTTAAATGTGGGTTTCAAACACAGAGAGTCCTATCATACACCAGGCGCAATGCCGCGCCAGGCCAGACGCAAGTGTTTTTTGCTAGTTTTATTTTCACGTCCTGCGCGATGTTGTTTAAATAGCAATATCATTGTTGGCACTTGGCACGTTGCTGAGGCAACTGAAATAATCTTTTTTATCTACAAATATTTGCCATGTTTGTATGCTTCTGCGCGTCCCTGCGTGTGTAATAAGCACAGTGTACGTGCGTTGTGGACTCGCCTATATGCGCACATTATTAACGCGCTCTTTAAATAACAAAAAAAATATTGTGCCATTGACTTTAGACCAGGTTTTTGTTTGATCAATGGCGCAATATTTATTTTGTTATTTAAAAAGCGCGTTAGTAATGTGCGCATATAGGCGAGTCCACAACGCACGTACACTGTGCTTATTACACACACGGGGACGCGCAGCAGCACACAAACGGCCAAATATATATAAATAAAAAGGATTACAATATAAAAGATTAATATTGCGTACATAAAAATATGGTGGAATGACTGGAATCTGGATTGTCCCGTAGATGGTCTGTTGCATGCTTTAACCTTGCACACGAGCAGATCCGTTTGCTCTCTGGAGAAGCGTAGCCTACAGTCTTTCCGCTTGCAAATTCTGCAATTGCGCGAGTGCTACTGGCTTTTAAAGGGAATGGGAGATGAGACTCTGATTGGCTGATTGCGCGTTACGCCAACAACACACCCATTACTTATTAAGAGAATAGGGACAATCCGTTTAGACCACATTTTTCCCGTTGTTAAACTAGCAAAAGTGGATTCGGACACGCCCTAAGTGCACTTGTGCACTTTAGACCATCCACTGGGATCGTTAAAATAGGGCCCCAAACGTCACGTGACAGGAAAAACTTGCTGCTTGCTTTACCTCTTTTCTGCAGGCCTTTAAATAGAGCAGAAAAAAGAAGATGTGTGACATGGCATTATCAGACTCTTTATTTACTGCATGTTATGGAATTTATTGCATTTTACTTGCTTAATTTGCAGCCCTAAAAGGGGTGGGGTTATATTGTCTAATATAACATATAAAACTCCTTTTTCAAAATGTAAAAAATGCTAAATGTCCATCCATCCATCCATCTTCTTCCGCTTATCCGGGGCCAGGTCGCGGGGGCAGCAGTCTAAGCAGAGATGCCCAGACTTCCCTCTCCCTAGACACTTCCTCCAGCTCTTCCGGGGGGACGCCGAGACATTCCCAGGCCAGCCGGGAGACATAGTCCCTCCAGCGTGTCCTAGGTCTTCCCTGGGTTCTCCTCCCAGGATGCTAAATGTATTAAAAACAATTACAAAAAAATTGCTACAAATATTTATTCGGCAGCTAAAAATACAGCCCAAAAAAGTGAATTCAACAGAAAAAAATTGCATAACATGAAAAAAACAACAAAAAGGAAGGAATTTGAAGGCACCATTGATGCATTTCAGACACAAAGGCTGTTCCACCTAGGTTTCTTATACTGCCTCCTCAGAGATCACGTGCATGTTGCACATATCATTTGTTATGAGAAGAAGCCAATCCCAAAATACTCTGTGTGGAGGATTTTTTTTTATGAATCTTAACATTTATTTTCCTTGCAGGATTAACATTTATATGCTTTGAAAACTAAATGTCCCCAACACTTGGGCCAAAGTTAGTGTGTCTGAGAATTAAAAGAGGAAACAAAACTAGACTTGTCTAATTATATAACCTCATGACCCAACAACAAGCTAAGGTATCAAGGAATCAAAATTTGCTTATAGGCCTACTTAGTAAGAGATCTTTACTTAACAACAGAGAATCTTAACCCTATTCGGACTGGATTAGTTTAACATGGAGAGGTGGGCTAATTATTACCAGAGCCTCTCAGTGATTTTAGTCCCGTCCGAATGTGCCATCTCAGTATTCGTTACGGACTATGTCAGTAAAGATTATGGCGACTTTTCCCGTCTGTAGAAGGGTCCGAAAAAATTACCTCAGGTAATACTAATCCCGTGCGACTTGACCTGCTGAAAATATGTACATAAACATTTCATCATTTTCTGATTAAAATAAGTTTTCTGTGTTTTTTCAAGTATGGAGGCACTTGAAACAGCATTCAGACGGTGGGTCTGTGGCGAAAAAGCACTTGTCATCGGGACGAAACTTCTTTTAGCTTTAGGTAGGCTAAGTGCCTATTACCAACAGAATCCAATCAGAATTTAATTAATAAATAGATCAATATTATTGTGATAATATTTTGTGTGTGTTATTTTATTTTTTATTATATTTTATTTTATATATATATATTTGAATGCACTTCAAGTCAATGTAGTCAGAACTGGTGTGTGTGCGCACGTGATATCAGGAAGCAATGTAATACACACATGAGACAGGGAGGTGACAGCGGTGTAAATCGAGTTACCCTCCCACTTCTGCTAGTTTGACAGAGATTTCTTATCCCGTGCGAATTGGCCTTTAATATTGCAGACGTCCTGTGGTAAAATTACATCACTACATGTAGGCCTACCCTTGTAAAACAAATCCCGTAGGAAAGGGGCTTTACTATTAGCTTAGCAACATTCTTAAGTCAATTGCAAATCCATTGCAAGTATAGTCCCTCAAGCTTGTAGTGTGGTGCACAGTAGAGCACTCCAGTTTATTCACTTATTAGGTTTGTTAAGACAGCTCTCTAGGTGTTGAAAGGGAGCTTTAATTAGAGATTCATTGCCTTGTGATTTTAAGTAATTAAATATACAGTTGTGTGTGTTTCACATTTTAAGAGCTATTGAAAGACAATACCTCCATTCAGAGGACAATCACCCTCTGGCCATCCACATCCACAACACATCATTTCCATCCCGATCTCCAGCACAAGATGATCCAGAGCTCTATTTTAAGAACACATAATAGCTAAAAAGTTTCAGAAGACCACAAAAATGAGGCCAATCACAATGCCAGCTTACTTAACTGCTGCCATGCAGCCTTCATATTGAGCATTAAACCAAGGCTGCTAAAATCTGTCTCTAAGCTCATAGTGATTCTCAGTTGCACATGAGACAGCAAATTCAACAGAACATGATTTATTAACATAAAAATAGTTTGGGCTTGGGATTTGTATGCTGACAAACTGATGTTCTCCAAAACTGCACTGCGGTTCTGTTTAAAATCATTCGGCCATGCCATGAAAATAATTTGATTTCTTAAGTATACATTTTAAAATATTACTTGCCAACAAAATATTCTGAATGAACTCCAAACAAACTCAAGACTGATGTAAATGACGTATAATGCCCTGCAACCTCTGAACCACAAAAGTGTCAAACCATCGAGCTAAATGGCATGAAATTTTTAACTTCATCCCACATCTGCAAACATTATTGATGTAAAGGGATCCATTAATACAACTTAGATCCATTTGAAATGAAGAATCTCTGCAGACACATGAACTGTGACCTATTCATTGTCAAGTCTAGCAGAATTTTAGAAGCAGTTAGACTGTGGCACATGGCCAGAGCTGAGCAGAGTGCAGTTCCTCTGAGGCCTCGACGCAGCCTCCAGACTTCCAAAACAAGAGCCGCATTCAGGCTTACTGCATTCCCAGCGGACAGGACTGTGGGCCCAACCGACTTTTGCAAATTAAAGAGTTCTGTCTTCAGACCACAATACTGTTTCCTCTAACCATTATGCATCTCATGTCCCCAAAGTACAGCAAATGTTCTGGAGAATGAATTTAACTGGGCATCATTTTTGGACTAAATCCGGACAGGAAGTGACGTTATTCTCTCAGGAATAGTTTTTTCATTATTTGCTGACCCATTGCTTTCCCGTATAAATTTCTGTCTTCTTGAGATTTTCCAGTCTGCTCTTTTCCATACAATGAAAGTGAATGGTAACCACGGCTGTCAAGCAGGATTATTTTCAGTGAATAACTACTATTCAAAAAGTCAAAAAAAATTGTATAGCTTCGGAAGACTTGGAATATAGTACAATATAGAATGGTATGATGCTTTTTGACTTTTTTTGGAGTTTTACAGGCTGCAATCACCATCCACTCGAATGGAAGAGAGCAGCTCGGACATTCTGCTAAACTTCTCATTTTCCACAGATGAAAGTAAAACATATGAGTTTAATTTAAATATGCATTAACTATCCCTTTAAGAAAGACTTACAGATGGAGCCTGTTGTCTCTTAATCTCTCTCTGAATCTTTCAAATTGACTTAAACTTTCCTATGATTTAAAATACCCTCAAAATTTGTTCTTTGTTTTTAAGTAGACAGTTAGTGTGGTCAGGTTCAGAAACGGAAGTGAAATCTTCCATCTGTCTTCAGTCATGTTATCAATAATGCAAAGTTAGAGTGTTGAACAAAGACTGAGAAAATGTATTGTCTATACATTCATTATTCGTTCATCATGCACTGAAATGACTGGGAGAGCGGCGTTATGGGGAACGGCGGTGTGGGAGAATCAAGATCCCTGCTGTACCTAGTTCCAGGCCCTCGCCGAGGAGATGAAGCGGGTGTTTGACCGCTTGATGGCGGGAAGAGAGGCGGCAAGGCTCCTCGTCGACCTAGAACAAGGTAATCGCTCGGTATCAGACTACTCCATCGAATTCCGCACGTTGGCGGCCGAGTGCAAATGGAACAAGGAGGCGCAGTGGGACATGTTTCTGCGTGGGCTGGCTGACCATGTTCAAAGAGAGATTTACATGCTGGATCTTCCCACAAGGTTGAACGGAATCATCGAGCTGACTCTTAGAGTGGATGGACGAATCTCCAGGATGGAGCGTCGGGGCCCTCCAAACCGATTGCCAGGTGGCATTGAAGCTCCACAAACCAGAGGCAGGGACACGGCCAAACCAACGATCACGAGCCCATGCAGGTAGGTAGAGCTCAACTTTCCCGGGAGGAGAAAGAGAGGAGGAGATCCCAAGGACTCTGTCTGTACTGCGGGGGAGCGGGCCACTTCATTAACACCTGCCCGGTAAAAGGCCAAGCCCGATGGTAAATCTGAGGCTACTATCGGGTGGGATCTCCGCCGAGAAGACCTCATCACCATCATCTGCGCTCCTCCCGGTAAGACTAAGATGGGCAACCGGCACACACGCCTGTCAAGCTTTACTGGACTTAGGAGCAGAAGGGAACTTTATAGACAGTAAGCTCGCTCAGAGACTTCAGATTCCTGTTCATTCACTCACTTGCAAGATATCCGTTTACGTACTCAATGGACAAGAGCTTCCCAATATTTCACTCACTACTGAACGTATTACACTCATCACCTCAGGCAACCATACAGAAACTATACCATTTCTACTCATGGACTCACAATTAGCTCCTCCCATAGTCCTCGGCCACCTCTGGCTCACTGAACATAATCCCCGGGTGGATTGGCACCAACACTCCATTTCGACAGGGAGTACACCGTGTTATAAGTCTTGTCTCGTGTCTGCTTCTCCTGAAACACAGAAACAGGTACAGACGGACAAGGCAGGGGATTTATCTAACGTGCCTGTCGAGTACCAGGACCTGAAGGAAGTTTTCAGTAAGTCCCATGCTGCTTCTCTCCCTCCGCACCGTCCCTACGACTGTGCCATAGACTTAATGCCAAGTCTAACGTTTAAAGGCAAGTTATACTCACTCTCTGTTCCAGAGAGGGAGGCCATGGAGAAATACATTTCTGATTCTCTAGCATCAGGGTTCATCCAGCCTTCCTCTTCACCAGCGGGGGCAGGGTTCTTCTATGTGGGTAAGAAAGATGGATCCCTGAGACCTTGTATCGACTACCGGGTTTTGAACAACAACATGGTAAAGAATACTTATCCTTTGCCGTTGATGTCTTCAGCCTTCGAGAGGTTGCAGAGAGCATCAGTCTTCACTAAGTTGGATTTACGTAATGCTTATCATTTGGCTCGCATTAGGAAGGGGGATGAATGGAAGACTGCTTTTAACACCACCAGGGGGCACTTTGAATATTTGGTCATGCCGTTGAGCCTGTCCAACTCCCCAGCGGTCTTCCAGGTACTCCTACCTGGATGACATATTGATTTTTTTTCGTCTTCTCTCCAGGAACATGTGCAGCACGTCCGACGAGTGCTTCAGAGGTTGCTAGAGAATGGCCTTTTTGTCAAGGCAGAGAAATGCGATTTTCATGCACAGTCTCTTTTCTAGGATACATTGTCTCGTCTGAGGGAGTGCGTATGGATCCTGAGAAGGTTAAGGCTGTGGTTGATTGGCCAAATCCAGATTCCCATAAGGCCCTACAGAGGTTTCTGGAGTTTGCCAATTTCTATCGTTTTATTTGCAATTTCAGCCAACTAGCCGCTCCTCTGACTGCCTTGACCTCCCCCAGAACTACGTTCAGGTGGTCCGATACAGCGGAGGCTGTATTTTCCAAACCTAAAAGTCGCTTCGTTTCGGCTCCCATCTTGGTAGCCCCTGATCCGTCACGTCAGTTTGTGGTGGAGGTCGACCCATCAGAGGTGGGGGTAGGCGCAGTTCTTTCCCAACGTTCTTCCACAGATGACAAGATACATCTGTGCCCATTATTTTCTCATCGATTATCCCCTGCCAAACGTAACTATGACATTGCTAACCGTGAGTTGTTGGCAGTCAAGTTAGCGTTGGAGGAGTGGCGTCATTGGTTAGAAGGGTCGGGGGTACCTTTTATCGCCTGGACCGATCATAAGAACCTAGAATATATCAGAACATTTCGTACCGCCCGGGTTCTAAGAACATCAAACCTGATTCTTTATTACGCATTTTTGATCGTTCCGAACGCCCATCTACTCCCAAGTGTATTTTACTATGATTACAATCAACAAGCGAGTCAGGAAACGCCAGGCGGCGTTCCTAGAGAAGGGGGTACTGTCACTGTTTATGTATTCTCTACCTTCTTCATGCCGCGTGTTTGTGTGTGTGTAGCGTGTATGTCAGTGTGGGTGTGTCCTCTGATTACCGCTAAACATCAGCGGCAGCTGTTTTCACTCTCTACTTGTATATATTCTCAGTGACTGTTATCTTGTGTTGTCAAATAGTTGTGGTATGTCCTGTGTTGGTTCCTGTCCTGTTCCGTGGTGTTCTTCGTGCCTTCGTTTCCCTGGGAGTTATTCACCGTGTCTTTGCTGCCCATTCAACTCATCGCACTTCAGGATTCTGGATTAACCCTCATCGGATCATCACCCGCCTGGTTGCCTCTTGAAGTTCCTGCGCCACTTGCCCGTTGTGTGTATCCAGGTGTTTTGTGTATCTGACCATTATTCTGTTTATTTATAATAAAGATCTTACCTCCATCTTGCTTCCCCTCACATTCATGATACTAACTTCTGAAGTTATGTGTTCCACCAGACCATATGAATATGACTTTATGTACTGCATGACAATGTATAATGAGCTTGACCATTCATAGTTATTATTAACCACATTCCCAAACAATCAGATAAGTTTGCCATGAGTATGTGCTGGTCATAAAAGGAAATCAGTCTGAAAGTAATGCAGACTCTGTGTTTGAGCAATCAGGGTGAATCATACAGCTGTAACACAGCGAGAGAGGAGGTGTTGTGGGGGTGGGGTGGATTCGCTTTCTGAAACCTGAACTTGAGCACGTTCTGTGATTGTTTGAATGCCAGGTGTGAGCAGCTGTTTGCTGGGACCCACATACAGAACAGTGAAAGCAGTTTGGGAATGTGTCCACAGATCTAGTTAGTGCTGGTGACATTAAACAGCTTTAGCTATACTGCAAACAAATCTCATAATCAGTATTTCTGTCTTGTTTTTGAGTCAAGATATCTAAACATCCTTTATATGATCAAATTTGCAAGATAAAACTGCATAGATATTAAGGCTTGTTTTAGAGTGTTTATTTTTTGGGTTACATAAGGTGCCATTAGTTAATGCATTAACTAAATTGATAATGAGCAATACATATTTATTAATGTTTGTTAACGTTAGTTAATAATGATATTGTTCATAATTGTTCATATAGTTCATGTTAGCTGAAGTTTATCAAATTAATAATATTAACAGATACTACTTTTAATTGTAATATATTATCTTGAAATTAACAAAAAATAAGATTAATAAGTGTTTTACAAGTATTTTTCATTGTTAGGTCATGTTAACTAATGTTGTTAACTGTTAACAAATGGAACCTTATTGTAAAAGTGTAATTTTTTTCTTACCCTATTTGGAAAAAAACAAAACATTTTTTTGTCTTGTTTTAAGAATACATTGTGAGGTTTATATGCTGTGCTTCTCAAGTGAATCTCACGTTTATATTTTAAATGATACTGATTTGGGAAACAAAAATACTGATTTTCATTTTCATTTATATAAAATATCAATATACATGTGACCCTAAACAGTGAATGGGAACTAAATATAATAAAAGAGCACATTTCAACCAGACAGTTCTTTCTAAACAGACCATCTGTGAGTTTAAAACTGTAGAGGTAAATCTGTGGCACAAGACTTTTTATTCCAAAGCAGATTTTCATTTGACATCCTGAAAAACTGCTAATGATAATATTTAATTCTGGAAAGCCCTCCACACACAGCTCATATGATGATATCCAACACCACATACCACACTTTCCAACATTGTCTGATTCCCTTGACCACCATGTCATTGACATTTTCTTAACATTTTTAAAGTGCACACTGCAGTTTTGATATCATTTTTCACAAACCAGTTTTACACATAGCCCTAATTTAGCAAATTTTGCGCAAATAAAAACTTTTGCAATGATTGAAATATTATAAACTGTGCAGTATCTAATGGAGGCAGAAAAATTAAATACTCTTATTTGGAAATGACTAAGCTCCAAGGAATCAAACATTAATAATTCCAGCTGCAAAGGAATTGTGGAGCCTCTGATTTCACTGTTCACTTACAGAGTTCAAAACCATCTACCATCCTTAGGAAAGACTTTAAAGTTTAAAGTCACACCTGTTTCAGTTTCACATGTTCCTTCAGAAATCATTCTAAAATGCTGATTTATTATCAATGTTGGAAACAGTTGTGGTGCGCAATGTTTTTTGGAACATTTTTCAGGATTCATTGATAAATAAAAAGTTAAAAAGAACAGCATTTAATTAAAATAGAAATTAGTTAAAGTCTTTACTATCAATTTTCATCAATTTAACACATCCTTGCTGAATAAAAGAAAGTAAGAAAATTACTGACCCCAAACTTTTGAACAATTTTAGGGTACAAGTACGAACATTAATGTACAAGTTCTCAAATTCACATCTATGTGCTCTAGCTACTATTTTACTTTCATAGGCTGTAGCCTATACCGGGTCGCCGATAAGATTAAGATTAAGTAAAGCGAAGATATGCTGTTTTTGGATATTGGTACAAAATATTTCTATTTGAGATAAATGCTGTTCTTTTTGTAACTTTTAAACTCAGAATCCTTAAAAAAGTATCAAAGGTTATAAGTATATTAAAATAGAAAACCATTATTTTAGATTGTAGTAATATTTTACAATATTACTGTTTTTTAATTAAAAAATGCAGCCTTGATGAGCATAAGATACTTCTTTCTAAAACATTAAAAATAGTAATGTTTCCAAATTTTTGACCAGTATGTATGTATGTTTATATATATATATATATATATATATATATATATATATATATATATATATATGTATGTATGTTTATATATATATATATATATATATATATATATATATATATATATATATATATATACAGTATATAACAAATATATGCATAGGCCTATATGCATGCCCCTTTTTTACATTTGAGCCCCTGCCATTGGGGAGCTCTCTGCACGTCCCTGCTGTTCTCTCTCTCTCTCCCTCACTCACTCACTCACACTCACTTGCTAATAGTCAATACTTTTGCAAGCTGAAAAGCAGCAGCATGCATTTACAAAAACTTTGCAATTGGAAAGCTATGGCAGAGTTTATGAAGTCTGCTCACTTCACTGCATAAAACATGCTCTTGACGGTAACAGCAGCAAGTGACCATTGCTTGAAACATTATGTTGTAGCATATGTCATGCTGGACTCTTACTTTAACATGTTTAAAATTCAAAGATAAAGCTGATCGCTTTTAACTGAAAGCAAATAATTATAATATTAAAAATCATGTTTAATTTCTATTCCAATAATGTCACTCAAAAAAATACTGTTTTCAAACAGGTTTCCAGAACACTTCGCCTGTCTGCCACTGGTTGGCCAAAAAATATATAGTTGTCGCAAACTCACACCATTGTTTGAGCATTTCTATGTTGGGCTTGTCGGGATGATCAAACAAACAGAATAATGTTTTGTTAAGGCTACAGTGTTTACATTTTTGGGAGAAAATTTGCTTGTTTTTTTTTTTTATTCTAAGTATTTCAACTAAAATAAAAACACTGAAAAATGACCAAAAAAACTCACTAATTCTATTAAATGCATCTCCTCATAAAACTACAAAAAATGGGAAACAAGCTTGTCAAATGCAATAACGACTTTTGCTGAAAACAAGCCAAGCCTTCAAACTTCAGTTTATATAGCAATAGTTTAACGAGAGTGCAGGGATTTTTAGCAGAGATCTGGATTGTGTCAGTTTAATCTCAACAATACTGCATTACCCAGACACATATTTATACAACACCGATAGACACAGAATTTCATACGCAGGTTTCTTCTTCTGTTAAAAGGATCAATATTTAGAGCATAGATATGGGTAGAACGGAAAAATAATGCATATTCATGCATAATAAGCATACAGATTATTCCTGGAAACCCAGTGGCAAGAGGCCACACTAGAGAACATCTAAGTCTGAGCAGAAACAGAGAGCAGTATGAAGGGGAAATTACTCTCAGTTGAGCACAGTGATTGAACACTAATGGATGGTCAGCTGCTATCCATCACTCAAATAAACTAGGGCTCAGACCCAGAATGCCTCTCAACAACAACAAATATTGTAGCACACACTGAATGCAAGGCATGCAGTAATCGTCACTAATGGCATGTGATGAACACAAAAAGCTCAGACAGAGGATACGGTCATATCTGAAGTGGCCATTCCTATAGCCTAGTTTACTTTTTTTAACCTCACAGACTGGAATAAATGAAATAAAACTTCCCTGAACAACCGTAGCACTTGATATGACGTAGCTATGTAAAGGACCTTGGGAGCACCAATAACAGAGATGCAAGATGGCGCCAGTTTGTATAAAACAAAGGAGTGTTAGTCTTCAGAGTGATATGAGAGATATTGAAGTAGCGGCAGTTTCATTTATCCAGATCAGTGGAATGATATTCAGCTTTGCCATGAATGACAACGAACACTCATTAAAAACAAACAAGTATTTCAGAGTACCATGTCATGAAAAGAAAAAACATGTGCCTTTTATTTTTTGTTTAGAATATACATGCTATTTAATGGTTTAGATGGTTTAAAATGTTTATAAAAAAAAATGACTTTTGTTCAGCAAGAATGCTTTAAATTGATTGATTGACTTTTACATTGACACAAAAATTGTATTTCAGATAAATACTGTTCTTTTGAACTTTCTATTCATCAAAGAATCAAATAATGTATTACGGTTTCCACAAAAATATTAAGCAGCACAAGTTTTCTTTCTTTATTAGCAAATACGCATATTAGAATTTTAAAGAATGCTTTCTGAAGGATCATGTGACACTGAAGAAGTGGGTAATGATGATGAAAAATCACGGGAATAAATTACATTTTAAAATTTATTAAAATCATTTTAAATTGTAATATTATTCACAATATTACTGTATTTACTGTATTTCATCAAGTAAATGAGCATTAGAGACTTCTTACAAGAACATTTTAAAAAATCTTGCTGACTCCAAACTTTTGAACAGTAGTATCATGTTTTACCATTTTAGAAAGAAATCTTGCTAATCTTGTGTTTCTTCAAGTAGCTTTAATGTTGACTATTACACTACCCATGAATAAGTGCATCAGTTTCAATCTCAAGACAACAATTTAAACATAATATTCTCACTAAATATGAATATATTATATATAATTGACTAATACCATGGCTGTTTTACATAAATGAGTGTTGGAGCTTACACTTTAAAGACAATTTTAGCATAGCATGCTTAAGACATCCTTACTTCCTTTTCCGATATTTAAATTAAATACAAAGACCTTGACTGTTTTACTACTTGTCTTTGTAAGAGTAAATGCACATTATCTTTGACTTAGCCCTGAGATAGAAAATGGCCTTTAACCCTTAATTGGATGGTGTCAAGAATGACAATTTGTTTCTTTATGTGCTAAAATGTTGAGATCCAAGTGCTCTAAGTCTTTCAATGACTCAGAGAGGGAGGCATCTCTTCAAAGCATCACTAAAGCTTTGTTCACTGTATGCACTTCATACAAACCATGTTCAACTTTAATAAAGTGCTAATGATGGATTCCACCAACTTGGAATAGTAACGGTCCAAATTAGATATCCTGAATAGTAATCAATAGTTAGTTTTGATTACCTAATTATTTAAAGAGAATGCTGCAGAAGCAATAAGTGCTGCACATTTACAATCACTGGGAACAGTTATGGATAATATTACACAGATAAAAATCAAATGCACCATAACAGACCTAATCCATTTATTTTAGACTACTGATCTTGTATATTTGCCCTTGTTTCAATTGGAAAAGTAGATAACGAAAACAAAAAGTGTTTTAAGTCTATTTTCTTTAAAAAAAATTCTCTGTCAAAAATAAATCTTTTTTTTTTTTGCTCTTATTTTTAGTTTTTTAAACAAATTACAAGAAAAAAAACACCTTTTGGGGGGGAGTAGTGAAATTAGTACATTAAAGCACCAAGTCAGATTTGACCACATCAGTTTGTAACTTACTCTATATTATCAGTGTCCGTTTCTAAATCAGCAACAGCAGTTAAAAGGCTGAAGGATGTGACACTACAGATTAGGTCAGAACTCCAAAGGTGTGCAGCAGGAAAGGAAGTCAAGGAGGAGGAAAGCAGGAGGCTGAAACAGTAGGTCAGCACAACAAGGAAAAGCATGAATAGTGGTCAACGGAAGAGAGGATAATTACCCAAAAGAATAAGTAAAAAATAAGAAATAGTGAGGAAGTTCAGCACAGATGGGGAGATAAAAGGGTGAGTGAAACAAAAACTTAAACGTCCGTTAACAGATGCTTCTGAACAAAGAAAATGGGGATGCAGTTCCTTCCTTTCCTTGTCGATCCTCACATCTAATTAAACCAAAATGTAGTAGTAGGCCACTCCATCATGTATTCAACACAGCTCCAAAACACATCTGCAAGCTATGATCCAGTGATTCATTACAAATTAGATAATCTCGTGGTAAACAGTCTTAAAAAAAACCTGAATGTTATCTAACCAAAGGCCGCGTGAAGGCAATGACATAGACCTGCTACTGTGTCTGGCACAAAACTCCTTTCACTGCTAGGACTGAAGTTCCTCCAGTTAAGAACATCTCCTCACATCAGGCTCCTTCGCTTATCCATAATGCTACAATAACGTTGTTTTACCCATAAGTCATAACACTGTGTCTTTTTCTACTCAATTAAAATGCATAAAAATGAGGTGTTACAATGCAAAAAATGTCAACCTTCAAAAAACAGTTTAATAATCAAATAATACATTACATTTAAAAATCTATAAATAAATTAAATGAAAGAGACTTTTAAAGATCATTAAAGTTAATTTCACATTTTTGGCCAAAGAATATCAAGGTGAAATACTCAATACTCACTAAAGACTGCTTAAGTTGAAATCAGCAAAATTATTTCACTTTCTTTTAATTCAAACCTGCATGTGGTGTGTTGGTAATAATGTTAAAATGTTGTTGAATAATTTTTGCAACGTATTTGCAAATTTTACATTTATATAAAATAATAATTATTATTTAAGTATTATGTTACCTTGTTTGTGATCTGAAGCATAAAATAATTTGGTTTTGAAAACCATTAGTTTAATTACAATCATCCTAAGAATTTGAATAGTTAAGCTTTTATCACCCCAGATGCAGCATGAATTGTGAATGCATTACATGTACAATGTTCTCATTAAATTCTCATGAGCGATGAAAGCATCTCACCATTTATGTTGTAAACTTCCTCGCACAATAGAAACTTTGACTTACTTTTGCACGTGAGGACGATCAGTCCCACGACCAAGGGCGCGATATAACGGAGGGTCATGTCTTGCTGATCCGAGGTTTGATGTAAGGAGATTGTGCGCGCTGGAGAGCTGAAGTGTCCTGCAGATCATCAGAGAGGGCAGATGTTTGCACAGAGAGCGCGTGAAGTGCGGAGAGATGAGTGGGAGGAACCTACAGTGGGCTGCGCCCTACAAGCCACACTGCAACACTAACGCACATCAAACACGAACATTAGCAGTAGTCACGATTTAAATCGTTAACATGCCTGTCATTTCAGCTTATACGTGTATTTTTCTTGAAACTATATGTATAAAGTTTGTGAACCCTTCAGAATTTTCCATATTTCTGCATACATTTCACGTCAGCTTGAAAGAATTTGACCCATTCATTTTCAAACACTGCTTCAATTCATTGATGTTGTCAGTCTCCCTGCATAAACTGCTTTCTTCAAGTTCTTCCACAACATTTCTGTTAGGTTAAGGTCGGGACTTTAATTTTGCTATTCCAAAACTTCTGCTTTAACCATTCAAGACTTATGTTTTCGGGGTTGTTTTATGTTGACTCTTTGTGCTACAGTTCCAAGACTGACACCCTTGACTTTGTGATGCAGCTTCATTTAGCTTGAACAATATTGGTATGTCACATGTCACTTACATGCCAAATGGCAATATTACAATTTTTTTATTTTTTTTATTTTTTTAATTATCATTCCATATTGGCCTAAATTGGATTTTGCTTATTTTAGGTATACAGGCTTATTTCACTTATATTTAGATCTTTAAAAACACCAATTATTTTCAAAATGAATATACTAGTATACAGTATAATGTTGTGATTTCTAAATATGAGTAATTTGTTTTTTTATTTATTTAGACGAAATATAGAATATTCATATTAATATATTTCATTTTATTATATTCATGATAATTGATTTTATATGAATATCTATTATCAGCTATAACATGGAAATTATAATCGGCTAATATCAGGCCAAAATTATAACTTAAACCAAAAATTAATATTTTTTGTAATTCATCTGTCCACAAAACATTCTTCCAAAACTCTCCTGACTCCAAAAATCCTCATGGTCTTTTGACAAACTTTGGATTCTCCATGCTATTCTGCCATGCACACCATTTTTGATCAACTGTCTGAAGACTCTTTGCACTTAACACTTAGACTAAGCAGAAGTAAAGATCTCCTGGAATATTCTTGCATTTTGCATCCTTTGCATTCTTGCAAGTTTTATATTTATTCAGAAGGGCATGACTTCTAAACGCACACATGATTTTTATCCCAACAAAGATATTCCCCAATGGATCATTTTGTTCAATAAATGTGTGAAAATTAAAAAAAAATAAAAAAAAAATAAATAAATTGGATCTTTAAAATCTTTATCTAGTTAAATAAGTTAAAGATCTGATGACGGTGCAGGTCAAATGAATGCAAACATGTGGGTTTTCTTAGATAATGCATTGCTGTTTGGGTGAGAGATGTGTGTCTTTGGATGTCAAAAATTAAACTTCAGGAGACATACAATCTAAATGTGTGAGTAATATACCTGATATTTATTCAGTCCATGGAGCCTGAAGCCTTATTCAGTGCTTTCTATATTTATCAACAGTCATTATAAATGCTATTGTTCTTGATAATGAGCCTTTTAGTTGGCTTTTTAAATAGTTTCTAAATTGACTTTATTTGAACTGTCTACCATTAGTGGATGAAAAACAGATTCAGAGAGGCTGTAATCTGATCATCCATCCAATGATCTACTGCTGAGAACTAATTACAAGACAAACCAAGGAATATGTTTTTGAAAATAGGCAGGAGATTTCCTGTGGGACTACAGTCAAGAATCAATTTGACATGGTTTATCCCCTCACATGACCAACCCAGTGTTGAGATAAAAAACATTTGGTTGAAAGCTCAGTATGAAAGAATATAGTCAAGGCAGAATTCGTCAAAGTAATATAGGTGCCACGATTTGGTTATGTTTCATGTTCCTGTTTCATGTCTTTCATGTGATCCCCTGTTCAAGTCACGTGTCCCTGCCATGTGTTCCCTTGTCTGATGTGTCATGTTGTCATTGGTTCATTGTTTCATTGTTCACAGGTGTCCCTTGTCTTGTCATTAGTCTTGTGTGTATTTTAGCCCTCATGTTTGCCATTTGTCTGGGTCAAGTTTTATTCCACTGTTTGGTAAGCTTTGTCTGGTTCTAATTTCATGCCATGCTTTTTTGTTTGTTCACGTTATCCTAAATAAACTGCGCTTGGGTTCTCATCCACACTTGCCTCCAGTGGACTCCTTTACAATATATACGTTTTTGGCTGTAATTTGTGAGTATGATGTTGACAGTTGTTCTGGCAACCCCTGGTAATGTTTGTTTGCACATCTGGAGGAGAGTGTGGCGGTGTTCTGCTGACTAAACACGAGATGCAAATTCAGTTGGTCACTTTTTATATCACTTCATAAATCAAAGTAAAATTTTGTACAAGTTGTCAATTTTAAATTACTTTGGCTGATTTAAGTAGAATAGAACTGCAGGTAACACAAAATCAAACCAATGGCATTATCTTGAGAAAGAACAAATGCATTTCTCAAAAAACATTTCACAAATAAGTTTAATTAGGATTAGAACTATAGATATACTGTTCAAAAGATGACATGTTGGCATTAAATAAATTATTTGCACATTTCCTGGTTGTCAAACATTAGAACATGTTTATAGTCAATGGTTGGTTCCAAAAGCTGAAAAATGCTGCCTTCAGAGGTAGGTAGGAAGGCATCAAGGCACGTCTGAATCCAATGTTAGCGTCACTTCCTGTCTCCTGAGATCCCTTCATCCAATTGATTTTTGAAGCCTCCATACAGTGAGGGAATTAATTATTTGATCCCCTGATTTTGTAAGTTTGCCCACTTACAAAGAAATGAAGTTTCTATCATTTTTATGGTAGGTTTATTTTAACGGATAGAGACAGAATATCAACCAAAAAAATCCAGAAAAAAAATTATTTGTGTAAAGGTTATAAATTTATTTGCATTTCAGTAAGTGAAATAAGTATTTGATCCCCAAGCAAAACATGCCTTAGTACTTGGTGGAGACACCTTTTATTGGCAAGGGTTAGATGTTTCTTGTAGTTGGTCACCAGGTTTATACACATCTCAGGAGGGATTTTGGTCCACTACTCTTTACAGACACTCTCAAAATCCTTAGATTTTCTTGGCTGTCGCTTGGCAATTCAAAGTTTCAGCTCCCACCACATATGTTCTATATGATTAAGGTCTGGAGACTGGCCAGGCCACTCCAAGACCTCAATGTGCTTCTTCTTGAGCCGCTCCTTTGTTGCCTTGGCGGTATGTTTTGGGTCATTGTCTTGCTGGAAGACCCATCCACGACCCATCTTCAGTGTTCTGGCTGAAGGAAGGAGGTTCTCATCCAAGGTTTGACTGTACATGGCTCATCAACCCCTTAATACAGTGAAGTCGTCCTGTACCCTTAGCAGAGAAACAGCCCTAGAGCATATATTTCCACCTCCGTGTTTGACTACAGGGAAGGTGTTCTTGGAGTCATATTCAGCATTTCTCTCCCTCCAAACATGTTGAGTTGATGCCAAAGAGCTCAATTTTTGAACCGCACTTTCTCCCAAGCCTTCTCTGAATCATTAGATGTTTATTGGCAAACTTGGATTTTAATCCATTGCGGCATCGTGTGTTACCAAAGGTTTGCTTGGTGACTGTGGTCCCAACTGCCTTGAGATCATTAACAAGCTCCTCTCATGTAGTTCTGGGCTGATCCCTCACCTTTCTCATGATCATCCTTACCCCATGAGGCGAGATCTTGCATGGAGCTCCAGACCGAGGGCAATTAATTTTTCATTTTGTATTTTTTCCATTTCTGAATAATCACACCAACAAAATTCTCCTCACCAAGCTTCTTGCTGATGGTCTTTGTAGCCCATTCCAGCCTTGTGCAGGTCTACAAGCTGGTCCCTGACATTTAACGGATCGTTGGTATTGCCCATGGTGGTGGAGAGGTTGGAATGGAAGATACAGATTCTGTGGACAGGTGTCAACTGGCATTAGGAGTACTTTCTTAAAGTGACAGGGCTAATATGAGTACCACATGGGCACATAACGAATCTTTGTAAGGCCGAATTTGAGCTGGTTGGTAGGGGATCAAATACTTATTTCAGTCGATCAAATGCAAATCAATTTACAACTTTTATATAATGTGTTTTTGTGAATTATTTTGGTTGATATTCTCTCTCTATCTGTTCAAATAAACCTACCATAAAAATGATTGACCCTTCATTTCTTTGTAAGTGGGTGAACTTACAAAATTAGCAGGGGATCAAATAATTATTTCCCTAACTGTAGATGTATCATTTACGGCCTTTAATATCCCACAATCCTGTGCTTTACATTCTGTGACAGTTGAACTAAAAAAAAAAGCATTTTGTGTTCATTTTGTGTGTAAATGTAAATTTTTGGACAACATTTTCCACTTCTGATGTCACTTCTAGTGAGAAATTGCTATAGTAATTGAATATTTTCTTAGTTATCACCAAAGCTTGCTCTTTTTTTGCTGTAGATCCTTAAACCATTAATTACGCTGCCTCAGAAGTCTGTCCGAAATCGGTTTTGTGATAACCTTCCTGCACAAATGCTGCCAAGTCATTGCCTGATAAGGCAGCGAGGAAACAAGTCAGCTGCCAATTTTTTTATACATCGATCTAGATTCTAGACCAAGAGTTCTAAAAAAAAAAAAAGGTTTGCATTATCCATGCAAAGAAATTAAAGTTGAGGCTACCATTCTGGATTTGTAGTGTATATAAGTCACACTCTGATTTTACAAATGTAATATCAACTGGTCTTAAAGGGTTAGTTCACCCAAAAATGAAAATTAAGTCATTAATTACTCACCCCCATGCTGTACCAACCCCGTAAGACCTTCGTTCATCTTCGGAACACAAATGAAGATATTTTTGATTAAATCTGAAAGGTGGATCACTGCTACATAGGCTGCCTAAGGGAATGAAACTTGACGGCTCAGAAAGTCATAGAAGAAAATGTTTAAATATTCCATGTGACTACAGTGGCTCAACTATAAGTTTATAAAGCGACGAGAATACTTTTTGTGCGGGGAAAAAAAAAAATAAATAACGACTTTATTCGACTATTCCTTTTCTTCCTTGTGGGCCTGAGACGAGAGTTCAAGAGATTTCCACGACGCATGCGCCAGAACTGAGAAGAGAACGTTCTTCTTCTAATACTTCTTGGTCAGTTCTCGTGCATGCGTCGTGGAAATCTCTTGAACTCTCATCTCAGGCCCACAAGGAAGAAAAAGAACAGTCGAATAAAGTCGTTATTTATGTTTGTTTGTTTTTTCGGAAAAAAAGTAGTCTTGTCGCTTGATAAACTTATAGTTGAGCCACTGTAGGCACATGGAATATTTAAACATTTTCTTTAATGACTTTCTGGGCTGTCAAGTTTCATTCCCTTAGGCAGCCTATGTAGCAGTGATCCACCTCTCAGATTTAATCAAAAATATCTTCATTTGTGTTCCGAAGATGAACGAAGGTCTTACGGGGTTGGTACAGCATGGGGGTGAGTAAATTAATGACTTAATTTTTATTTTTGGGTGAACTAACCCTTTAACATGTAGAGAAAGAAAGATATAACTATTCACTAAATGAAAGAATTTAAGAACTATCGTTATGTGAATGATTGTTATGTTGTAACATGCCTCTGTATAAACATATTTAAAGACAAGATAAATACAAAATTTAGACAAGCTTATGGGGCACATCTCTCTTCTGTCCATTAAACGTGCATCCTGTTTGACAAGCCCTGCTTAACACAATGTGTTCTGCAATTAGAATAATTCACATGACTGAATGAAGAGTTCAAATCCTGTTGTAACTTAAAATAGAAAATGGGTTGTGATTTGACTGATGATAACGCACCAGAATGATTAACATCTATACATTGTCTTGCTTTCTTGAAGTGGTGGAAAGAACCCGGCTTTTCCTTCAACGACAGGAAGGAAGTAGGAAAGAAGTCATTCTTTCCATTCTGGATGCTGGGGAATGTTTTTCTGGAGTTATCTGCTTTTATGAGAGGGGCTATTGTCTGTTAAACACAAGGGTGGTGGCTGTGAACGTCTGAAGAGTGAAGGGGCTCAAGGGCATGAAGCAGAAGACATTTAGGGTCCTATCTGTGCAATAGAGTCTTCACAAAACAGGGTTTGTTTAAAAAAAAACTGACATCAGTGGTTTTCATCACGGCAAAAATGCTGTTTCTGTGGTGATAGGAAGAATTTATATATTTAAATATATTAAGATTTACATTTGTATATTCAGAGTTATACAATAAATATAAATTATAGAATAAATATGTTAGCCTTTGTAGGCTTGCATATGCATGTCTCAGAATCTTTTGGAGCACTAAGTAGTATTTCCTTTGTTTGGGATAGAAGTCTGATGGGGAAGGATCACGCCCTGGTAAAAATGAAATCACCGGGAAGGCAAATTTTCACAGACTAAGAATATAAGCCCAAGGGATTGTAAAATTGAACATTTAAATATTTTCTCTACCCCTTTCATGCTCCCTTCCTATGCTTCTTTTTAAACTCACTCAAGTGTTGAACTTGGCTGGAGCCTGTGGGCTGCTGTGGTATGTGAGGTCGTAGCCTAGGTTGTGACCAGACTGCACACCAGTGGTTTCTTCTGTTGAGAGTTTGTGTTTTCCCATAGAAGCCTCTGGATTACTGCACCATCAGTCTGTCTTTAACCGAGTGACTATTAATAGTTCTCCTCATATTGCTTTTGATAAACTTCCTGACTCAAAACAGTACCAGCTGCAAGTTATCAGTCTTATTAAGTTCGAAATCTGGGTACGATCATTAAAATTTCACCTTAATTGAATTCAGTAAAATTCACCAAAAATCACATACATAAAAACCACAACAACAAAAAAAGTAGAAAAGCAAACCTTTAACAAATAGCAAACAAATAACCTTTAACAAATAACAAACAAATAAACATGATATTTTTTTTCATAAACTGTGAATATTAATATAATTGTATGAACAATAAACAATATAAACAGCATTGTATTTATTAAACAGTGAGAATTAGTCCTCAGATGCCATGTCCGTAATTTACAGCAAAACATCTAGCATTAACTCAATCTCAAAAGGATTCATTAAAAGAAGTTATTACTCCACCACCTGCGTAACATCTTTAACCAACGAGGTTGAATGACAAATTTGCAACAATACGGTTTTCGGAAACAGTCGTTACTAGCTAGTAGATTTCTTCAACGATGCATTGTACTATGGTAGTTAAACAGCGAGTTACGTCGTTGTATGGACAACGCACCCCAGGACGATAGCCCACAGAAGAATTGACGGAGAGAGGAGCCAAGGTGGCGATTTGGCTGACAACACCAGGGCACAACTAACAGAGATGAAGCCACTGGAAGTGGAGCTCAGGGCACAGATGGAAAGCAGATCGGGACGGCTGACACCGATGGTCCAGAAGGCCATGGCGAAACCGCAGCGACTAGCATCCGAGGTGGAGCCAGAGTGAATGAGGACCAAAGAGTAGCTGGAGGGAAGGTGGAGCCTGCTGGAGCCGAATGGGTGGAGAGTCTGTGGCGCAGGCAGGGTGATGGCTGATGTGGAGCCTGAGGAACGATGGAGTCCAGTGGAGCCGTATGAACAATGATCTCTGGTGGAGCCGAGGGTGGGAAGAGCCAAGGTGGACCCAACAGATCGATGGGCCGAGGTGGAGTGATGGGATCAGTGACTGGAGGCGGAGCCGGGAGATCCCCTTGCTTGGACAAAGCTGGTGACCGGAAGACCTGAGGCTTAACCACACTGACAGGCTTGTTGAATATTGTAGTGGAGGTGGGAGAGCCAAATTCAGCGACGACAACAGCCGGTGCTCCACGCGGAGATCTGAACCATCATCGAGTTTAAACCCACCATCTGGGATTAAATGAAGAAACAGAAAAAAACTGAGACAGACTAAATCCAGAGGAACTGCAGCAACATGTCCAAGACACTTGAAGAAACCTACCTGCAAATCTTTCGTACTGTGAAAACTTTTAGGCACTTGTGTAAAAATGCTGTAAAGTGAGGATACTTTCAAAAATAATATCATAAATAGATTTGATTTATCAATTAACCTCTACTAAATCAAATCAATATTTGGTGTGACCACCCTTTGCGATTAAAACCGCTTTTGTCCTGGTACACGTGCCCATAGTTTCTTTGCAGGTATCTTCAAGCGTCTTGGAGACATTACTGCAGTTCTTCTGGATTTAGTCCATCTCAGTTTTTTCTTTTTCTTCATGTAATCCCACATTTTACAACACATCAGAGTGTTAACACTTTGCAAGAATGTTTTTGACCCTAAATAAGAAAAAGTCATAACATTTCAGGCTATTTTTCTGACAACTCCGAAATGGGTCAAAAAATCTAAGGGCCTATATTAAGCAAGTAAATTGCAAAAGATTAGCAAGCTCTCTTTCTTGATGATGTGCATTCGAAAAGCAGTTTGCTCAATGAACTTATGAAAACACAATTAGCTAATTAAAGCTTGTTTAAGTCCATTCAAACACACAATTTTTGTTGAACAAACTTAATCAAAGTTTTGTAGAGCAAAAAGCTAACGGAATCCAGTAAACCTTTCAAAAATTAGACAACCAAACTAACTCTGTTGAAGCTCCTCCAGCTAATTGCTAACTAACAATGACACATGGTAGCAAGCTAACAGGTACTGCTAAAGCTAAAGCTTTTTTTTAATAGTCAATATTGATTAGCCCAAAAGCTAAGCTCCACTCTTCTCCGCAAAGGTAACCACAAAAACTACAACATAACAAATGTTCAACATAAATGAACCTAAAACACTAATAAATATTTCCCTTTAAAACATATGCAAAACAACACAGTCCCATGCAAATCATGCTGCTAATTCCACTGTTCAATTTCACTCGTCAAAAAACATGATTAATGTTGTCTCAACACAAGGGGATTCAATTAAGTTCCATTTTCCAAAACGACTGTATGTAATGTAATTAAGTTGTGACAAAATGTTTATGAATTGTCCTACCCATTAAAGTTTCAAGAATATTTTGTGGACAAGGAAAACTTCAATACAACATAATGTGTGCTAAGAAACCCACATCTTTTCAAAACTACTTTTTCATGTTGTTGGTCTGAACAGAATCCAACAGCTATCGTCACATATGACAGGAAATACATGTTTTCTTAAGGCATGGGTCAGTGAAACAATAGATCAGCCATCAACAAAATGACCTATTGTCGCAATCAATTCACCGGTATTTTGTTTCCCTCATGAGAGAAGGTTTCTTTTAATGCTCAAGGTAGCAAGGAGCAGACAGGAGCGCTTAAGAACTGTCATCGACTTTAATTGTGTGGAAGTGACCTGTAGGAATGGAAAATACAGCACTTATGTTTTGCTTTATGCACTAGAAGAAGGAAATCTGTCAAAGGAAATCTATTCTCCAGGGCTCTTTTACTTCAAACGGGGCCTCAGATCAGTGTAGTTGTTGTTTTTTTTCCCAAGAGGCCCTTAGCAGAGAATGTCAGCTTGGCCTTTAAACAAAGGTTAAACAGTGTTTGACCTGCAGAACAGAAGAACTGCATGGGGTTCAACACGTCAAATTGTGTGTGTTTGTGTGTGTGGTTTGAATCTTGATTAGGAAATCATAATTTTGTTTGTGTCCATGCAATTTAAATGAGCAGATGAGATGATAATCATCATTAATAACATTTCAAATAAATGTTTTCTCATCAAGTCCACTTCATGACAGAACAGACATTGTGATGACTGAGCTGTAGTGTTAAAAAACAAATATGTAACAATTTTTTTAAATCAACACTTTAAAATAACTCAACAGAGATTGGGACTATATAACACATTTAACTACAGTATATCAGTGAACTGTATCTTTATTCCTGCGCAAAAAACATTTGATATACATACTGTAGGCTATATCAAATGCTTTCGCTCAGGAATAAAGATACAGTTTACTGAACACCCATTTTGTGACAAAATATCCTTATAGCGGGGCATGTTGTCACACTGTATGGGCGGTAAGCAAACAGATTAGGATCAGCCAACAGGAAAACAATTATGATAGACAAAATAATTCATGAATTGAATTGGATCCTTTTCAACAAAAAAAATGAAAAATAAAAATGTCAAAATTTATTTAATAGGCTATATATACCTGTTTTTATCAATATTTATAACATTTAAAACACACATGACAACTTTATATGGCATGATATTAAAATTGCCTAGTCTGTGAAACTTGAATTTGGAAAAAACATTCAAGTTTGAATAGTTTTAAGATGTTTAAAACAACATACACAATTACTGATAGCGGAAACATAGACCTAATTGTGTAACTGTTTAAACCTTTACTGTAGACCTATTTGTGTAATAGCCTATCCCCATTCATCATTCCTAGTACAAACTGTGATGGCATGGTTGAGAATTTAAAACAAAACAGTGAAAACGTTTAAAATGGCATCAAAGAGCAAAGTGTACATGTCCAGGGACAAAAGCCAAATGCCTGTAATAAAATCAGTTATTTAATCAAGCTGCCAATACAATACAACTGCTCAAACTTGAAAAGAGCAAAGATAATGATTTATTCGTTTTAACTATCAATCACGAATGATGTAATTTTCTAAAGTCTATAATTTCGCCAGAAACTATTTTATTTGTAATATAATCACATAGATCATGCTACATGAAATGGCCAGAAAGGTAAAGAAAATAAAGGTATGTAATAATAACAGCCGCGTTTTTGCGCAGCTCGAGTGCAGAGTTGATCCACTTCAAATAACGTGACGTGTTTTAAAGCGGAAACAACGGACAGAGAGAGAGAGGGAGAGAGAGACACTTCGATTTTAGCCCATTAATAATCCAAAGAAATAAGCGTCTGGGTTTGTCGTCGTCTTGGAGCTTCATAAAATAGTGCGGACGCTTGGATTACAACATGTTCTAAGAATCAACATAAGCTTGGGATACAGATCTGTACAGACAGCCGACATGAGCAGTTTCGATTTTCAAACGTAAACATCCGCTGAGCAGTTTCCGTCCATGTGTGAGCAGCTACTTCGCGGTGCTATGCTAACCATGTTTAGGATGAGTGTATCTTTCCAAACCAGAGGACATGTCATTCCAAGCTAATGCTCAGGTTTGATACGACTGGAATTTCTTTTATTTAAATCTTAAAGGTTTGCCAAGACGACACGTTAAGACGCGAATGGGTTAGCACGCGAGCTAACTTGGCTACCAAAGCTGTTTGTTTGTGTAACTTTTAAGCACAGACTGAACTATGTCGTTTGACAGCACAAATAATATGACAGATGATATATAGTCCATTACGGCGAACTAAGGTGACATTTCACAAGCAGATATCCTTATTATGGGTCTACTGAGCTTGATTTTTAGTACAGTTGGAAAATGCATAGATGTCATTTGCCTCCTTCTGGATTTAAATTTTGTGATTGTCAATTCATTAATTCAGCTGTTGGTGGCAGTGATCTCCTTAGTCAGTAGTCTGCCCATGCTACTCACAAATTCAGTGTCAGAGTGCTGGAATCTCACTCTGCTTTGCATCATCACCATGAGGGACGGAGTGACTGTCATGACCCATAACATGGTCGGAGGCTGGACGCAGCTGCTCGGAGGCATGCTGGAAAGTTTCAAGATGATCGGATACCTGTCTTCACATCTGCTACTGCGCACCAAAGAGCTTCTTCACCGCGGCCTGCTGTCGGGACACAGTTTGCTACGGCAAGCGTGGGAAGGCTGTGGCATTGTATTCAGCCTGTTGCTGTATTTCGTTAACACGATCATTAACTTACTTCTCATTGGCATGCAAAATTTATACTCCGTGTTGGCCAGCACTGTGGAGGCAGTGTCCTGCCCTTTGCAGAAAGCTCTTGAGCTGACCCTGACTGTGCTGACCTTCCTGTACAGCAGTCTCGTTGGCACCTCCATCCTGCTGTGGACGCCATGCAGATTGGCCATGGAGTTCCTGGGATCTGTCTGCCAGATCTTCATGAGCGTGTTCTTGCTCAACTCTTATGGGCTGCTGCTTACGTTGGTCATCATCACGAGTACCACCATATACCTGAATCCAGCGCTCCCCAGACAGGTATCTTTGCACATAATCAACTACATCAACACTGTGCCAGTCCTGCAGACACTCAGAAGAGCTCTACACCGCCTCTACGTCCTCGAGAGGAACGTCTGGCAGAGATTGGCCTGGCATCGTAGCCGGATAGGCCTCCTGATGGTTCCTGCAAGAAGAGAAGCTGCACAAAGGGACGTTAGACAGCCCGAGCACAACCTTGAGCCTCAAGTTGACCTAAACGCAGCAGATCCATTGGTGGAAAATGCGCCTGAGGACACCAACCAAGCAGACGATCCTCTAAACCTGCCACTTCCAAGCTCCAGCGCTCACAGGCCGCTCCGGAAGTTTCCATCTGAGGACAGTTGCAAAGGCCCTCCGGCGGACAACCTGCTGAATCTTCTAAAGGAGCAAGAGGAGAGGAAGAAGTGTGTGATCTGTCAGGACAGCACCAAGACTGTTGTGCTTTTGCCGTGCCGTCACTTGTGCTTGTGTAGAAACTGCACCAACATTCTGCTGAGCCAGCCCATCTACCAACACAACTGCCCCCTGTGCCGCCACATGATCCTTCAGACCATGGACGTGTATCTCTGAGGGAAACGTTTACGGATGTGTTTCTGTCATCCTCAGGTTATTTGAGCAGCACTGTTCTTGAACTGTGGGAAACCACGTGTTTCGTCTGTTCATTCCACTACTAGGCTATTACTTGTATATAGAGTTGAATCACAATCTTTTATAAATTGCGATGGTGAGGCTGATGACTGACTGTTTTTATATACATTGTCACTGTTTTCATCAGCTTGTGGAATCAACACTTTTTCTCATACAGCAATATCAAATGAATGTAAGCTTTGTATTAACAAACATTAAAAATTGTGTTAATTGTGAAGATGGAAGATTTGCTTAATTGAGTGTTTAAGGGGAACATTTATGCTACAATACTACTAACGTTGGGCCTTATTGTATGTATCGTTGTCTAATACATTTTTTGCCTGACTGTAAAGGTGATCAAAGGTTTCATGTGAACTACTTCAACATCGTATTGATTTATTTTTCAGTGTTGGAGAAATGTTTGTTTTGCTTTGCATACTTTGTAATCATTCCACCAAAGCCATTTTATACTATTTGAGTAAACAAGTGTCACTACAATATTTTCACAAGCCATTCTACAATCTGATGATGTATTCATGCTGTTTTTGTCATTTATTATTGAACAGCATTAAGGGTCTCTCTCTGCTCAAATGGAATTGATCAATGCATTTTCAAATCGAAATTGTGTGCTTGTTTTTTGAGAGATAGTAATTTAATTCGGTTACCGGTAAAAACCAAGTGGCAGAAAGGCTTTTAGCTCGGCTTTGTCCGGTTGGGGTTGTTAGAAATCACTATTTTGGAAAAGATGTACATTAGAGACACAAGGTACAGATCTTACTGGTTTATCATGTTTATTTTGGTCTTATATGATTTTTCAAACCCCGAAATCCACAATTGCATTCAGAATGGCACAATGTGCAAGACAATCAAGTGCATTGCAGAAGAAAAAAAGCATTTGCAAGATCCATACAAGAAGATTTATAACTGTTCTTTTGAAAAATATGACTCCATATAGTTCCTAATTATTTCTGTCACTCTCAATTCTGCTCAGTGCAGGTGATGAGCACTAACCCATGTTTTTTTAATTGTAATTTTAAGGTTTTTAGACATTCCATTCATTCCACATGTTAGCCCCAAGCCTTTTGTATTCTTGTACCACTGACATTTGTTTTCTATGAAGTTCTCAATTGATGATGCTTGTGGGTTAAGCAGATGTCTGTTTCTCCAGAGGCCTGGATAATATCAAAAACACAATCATTAACTATCCAGATGAACAATAAACAGTATTTGATTGTGGTCGTGTTGTCTTTGTTTTCAGCACAACTTGTTTAAGTTTCGTCATTGAACTAAAATGCAGTTCACAACAATGTCTTTGATTGTGATACATGGCTTATTCCACTTCTACACTGAGATCAGCATTGTGTTTAGTCATGACTTTTCCTAAACCTGATCCAATGTTATCTATATCCCGATCAGTCAAATGGAAAAAGTGTCTCATCTCAGCCCTGAATGTTGTTTTTTTTTTGTTAAGTTGTCAACCACTTTTTTCAGCTTTAAGTGGTTCATTTGATATAAGGTGTGTGAAATGCAAGCATTACCCTATAAGTATAAAAGGAGACACGTTCAGCACTGGACAGCTCCACATTGCATCTTTTTTAGCAAAAGGAAATGTGAAACTCACATTTTTGTTCACTTCTATACAGTATTCAAGCAATTCCCTGTGTACTTGCATTCGGATACTCATTTCATGTCTGTCATCTGTAACTGCATACTTGAGAAAAGTGCTTTAAAAATAACCAAAAGCTTAGGAAGTGAGGCATCATAATGAATTTAACACAGTGTAAACTTACTATTTTTTTTAAACAGATGAAAGAGCATTTACTATTTGAGTCAAGCTACAAGTTAATCCCTGCTCTCTGTTATGTGTAATGGTCTACACTCTGACTAAACTTCCTGAATGACAAATACATTTGAGCAATTCTTGTATATCGACCAAGTATAGGACAGCTAGAAAAGACTCAGTTCAGTGGGTCATCCGATTCACAGTGTATGTCAGTGTGTCTGGCCCTGGGTTCATTGAACAAATGTGGACATGCTTGAGTTTATCTTACAAATAGGAAGTCTTGCCTCTGGGTCAATGGGAACGTTCCTGTCTCTGAGGATGAGAACTGGGAAATACACCAGTTCCTCACACCCACACAGAGAATTCCACTGTACATGGGACTTCCTTTACGTCTATCATTCATTATACATCATGAAATTCCACAAGGATTTGTCTAAAACGGGCAACTATTGAATTAATGGAATAAACTTGTGAAAACTATATATATATTTTTTTTTACTATTACTTTTGTACTGGACCATTCTTTGCTAATTCTTGTTTTTGTATGCTAATAGTACCTACATTAGTCTGGCTATGATGATGAATGGACGTCCCCTGCTGTTATTAGAGCAAAGTACACAACAAAAAATTTGAATGAATGGAAATTTAACAGTGTCGCTGTTCTCCGAGAAGCAAAAAAAGGACATCTAAAGTAAAATACAAAACAAATATTACGAAAAATAAGACACTGTCCAACAGCGGCGACACCAGCAAAAAAAAAAAAAAGTTTTAGAGCGATCTAGGAAGCGTATCTGCAAGGATAATGAAACGACGCCCCCTGCTGATATTAACAAAAATAAAAAGACGTAATAAAAGCAATAGACCTGTACAGATTATTTAAAAATTGAGATTTTATGATGTCACTTAAAAAGCAAAAACAAAGAATTACAGTAAGTTAATGTTAACTTGAATACAGTTTAGTTATTTTATGTGTTTTGGACATGTACCATGATAGTATATATATGTATATATATATATATATATATATATATATAAAATAAAAGATCTGCCAGTCATAAATAATATAGTGTTGTGAATGGTAATGATAAAAGTATTTGGGAGTTTGATTCAGACACCCTTCTGAGCTTGTTACTGTCTGGCTGCAGTGAAGGTGCAGGCCATGAGCTCATGGAATTGAACTGCACAAGGGAGGATACAAATGTACCTCTCATTCTTCTCAATGTTACTGCACAAACATTCTGTGTAAGACTCTGCCAGCAGCCTGGGGAAAATTGGAACTATAGTCTTAGAACAAAACATTCAGAAAAGCATAAGGGATAGAGAGAATCAGAGAAAGAAAGAAGCAGAGGCAAAGGAGAGCAAGCTGTACATTTAGACAAGGGTCTTGTCTGTGTTGTGTAAATGCAAAGTTAAAGTTAAATGATGAGGCTTGATAACATAATATCTGACTCAGCACAGAGAGGCAACCAAACATAAATCATGGATTTTGGCCTTTTACAAATATCCAACTGTTGCAGTTTGTTTAAAGTTACCATGAAATCAAAATCGGCGATTCTTAATTTTTTTTTTTTTGTTAACAGAATGTTGCAGTATTTATAATAAATGATTAACCCATGCACATCGTTTTAAAATTCATGACCCATAATCTTTAATCAAAAGCATTAACCTCCCCTCTCTCTTGAAACGACATCTGTTTTCTATGACTCGGTGGAGGATGGGGCTGAATATCACAATCTTATATATATAATATAAATATAATAAATATCCTCCCACTGACAGCAAACTGGCATTCAGATCTGCCTCCATTTGGTTAGCAAGGCCAAACTTCCTACGATCCAATCACTTCCTGGTGGTCTTAATTAGGCAAAATTTGGGTGGGCAAAGAATTTCAATAATCAATAGTGTAGTGATGTAAGAAGCACCGGTGCGGTAACATTAGGGAAATTTCTGTGAAATTTCTCAAGCAAAATGAATGAAGTAGGTCTACACCTCACAAGTAACTTTTAAACCAAGCAGCTTTCTGTTGGTCAACTGGGCAAATCCGTGCGATCAACATGTCCCTGTTGCATGTGGAATTATTTTGCACAAAATTACAAATCGTGTGGATTCCTATTGAAATTACTAAATTTGCCTGTGAAAATTTGTCAAACAAATGTAATCGCACCTTTACTCAGAATCACTTCCAACCTAAGCAGCCTTGTATTGGTCAAAACAGGGAATTTGTGTTCAAAGTTTAACAAACTAAAATCCAGGGCCGTTTACTGGGGCACAGGCCCCTGGCCTAATCAAAAAATATTTTGAAAATTGCACAGATTCGTATTGTGATGACTGCATTTCGCCTGTGGAATGTTAAGATACAAAGGTAAAAGTGTCTTCACCTACAATTTAATATACTCAAACACTAGAGATACGGTATAACATTTTATGTCTCCATAAAAGATAATAGGATATTTCACAAGAATGGAGACTGGAGTTTCAACAAATTATTCCTGGGGCCTAATAATTTCAATGAATCATGTGATTTAGTTTAAAAAAAAGTCTAAATGATTTGTTCTTGAATATGATGCAGAAAAAAGAGTGACCTGTACAGTCTTCAAAAATTCTCCATTTGTGTTTCACAAAAGGAACGAAGTCATACAGGTTTAGAACAACATGAGTGAATAAATAATTACAGCATTTCCCATTAAAGGCGCTCTATTGCTTTAAATGCACCCTGAAACATGAAACCACCGCTCTCCGTTTCCCGGCAGTAGAAATTTCTTTTCCTTATACCATTTACTGACAAATTAGGTAATTATGGGTGTCATATTTTATTGAAGTCATATTCCAGAGAAGTGTTGGAAAGTATTTATTGTGCTTTTTAACTAAATATAGACTGCCACCAGAATAAACTTTCTGTAAGAAAACAGCAGAAGGTTTCCTTCTTTTATTTTTTTTATTCCATATTTCCAAAGAAGTAGCCTAATACATTTCATTTATGAATTTCATACTTTAATTGTTTGCATATCAACCCACCAGTGTTTTTATTCTGTATGACTTCATGTGCTTATAACTGAATATTCTGTGCAGTGCTGATCATATTTGATTATATTGAAATGATTACAAATGAAGGCCAATCAAAGGCCATTGTCTTATCCGTGACAGTGCTTTTCCACTTTATGAAACCTGCATGTGGCAAACAGAAAGTTAGGAGCAGTGTGCTTTAAATCTAGGCAAAAACAGCAGAGTTTTTCCAGTCTGAGTACACTAGGAAACCAGTGAAAGTGCTGTCTGTCTTTGGGCTGGAGTAAAAGCCAGTGTACTCGCCCAGGGCCATCTGCACCCACACCTGATCTCCTGGAATCAAGTGCACTAGAGTTCCTCCAGACAGCGAGGCTGGTTTGGACCAGTTCCCGAAGATCTGAAAGTAGGAGGCCACAGTGTTTCCGTTCTTTATGAGGTCAAACTGCAAGCTGGAGCGGTAGACTGTGGCGTGAACGGCGAAGTAGTAAACGCCCGGCACTCTGCACGTGAATCTTCCAGTCTCAGGATTGTAATCGCCCTGCTCGTTTAGAATCACTTTGTCGAAGCGAACCGCATCCCCTGCCGCCAATGGAGTCGTGCGGGCCTCAGACAGTTTGGAACTAAAAGCTGATTTGGGGGCCACTGCACATTCGCCCGGGGTCCCTCGCTCGCCTTTTCCCCCTGGATCCCCTCGGTCTCCCATGAGGCCCCTCGCGCCCGGCTGACCTGCCATAAGCATTATGGTATTTTCAAGTTTTACTACTGACATTCAATAGAGTGCTGCAGGTATTTTTGTAGGCCAAAACTAGGAAACGAGTTTGCATTTTAGCACTTCCGGATCTATCGTCCTGAAGTTAGTGGGTTTTTTTAAATGGGTTTTTGGTTAAATGCCTGAAACAAGCTCAATATATTTTCATAATTTATTTTACAACATAAAATACACTAGTAATACCCCCTTGTTTTCTTTTATAGCTTTTACATGTCTTGAAAAAGGCGGTTGCTGACAAGTGGCAAATTGGGACCACGGAGGTTGTTGGGGACATTGACGTCATCAGGGCAAAACAGGTTATCTCTTCTATTTGTCCGCGTTAACAGCCTCATTGTGTATACAATCATGCACTTGCAAACAATTCTAAATCAAAATTTCAATATAAATGTTTTTTAAATAAAGTTGAATTCATGCAACCAAGATTTTTACTTCTGATGATTGTAGTAAGGCTTCAAAATTCATAAAAATGTATTAATTTAATTTATTTATTTAATAAATTTATTTAATTTGTGAAAATTATGATGAACAAAACGCATAAGAATCATAAATATTTGTAGGTCACAGAGCTAATTTTCTGCAGAAATCTTTTTTTTTTTTTTTTTGGTAGAGGTTACAAGGGCAATGCTACCCTTTGATTTGGCCTATAAAAATTTCATAACTGCAGCACATGGGAGGAAGTGGTGAGAAAAACACCATTGAGGTTGGTATTTTCATACCTGGTTCTCCGCTCTCCCCTCTTTCTCCTTTCTCTCCTGGTTGAGCGTCGCGGCCATCACGTCCATCCCTGCCGGGCTGACCGGGGCTGCCATGCAACCCAGGGGATCCTGGGATACCTGGGCTTCCCGTGCACAAACTAGGGATCTTGTTGTCTTCAAGTGAGTTAGACCAATGTACTGCAATAACAAGCAGCAATGAAAAAGGCCATGTCTGCAGAGATGTCATCGCTCAGTCTGTGGAGAAAATAACAAAATGGAAGAAAAATTAGTCTTATAATCTTGTTTCAAGATGATTTCAGCATCACTCAGACTGAAAATGGTATGAAGTCTGCACATAATGTGAAAAGCAGTGAAGCACAAGTCAGAGTGTTGCATTATCTCACCTCTTGGTCAATAGGGTGAGCATGCCAAGGGAAAGTTTATAGAACATAATAATTACTAAAGCACAAGCTCAACTGTGTAAGTGTAAAAGCAGATGAAGAAGACAAAGTAAAAAAGTATTTAAAAAAGTTATCATGTGGTCTGTGCATTATATTTTGACTTGGACAAGTCATTCGGATCACTATTATGATACTTTCATAGTGTTTTTTTTCTTTCTTTAAATCATTTTGTAACCTGACAGCCCCAGTCCCCATTTCACTTTGATATTGAAAAGACTGGCAAGGATTTTCTTACAGAAAAAAAAGGAAGTCATAAGGGTTTGGTACAACATGAGGGTCAGTAAATGATGAGTTTTCATTTTTGGGTGAACTATCCCTTTAATAACTCACTCCAGTTACACCATTTTGTCAGCTGTTTTCCCATCTACAGTAATGAGGGGTTAAACCTGGTTTTTGTAGTTAGCTGGTGAATAACAAAATTGCAGAATGTGCCAATCACTATAATACATGTTACTGTCTACCATCTCTCATTGATGAGGTGCTGAAGCCAGTCAATATAATCAGGCTGCAACAAACAGTCTCTACAGCAGGAAGAATTCATGGGCTTGTCAGCTCTTGTATTTCCAAGATTTTATGTCTTTGCGTAAATCAGCAGGGTTCTATTCAAGTCTACTGTCTGTCAAACAGCTGTTTCTTATGAAAGTTGAGAAACTGCTGATGATTCACACTGAGAAATACAACCAGACCACCAAAGCATTCTTCAAAAATTCTGCAGAATCAGTTAAAGCACTGGGATCTTTAATTTAAGAGAAACATCTGTCCTAGGACATCTGGACAGTTATCTCTTGGGACTGTGTTTATGTATTTTGTTTCTAAATGCTTTGCGCAGCTCAATCCGTGAGCCATGTTAGGACATACGAGGAATGACTGCCAAAGAGCGCAGAACAAATACCGTCATTCTAATGTCAACTGGATGGTCTGATTTCCAAACAAAGCATCACTCGCTCTCATATGCATCACATTTTTTAATATTGCAGCCTTGCATCAACACAAACATTGAGGTACATTCCTACAATATCAGTGCAACATTTACACTATATTACAAATTAAACTTTGTGGTGAAATATGGAATGAATCCATTCTCTCTTTAGGCACTTATCTTGAAACTGCAGTGCATTATAAATCTGTCTCAACTTGCATTAATCATAAATTAGTAGGAAGTTTTCAGATTTTTCTAATATTTGGCTACAGAAATGTGAATTGCACTGAATGTTTGTCAGTCTCATTAACTAGATAAAAATGACCAAACTGAGATCAGGAACGAGTTTTAAAGATAAACAATCTTGAGAAAAACAAAAGTTACATAAGAGACTGGAAAAAAAATCCAGACTCAGCAGTGCTATTTCATAGTAAAGAACATTATTGGTAGTCAAAGTGAAATAAGTTTTATCTGCGTAAAAGTGTCTAAAGTGCAGACTGTCAAGGGAAAAAAAGAATTTGCCTATAAAATCAAAGTTTCCGTAACACATTATTCAAAGCAGTCAGACCCACCATGACTAAACTTATTTCACAATTATGTATAAAAAAAATCAATAAAAAAAAATCAAACTCACCATTTAAATTTTTTGAAGCTCCACTGGATTGACAGTCTTGAGCAGGCAAAAGAGAAACGGGCAGTGGAACTCCTTTTTCTTTGCTGTCCAAGGCGTCTGGGAAAAAATGAGCACTCCTAGCCTTCAGAGGAAATGGGAAGCTATTGGAAGCCAATTAGAAATAGAGAGGCTGGGAGATGGGGAGGGAGAAAGAGGGATCATCCAAGGGACGGAGCCTAAACGTTTGTAGCTTGTCCAACTTTAGAAGCATAAACATTATCTGATACAGTAGAGCCTTAAAGATGGGTTCTTGGCCACCAGCGAACAGTCTGGCGAGACCCTTGTGTATTTAATTAGTGTGTGGTTTACAAAGAAAGGATGCCAGTTTATTGTGGTGAATTTGCGAGAAATAAACCGTTCAAGGATTACAGCCCTGTGGTCAAGTGGGAGATTCAACTATTCTTGCTTTAAAAACACAAAGCATATTTTCAAGACAATGTAGATGATTATGAGACACAACCATTTTATGTAAACAAATGCTCTGGATTCATAGTCGCCACATCAATAAGGGGAAAAAACATATCTTTTGCATTTGAAAGAAGATGTGGTTATTTCTCAGTTTAAATGAGCAGTGAAAATCTGCAGACATGAATGAGGGCTGGGAGATATGCTGATGTGGGTGGCAGTTCAGACACATGGTTCTAGTTACTTTTGTAGCTTTTTTTTAAAGGGCAAAGCTTCCCCATTAGGGGTATCCAGGCCTGTCTAGAACAATTATCCAGCCTCGTAATTCTCATTTTAAGTCTAATGCCTCAAACTACTTCAGGTAGACTGCTAGTGGCTCCTTGTTGTCTGCAAGGTTTCATGGGGCCAGGTACTTCACATCAAGAAAAAGCTGTGTAGTCCATCCAGCTGTTCATGATCTCTTGGTGTGGATGGTTTCAAAGTGGCACATTAAAAACCATTTTTTTTTGTCTTAAATCATAATAATTTTGTCTTTTTATCCCTTAAAACTAAAGAGCACATTCTTAACACTTTGCCCATGTAAAACCAAGTTTAAGTGTTTTAACTGCTTTCTTCAATAAAACCTTTCTTCAATATTTCTATAATATATATATATTTTTTTATCATATTATGACAGGTTGACAAAATTTGCTCAACAATCGGTTTAGAGCAGATTGAAATGATCAGGAATCAAGTGTTGCAAATAAACTTCAGCAGCTCTTTCCTAACAATGGGATCCTTCAAATGGAAATGAAGCTACAGGTGTTCACAGCCAGACACAGCACATTACTTCTGCCATTATGAATACTAACATTTAGCACACCTTTAAAAATAAAGTTTCTTTTTTTGGCATCTATAATTCCATGAAGAAACTTTAACGTACATGGAAACCTTCCAATGCACAAAAGGTTCTTCAGGTTATTAAATTGTTCAGCACTAAGAAAGAAAAATTGTTCTGATAGGTTCTTTGGGGAACCCAAAAGGGTTCTTCTGTGATATTGTTACGAAAAACCCCTTCGAAACTTATTTTAACATGTCCAATATAAAATTATTCCCTTGATGTCCAATATAAAATATGAGTCTTGTTGCAAGACCAGGGAACTAGTAACAATTATGCAAAGATAAAACAACAAGATATCCAGTTTGAGTAAACAAGACATGTTTATTATTTAAACTATCACTTAAATAAAAAAAGTGCATAGAAAATAAACATGATTAGAAACTTTCCTTTTTACAGTTGTTATGTACAATTTTTTCCTCATTATACATTCATCCTTAAGTAGTTTGTGGTTTAATATTTTAGAATAACAAATTTTCCTTCATTTTTCTGAAAAACAGTAAAACACTGATGGGGCATCTTGGAGAAAAAAAAACGAAATTAAAACCTTAAAACTGTCAGTATCAACATCAACATGATATCTCGAAGCTACAGGGGAAAGGAAGTATTGGTAAGACAATGAAAACTTGCGTTTTCCAAGTGGAACAAATTTAAATCTCTCCTTCTCAAGACCTCTCTGACTCTCTAAAGTACCTCAGATGGTCTGCAACTTATTTCTGTACAAAGTGAACCAAGTTAAAATTCCAAAAACAGGGAGCGCTGTCATCTGCTCTCAGAAGGAGCTTTACCTCAGTGTACATCAAGAGATCCTTGCAGAAATAAATAAATAGAATGGTTACCATTACTCATTACAAAACATCACATAAGAAAAAGTACAACTTAAGATCCAATAGGAGAGAGAGGTATAGGTGAAATGGCTGGGTTTAGGCAAGGACATTTTTTTTCCCTAATGTCCACAAACTGTTAAAAATGTACAGAGTAAAATAAAGCCAACTACACCATCAAAAGCAAACAAAATATCAATGCTTAAAAAGTTTACAACCACATTTTACATTAACTTGTTTCATAATATAAATACCGCTCCTTTCAAAAAAAAAAAAAGGAAAAAAAAAAAAAAGAACTGCAATGCTCCATTGAGGGAACATACACAGGCACAGGAAAACAGGTACTTGATCTTGATATTAAAATGATGCACAATAGTTACTCTAAAGTTTATCTGTAACACAAAACCATTACAGATTATACACTGAACATTGCAATTAACCATTATGAAGCTGCTGTTTGCTACTGTAACTAAGTTTGTCTGTCCATTCCATATATTGTGTAGATATTGAAATACAAGTTACTATTCATACACGTTTAGTTTATATATATATATTCATGTATATTGTGTGTATATATATGTACTGTTGATTATAATTACAGGACAAGGTGTGGTACCACTTGCGTGGTGTGGAAGAGTAAAGTCCAGGAAAACGACAAGAGCGTGTCTGCTTCTGAAAAACTGACCGATCACTGTTACACCGGTTTATGGAGCATCTGAAGTTGTCTTGATGTCTGTGCAGGAGTCTATTACAAAGCCCTTAGGATTAGTAACTGCATTACAAAAAAAATAGATTAATAAAATAAAAATCTTATTTCGGTATACCCTGCAAAGATTGCCATTGCTGTATAGTCTGTCCCGTATCTTCCCAGTCTTTCATGTTGGAAAATAAAAATAATAAAAAGAAAGATTAAAAAAAAAAATTCTAGAATACATTCAAAAACAGCCTAACTGCAGAGTTCAGCACGTCCCTGTTCCACAGGGGTGCCAGGGCGAGAGAAAAGTTGGGCAAGACCCCCAAGAATCCCTGAAAAAGATGGCTAAAACACAAATTCTGATTAATACAAACACGTATACAAATATGTGGCAGCAGCCAACAAATGCTCAATGTGAGGCAACGTACAGAACTCTGATCTTCAGTGCCTTAGTCAAAGAAATAAAATTCTGGAAAAGGTCAAAATTATTGCAGCCTAGGTACAGTGAGGGCTGTAAGGGGGGTCTGCAGTGGCCGAGGAAAAAACAACAATTTTATTAGAGTTAAACTTACGAGGCAAAAGAACTGGCCTTGAAAGTGGCTTTCTAAGGAAGCCACGGTTGTACACAGCAGCTTCGTCTAGAGGTATGTACAGATCCCAAGCCATTCTGCAATACCCACATACTCGTGCTACAACATCCCTTTGAAAAGCATCGTAACTTTACATGAAATGTATAATAAGAGTCAAATGTCAAGTGGAATCTGTTTGTGCCCTAGTTAAAATAGCTTTGAACGTTTCTCCATAGTCTGGAGATCCTCAGCTGACTGTCCAATCAATTTCAAATGCAAAAATACATGCAAAAAATTAAACAACCACCAGAGAAATTTACAGAGAAGGCACCAAACTCCTGATCTGAAAAACGGAAGAACAATCCACAGAACATCCACAAAAATAATAAAGCCACATCTGTATCAGCCTTATTCAAATAGGGGTCAAACAAAACTTGAGCCCTGAAAAGAGCACAGATTAGGACAGGTGTTGGTGGTGTCTACATTTAAAAGAGAAAAAGATGATACGAGCAAATAATGTGCATTGACTGAAAGGCTGGCTGGAGCGTCCATGCAGTGCCAAGGCAACATGTGTTGAAGAAGACTGGGAAGAAGACTGATCTTCAGTGCACAAGACCGTGAGGAAAAAAGAGCCCTCCACCCTCTCCTCCTCCATATAGTGCTTTACAAGTAGTTTTAAATGGGATAGCCTCTGTGGTAATTCCTTGCTTTACACCAATCTCTAAGAAAATATTTTGATATAACAAAATATATGGAATAAACTTTGGGACTTGTCAGTAGCTAGAATGCTAGAGACGGATTTCATGCATTTTTTTTATTTATTTTTTTAGACATTTTCTCCAAGTATTGAAAATGCAAAGAGGGCCTTTTAGGGGAAGAGGGGCTGTTCTTGCATTTCATTTTAAGGCTGGCACTAAGAAAGGAGAGTCGTATCAAACCACAGCACTTTGAAAAGCTCACTAAACCTAAACACTTATTTGAAATAATATTTGAATGTCCGTGCTTGACTTGGGTTCACAACGAGAGCCTCTGGTGGACCGCACTCTGTGGGAACAGTAACTGCTTCAGTCTTTGGAATAGAAAGAAACATTCGGGCTACAAAAAAATAAAATCCAACTAAAAAAAATCTTTTAGAAGACAGCACTATAAAAATGTCTGGACAAAGCATTAGTGTTGTAAATCTATTATTTCCTACAAAAATGTTGATAAAATAAATTATGTTTTATTAAAAATATAAATACCATTGTTAAGTGCCATTTACCAATGAGTGCCTTTTTCTGTCATTTGTATAGAAAAATATACATATTCACATATTCCAACTAATTATATTTCTGTCAGTGACTAAACAGAACAAAAATAGTCACGTTTTAAATTGCCTCATAAAACAACAACAAAAACAATCACAATTTCACACAGAAATACGGGCCTAGGGAGAGAAATAAAAAAATAATATGGTAATAGCATTTGGACTGAGCTAAAACCAATTCAATCTACAAGGTTTCACAAGAAGCCTCGGATCATGCAAATTATACTTTTTTTAAAATACATTATGATTAAGCTACTTTCTCTCTGAATTACTATAAAAATGTATAGTAAATAAAATAATGTCATTACCCTCAGACCTCAGAAATTGCTCGGGTCCATTGGCTGTCAGTCCACCAGGATCTCAACCCAGCAAGCCCCTACAGATCCAAAGCTCTTTGCTGGCCTACTCTTCATATCTCAAACAAGTTTCCTTCAACCACTGACTAAAAGAACATTTACAATCTTGTCTTTCTAAGGACCATTATTCCAGAGACCACTGCTCCCCCTAGTGTTTCCCCTCATCATCTCTCCTCTGAGATAATATTTACAGTCTTTCATATAGAGAATCAGGCCCAGCTTGGCAAGGATGACCATGGATGCTCTGAAGGCTTCAATGTACATTCAAAAAGGGAGAGATGTCTAAACACGTCAGGCTAAAAAAGGATTATGTATTGTCAATCTAAAAACATTAAATCTTTCCCTTCCAAAATTGCACTTTGGTGTTGAATGGAACGATGCGGCATTTTTTCAGTAATTTGTCGCACTCAATAAGTAAGGGCAGGCCAGACTTGACATACAAATTTAAAACTGTTCAAAATATCCTTCTTTGAAAAAAACAAAATGGTAAAATAAAAGATCATATACAAAAGTTAAGAATAAGGGGGCACTAATTTCTTGAATCGGGCATTAATAAAGGGGACATAAGGGCAATCTTTGCCATTGTGATGCTGCTCAATTGTCTTTTCTAAAAATTAAACAACTTAAGAGGCACAATACCATTAACCTTCTGATAACCTGAGCCTGCTTCAGTAAAAAACAAAACAAAACAAAACATTTAAAAATGTCTCTCCCCTGGCATTACATACCCTTGATAGCATTTCACAGACGGTATTAGCTTGTGTTCGCTTTCAATTGAGGAATTTGCGACACGTCTTTGCCCCGCAGTTGCAAGGCAGCTTATTGCCTGGTTCTTCAATGGGGAACTTGTAATCGTATGTGAGCTCCTCTCCTCTATAGATTTTGCGCATGGCAAAAATGACAATGTGCTTCTGACCATCAACATTGACCACGCGGGAGTAGCAGTTGGGCTCGCAGGAGTGATTAATGAAACGGGCTGCACTGCCGTGCATGGTGGCATCCACCACCTCGTAGTCATCGATACGAAACATGTAGCAGCCAATGCCCTGTGTAGATGCAAAAAAAAAAAGGAGAAACACTGGTACAGTTTTTTGTTTTATATGCATTGTACTAATAGATGACCAAGTATTTGATTTCTACCTTGCCATCATAGTACTTCTCCCGGTTGTCAGTGAGGACAGAGCGAATGACATTGCCAGAATACTCAATGACCATCTCTCCAGCGTCAATGTTCTTCCTGCAGAACAGACCTCTGCCGTGTATAGCTGATCTGTAAACAATACATAGGATGAATAAGTATGCAACAAAGATGCATGCTTGTTTTCAATCCAACCATTTTTGGTTTAAATAGAGAGCGTATATACCTGTAGACACCCACAGCTTCCCTGGATGCTTTCTTCAAGTGCCTGAACCTCATAGGCAGTGGCAAGTCCATGCTGGTGGCCCGTCTGTGAAAACACCAGTTGTTTTGATGCTTTAATCCATAACTATAAAAAGGTTAGAACAGGGTCAGTAAGGTGACTCACCGTGCAGACTTCTGCTGCATCTCCTCCTCATCTTCATCCTGGGGGTTGTACACAGGAGGCTGACGGTGTTTGGAAGCCAGGAAATTAAACATGTCCAGAACTGATCGCCTGATATTATGAATTCAAGCAGATGAAAGTCGGTTAGTGTTTAAAAGATTTCACATTCACAACAGTATTATTTGTTACCCTTTACTATAGTGCAAAGGTTTAAAACTCTCAGGGATCGGAAACAGACCACCCTGGCCATGACAAATACCTGTGGTACACCTCAGCACGGGCAGATCCATGAGGGTTGACAGGAGGATCTTCTGGCTTCTCAGGTTTATGGAAGCGGAACCTGTAGTTTCTGCAATGCCTAGCTCCATACAACTGCTCCAGTAAAAACACTACAGCATCGTGAACAACACCCAGCATCTTTAACCCATTCACTCCTGAAAAAGAGAAGTGATTTGAAATACAAGGTGCGCTTGCCAAATTAACATGATCAGTAAAACAAAATATGTATAATGTTTACAATAAATACTCTATTATGTTTTTACCATCAAATGAAAGTGCCTTGAGTCTAGCATTGGACCGGGCTTCTTGCACTTTATCTGTTAGGGACTTCCAGGCCTCTGAAATAAAAAAGGATTTTGAAACAGGAAATTTATTTCACAGAAGACTGATTGTAATTATCAAACAAATGAACATTAAAATCCATATCGGGTCTAAACTTCAAATTACACATCATTATTTAGATCTTACTTACCCTCAATACTTTCACAGCGAATTTGAAATCCATCATCACTGCAGATTTCAAATATGAGCCCTTTCTTGGGCTTGTAGTCAAGAGAGGAATCTCTCCCACTGTCCCTTTGATCAGGCGTTTCGACTGAGAATACATTAGATCCTTTCCCATCACCCTTACTTGGTATTCCTGCAAAAATTATGACAAAAATGTATCTGTAACCATTGCCACAATTAACAGAGATAGACAGAAAGACCTGACCTTTTACACACCTGCAGTCTTTGGTTTCTCATTATGTGTGTCCATGGTTTTATGTTTAAGAGCAGAGGAATCAGCTGTCATAGTGGCAGAGTCACTGTGAAAAGAAAAAAGGAAAAGAGTTTAAGTCAGATACCTAATTGACAATTTAAGATTGATCCTTATCATTGTTTACCTCTTTTTTGAACCAGTTTCATTTGACTGCCCTGTATCCATTGGCTCAGGTGATGAAAGTTCCCGGTCGCTACAAAAAGAAGAAAAAAAAAAAGTTTGCACTCTTCAACTTTTTTTTTTTTTTTTTACCAACAATAAGCAAGATGCATTATAAAATTTCAGACACTTACCGTGGAAAACATGATAATTGGATTGCAGATGCGTCAACAGTTGGTGTATCTGACTGAAGTCCTTTGTGTTTCTTTCCACTGCTCTTATCTGGGCTTGGTCGAGGTCTTTTAGCCTTTTGCTTTCCTTTTCCAACAGTTGTAGAGGTTGCTCCAGCAGATAACTTTGAGGATTGTTGCTGATGTGGTGGTCGAGAAATGGGAGAGGTTCGTGAGCTCTGAGTGAGGACGCCAACGACATGACCTTTGTTCAGTTCTTGAGCGATTAGATTAGGGGCAAGAGCAACCTGACCAGCTGAACTGACATTTGGGTCAAGGGTTTTATCTGCCAAGACTCCTTTCTCCACCTGCTGGTTGACAGACATGCTTATGCTTTGGTTTGGGGGAAAAACACAGATGCTACTTGCAATGGACGTCTGGGCAGGGTTAGTTAGATGAGACATCATCGGGGTTCCTGAATGAAGAACCATCTGTTGCTCTGGAAGGCTCAGGTTGTGAGGGTTGATAAGGAGGTTACCTATAGGTCCTGTGATCTCAGTTGAGCTAATGAGGCCTGGGGCACTCAGCGATACAGAGCTTGCTCCTAAAAAGTTTCCAGGTGCACTGGAAGGCACCGACACCACATTCAAAACGGACTGACTTGGGTTGAGCCCTGACACAGTACATGGGAGCAGGTGAGTTGATGAATCATGTCCCAATATGCCAGGCTGAGTTGTGGTTGAAATAGGCATAGGCTGTGGAAGGAGAGTAGGATCCAAGTACATTACCCCTTGCTTTGGGCGTTTTATGATGTTAGGAATTTTTCTATGAGGTGTGGCAGTTGCAGTTATAGTCCCTAGTTCCATCAGGCCTGTCTGAGAGGGGAGTCCTGCAGAAATTTGTGAAGGTGACAAGTTTATTATCATATTGGGCCCAACATCAGAAGGAGCAAGTGTGGGTTGAGTCTTTGGACGTGCCGGTTTCTTGCTCTTATGACTCTGAAGACGAGAAATTAGGCGTTTCTTGCCATGTCCAGAGGGGAGCATAGTCGGAGCTGGGGTGATGGAGGAAGCACTAGATACCATAGCAACACTAGGGGCATGATCATGCCTATGTCCTGCTTCTGTCACACCAATATGGGGATCATGGGAGGTGACTCCTATGATGAGGCCTGATGTGGTGCTAGGAATGACTGGCTGGAAACCAGTATGAGAGGTGCCTGTGAATGCATGGATTTGTGGGTGATGAGGTACAGGCACTAAACCTTTGCCGCCAGCAGGAAAAATGGACTGAGAGGTGGAGATGCTACCACTGAGGCCTGTCAAAACAGGGGCACTAGTGTTCATGACACCTGTTGCACTAACAGATGGTGCAATCTGGATCTTTTGGGGTACACCATTGGGAAGGGTTTGCAATACATAGAGTGGCTGCAGATGCTGGTTTAACACTATCAGTTTATCTGGGCCAGGCTTCAATTGAGAGGCGGTAGCTTGAACAGCAGAGCTTGCAATTGGAGTGGGACCTGAGCTAACAGTGGCAGCAGGGATGAACTTCTGACTCTGGAGAGGCAAGGTGGGTGAGCTGGAAAGACCTGGTGTGATAGTAGTCGTCAGATCTCGGTTTCCAGTCTCTCCCACAGGTTCTACTCCAGGACTTGTGATATGGTCGCCATCAATGGGTGCAGGAATGAAGTGTTCTGGGGTCATGTGACCTTCCGGAACCTGGGAATCAGTACATCTGTCCTGTGGGCTCTTGCTGGATACAGTGGACCCTGTTCTCTGTTTCTTCCCACTTTTCTCGACTCCCGATTCCTCTGTGGCCAGAGCCAACATAGTACGGTCGGAGGTCTCTGAGATCAATGAGCCATGATTTTGATTATTTACGGTGGGACTTCGGGTTGTTAACACAGAGAGGTCTGAGGGCAGCTCAAGAGGAAGACCATATGACTCCTCTACAGCAATTGAGGTGTTCACCCCACTCTCGCCAGGTTCAGCACTGGCCAGTGGCTGAGTGAAATCTTCAAAAAGCATGTCCTTTCTTTGGTTAACATCCACCCCATAACTCTCATCTAAAGAGAATGGTTCCGCAGAAGGAGCTTCTGTCTGCTGTCCCAAAGACTGCATTGAAGGAGTATTGAGCACAAATTCCATAATATCAGAAGGCAGGATGTTACCACAGTCATCACTGTTGTTGTTATCAGAGTCAGACTTGAGGAGATCCGTGGTGAGTGACAACTGAGTTTCAAGGGGGTCTTGTCCTTGTGTTTTCACACCCCCTAATGGAAGACAGTTATCCTTCTGATTTTTACGACCTTCACGACTGTTACCACTTGTGTTATTTTCTGCCTCCTTCCCTGAGTCAATTCTTGATTTTTCTGTCCTGCTTTCTCTACCCTTCCTTTTTGTTGAGCTTTTGTGTGTGGACGAAGTAGTAGCTGTGGTCGTGCTGCTAGTGCTTATACTAACGTCACTCTCAGAACCATCGTCCACACCATCCAGTTGGCCAATTTGTTGCAGCTCCAAATTCTTGGTAGCTGTTGATACCTCATCACTGTCATCTTCATGCTCCTTTGCCTGGTCCCTCAAGAACCTGTGGATATGCGAGCCTTTTCCCAAACACTGATCAATACCTGCAATAGACGGAAGACCAGAGTTGGGGTTTATTATGGTGCGTGTGAAGTTGTAATAATACGTGTCCTTATTTGAACCAATTCCTCCTTCTTCGTCTTCTCCACTGTCTGCTGAAGATGAAGTACTCATATCATCTGCCCCATCGACTTGTCCTTCAGCTGAACGCTTGCTGCTCCCAGTCCGCTTCTTCATGGAGATTTCACCACTTCTGTAGAAGGGTATGTCTTCTTCACCATACGACCGGACACCGTAGAAAGGGGTTAGCCCAAAGAACATGTTCGATCGAGCACGAGCACTCCGCCTTGGGTATCTGCGTTTTGCTGAACCTGCCGAACCATCACTATCCTCCTCGTGGTGCTTATCAATGCTGCCTTCGTCCTCTAAATTATTGTCCTCCCCATCATCAGCACACTGGTGATCCAACAGATGCTCCTCAGGATCATCCGGGTGGATGTGGCTGTCTGATTCAGAGCTTTCAGAACTTGCTGATGGGGAGAAAACCACTGCTCGGGAGGACCTTCTTTGGGGGCCCTGGTTGCTAGGGGTAATAGAAGTGTAAGTGTTTGTGTTAGGGGATATGCTGACAGCTTTGGTACCATTAGGATCCATTTTCTGAGACAATATAGGCAGCCTCTCAGTTTGTTTCTTCACCACTGGAGTAACCTCTTTGCTTGATTTAGGGTGTACCTGTTGTGGTCTAATACCTCTCTCGCCTCCTGCTTTCGGCTGAATAGCATCCATGGCTGAACTATGCTTTTTCTCGAAGCTAAATCTCTCTTTGGACTTAAATGGTTTCTCCACTTCCTTCTGATCCAATTTATTAACTTCCACGGTACCAGATCCCATGTTGCTACTCAGTGCGGTGTCTTTATTGCTAATGTTGTGAGGAGGTGGACCCTGACCTTGTGTTTTGACATTACCGCTTTTAGAGTTGCTGTTGAGAACTGGGTTTCGGTTCTGAGGAGTCTCTTTTCTTTCTTTTGAAACATCCCTGCTCAGATTCATTTTGACTTTGGAGTGTTTTTCTTTGGTGCTAGAGGTTCCATGACTAACAGTGACGGCAGCACTTGCCTGGAAGCCACGCTTTATTTCTTCCTCTCCCACCTTTGTACCAGACGACCAGAGAGGCTTCATTGCCGCAGCTGGGCCAGACGCATAGTCATGAGACTTCCTACTCCCACTTTTGCTGTAAACCGATTGCAGAGACCCAGTCTTTCCTGAGTCTTTTGATGCAGCCATTGATGTCACATTTCCTTCCTTGATTGGATTAGCTTTGTCTTTTGGAAGAGTGGCGAGTGGCTGACTGGACATAAAAGTGGCTCCAGCTGGTAAGTCAGTATCTTTTGTGGCTTGTTTCCCTTTCTCGGTTTTTAAACTGCCACTTCCTCTCTGATGTCCTGTCAAAACTGCAGTTCCAAGAGGTGGAGACACTTGACCTACGCTAGCTGGTTGCGATGACTTCAAACTCTCAATATCAGACTGCTTTTTGGATACCTCTCTACTACCATCTATTCTTTCAATGAAACCAAAACCGATTCGACGCTGTGCTCCGCTGTTTACTGAATTTGCCTCTCGATTGTGAGATCTCTCTCCAGATGGTACTCTTCCTTTCTCTGTGTCCCTGGGTAAAGGTTCCTTAGAGGTTGAGGACAGGGAAGGGGCAGATGAATTGCCTGTCTGACTGGATACTGTGCCTCCCTGTGGAGGCTTTTGCCTAGGTTGTTGAGGTGAGATGGAGGAAGTGCTGTGTCGACGAGATCCGATGCTTTGTAGACTGGAGTTCAGCAGAGGGTCCCCCACAGTCACAATCTCATGGGCTAAACTACTAAAACCATCTAAAAGGGGAGAAAATACATTGAACAACGTTTTAAAAAAACCTTTTTAATAAAGGAAATAAAGCAATATAAATACTGTATATAGTAACTCCTACCTGGGGAGGGAAGTGGTCTAGTTGAGGGAGAACGACTACATGGTGGGTAGCTGGGGTGTCGGTTCCTAAAATAAACCCTTTGTTTCGGTGTGGAAGGCACATTTGATGGTTTTATGGAATCTGTGGGTCCAGGCAAAGCAGCGTCCACTTCAGCTGAAATGTTTAATAATGATCAGTTTTTAAAATGCCAACAAAATGCCTCAATGAGGACTATAATAAATCTAAATCTACTTACATGAAACAGGTGGAGGACTATGAGCAACTGTGTGGTTCTCTTCTTGAGCTACTGTGTTGTTAGTGATAGTTTCGGTCATAGTGGGGCGGCACACTAAAATTCTACATTTATAAACACATCGCTTACGGGCATCTAAAGTGCTCCAGTAGACCCTCGAGCATCTGTGTAAATAGATCAAATGGTCATATCATTTTATATCTTATGTTTACTGAAATACAACACTGTAATTTCAAAGACTTACTGGTATCCCACAGGAAACAGCTTCCTCTCACAATCTGACAGTTCAGTTAGCATACCAAGACAGTCAATGGTCATAGACCCTGACCAAAACAAAAGTGTTATTTAATTTTGATGTAGAGTGCTTTGTTGATTAGTTATCAATAGCAAGCACTGTGCAAAGACATACATACCCATCATCATGTGGATATTATCTGGTTCAAGCCCATTAACAAATTTTTTTCTCAGACTGATTCCCTCAAAGTCCACAACGACCCTCCGAGTCACTTCAAAACCAGACTCTGGCACCGCCTTTAAAAAAAGGTTTAATATTTATAATAAATTCAACACTTTCACAACAAATATACAAAAACATAAATTGCTTACTGATGCATGCATGATTCCTTACCTCGCCCTTTATAAGATCTCTGTGATGCTGACAGTAAACCTTCTTGTCCTCTAAAAAGGCACACTGCTTCTGACGTGCACACATGAAATGGTAATTGTTGGTACAGGAGGTCAGACAACAACTCACCGTAGCTCCGGGTTTGTGACAATTCTCACATTGCTGAAAAAGCAAAACATAATGCAATCTGTTTGGGTGGGGAAAGACTTTTTGCCTATAGCCTTTTTAGTAGGCTTATTCGGCAACAAAAAAAATGACATAAATGTGTATTACGTCACTGTAACTCAATCTAAGCCATGTGTCGTGTTTGTTAATCGTGTACCAGCTGTTTGCCTCGGCCGACTGCCATGTGGACATTTTTGAGAGCACCGTCAACATCCTCGAACACCTCTGCTGACCACAGTGCACAGTTCACATGGGCCCACTCATTCTGGCCAATATAAAGCAGTCTCCCACAGTCCTAGAAAACAGATTACCCAAAGTCTTACAAATCAAAATTAAAGCAACACTAAAGAAGATTTTTTACCTTAAAATAATGTTTCCAAAATCGTTTCAGCGGTTCAAGTCGTAACAGGGTGAAAGGCACTTCTGCCTTCGCTTTGCGGTCCTACATCTGCTATAACCACACTATGTAAGTTTGCCAGATTGGGTCACGTTTCTGTAGTTCCAATGAGACATAAGAAAACTACAAATTTGACTTGCTTTGCGGCAAGCGTTACAATTGGACATCGTTCACTCTAAAGCCGGTGCTGGATAAACAGCGAGCGTGCGTGCGACAGTAGGCTAAATTATTTACAACAGCGGTAATGGACAATTACGCTTACAACCTATAGGGGGACCACAGAGGAAAAGTTCTTTAGTGTTGCTTTAAAATACCGTATAATTAAAAATCCATATCTATACATACTAATGTTTTATTTTTGGTTGGTGATTACTCACGTTTGTGTTCTTATCTCCATAATTCAGACAAAGCGCACACTGTCTATTGTCACCAAGACCAGGAGGAGGGGGAATCACAGAGATGTCTTCAGGGCTGTGGTCTGAAATCAAAAGATATATTCCTGTGTTACTTATCTACATACACTGAAAAATAATCAGAATGATATAGAATGTAGTTATTTGTCTCCTAACAGTATGTACCAAAGGAACAAGTAGTTCCTTTACATGTAAGTTTTTATAGTGGTTCAATGCAACTTTCTCACCATGGATAAGCATGGGTGGAGGAGGAGGTGGTGTGGGGGCCATCAGGGAGTTGAGTTCTCCTGGGGCTTTAGGATGGGGAGCTGGGATGATCTTTTTCATGAGCACAGGCTGCTCAGCCCTGGCTATCTCCTCCCTCTCCTGCCACTGGGCATAGTTGTGATCCAAAGAAGGGGGCAGAACAGCATTGGGAAGCAGTCCACTGCTGCAAAGATACAACACTCTTGTTAGTCATGTCTTTGTTATACAACATTGTTTAATTACCTAACATATGAACAAATGTATGTTTATACAGCAGTACCTTTTTAACATTTTTCAATATCACAACTATATGCTAAATTGCCAAGGTGCTCAACAGCAGTGAGAGGAGAAAAGTATGCAATAGAAAAAAAAGTGGCAAAAGCCAAATAAATAAAAAACAATAAAAGCTGATAGCATAATTGCAAATTGAAATATAAACATTGTTCTCTTTAAAGACACTATTCAAAACCAGGCATGTACACACGCACACACTTTGCACTCTTAATAATTCATGGTAACAAATGAAGTATACAAACATGCAAACCAAATGCCAACCACAAGACTTGTCAAAGCACCCATGTGAAATGTGACACTGCCTGTCGACCTCAAACAATGGAACTAGACCATACAGGCTGCATTCCCTATGGAAAGGTGATATTTCTGCTCTAGTAGAGAGCAAAGAATAGACAGCCACTCGACGGTGAGGTTGTTTTTGATGCTCATATACTAGCTTAACTGGTCCCACTATTCACCATCAAACTAAATATAGTTTGTTCCTGAATTTAGTTCTGAAAATTGTTTCTGACCAAATAATTTAAATAGAATGATTCAAAGTCAAAATGTAAAAAAAAAAAAATCTAAAAAATTGAAAATCATTAGATGCATGGGAGAGACTCACTTAGAAGAGACTTTGCACATCTCCCAGAATTTGGACTCCTTAACCTTGTACCATGGAAAAATTCGGTCCATTTGCTGTAACAAATAACAGTAACATCAGAAACAATAATGTAGTACTGCAATATGTACCATTGTCAGAATTGTGTGTCCACCAGCTTTTCCTCACCAGTATAAAAAAAGACTTGAGCATGCTGTTGGCTTTCCTGCTCTCTAGCTGACCTCCGTCTGAATTGAAGGCTGTCTGGATGATTTTCACAATGTCATCACTGAACTCCAGCTGAAAGAGAGGAGCAGAAATTGACACCTGGCCTTCACATGTATTTGACTGGTATATGAACCCAGCTGCATTAGAGGCTCAAAAGGCAGCAGGTAATCTTTCAAAGAAGAATAGAAAGATAAAAGCTTTTTGCTTTAAAGTGTTTGAAAAAGGACATGTATATAAAATCTTACCACTGATTTATAGCATCCAGAATCCATTTTCTTCTCCACAGACTCCAAATCGAGAGGTGAGTCATTTGGTGGAGAGACCTCCGTCAGCACAGGGGGGTCAGGGCCCTCTGGGGAACGGCGTGATGGAAGGCTCTCTTCTGTCTCTGGGTTCAACTCAGGTGGCTTCATAACAGCCTGAGACAAAGAAGATAGTGCCATCACTAAGTTTGGTGGTGAAAATATAGCTGGTGAGAACTTCTAAGATTGGAGATGGCAATTCACCTGTCTGTAGCGAAGCAAGTGTGTGGATGTACGGGAGTTGAGCAGGGAGGTGAGAACTTGCCGCATGGATTTCTGAATTTCTTTCTCTAAGACAGCCCGCCACTCAGCGCGATGGGGCTCAGTGCAGTTTGTGCAGGTGTAGACCACACTCTCAGGCAGGTTAGACAGGAGCTCATACATATCATCTAAATGTTTAAAGGGAAATATTAGCTATATAGTGGTGTATTACAGAAACATGCCAAATCTAGAATGCTACCTTATCTTTAATAACCATAGCCATGTTAGAACTGATCAGATCTTAACTAAATACTTACACTACCATTCAAATGTTGTGGTCGGTAAGACTGTTAAATGTTTTTGAAAGAAGTTTCCTTAAAGGATTAGTTCACCTCAAAATGAAAATTTCCCGATAATTTACTCACCCCAATGCCATCCAAGATGTTCATGTCTTTCTTTCTTCAGTGGAAAAGAAATTAAGTTTTTTGAGGACAACATTTCAGGATTTTTCTCCACACAAGGGACTTCAATGGTAACCAAATTGTTGAAGTCCAAATCAATGCCGTTTCAAAGGGCTCTGGACCATCCCAGCTGAGGAATAGGGTCTTATCTATCAAAATGATAAAGATTTTCTAAAAAAAAAAAAAAAAAAAAAAAAAAAAAAAAAAAAAAAAAAAAAAAGTATACACTTTTTAACCACAATTGTTCGTCTTATGCTGGTCTGCGACGCACCAGGCATTACGTAATCACGTTGGAAAGGTCAAGCTGGACGTAGGCGGAAGTACCTCCCTTTTGTTTACAAGCGTGGAGAAGGAGGATCGTTCAAATTGCATTGTATGTTGAATGACATATTTATGTCTGTGTCAGTTTATGGTTTAAAATGGTCCTTTTGTGTGCGTATCCTGGATGTTTAAAACAATGGGGCGGTACTTCCGCCTACGTCCAGCACACAATGGACATAATCACTTCCAACGTGATTACATAATGCCTGGGACGTCACAGACCAGCACTATACGAACAATTGTGGTTAAGTATATACATTTTTATTTTATTTTTTTATAAAATGACCGATCGTTTCACTAGATAAGACCCTATTCCTCAGCTGGGATCGTGCAGAGCCCTTTGAAGCACTTCAAAGCCCTTTGAAACTGCATTGATTCGGACTTCAACAATTTGGTTACCGTGTAAGTCCATTGTGTGGAGAAAAATCCTAAAATATTTTCCTAAAACAGCTGGGATGGCATTGGGGTGAGTAAATTATCAGGACATTTTCATTTTGAGGTGAACTAATCCTTTAAGGCTGCATTTATTTGACCAAAACTACAGTAAAAAGTGATATTGTGAGAAATTTTCAATTTTAAATAACCTTTTAGCCATTTGAATGGGCCTATATTTTAACATGCAATTTATTCCCGTAATGTTAAAGCTGAATCAACAACTTTTATTAGTTGTTTTATTAGTTTATTAGTCACGGTGTAATGCAACAAGACAGATAAGAGATGTTGAGAATAACAGATAATTCACCATTTAAACTTTCACATTTGGCATGGACCCAGCAATCACACTTCCTGCACTTCATCATTTTGCTATCACAGTCATCGTCATCATAGCACTTATTACAGAGTGGGCAGAAGTTGCCTGGGAGAAGAAAAACATTGGTTACATAGTTAAGTGATAGTTTAGAAACATACAATAAATATCCAGGATGTATAGCACTGACCTTTAGCTAAGAGTTTGGCACAGTCATGACACAAAGAGAAATCATGTGACCACTGGGCATCCCAGGCCTTTCCTGGTTTGGTGGCTCCACAACTCTTGCAGCACACACACTTGGTGCAAATCTGTGGCAGAAGGAAAAATAATTATGGGAGAACGTGGCAAAAATATAACAGATGTTACAGACATCTAGAATTGAGAGTGTGTAAGTACCCAGACTCTTTTCTTCTTGGTGGGTCTGGTAGGGTGGTTGGGTCCCAGGCACTCAGGGTGATAGCTGTTTCGGCACTTGTCACACTCCAGTAGCTGCTAGATGATGGAAAGAATAACATTTTTAGTTCTGATTCCATCTAGGTATTAAGCGTTAGTCATTTCGTAAGGTTTTGTGAGTGGCTAGGGGCTTTTAGAGAGAAATAACTCAAACTTGGAAGTCGTGTATTCGGTTATTACATTTTATCGAAAGGAAATGATAATTCCAGTGAGATGACAAGTATTTTTTACTTTTCATAAGGAGGCATTTCTCATTAGAAAATACCAAATGAGGACATTCATCGTTGATCCAAGCAAACTCATGCTTTGAGTATTAACTTTTTCATTAATCGTTAACCATTACATGAGAATGTTACAACCTTTTCGATCGGATGGTCATAACGAAGCATTGTGTGAAATAAACTCTTTAAGAATAATATAAATCTGTCGTCTCATACTGGTTACAGTAGTGTGTTACATTTTTTTCCATTAAATCTGGAGGTTTTAAAACTTTCCTCACTCTGTTCCAAAAGTGTCGTCTTTTAAAAATCCCTTCTGTTGATATTGGAAGCACTTTATTGTTCCCATGATCAGACACTCTGAAATACTAAATTGTGTACTTTAAGAGAAAGCTTTAAAACACAAATACCTGCCACTGAGTTGCCTGCATAGTAATTCTTCTATTAGTCTTCCTTATTTAAATTTGACCTTTTTGTAATGCATTTATGGAGACATTTCTGGATTCTAAAGCATCTTTGATCTATATCGTGACAGAAATGTAAATTAATAGAAAGTCTTACTTTTGTTTTCTGATACTTCCGACCACAGACATGGCAAAAGCGGCATCGACGACAACACCAGTTCTCCCACTGTTCCTCATGGGGGCGTTCTGTCTCCCCCAAGCAGAAGAGGTGGAAGGGTTCACAGCACACCTGGCAGAAAACAAACTGAAGAAAACAAACCATAAGAACACATCTCATCATTTTTTTTTTTTGCCTTCAATTCATAAGACAGAAATTACAAACAAAAGACAGCCCACCTCTACATTACCGCTGCTGGCACAAAGAAAGCACACCACCGGCGGGGTGATTGGCACAGAGGTGAGAATGCTGAGCCCACCCATCTCCCACACATTCTCAATGTCATAGTCCTCCTTGAAATCAACTCTGATTCGATGCACTCCATCGCAGGGCGCTTTCTGCTTGGCGGTGCCCCCAGGCGAAGGAGTGCTCTGGGAGTTTAAAGTACTGCTATCTAGTTTGGGTATCTGTTTCTCCTGTAAACAATGCCATTTATATTACATTGGGGCATATGTAAGAAGATTTAACCAAAGTGACAGTGTATTCAAGGTGCATTTTGTCAGTATGTGCATCCCCTGGGAATTGAACCTGTGACCTTGGCATAATTTGTGACCCTTGCTGGCAAAACGAGTCACAATAAGCACATTTAAAAAAATTAGAGTTATTTTCACACTCTCTACCTTCAATCGATGTATGATTGGTTAGAATCAGACAGAAAATGACTGAGCTACACCTGTTTGACGTTGATTCAGCAAAGTCCATTTTGAGGAAAATCGAGTTAACGTTTTCTGAAGATTCCAAAACAAAATCACCTAGCAACCATATCTTAAAATCCCTGGTAATAACACCAAATTTGGCACACACCAAGTAAAAAACATACATTTATCTTTAGGAAAAACATATATATTAAACTTTTTTCCACATGCTACCACAATTGTTTGATTAACATTAAAGAAACAGACAGCTTACCTAATTACCGCACGGATCTAAAATAATGTTACACATCAGATGTTTTTCCCCCAACAGTTAACCAAACGTTCACATAAGACATAACAGATAATGTTTGTGTGAATACTGGCCAAGACAGATTTTTTGAAATACTGTAATTCTGTGTATGTGTATATATTGGGACCACGCGCTGTCTGAGGAGTCTTTTGTGCGCACGTATCGGATCTGTCAGTCAGCGTGAGTAAGATCGTTTTTCATGGACAAAGGAAAGATACTCCTCTCAGAAAACATACAAATAAAGACACTTTTAGATGTTTAATTGCTATTTAGAGCACTGGGATCGCTAGAAGGGGGCTTATTTAACTACTTTGTGTGTAAACCTCAAAATCAGCATTTTTCACTCGTTTTGCCTGTAGCTCGAAATTATTCCACGCATTCCGACTCCTTTTGCCAGCACGGGTCACATTTTTTACAATGAATCTGAATCTCAGGATTATCAACATGACAAAGCAACTCAACCACTATACATTGGGGGAAGAGGCAAGAGACAAAACTGTTTTCGTAAAAGTTTATGACATAAAATAAGAATACATATCTGCCTGCAAGATCTGCTTACCTTTTCTTTTGGTTTAGGCTTGAGTGGTTGAACACATCGAGAGGTCTGTTTCTTTAGCTTTGCTTCGGATGCTAAAAGATGACATGACCATAAGCAAAAACCATTAAGGCTATGTTAAGTCAGGGGTGTCAGATCCTGCTCATGGAAGGCCATCTTCCTGCCAAATTTAGCTACAACAGACCGGCCTGGAAATTTCTGGTGATCCAGACCTTGATTAGCTGATTCAGGCGTGATCTATTGCTGGAGCTAAACTCAGCTGGAAGGTGACCCTCCAGGAGGAGAAATGAACACCTTCTGTGTTAAGTTAGCAACAGTAAATATCCTCATCTCTTTACCTGTGTCTGCTGCAGAGCTGGATTGATTTTGTTGCTGAGATTTCTTCTTGGGCTCAGTGGGCTGGGACTTTGCAAGACCTTCCTTTTTTGCTGCCATTTGGCTTTGCTGCTGCAAGGACTGTGCTGGTGGGGAAGATGGGGGGGCGTGCAGGGAGGTGGGTGAAAAACTGGGCTGCTGCTTCCGTTCCTTTCTAAAGGCTGAGCTCAAAGGGGTCTGAGATTGCTTGGGGTCGTCAGAAGCACTAGAGAGCAGAAGGTCTTTTGGGGAGGAAGCTGGTGAAGATGGTGATGAAGGTTGCGTCTGCTTTTGTTTGTCCTCTCCCTGTGCAGGTGGTGGAGTTTCACTTTTCTTATGGGGAGGGTCATCCTTTGGAGGGGGGCCTGGCTTGGGGCTTGATTCAGAACACTGGGATTTGTGATGGGAATCCTTTTTTTCAGTCAATTTATTCCTCCTCTTGTCCTTTTTACCTGAAGTCAATGCAAACAGACAATTAATTGAAACATAAGAGCATCTCTGGCTTATAATAAGATATTCTGAGAAATCTGACCTTTCGCCTGCTTCTGAAGAAACTTTGACGGCATCCACTGCAAGTTCTGACACTTCCGTACTCTGTAATGACAAACAAATGTTTAACAGGCAATTTTAGTGTGCAAAGGTTCAGAAACCCACAACTTATTATATTTATAACAAAATTTCACACTCACTTGCAACACTGCTTTTTAATATTGCGCCCCCCAAATTTGGGCTTATCCAGGCAATTGGTGCAGACCCCACAGTCATTTGGGACTTGGCAGCCTGGACACTGCCCGCAGCGTCGAGAGCGCCGGCCCTTTCTGGGTGGGGCCTCATGGACTGTTTTCTGCCTCGTTACTGGCTTAATAGGAGGTGTGGGTGGCTCCGCCTCCTCTGATCCCGCAACTGATGATTTGTCTATTCAAGTATACCATTAAAGATTTAAAAACCTCACTTTTTTTCCCAACAAAATAAAACTAGTTCCAAGGTGTTTTCTCACCATCATTTCCCATGGAAGACAAGATCTTTTCTCTCTCCTCCCATGGCAAGGCACTAAGGGTAGGCATATCATCTGGGAACACAGCACGATTGCGACCCAGAGCTACAGCTGCACGACGACACACATGCTTAATGCGTGGACCACGGACTGACGTCTCAGAGGAGTCACTCTCTTGACCCTGGACAGAACAAACAAATGGAAATGGCCTTTTGTGCATTTAGGAACCTAGGAACATTTTCCAAAGAAAAGGGAACAACAAAAGACAGGACATACCGGTAATTTGGGTTGATCTGCAGGTTGTAAATCTCTCTTCTCTAACTTATTGAGCTGAGCTTTAGCTTTTTTCAGCAGTCCTGCAACGTGCCTGTCTGTAACTGGCCGTACATCAACATGACCTAACACGAAGCCCAGAGATGTGGTTACAGGGGGCTTTCCCATCTGCCCCGCTTGGGTAAGAGCACTCAATTTCTCCTGGTCCTTCTCCCTCTCTACTCCCTCCGTTTCAATAATCTTCTCTGAAGGTCTGCCTTTTTTGGCCAGACGACCCTTGGATGACAAGGCCCCAATAGGTTGAACTGCTGCAGTATCACTTGGGGAGGCCTCTGCACCAGAATCAACTGTGACTGATTTCTTTCGACCTGCTGTCCTTTTTTTGGTGAGAGATTCTTCAATGTCCCTGGCCTCCACCGGATATAGGCTGGACATAGAATTGGGGGAAGTCTCTGATGGAAGGCTTTTCCCTCTTTTATCCCAGTCTTTCCTTACATCTCTTTTGTTTTCCTTTTCACGCTCTCTACTCTTCTCCATCTCCCTGTCCTTCTCCTTTGTACCTGTGTCTCTAGTAGCAGAAACGCTCCGGTCCCTTCCTGCTTTTCCAGTACACCCACCTGATCCTTGAGGACTGGGGGTAAAAAGAGGGAAGAGCTGTGAAGATGAAGCAGAACTCCCACTCACACCGAGACCTCCAGCTGCTCTCCGCCCATCAGAAACTCCGTGGCTCGTAAGACCAATAGAGCCTGAGGGGAAGCCGCTGAAAGAAGCATGAGTTAAGGCACTGGCTGCAAGTGCACTGACTGCGACTCCAGGCAATGGGCTCGAATTTCCAGTCACGCTTATGGGAACAGAACTGCTAATCATGGATTGTTCAGAGGCCTTCCCTGTTTGAACTACTGACTGACTGCTCCTGGTAGTCATTGAGTGTGAAGGTGACCTGGGTTGTCCACGTGAGAATCTAGACCCCTTTCTCTTTTTGTTTGACGTTGGTGAGACCTGAAGGGGAGACAGAGAGCCAGGGCTGCTCCCTGAGGAGGATGGGAGGGTGACAGACTCAAAGATGCGGGAATGAGCCGGACTCGGAGTGAAGAAAGGAGGACGTAGTAGTGGGCTGCGCTTTTGGTGTGGCGTTTCAATCCGTGATGAGGGATGCTGATGGTGATTGTGGTGAGGATGATGATGCAGGGGGGAGAAAAGTCTGGTACCTGTCCCAGCTGCGCCACCAGGTGCTGGGAATCCTCCTGGTGCAACGCCACCTCCACCAGGCCCTGGTGGCAGGAGTCCCACATCTTCAGCGGTCAGTGGAGGAGGACGAAAGTTGTCGAAAGTGGGCTTGCGGATAAGACCCTCCTTTGCATACTTGGCAGAGGAGAAGTACTTATTTTCTGCACATGACAAAGATGTCCAGCGGAAAGTGGGCTCTCGTAGTATGGAGCGACGCTTGTCATGTGAGCTGGAGAGTATTGGAGGGGTGGGCAGAAAAGGGGCAATGGAATGTGACATCATCCACGGAGAATGGGAGTGATGCTCAGATGCATTGGATGAAGCTGCCAGGGGAGGCTGAGAAGGGCTGAGAAGAGGAGGCGGTGGTGGGGAAGAGGACAACGATGCAGTGGAAGAGGCTTGTTGAGATACAGCTTGTGAAACCCCTGGGGCTGGGCTGACGATGACCTGTTTCCTTCCACCAATCAGGCTGCCCCTACCACATGCCACTAAAGCACCCCTCCGATGACTCTGGGCTTTGCGACCCCGTCTGCTGTGCTCCATCAACACTGCATGGTCTGGCTCCGGCTCTGACGGTGATGAGGGTGGGTGCGAGGTGTGGTGCATACTGGCCTCTGTCTCTCCCTGAGAGGCAGGGGAATTATCACCCTCTTCCGAAAGAGCCTGGGTGCCCTCAGAGGCCTGGGAATCACAGGAGGAGTCATCAAGACTAGGGCTACTGGAGCGAGACGACTCACCAGAAGAGAGCTGAGAGGAATGCTGCGAAACAGCGCTGGAGCCACAGGATGCAGCACTGCTACTGAAGCGCCCATTGCTAGTGCTATTGTTGCAGCTGCTGTTAAGGAGACTAGCTGCAATGGCAGTGGCACTGCCAGTTGGGACAGGAGGTGGTGGAGGAAGGAGAGAGTCAACAGCAGTGCCTGGCCCGGGTGTGGCTGTGGTTCCACTTGTGACGGGAGCTGTGGAAACCAGTGCTGGGGAGGATGATGTTATGGGTTGAGGTGCTGGGGCAGATGCTGCTGTGTCCAATCGAGCAATTTTCATGTGTGATGGTGGAGTACTGAAACTGCCTTCATCCTCAATAAACCGTTTTGGAGTCTTGATGATACGCAAGGACACTGTGCTCACAACAGGCATGATAAACTGCCTGATGTTTGTTAGCTGCGTTCGCCTCCTGTGCTTCCCAACCTCAGGATTGGCAGTTCCCTGGGTGCCAATAGCTTCTTTTGCCAATAGTTTCTTCTTCTGGGCCCCTTTTTTTGCCCGCTGCAGCAGCTGCTTTGCAATAGTGGCATCAGTGCGTTTGGAGGGAGGGACCACCCGCACAGGTTTGATATGGCGAGGGCTTTGACGTAACCCTAACGGCCTCCCGAGTTTAGTTGGAGTCATTGGGTTGACTGTTGTAGAGGAGTCATCGGGATCTGGGCTAGTGCGTTCATCAGCAGGATGAGAAGCCCTTAGCTTAAGATCATGTGGAGAGCAGGCACCCAAATCTTGTTCCTGACGAACCCTGAAGGCCTTATGTTTGGCAGTCCCAGATGCTGTGGTAGACATCTCTAGGACTGAGGAGGCGTTAGCAGCCTGAGCAGCAGCGGCAGCAGCCTCAGCTTTGAGGCGCTCAGCAGAAGGCGGCCTGCCCCGTCTCCGTCTTTGCACACCAGGAACTGGCACACTCTTCTTCACAATGGCCTTCAGCTTAGACTTCAGTGGGCTCAGTTTGACATCCCGCAGTCTTTTTGGTTTGGACATCTTGGACTCTCGGCTGATTTTGAGAAGCTTAGCCTCAGAACCCTGATGGTGCCCAGACCCAAGCGGAGTTTGCCTTTTCTCCTTGTCTTCATCCTCCACACCATCCTTGCAATGTGCAGGACTGGAGCTGCACTCCAATGATGTGTCATTACCATCTTCAGGCAGTGCATGGCCACTCTGTTGCCAGCTCCTCTGGCAGGCAGAAGCAGGAGGGCGGCCTCTCTTTTTTTCTCCAGTGCCAGGAGGCCTCCCTGGTGGTCGTTTTACCTTCTCTGTAGGAGCTGTGGCGACAGGCAAAGGAGCTGTCTCAATACAAGTGCCAAACCTTTGTGCAGCTAGAGACCTAGGAGGACGTCCTCTAGGCTTCTTTTCCGGTGTAACTGGACCTGACAGAAAGAAAAACACTCCATTAACAAGCACAACATTTATTTACAGTTAAATGCATCCCAATTACAATTGAGAAAAATAGCTAAAAGTTAGAATTTTTTTTAATTAAAATTATTTTACAACACACTTGGAGAAAAAAAAATACTAGGGGTGTAACGATAAATTGTTATATTTAGATATTGCAATATAAAAATGCGGATTGTTGATGTAAACAATATGATTCACAATATAATCTTTGTTTTATCCAAGGCTCAGTTTATTGTATTTACTATTTATATGGTATAATTCACCAATATTTTTTAATTCTGACATCATATATTCACCCTGTTTCAAACCTGAAATATTTTCGTTCAACTTTTTTTTTATGAAACCTAAGAGATTTGTATCCCTCCATTTAAAGTCAATTCCTCTAAAACTTAAGATCCAAACAATGTCATAAAGCCATCGTAAAAATAACCAATCAAGTGGTCTAATCCAAATCCAAGTCTTCTAAAGAGACACGATGGCTTTATATGATGAAAAGATTTACAACGCACATACTGTGAGTAAACACGGATGTTTCGTAACATGAGTGTATCGTTACACCCCTAAAGAATACACAATTAAGAGATGTAGAGATAGTTTACCTATTGACGTCCTTCCGGGGCTGTGTATTCTTCTGTTGTCACTGACTGTGTTAAAGCCTCCAAATTCCTCCTAAAGAAAAGAAAATGAAAGAAAAATATTTCTCAATGAACTCAGTGGTTCAGGGGCGTCAGTTTATGAGATTTAACCCAGATAGATCGTTTTTTTTTTTATTTGTGTCCACAAAACCAAAGTGGCTATTGTCTTAAGATTCATTCAGTTTTTTTATGACTGAAATAAATGGCAAGATACCACTCATGTTAGCAATTAAAATAATATAGAAATTTTAAATTATAGATATAAAATTATACAATATCTATATTATTTGTTATACCCTCTAGTTTGGTGTGCATATTTCATTCATTTGTATAACCACCATTCATTCAAAACAACATCTAGTGTAGCCTTAGCATGTTAACATGCAATAATGCAATAAATGAGCCTATCATCATCACCGATAGATCAAGCTCTATAACCTTATTGAATTAAGAGACAATTCATCTGAATCCAGTAATCAGCTGTAAACTGTTTTTGTGAGATTTGGTTGTACGTACCCTAAATGAAACCATAAATTTTCAGCCTGGCATCTTCTTGCCGGGTTGCCCAAAACAATTAAACAATTGTTAAATCGGAATTAAAAGAATATTAATCGATCAAAAGTAGGCAAACCAACTTCAGTGTTCTTCCGACAACCTCAGAAAGTGACAAACACATCTGTGATGGCACCTCCTACTGAGATATGACTAGTTCAGCCAATTCCACTTAGGTATCCTTAGGAGATGCTGACGCTGGGCTGCATGACATCACTCACTGTTAGGACATCTGTTGCAATGGCCTTATCTCCTGACAACTGCTCCACCTCTGTCAATCAAACAGGCTAAGCTTTGCAGACGTCCTATGATAGGATTTAATAAAGCTCCAGGCTTTTATGATAGCCCTGTGCTTATCTCACACCTGACATGAGGGATACAGGAAGGAATGCTGATTACATGGTCCATTTGAGATCTTGGCTTTCTGGTCTAATTCTGTCACAACATTTTAGGTAAGCCATAATTCCAATTCCATTTTTGAGTCAACTTAAACGCTCCATATCCCTTTAAGTCAGCCACATTTCCCACATTTATCTGATTTTTCAACAGGCTTACAGTTCAGCTGATACTGTAATTACTGTCTGCTCTGCAGCTGGGCACGCTGTGTTTTACGTTATGATAAAAATGTCTCAGTCATTGAAGTGTCCTTGGTCTGAATTAAGTTATACTCACAAGGACACACACAGAGAAAACTCACATGTACTCTAATTGTCTGTATGTGTAGAGGAGAGTTCCACAGATCAGACCATTTAAATCATTTTATGGGCCTAACTGAAACTGGGAGCACATCAAAAGGAATTCCCAGTAACTATAACTTCTAAAATAGAGACGAAAATTTATATTTTCAAAATCAAGTAATCAAGGCGTTAGGCAGCCCTATATTTGACAAAGGAATTTAAATCAGATGAGTTTTTGCATTAAAAAACAGCTAGATGGAGTGAAATTAAATGGGGAAAAGCAGAGTTTACAAGACACATTTTAAACCTGCTAGTTTCAACGCTCATATCAAAATGGCCAAAAGACAACTATCTGCATGTGTATGGCTGTAGCACTGGTGGTCTTAAGGGGATGAATTTACACAACAGAAAGAGATAAAAACTACAGAAAATTCAATTAATATGGAAATTAATAAACGTATTTAATAAATATGATTTCAACCAACCATCAGAGTAGAGTGTGGAAGTGATTGTAATACAGTGATGCTGACAAGCTGGCAACAAGCACAACCGCGATAGCATCAGCTCAGCACTGGACAATGCATCAATGCCACTGATCTCTATGAAATGAAGCATAAGCTTAAACATTACCCCAGCGATGCATTGGTCATTGGTTGAGTCTTGTAAAGTGTGCTCTCAGTTAAAATAATTTCAACACCTTGTTTCATTAACAAATGAATAATGAATGAAAGGTTTAATGACTGGTGTGGTTTGTGTTATTCTCCTGCGTGTTCATTCAGAGTGTTTGGATTATGCTAATAAAGTTTGTTTTATTTTTGAATCTCATTCGTCTTATGCTTGCTGCCCACATCGTAAAACTTTATACAGCAAAAAAAAAAAAAAGGTGATATCGTGCCACTCAAAATCACCGCAAGGGAAATTCCTTTACCGCAACAGTCCTATGTGTTCAACCAGTTTACTGTAACAGAACTGCTACTACTATTACAAAGAGTAAATGGGTTTTCATTACATTGAACAACCACTGACATCATTTCACTATGTACTAGGCCCTACCTCTCAAAAGATGATTAATGTCTGCAAGTTTCTTAAACAGCCTATTGTGTTGATTTTCAAGCCTTAGGGGGCATTTCTTTTCATATTCTTTATTTATAGCAGCATGTGGGGCTGCAGCTAAATTCCCTTCGGTCCAGTTTGTAGGACAGATGCCGCCGGAGACTGCACACATACAAGTCTAATCTCACTAACAAATCCCCATTCAGCTTTAATTTCAACATATGGTGACAAATTTCTTATGGGAAGCAGACCAAAAGTAAATGAGAGTATGTTATTAGATGATCAGTGCTAACAGATCCTCTTAATAGAGCTTATATATATATATATACATCATCGATGGGTAAAAAGACCAGTGAAAATCAAAATAAAGACCTGATTAAGATAAGGCTGAAATAATGCACAACTCTCCAGAGATAATGTTAACAGTGAACATTTATTGATACTGAATTCCTTAGTCAATTTTTTTTCTTTTAGATGAAGGCTCTCAGAGCTACAATGACTTCATTGCAGCTTTACTGTTGAGCCAAAGGTGATAGAGTACTAGAGAGCTGTGAGCAATGGAGCTCAAAGTCAGTGTGACACCATGAGTAGCTCTCAATGACAGCACGACTCTGCCTCGGGCACTCAAAAGCATGCTCGCGCACACACACTGGCTCGCGCACACACACACCCTCCTCTACTTCACTGCAAGATGTAAACAACATCTCTAGACAAGAGTAAAGGGAGGAGGGGAGGAGGGATGCAGGGTGGGAGAAACAGGGTACAGAGCATCATTCTGACCATAAAGGCATGGAGCGAAGATGCAGCAAGATGAAAAGGCTCGGTAGCCAACAAGCACATGAAAAGCTAATCTAAACAACCCACCCACACACTACAAGTTCTCCGACTATCCGCTCTGACGGAGCTGCTCAATCAACACCTACGGCTAAGAGGGAGGGGGGAACGGTGATACTGGGCTCGAGAAAGTGACACTCGGCTCAGCCAAGGCGTCCGAGCACCTGCTACCAGTGCAGGATGGGGGAGGAGAGATAGCGGGGGCGGAGAGGGTGACACAAAAACACTTGTTTGTTATTCTCTACTTTCTTCATTAGTGTTCCCTCTTCTTTATTCCCCACCCCAAACAGTTAAAAAAATAAAATCACTTAGAAACCAGCTGGTTTAAAGTAATTGTAAAAATGTCTCAAGTTCCTACAACCATTTGTTTGCTGATGCTGCTTGGTTTTATATTTTAAAAACTTGTAGGTTTAGCCACTGGGTTTTAAGAACGTCTAGTTGTGAAAAGGGTGATCATCAAAACACCAAGCAAACGCGTGAATATGCACAGTAAAGGGACAGGATCAAATCAACATCCTCCCTTCTAAAAAGAGCAGATAAAAGCACTTGTTTGTGTCACTTCGAAGTTCCCGTAAATAAAAGGTAAGCAAACAAGACTATTTGTTTACATAAACTCATTACATCCTGTTCCGAGCATATGGTCACAAACCCAGGAAAGTTGCTCAACATGGCATCTACAGTTCGCTTAAGAAACTGGGCATAAACTGGCAAGCACACTGCAACCTGGCAACTCTCCCTCCCCAGAGCGGGACATAATTGCACTACTGTGTGTGGCCAATGATACCAAACACACAAACACACACACACACACCTATAATCATAGCAAGCCAACATATCCACATCAAGACATGTAACTGATTATCATCTCTAAGCCTGGGGATATGTTATAGTAAGGCCTTTCATAAATTCACTGAATCACCATTTTCTAAACAATGTGAAGTTTTGACAACTGCTGAGGCATCAGATTCCCTCAAAAATGCCTGTATAAAAGATAAATGCAATGCACAAAACGTTAATTTGTGGTCAGACTGATGGCATTCCCAGCTTACAGACAAAATGGACAAACCCAGGACAACTCATAGGAAAAGAAATATGTCTGGACACATGACAAAAAAATGCACTTTACGTGGTCACATATGAGAAATAGTTTAGGTTGATTCAAAACCCCCTTCATAAACAAAACAAAACTGTCTGGGGAACCCCGGTAGTTTGCAGTGATGATTATTCAAGCCTCTCGAAATACTTTCAAAACACAAAAGGCATCAGGAGAAATTTCCCTTCATGAGATGCAGATTTAATGCTCTGATTTTGCTCATGCACCCACATTCAAAGCAACCAGAACTGAGTTTCTGAAACAACATGATCCAACGCCTCACACCCACGCTAATAAGGAGCCGTGGCTTTTAAGATAAAAACAAATGTGCCTCCTGCAAGGTGTAATGAGGGACATAAATTTGGAGAGAACTGCTCCATGCGTTCAATGGCTGCTCCTGACCCCCCCCCCCCCCCCCAAAGCAAAAAGCGAGGACGAAACCCCCTCTGCCCGCCTACAAAAGCAGAATAAAGCCATGGATGGGACGGCCTGTGTCTAATTCCCTCCCAGCGCTGTCCCAGGGGGAGGAGGGCTTGCTCTTCACCCTTTGATATCCACGTCTGTGCTCTTTCAGCTGCCTGCACTCCATAAAGGCTGGAATAAAAGCAGACACAAAGCTTCCTGCTATGATCCACACGCTGTCTAGGGGACAGGGCCCTCCAGATAAATAGGCCAAACACCTGCTGGACTTCTTCCCTCAGTATAGGCCACGCCATTCATTAGAAAGCAGCAGAGCAAAGCATTCATTTGCTGTATCCATTCAAATGCACTTTTGTACAAGGCCTTGATATTGATCCTCATTCTGCTTCTGTAAGCGGGGCTTTACTCTGGACATTAAAAGGCAAGCCAAATGGCGTCCCTCACAAAGAAACCGATGAATGGAGACTTAAACAGGACACCTCCTGAAAGTAACAGTTGTCTAGCAAACAGCCACAGATTTGTATTTGCACTTTAGATTTAGACGAAAATATGGTTTGGAAGATCAAAGCGAAAGCAAGCTGTGATTTCTGGAGCTACAAGAAAATCACACAGACGTATTTACCTCCATGTAAACATTTTAAGCCGTCCAAATGGGTTAATAATGTAGTCTAAAAGGCAGCCATCAGAAGTGAAATCCTATTGGGGGCCCTGTGGGCCCGTGCTGTTGGATTTGGGTCTGATGGGAAGGAGGGGCGGCGTGCTTCTGTTTACTGAGCATGCTACTGGCCTACGGCTGCTCTGTGAGCTCAGCGGGCTGCGATGAACCAGAACAGTCCTACCCAGGCACAACATCCCCTCTGAATGAAACTACAATGCTGTGTCCGCAACTCGCATGAGCTGCAAGCTCCTCTGGGATTTTAGCCGCCTGTCTGGCTTGTATACACTACTTATACGTTTCACAAATGGATTCATGTTTTAATTGAGCACTCTTCAAATAGGCTCCAAGAGTGTATTAAAGCATACGGAACTGCAACAAAAGCACAGGAAAGAAAATGTATGGTTTGGTTGCTATTTTTACAATCATTTCTTAAAGTCAACATACATTGACATTCACAAACTTGTTTACATCCATACTGAGGCATATTTATGAATGAATCAGGATATTCAATGAAGAAGAAAAAATGAAAGAAAAAAACATAATGTTACTTAAATAGCCAATGTTGGCTACTGGTTAACATTATTCAATAGGCTGCATGGCCTAAGTGACATCATGAGACAAAAAAGTTGTTTTAGAGGTGGAGCAAGCTATTACAATAATTAGAGCCTTAATTAAAGCATTAGTAAAGCCTATCAAAATAATTGTTTTCAATAACACACATTTTAACAGTAAGACCCATAGAACTAGATGGAAAAAAATAGACTTTTGACTAAGTCACATTTACATAAATGTATACAATTATAAACAAATAACGGTTGACATTGGATCTGATCTGAGTGATTTACCATGGCAAACAAACCACAACATATATACAAAAAAACAGACTAAAGCAATAAGTACAAGACCTAATTTTATCTCAGTTTTATATTAAATTAATTAAATATGAGTAGACTGCATTTATACACACGTCTAATAACCACAAATCCACGCTCTTAAATCTGCGCCACAGTTTCAAACGCAAAATTTCCCGTAGGCGAAACATAAAATCAAGCACGCTCTGTTTCTGGTTCGCGCTTGCTCTCGTTTCGATCTCCCCGCGTTTCCGATGCGCAGCGCTCTACTACTGAGAAAGGAAGATGGTAGTTTGTCACAGTACACACCCCCACACATAACAACCTCCGTCAAACACGGTCTTTTTATTGCAGCCGCCGTTTGCACCGCTCAAAACACTGCATTTGCCGTGTATTTGAGTAAACATGGTCCTTGTAGCCTCGGCGAGGTTTTGCACAGGAATCGCTTGATTCCGGTTAAAAATGACATTTTTTTCCGAATGCGTACTGCTACTACGCAATATCTGAGAGGGGAAAAAAACATGTCCACCTCCCATTTCGCTGTGCATCAGTGGATGCTAACAGGCTAACGCGTTAGCCATCCTCCTCTCGAGGGTGAAGGAGATCAAACAGGAGAGGTTTAAAATTACACCCTACAAACTTTTGCAACTAAATAAACGATTTGTGAATATATGGCCCACCCTTCGCTACAAAAACACACGAGGCTGCATAATTTATAGCAACAGTGTTTACTGCTACTAGCATCATCCATTTCTGAACCCAAGCTAGAGGACAATGTATAGCGGGGAAAAATAATATCAGAAGTGCACACATGCAAGACCACAGTAGTTTTAGCAACAGAACATTACACATTCTGACCTCAATCTACCCTTTCGTCTAGGCCAACACTTAATGAAGTTTAACTACAGCTGGGATACATGCACTCTGCGTGCTATCGCTAAATGCTCAGACAACAACAACCAACTGTCACAAGGTGGTCAGTCCTGCTCGTTTATGCTTATTGAAACATCCTAACCAGTTTATTTATTTTAAAGAGGAAATTTCGTTATACACCACAAGTCTTTTGATCCAAGCTGTCTTTTGGTGAGATAAGCTACACAGTGAGCTAACTTGGAAATCCAAAATAGTCATCAAATGTATAATTTAATCTCTTTTTGGGGTGAAAAGCAGTTTAAAATGACCAGAGTAACTGAAAGGTGCTAAATATCTGTAAACGTCATCCTTAATATGTCTTTAAGCTCTTTTGGACTTGATTTAATGGCAGAAGCTGGACGTTAATATGGGTATTTTCTGTTCTTTATATCTTAAAAAGTGCTTTCATAGTGTTTCAATTCAAAAAGCGGCGTCACATGAAACGCACGAGACTACGAGTTAAACTGAAGTTCAGCCCAAAGCAGCCTAACGTTACAGTTATCTGGCTTCACATCTCCATCCTGTCAAAAATGGCAGTAAACTCTTCAGGTTCCCGAAATATGATGCCCGATCGCCTTAACATAGACACATATACTACAGAGGCACAGAAACATCAGTCATTAGTTTTGAATAGGTGAGTGTTTTGATGTGGGCTAGCTAGCAGTTTAGCCTGTCAGTGGTCCCATAGTGAGAAAAACAGCACATGGATGGAGGCATGTGTCTGCTGCGCAGCAAAATAACTAGCACACTCACTCACTCACTCACTCACTGTCCTCTCTGAGCAACTTAGAGCTGCTACACAGCCGCGGAGTTATTTGTAATTCCTGCATTGATCGTGAAAGAGGCTAACGCTTTAGCCTGGGTCCCGCTTACCTCCCCGCTGCTGGAGCCGCTCGATTCCCCCAAAACATCCCGAAATTTCTGCAGGTTGCTGCTGATGGCAGCGGACACTTGCAACGCAGCGTCGAAACCGGGCCCGAGCCCGTTCGCGTTCAGATTAGTCCCCGCATTATTTAGGAGGGAAGCATTGACTCGAATTCGGCCCGCTTTCTTCCCGGTGCCCGAGCTGCTGCTCCCTCCGGGCCGAGCAGGGAACCGCCACCGACAGCTGTGCGCCATTTTACACTCTGCCTGCCTGCCCTAGGATCAGGAGCTCAGTGTGGGCGTGGCCCCGAACGAGCGATCTTAGCACACGGCCGTTCTAGTCTAGCGGTCAGAATGGATTATCCATGTTTCGGGGTGGTGGTACCGAGGACCCCGACAAGATCCCAGCGCAGACTACGCTCAGTGATGTTTTTACGCAGGTTCGCCGGCGATACTCAGAGGAAAAAACTCTACATCAGGCACATCAACACTGCTTAGTAAAATTCCGTACACTTATTATGTAGGCCTTTATGTTTGAGATATAGTCTTTAAGAACTTAATTATATTACAGAAAATAGATAAGCAATAGATAAGCGTTTTTAGCATTTGCTGCTGTTAATGTAATTTATTATTAGCTTGGAGAAATTATACTTTATTGTCTATGTATTTTGTTACCCCTGCCGTCACCAAACGGAATTGCAAAAATAGTGAGTGTTTTCGCACAGGTTTCTCTGAACGCCTCCATCTGCTATTGGTCGGGGGAACAAATAGCCCCGCCCTGAACCCACGACATTGGTTGAGGTAATGAAGCCGTGTCAGGCTTCTCAAACTGCAATGTTTTAATAGCATCCATGCACAAAAGTTACCCTTTTGGGATAAAATTGTCTTGTAATTATTGTGAATTTTAAAGAACCACAAACACAAAAATACAATACATCTCTGAAAGCCTTTGACTTTTACAGAAAGTTTGAAAAAGATTCAAAATAATTTACACATCACTGCTTTTTATTTTGGAAATTTTAAGTACAATACAGATTTTTATTTTTTTTTATTTTATTGCAATAAACAAGCCATAAGCACAATTAATATATGATTTAAAAAGTTTAAGAAATAAAATGAACATCAGTGAGGCATGCTGTTATTTGGGGCAGTTCAATTTATTCATTTGACAGAGTCATTAATCTAATACCACTATAGAAAGTCGGGTTGTTCTATATTCAAGAGGTACATGTTAGTACATTATGTACATTATATTACTACCGCCTATAATGCTAATAACTCAAGTTCAGTTCAAGTTATTTAATTGTTATTAAAAGAGACAAATGAGTGCATATGCACAGCTTAACAGACAGAAATATGACTATAGGACTTAAAGTATTCTGTTTGCGTTGAGAATTCATGGGGCCAGATTAATTGATTGGATGAGGTCTTGAGCGTATGAGGGAACAAAGAATTTAGAAAGACTTAAAACCAACTAACTCACTGAAATGAACAATTCAGTGAAAATAAAAATGCAGCTATACCCTACATAACTTAATGGGTCGGTCTAATGCAACTCTCTCACAACTGAAGCCACTGAGTGGACAGTGTCCTATCAATGTCATATTTTAAGAAAAATGTAGCAAGGTCCATCCACCCAAAGGATGCAGTTTTGCAACAGTTAACAAAAGGGCATGATGTCACTGCATGAGAGGAGGTCATAGCGCTGACTCAGCAGTCAAACAAGTCATTACTCGGGACATATTGCGCTGTTAAAAGACAATGGATTCTTGAAAAATGTACAGGAGTATTTCCAAACATTTCAACAAGAGCTTAATATTCTTAACGAGTCTCATAAAAGTGCATAATAGCAAATGCTTCTTGAGTTAAGCATAAAATGTTCGTAATGAACAAAAGCACTTTGACAAATGGTCGAGTTCCTGTACAGCCCAAAAAGATTCTGACATGTGACTGCCGCATTATGGAACACAAATGCCTTTAAAACCAATAGGTACAACTATGAAACTGAAACTCTGTGGAATATAATGCTGATGATCTTAGCAAAATATTCTATGATAGTTTAATCTCTTTTGCAGCAAACATTATACACAACTCCGTCTTCCTTAATACCAAATGAGGTACACTGCTTATATTCTAACTTAAAAAGTTAACAAACAAGCAATGCATATAAAATATTGCATACATGTGAATTAAGTCAGAGGTAGGGCAAATGCACTGAACAGGTAAGCAAACCTTATACATGTCATCATCTGTCTATAAACCAAAGTTTAATTTCCCACAGTGAACAGCTTGGAAAGGCAAAATGCAAAAGTTTGAGTTCTGTCTACAGAGACCTCGAGTGTCAGAGAAGTCTGAAAGAACAGATAGCCGAATATGCTACAGTATTATGGCATTTTGAGATTTGCATTTGACCTTTGAGGAGCACACCGACACCATAAATGCGACATGCTCCTCCAAATATGGTTTTACTGTTCTTGTTTCAAAGCGGTATGAAAGAGACCAGAAACATCTGAATGGCTTAGTCATACAGAGCATGCCTGGGTGCTGGGGGAGGGGAGTAATGTGGTTTAGCCACTGGGTCCCATTTGCTGGTTGCTTTGCGTATGATCAGCGAGCCACTTCATGATCTGTTGCCTGAGCTCTTCGTTAGGCCTTATCTGGTCCATGGTGAGCGGACTGCGGTTGAAAGGGTCTGTCTGGTCACTAGAGCAAAAAAGACAAGACCAACACTGGTATTGGACTTTTACCTAATCAAATGGCAGTTGTGTTATTGTGGACTTCAACTAAAACTATTAAAACAGTTTTCTGTAAAGCCGAAATAAATAAAATATAAATATAGGATGATGTTACCTTTGCAACTGTTAAAGTACTAAAATGACAAAAGCTAAAATAAAAATATTTAAGCTATATATAAATATAAAAAACTAATAAAAAAAGACAAAACCACATAAACTTACTAAAAAGGATAAAAGATAATCCAAAATATAATTAAGCACTATAATAGTATATAAATAATACTAAAAGAACACTATCATTTAGCTGTCCGTAATGTTGTATACATGGTTCACCTTAGTAAGTGTCGTGCTATTGTTGAACGGTCCACTGTGACGTTTGAAGAAGGTAGCAGCACCGGATCAAGCATCAAGGTAGACATGATGGGATCCAGGAATTCATCCGGAGCATCAGAGTAGGTCTCCTCCTCTTGCTGATGCCTGTCTGCAAGGGACTGAATGAGACAGAAAACCAACAAGATTACCATAAACACACTCATGACTTCATAAGAAAGGTGTGTATCTAAGATAAATATGCATAGCGATTAAATTAACCTTAATTTTATCTGCTAGGAGACTAAAAGATACAATCATTTCGCCAGGCTTGTTGATTTTCTTGAGGACGCGGACAGTTTGGCAGAAGAGAGTGGGCGAATATGACCTTCCATCCTTTGGGACAGTGGCGCAGAAATTTTCTTCATCTCTGTGGCCAAAAAAGCATCCATAATAGTTTACTTAGTTTAGTTAATATTATTCTCAAATAAATAAATAAATTTATGCCCGGTTTCACAGACAAGGTTTAAACCTAGTCCCAGACTAAAATGCATATTTGAGCTGTCTTAACTAAAAGCAACTTGCACTGGCATATCTTAAAATATGTCATTGCCATTGCTTTGTCTCTCAAGATGCACACCAGTAATGTTTCTTTCTAAGGCACGTTTATAAAAGATACTTAAATGTCTTCATTTAATGAAGGCCTAATCCTGGCTTAATCTAAGCCCTGTCTGTGAAAGCAGGCCTGAGAGTAAATGTTAAATATACAAACAAAGAGCCTACCCCAGGTTTAGGTAAATAGTACAGATGTCTGACACTAGCTGCTGGGGCTTGAAGTCGAATTCACTGAAGTCTTTCACCTTCAGGGCGCCCATCTTGGGGCCAACCAGATGCTGCAAAAAGTAGTTGAGCATCGAGATGATCCTCTCAGCAAGAAAGGGGTGAACAAAAAGACCTTTTATTTCTGGAGGGAAAAATAAATACATTAAAAGTCTGAGTTTCAGTTTTATTTTATATTCTCTTATACACTAAAAGCCAAGTTCTTCTCTCAATAATTATTTCAAACCCTTCTGGTCAGGTCTAAATTGGTCAGGTAGTTTATAACCCCCAAATAATGAATAATAATTCAGTGATGTTAATATTTTAGTGCATTTGGTTTCTTTCACGTCTCTTACCAGATGTGAGAAAAGCCAAGGTGCCAATGGTCTCATTTGACATGATGTTGTGGAAGCGACCCAGCTGTCCAAACATCTGCAGACTAGATTCTTTCTCTCTGCGGGCGTCAGGGGCCAGACTGTCCCACTCTCCCCGATCCCTCTCCAGCTGGAGGATTTTGATCTTACTTAAGTACTGGAAGGAACAGATGCATTTGTGAGTGACACATCTTTAATCTGTCAATTAAATGTTTCCTGATATCAACAATATAGAGGTTAATATATATTCATGTAATTAAACAACCAAGCTAACTTGAACAAACAAAATCTGTTACCAACAGTGTAAATAGTTTGGATTTGCACAAAACATAAAAGCAATCTGCCTTTGCAGACAAGTACCTGTATAGCCTCGTCAAGTAAGAAGATGGCATCATTCATGAGGAGATTGAGAAACCTTAGGAAGAGTGGCGGATTCATAGCTTCAAGGTTTTTAGAGGCATAATCCGCAAGATGCTGTGAGGAAACAATTTTTTATTATTTTGTTGGTAACTTAATAATTTTGTTGGTAACACTTTACAATGAGGTCTTATTTGTTAACATAAGTTAATGCATTAGCTAACAAACTAACTGAGCAATATCATTTTTTACAACGTTTATTAACCATTGATAATGTAACTTGATAAAAATACAATTGTTCATTGTTTGTTCACAGTACATTAACTAATGCTCACAGATACAACTTTTGAATTGAAGTTTAATAAATTCTGTAGAAGTATTGTTTTATTGTTAGTTTATGGTAACTAATGAGGTTAACTAATGGTAACAAATGAAACATTGTAAAATGAATGAATTATTTCATTGTTTTATTTAATATATTTTGTTATTTTATATTTTATTTCATATTATTTTAGTTTATATATATATATATTTTTTTTTTATTGATATATTGATTTTATGCTGTATGCTTTTCTTTTTCTTTTATATTTTCTTTTCTTTTTTAATTTAATTTTGTTTAAGTAAATGTTTAACAAAATTCCAAAGCAACATAACATATTTATAATAATAAAATGTCTGCCTGGTTCTCACCTTAATGCTCTCCCTGTAACTCTCTTCTCCCCACATGTACTTTAAAATGGCATACATTGGCCTCCTGTAATTAAACTTCTGCTCAAACTGATGAGGATCACCTGAGGAATAGGGCATAGACAAAATCTTATACAGGCTGTAATCATCAAATAAACAAATGAAAAAAAACTTCAGAAACTGACCAGTGAACTCTATATCCACAAACACTGTAATGAGGGCTTCAGCAAGGTGGGGTGCATGCCGATATGAGCTGAACGCCCTTTGGCGCTGGAACATGATGGGCTGGGTAGCGCTAGGTGACAGAGTCTCCATATGGGGCATCACTGCCTCAAGAACTTCTGCCAGCTTTGCCCGCAAATGAGGATTCTTCATTCTGTGAGTAAATATCCTAGAGTAAACAACAAGCCACATGGCATGCACAAAACACGTGAGAAACTCAGCATCACACCGGCTCACACCTATCAACATTGCCCATGAACACAGTGATGAAGGTCAGGACATGTTCTAAGCTTTCCGCCGAGGACTCCAACACCTCGTCAGCAAAGCGGCGGAGGAATATGAAGAAATCGCCCATGTTTTCAGCAAAGAACTCTGTAAAAGAGACAGGAGATTTTGTTTTCAAAAAATTGCAAGGTATTTACTCAAAAGGAAAACAAAAATGGGGATACCTGGCACAAAGCATAGCAGGCTGTTCTCCAGTGCAGGTAAGGGAAAGGTGAGCGTGATGTGTTCAGGGCCCTGGTTGCCCAGGCTGAGCTGAACCAGCAGGGCGGCGCAGGAGGCTTGGAGGTTGAGGCAGTTTTGTAGCATGGCGGGCTGCGTGGTAGCAGCCTTGGTTGAAAGATAGACTGTCATAAGGCGTTCAAACTGTTCCCGTAGCTCTGTGGCTGGGCCTCCACTGAGCTGCGTGTCCCGCCACGTCCCCTGGAGCCGGTGCAGAGACTGATTCATCTTCACCATCTGATCATGAAGTCTGACAAACAAATACCATTAAAACATATGTTTATTTTCTGCAAATTAGTGCGTTTCCAACAGAATGCTGTTTTAGCCCTAGCATCCTCATGACTGATCCCAAAAACATGTATTTATATCTCTCTATATATATATATATTATATATATTTATTATACATAAAATATAGTGCCCTGCTCCCACTAGTAGAATCTATATCAAAAATTATATCTGGTGTCTAAATAATTTTTTATTTGACTGTGTGCGTGTGTGTGTGTGTGTGTGTGTGTGTGTGTGTGTGTGTGTGTGTGTGTGTGTGTGTGTGTGTGTGTGTATATATATTCTATTATAAAATTGTCATGACTCTTTCATAATGAAGTGTTACCTATGGAAGCCCAGGTACAGGGTAAGTTGTGTAAGGATGAGGTTTTCTGTGAGAAGGCTGTATGATTGGGCAAATTCAACTGTTTTTTGAGGGGGCATAGGTATCAGACATGTCTCCTTGTCCAAACCTGTAGAAGGAAGTATAATTAGTTTAGATGGTTATGTCTGAAAAGAAATTAAGGTGGAGCACAGGTAGTTCACCTCTTGCGTGCACGTTTCTGTTACGCCGCTCTTCCTCACTCAGCTCCTTATGCAAGCAGTACGTGGGGTTAAAGGTCAGGAGTTTGGGGGAGTAGGGTCGAGAAAACGGCTGGCAGAGCTTGAGCAGGGCAGCTCCCAGATTCAAGAAGAACGCATCCGAAGCAAACATTTGGAAGAATAATTCGGGCATCTGGTTTGCCCAGATTTTTGCTCGCCCCATGTTGGCCTGCAGGCAGCCACCCAGCCACGAGAGCAGCAGGTGGCGTGTCTCGCTGGACTGCTGAAGCAAGTTTTTCAGAATCTGATACAGCTTATCATGAAACTGGCCCATAAACTAGCACATGGAAAGACAAGAAACGAAAGGGGTTAGGTGGCTAGCTTCATGTCACAAAGCTTGAAAACCTTTTTGTAAATTTTGTGCTCACCTGGTGAATATTCGACTCTTGAACCTTCATTTCCTGTGGACTGGAGCGAGAAGGATTGAGGAAAAAGCCATGGTTCTCAACCACACCAGGAGTTTTCAGCAGACATGAAATATTCAGGATCGTTCCCAGAAGTGTTTTCTGATACTGAATCCCACTGTTAGGATCTTTAGGCTGACTGTGCACCATTAAAACCTAGGATCAGAATATTATTATCCAAAAATATTTCAGATCTGTTTGAAAGGAAACTGCAGGTATCAAAATGACATTAGCATTACTGAGGAGCATTGCAAATGAACCTTAGAAATATCCTTGTGCCGACAGAAGTACAGGAGAATTTCCAGATAGGAATACAGCAGCAGCTGACAGAGGTCTAAGTCTTTGACCCGGCCTTGGAAAATATCAAACACTGGCACCATAACCTCCCCGAAGGTCCGCACCTCTTGGTCAGCCAACAGAATAGCGATGACCTCATCCAAAAACTCCACAACTTCCTCAAACTCTGTAAAGACCATGACACAAACAAATGGAATCAGTTCAGGACCTTCAAACATATCTGTAACAAAGTTGGATGTTATGGGAAGAAGGAGGCGGGAACCGGTGAACCATTCTCTCACGGCCCTCTGCCTCGTACTGCTCGCCACAATATCATATGACAAATCAAATGTGACACTTACGGGCTCCTCTCACAGCCTCCAGCAACAGGTCCAGAAGCTGCTCATAAACATTCTGACTGATGTAGATCTCTGGGGTCAACAGTACCGTGCGGGCATTGGACAAAGTCAGGTTTCTGCAGCGAACAGCATACGACAACAGCTTCTCCGGAACTTTAGTGACCTGTGTTGTTTTGAATTACATAAACACATTGAATCAGTCACAAACAGTGAGAACGAGCATAAACAGTGCAATGTGCAGACACATTTCATTCTTTTGGCACAACCATATAGGTAGACAATGTAAAGAGTCTGCAGAAGATACCTCCTCCTTAGCTCTCTGGTAGCAGGCATAAAGGTACGGTATGGCACGTTTCTCCCCAGCATCACGATCTGCTGAGAGATTCACTACACTGCAGGAGGTCATGTAAATGAGATGGTTACCTGGCTCTTGCAAAAGCAGCCTGTTGAACAAAGCCTAGAGGGGGCAAATGAAGGAATATTATTCTTATTCAAAGTTCATAATATACGTGGGAATGTCTGTATACATACATAAATACAAATTTTGAAAAGAAAGACACATTTAACATATTGTACCTGCTCTATGCTGTCCATGTTTAGCCAGTCCTGGCCATCAAGATCAGCGGCCATTTCCTCAAGGTATACACAGCGTGATGGGATGCCATTACCACCTCTTAGACTGGGGTCACCTGGAAAGATATCAACCAACATGGATCATTACAAGCACAATATCTTAATAGAGTAAATACATTCTTGGTGCATATTATGAACTCACATATTCACAACCATTTAAATGTTTGGGTTCGGTAAGATTTTTCTATGCTTTTGAAAGAAGTCTCTTAAGCTCATCAGGCGGCATCTATTTGATAAAAAAAACAGTTAAAACAGTAATATTTTGAAATATTGTTACAATTTAAAATAACTGTTTTCTATTTGAATATATTTTAAAAAGTATTTGATTCCTGTGATGGCAAAGCTGAATTTTCACCATCATTACTCCAGTCATCAGTGTCACATGATAGTATATTTTTGTAGAAACCATTTAATTTTTTTATGAATCTTTGATGAAACTTTAAATAGAAAGTTAAATCTTTTGTAACATTATATATGTTTTTACTGTCACTTTTGATGACTTAATTGTGTACTGAGGAAAATTATTATTTTCTTTCTTACTGTACCCAAACTGACAATAGTGTAGAATTAAGAGCTATAAGTGGCTCAGACATCACGTTTTCAGAAAGAGGCTTTCAGCATGACTCACACAAACTGTGTTAAAGATTTGAATAGCAAACAGACCAGTGCGATGGACAGTAGATAGATGTAAACGATAAAGATAAAGACACAAATGAAAGCAACATAAATGACGTAATGGGCCAAACTGCAGGGGATGAGGTCATCTGCAGCACTGCCTGGAAACTGCATGTCAATGTGATACGATCACCTAAACTTAGATCACCCAGAAATTAGTCATTTACTATAAACAATCTAATGTTCCTTTCTTCCCAAACTATCTAGAGGTACACTTGCATATGCATGAAATGGTTCAGTTACAGAAAGCATCTCAAAAGTACTGATTCGCAACTGGTATGTCACCATGTCCCAAAAATGGTCACTTCTGATAGTATCATGGACAGCAGGGGGAAACAATGCTACATGCAAAAAATAGCACAACTTAAAAAAATAATTAGACTTATCAACTCTTAAAAGGAAAGTGAAAATGTTTTGCATCCAATCAAGTATATATATATATATATATATATATGTGTGTGTGTGTTATGGTCATGGACAGCAGGGGAAAATGCAACAACTTTATAAAAAATAAAAAATAAATTTTTTAAAAGGAAGTAGAAACCCAGATAAAAAATATGATTAGTTGGTGTAGTGAGAGGACCAATTCTATCTGGCATAATATGGAAGCAGCAATTTGCTCTCCACTACCAATTAGATTTCTACCATCTGTTAAGAATTATACAAAGCTAAAAAATATTTCGGAACATTATACCATATCAAACACTCTTCGAGCCTGGATAGATATTAAATCATATTTTAAAATACCCGCCTCTCTTTCTTTGTCTTCTCCACTATCTTTCAACCCTGATTTCCCCTTAACATTACAGCATTGAGCTTTCAACATGGCTGAAACTGGGAATCTCTCAAATCTCTTGTCTATATTCAGGGAACTCTAAAGTCTTTCCAATAGATTGTGGAGCAATATAAACTACCAAAGTCTAATTTTTACAAATATCTTCAGTTGCAACATTTTTTTAAACTAAAGATGGACAAAGGAGAGTTAAGAATGGACATAACAGAGATTGAAGTCATTTTACTAAATCCAATCTGTCTAAAGGGATCGATATCAAGGACATGATATCTTGTCTAGCAACTGCACCTCTGCTTTGATGGAACTGAAGGAAGTCGGGGAGAAGGACATTGCTCAAACCATTGAAGAGACTGACTGGACTGTTGTATGTGATAACGTGTACACTAAATGTTCCTCCCTTGGGATCCATGAGCTCAATTTCAAATTCTTCAATAGAATATATCTTACGCCGATGCGTATTAAGAGAATGTTTACCAACGCTACAGGCCTGTGCTTCAAGTGTAATAAAGATAAAAGCACATTCATGCGTTGTTTTTGGTACTGTGACAAAATTTTGGCATACTGGAATAAAGTACATAGTGTAGTGGAAGATCTTCTTGGACTACACTTCAATATGACCCCAGCTTTGTATTTATTGAATCTTAATGTGAACAGTCTGTTTAAAAAAGATGTAATACAACTATTTGTTGTCCTGGTATACAACATTTTGTTACTTTGGTCTGCATCACAGGCCCCATCCTTTAAAATGTGGACATCACAAATCGCTACATGGTTACCACTTGAAAAGCTCACCTATGATAAACATAAAAAATCTGACAGATTCTGGCTCATATGGTCTCCCCTTTGAGAATATATAAAGGAACTCCCTTAACACGCATACCGGACCGCTTCTAATTTCTGCTCATTTTCTTTGATTTCCCATCTAAAGGATGCTCTAAGTCAATGTGACCTTGTTTATCTGTGGTGGTTATTATTTTAATTTCTTTAAATTATTGTCTTAATTCTTGTCTTTTATGTTTTGTACACCCTGTAATACGAATAGAACTTTATGTTGTGATACTGTAAATCTTAATTTTCTACTGTCGGCAAACAATAAAATTTTTTTAAAAAAAAGGAAGTAGAAAATGTTTTGCACCCAGTCAAACAAAACCAATATGAAACAATATAAAAGGATAGCTAAATTAAGCAGATGCCAAAACTAAGCAGGATAAAAGAAACAGTCATGCTATATTAAAGAAACAGTCACGCTATATTTTTAGCTGCACTGACAACTCATTTATGTTTTGCATTTCTTATGCACTTATTATTATTATGCATTTCTATGAACTGTAAGTAATAGAATATTGTGTGTTTGTAGCAAGTGTTAGTGACAGTAGGGTGACAAACGTGACAGACATTTTTGTAACATTATAATTGTTTTACTATTTCAAGTAAATGCTGTTTCTTTCATTTTCATCGAAAAATTCTCGATCACATCTTCCACAAAGATTTGAAGCAGCACAACTGTTTTCAACACTGATAATAATACTAAATGCTTTTTAAGCACCAAATCAGCATATTGGAGTGATTTCTGAAGGATCATGTGACACTGAAGACTGGAGTAATGATGCTGAAAATTCAGCTTTGCTGTCTCAGTAATAAATTACATTTTAAAATATATAAAATAGAAAACCGTCATTTGAAATTGTAATAATAAAATATGTTTGTATTGTATTTTTGATCAAATAAATGCAGCCTTGATGAGCATAAGAGACTTTTTACTTTAACGACCTCAAACCTTTGAACGGTAGTGTATATTTAGGATAATATAGGAAACTGTGTTAACACTATTCAATTCACAATTAGCAAATACTTACAGATAATGGAACATGTAGTTCTCATAACAAGTAGTTGTTTAACACTCACTGTTGTCCAGAGTGATGAGAAAGATCCTCTGGATCATGTGGTTGACGTTGAGCTGCTCGCAGAGCTCCTGTCGAGAGCGGAAAGATCGGCTGATCTCTGCCACCGAGTCATCATTTTCATCGATGCTGTCAGACACAGAATTTTCTGACTCAGACTGGCTCTCTCCTGAATCTACAGCTGTAGGGATAAACAATTACAAAGCACCATCAAATTAATGGCATCCTGCAAGTATAATGGCAGAGCAGTGCTTATTACCAAAACCTTACATTGTTGCTCAGCTTGATGCGGTTGCTTTTGGCCGGATGCAAACTGTTTTGCGTCAGCGAGAGAACTGAAGAGTGCTGCGAAGGGGTTTTTGGAGATGTTCTGATTGTTATTGCCCTGGTCTGTCATTTCCCTGGAGCACGTCCTCCATCAACAGGTGTATTTATAGCCTACAGGGGGAAAAAATTGTGAATTACATGAACATCTAATCCAAGTCCCAAGACCAGCCGAGATCCATCTAGGTAAATCATAAAGTCTTCTATGCTCATTGCAAAAGGGTTTGCCTATATGAATGGAACACTGTATATTTAAGAGCCAAATTATTCCCTTTTTTATACTCTTCTTATGAGTCACTAATAAAAACGAACTAATTAATTAATATGTGAGTCATATGTAAGCAACAGGAGAGCAGAAAACAGATCAAGTGACCTCACAATAACCAACTTGACTGCATATTAGGGTCAGGTATGCTAACTTGCTATACGTTGGTCATATTAATCGCAGTCAGGAAATCAGACTACAATAGACAAACACTCAGTGGTCTAAAAATGCGTAATGAATGTAAACCTTGATAAACATGAGTTTAATAGCTGTCAAAGACACTCACTGACAGACCTCTTTACTAACTGTCAGTGTCTTAATCTAGCTGAATAACTAGCAACATGCTTAGCAATTGACAGCGCGCGGGTAATGCAGCTGATACACAGCAACTCAAGGCAAAGTAAAGTAAATAATACATTAAATAGAAGAAATACATTGACATATATCAGTGTGGATGCATGCCATACCTAGTTTTGGGTTGAAATATGGTAAATCTGATGTGGTTCAGTACTGCAGGTCCAGATCGTACTCGGTGTGTGACGTCATCAGAAATGGACGATACATTGTCTAGTGTCTATTGCTTCCTCTTTTTGTTCCATGTCTGAAGTTCAAAGTCTTCTCAGGTATGATCTAGGCTAGGGTGTAAACGGTCAGTTGTAGCAGAAGACGAAGCCTTATTGGAATGGCTCTGGAAGTTTTTCAAAAAGACGAAACTCTGCAAATGCGGAGGAAGCTGATTGGGTAAGTTGGATCAAATATTACACGTCGCGCTGTTAAGGCCTGGTGTTGTCTGTTATTATAATAGCCTAACTGCCGGTTTTTAAACAGTTCTGATTAAATATTCTTTCCAATGTCTTTGCAGAGAGTCCTGCAGACTCTTTTTCTCCCATGATCCCGTGAAAATATTGAGAGCACGAGGTCAATATTTATATGATGAGAATGGCATGCAGTACTTAGATTGCATTAGTAATGTTCAACATGGTAAGGAAATTTTAAAAATATGTCATGCATGCTTATATGGGTATCTTAGTGTCATTCAATTTTAAAAATGTATATTTGTATATAATATATATATATATATATATATATATATATATATATATATATATATATATATAAAGAGAGACAGAGAGATTCCTTGTTAACTTATAAAAGTAGTCAAAAAGCTTTTATTAAATAAAACATCACATACTGTACTGTTCAAAAGTTTGGTGTCAGAAAGTTTTTGAAAGAAGTCTCTCTCACCAAGGCTGCATTTATTTGATCAAAATACTGTAAAACAGTCCTATTGTGAAATATTATTCAAATAAAATAATGTTTTCTATTTTAGCACATTTTAAAATGTTGTTTAGCCATCAGAAATTATTCTAACTTACTGATTTGGTGCTTCTAAAACATTTTTATTATCAATGTTGAAAAACATTTGTGCTGCTTAATATTTTTGTGGATTTTTTTTTCTTTGATAAATAGAAAGTTTGAAAGAACACTGTTTATTTGAAATAGAAATCGTTTAACATTATAAATGTCTGCTGTCACTTTTTAATTTTTAATGCATTCTTGCTGAATAAAAGTATTTCTTTCTTTGATTCAAAAAAGTCAGAAAACATCTATAATTGTAGTCAGAACACATCTACAAATTGTAACTGAAAAAAAGTTTATTTGTAATGCAAATGAAGTATATTTCTTGACTCTCCTACAACGTTTCTACTTCTACCATAGTTATCTTGTTGTAAAACCATGATCAATTTTCATAAAATTAATGCTTATAGAAACATAATCAGCTCTTGTCATCATCCCACTGAATTTTAAATAGGCTTTCCAGAGCACTACAGGAAGTGTCAAGTATCATGATTACGAATCACAGAACCATGATGACACTTGATGCATCTTGTCTTTGCAGTGGGACACTGTCACCCCAGCATTACTCAGGCCGCGGCTGCTCAGATGGATCTTCTAAATTCAAACACTAGATTCCTTCATGATAATATAGTGCAGTATGCAGCTAAGCTTGCAGCCACACTGCCAAAGAAGATTTGTGTCTTTTATTTTGTCAACTCAGGGCAAGTAACTCTGTTTATACAGTTTAAAATAAATATTTAGTGAAATCTTATATAGATTCTGTCTTCTTCCAAAGTTCAGAGGCTAATGATCTTGCTTTGAGACTGGCCCGTCAGTATACCCAACACCAGGATGTCATCGTGCTGGATCAGTAAGATTTCAAAATGTGAAATTTTGAACCATTAGGATTCTTATGTCAGCAGGTAATGGCTACATCAGACTTATTTTCATGTCATCTCTACCTGCCTCTCCAGTGCATATCATGGACATGTCACCTCACTCATCGACATCAGCCCGTACAAGTTCCGGAAACTAGAGGGACAAAAAGAATGGGTTCATGTGGTGCGTATAGGACATGCAAACATCTTTTTAAAAGTAATTAAGGCTTTTTGCTGCATTTCATACTTTCTTGCATATCTACAGGCACCTCTCCCTGATACTTACCATGGTATTTACAGAGAAGATCATCCTGACCCAGGACAGGCTTATGCAGACACCGTGAAAAGTCTAATTGAAGAGGCACATAAGAAAGGCCGCAAGGTATGGTGGAAAAAATCAGTCATTAACGGAAAGTTAAATATTTTTTACTAAAATATACTGACTATCCTACTTAAAGTGATAGTTCTCCCAAAATACTTACTCTCATGTGAAACACAAAAGAAAATGTTTTTTAAAAGTCTTCATTTTTTGTCGATACAATTAAAGTCAATGACGTCCAATGTTATTTTAGTTTGGAATGACATTAGGGTTTAGTAAAAGATGAAAGGATGTAATTTTTTTTTGATGAGCTGTTCCTTTAATTTGTCCACAGATTTCATCTTTTTTTGCAGAATCTTTACCCAGTGTTGGTGGCCAGATCATTTTTCCAACTGGTTATTGTAAAAAAGTAGCAGAGTAAGTCTTTTTGTAACTTTTCTTGAGTGTCTTCTTTTTATTCAGAACCTGCTGAATGAAGCTGCTTGTTTTTCCCCCCTCAGATATGTTCATGAAGCAGGAGGGGTTTATGTGGCAGATGAGATTCAGACGGGCTTCGGTCGTGTTGGGAGTCATTTCTGGGCTTTTCAGCTTGAAGGTGAAGACTTCTGCCCTGACATTGTGACTATGGGCAAACCAATGGGCAATGGTCATCCGATTGCATGTGTGGCCACTACAAAGGAGATAGCTGGTGCTTTTACAGCCAATGGTGTGGAGTACTTCAACACAGTGAGAACCGTTATGCTTAGAAATAATTTTGTGCTAATGAATGTACCTTTTTCATCCTTTGTAAAGTGAGTTTAAGTAATATTTAACCTTTTTATCCCATGCAGTTTGGGGGTAACCCAGTATCCTGTGCCATTGGTCTGGCGGTGTTAGATGTGATAGAAAAAGAAGACCTCAGAGGCAATGCTGTGCGTGTCGGAGGTCACCTTAAACAGCTGCTCCTTCGGCTTCAGACTAAACATCAACTCATCGGAGATGTGCGGTAAGTATGAAATGCAGAAAATCAATTTTAACTGAGACCTCATCAAATACTGATACTGTAACATCATGCTATATTCTCAAAGAAGAAACTGAACAGATGTGTCTTCTGTTCTTTTTTTGCAGTGGTGTTGGACTGTTTATAGGTATGGAGCTAGTTAAAGACAGAGTGTCCCGAAAACCAGCAACAGAAGAAGCAGCATATTTTGTTCGAAGGTACTGACAATTTCTCTTCTTTCTCAGCTTTTTGCATTTATCTGATAACCAACTGCACTTTCTGATTTGTTCAGGCTCAAAGAGGAGCGTATAGTTATTAGCACTGATGGACCATGGGACAGTGTCATCAAATTCAAACCTCCAATGTGCTTCAGTATGGAGGATGCTGAAAGAGTCGCTACTTGCTTAGACCAAATTCTCAGAGGTTGGTAGTAATTTAACATTTAATTCAGCATGTGGTAACATACCGTAGTCCGTGTCTGCAACTGCAATAATTTTGTTTAAAAATAATAATAATTAATTGATTAATAATTAACTATTTGTCTTTGGACTTACAGAATTGGAGGATACCCACCAAAAAGAGAACTGTGGAAAAAGTTAGGTTTAAAAACATTCTGAGAAAAATGTATTAATGTAGTGCATAAAGAAAACATTTTACATTTGAAAATGTTTTGAAATAAATCATCTTCATATGATTTGCATTCTTGAATATAATTCTGTTTATATTCAAAATTCAGTTAAAATACTGAAAGGTGAAAATTTACTCATGCTACACATCTGTCATTGAATACTTTTGAAATAAAACTTTTTATATTAACATGAAATCACACCTCTATATGCAAGTTTCCAGAATGAGGTGTAAACAAATAATAAAGAGTTTAAGATTTCATTGTGTTTATACTTTACAGTCATACAACAATATAAATCACTTTGTGTAAACCTGATTGTACACAAATACTCTATAGTCTATATAAGGCTTTATATTACATTTGTACTCAAATATGTGTTGTGACTGTATTAAATAATGACACTAATAATAAATGTGGTTATTGACCATGTTTTTCTGAAAAACATGTTTCCCCTTTGTCAATATCTTTTCAAGACATAAGACACTCTTAGTAAGTGTGTGCAAAGCATTTAAAATGACTTTTTAAAAAAGAATTAAAATGTTACAGAAATTGTTAAATTAATAAGTTAACAAAATGAATGTTTTTATCTCATTATAATAATTCATACAAAATCATCCTGTGAAGCATCTGGAACCTGTAAAACAATGTTTACATTTTAAAAATAATCCTAAAAACACAAAATACATGCATGTTTTTGAGCGGGTCTCACCTTGTTTGAACTTAAAGTCTGGCTGGTTTTGAGACTTGAAGTCTGTCTGGTGTTTCTCAGTTTCTCATATGCTATTCTCTCCATGACTAGCAACCTGAGAGGAGTTCCTCCCTCTTTTATCAGCCTCACTACTTCATCAAAATACTCTTCCTCCACATTCTGTCCATTCACCTCTACCACCACATCCCACTCACACAGCCCAGCTCTCTCTCCTGCACTCCCTGCCATCACCTATAGACAAGAAGGAGAATTACACATATCAGTAGATTCATTGACTTGGGAAAGCATATTTATTTAAAGCTGTAATCTGTAGAATTTAAATTTTTAGGTGAACTATTCCTTTAATATGCAAATACAAATATAAGTGAAGTTAGTTTCTCTGAAAGTGTAAACATTGTGGTGATATCAATACATTATTTGTTTGAGCATCCCAACCCTGTCTTAGCCAATGGCATGAGTCTGGGGGCAGGACTATCAGCTGCCTGACCAATGGCATATGAGGGGCATGCTCAATGAGACTTGTGTGAAAACATTGTGTAATTTTTGCTATAGAGTGCTGCAGGGATGATGTATTTTTGAAGGCTAAAACCTAGAAACAAATTAGCATTTTAGCACTTCTGGTTCAATTGTCCAAAATACATTGGGTTTTTCGAATAGGTTTGTGGTTAAATGCCTGAAATAAGGTCTGTGGTTCAGAGAAGCCCAAGATTTTTTTTTCAAGTTTTTTTGCTACAACATAAAATGCATTATTTTTCCCCCTTAAAAATCCTTATCTTGAAAAAGGACTTTGCTAACAAGTGTCTAATTGGGACTAAAGTTGACGATATTAAACGTGCATTTAGGCTTCAAAATTCATAAAAGTTGTGTTCTTTTAATGATGAACAAAACATGTAAGAATTATAAACTTGTGCTGGTCACAGAGCTTATTTTCTGCAATAATCCAAAAGTCAAAGGAAAAATCCTATTGGGTTAGGGTCAAGGGAAACAGGGAGATGCTAACTTTTTGGTTGGCCTTCAAAATTACATCATTACTGCTGAAATTTAAATGAACATTTAAGATATTTAGCAGACCTACCAATAAAATAATTACTATAGAAACAGTACCTGGCCGATATACGTCCCAGGCTTATTTTGAACACAGCCTAGGTTGAAGCCAAATCCCGAGCCCTCTTTTTGAAGCACACAAAGTCGAGGATGTGCTGGATTTTGTTGTCCCTCATGATGTAGGGGGGGAGGTTTAGAGAACTGTTCCCTTTTTGGAATCTGGTCTTCATAGAACAGCAATGGAGAAATACCCAGCTGAAGTGGACCAAATAACAGACACCTCAGTGATAATTCTAAGCACTACTGCAAGAATAATGATTCCTATGCTATGTAGGTCACAGCGACCCCACCCATTCCCTGGGGTCCATGTCTGTTCCACAAATTTATGATTCATTTAATTTTAAAAACACCTGTTTCGATGTGTAGCATAAGCATGAACTTTTGCATGAGGCTCTTGGCTAGCCCCCAGGTTCAAATGTCTTCAATCAGAGGTAAAATATGTTGATTTAGCAGCTGTTCATTTAGCAAGTGTGTTCTCTGTATGAGCATGTGCGTATGCGTGCATTAAGCACCTGTGTGTAATAGTTTCTGCCTGGGATGGAGATGGTGGTTAGGGTGACCTGCTGGCCGCTTTGCCGTATTTTGCTGACGATGCCCTCATGCTCTGCATCCTCCAACTGCTCCCCATTTACCGCTAGCACAAGCTCTCCATCCTCCATTCCTGCAGCCTCAGCGGGACTGCAGGGGTCGATCTCTCGTAATACATGAGCTATAGAGTCAATATATCACAGTGATGGAAATATACTGTATACTGAAATAAAATGTCTACAGTGTTTCTGACTAGTACCACATTTGACTACTAAAAAGTCTACTTGCCATAGACCCCCAAATATGATGTTCCTTTTATTTAGGAATATTTAGGAAGGACCCCCTTCCTAAAATATTGGCAGCTATATATTTAAAATTGTATTTTTTCATTTATATTTCAAATAAAGACCCATTTATGATTTTACAATGTTTAAAATATTATCTGGAAAAATATTCTCTTTTTCTACCCACCATTGGAGTATGCTAGATGAATAAACCTGAAGAGAAACTATGATATCCATAGTTTTAAAATTAAACTATGGATATCAAAAATTAAATAACATCACATGATGTCCAACCAGTCTTTGGAATGAAATAATGTAAAATTCTGTACATTTTAACAGAATTATTTACTGTACTTCATTCTTACTTTATTAGTAATTAGACAATTATATAAATATTTATTATATTATTTTATAATATAATTATTTAATATTTATATTATTTATTGTAATATTTATATTATATTTGTACATTTAATATTTAGTAAAATTTCACTTTACAAAAACGTTTAATAGTTTTAGTTAATAATAACTAATAATTATTAATATTATTATTAATAATAATAATAACTTAATAGTTAATAATAATAATAATAACGCTGATTATGAAAGAATCAGCGATTTCTTACCAATATGTCCAGATCGTAACTTCTCTTGCCTTAAGAGGAACCCGTATCCCTGTGGTCCTTGAGTCAGGTGTAGTGTTTTTGGTCTGTAGGGTAGATTATGAGTTTTGGCAAAAGCAGGAATTATGGGTAATCTCAAGCGATTATAACTCTCTTCACTCCTGCTGTCAATTACCAAGACAGTCACATGGTCCTCACATTTCTTCACCTGATGGAACAAAGTGGAATCTAGAAGCTCTGTGGTCCCTAAACCTGAAAATATTGGAGATTACATTGTAATGAAGGAATCACATATGACTACACTTACCATTTTTGACAGCGCTGCATATGTGAGTGCTGAAATCATGACTCCATTGATCCAGATCAGCCTGTCTCCATTCTGGACTCCTGCTCTCTCAGCTGAACCATCACCCACTGTACTGAGACGATAACGGCCTCGCTCACCTACTCACATATTGAATGAACCAGAACTGTCCACAATAATCCATGTAAACATTACATACACCATGCTGAAACATTCCTTCTTTTTTTTTGTCGTTGTGGTTTTTTTTATTTTGCTGAAACATTCCATGAAGATGTGCATCAATACTTTTTTTACCATCTCATCTAGTTCCTCATAAATTCCTCATTTAGTATACTTTGATATCCATCCATCCATCCATCCATCCATCAGGGTGATGGGTCCTTAAAGCAACTAGGTGACATTCACATTGTTAACTATATGGCACAAGTTGATTGGTTCTTGTCTGCAGCCAATGAGTATTTATTTTTTTTATTTTGCTGCAATTTACCTCTGGAAACAGTTATGTCTAGCAGGTCTGTCTAGCACCTAATGATGAATATAGCGAACTGTGGACTGTCTGACTGGATAGCCAAGTCCGGGCTGCAAAAGATCTAGAGTAACATTGATCAATTACAATTAGACCTCCACTGAAGCCGAAATGGTATGCATGATATTGATTTTTAATTTGGATGATCTGTTAATATAATGTTTATCAGAGGTTGGCAGAAAAATTATTATATTGTAAGACAATATTAGACAGATCATGAATATATATATTTTTTTTCTAGTCTGTCGTAATTCATGGCATTTAAAAAAATCTTTAGAAACAATTAATCAAATGGAAAATAATATAAAATAAAATGGGTTCATGTTTGCATACTTGATCTATTTTTGAGCTGTCGAGTTGTCATGAATGGGTGTCACCATTATTATTATTATTTTTTTAAATATACATATGCTTTTTGTGAAAAATTTTGAATTTTGAGGGTGGTCCTAGAGATTTTCAAAGGGAGGGGTTTTAGTCACAGTGCTCTGAAACTCTCCACCTTCCACAGCTCCACTTCTATAGATCGGCAACGTGTAATTTCATATATGCTATTTATTCAGCAGCAGTATGTCTTACATGCCACATCTGCGTGTCTGTGTGTGTATTGGCAGTAGCAAGTCTCTGTACCTGCTCTGCAGCAGCAGCAACAGCTGTGTAGCAGATCTATTCCGCCAATACCAAATACATTAACATGGTCATATCCATTACCATGCTAGGTAATATGATAGAAATGTTTTTAGTGCTTTTTATGTTTTTTAGATAGATTCTGTGCCCTCTTTTTTTAAAAGTCTTGATCAACTAAAACTTATGTGAATAAAATTGTACAAATCTTAAACTAGTCATCTTAAATTAATAAATGTAAAAATGTCATCAATCTAAGCTTCAAACACATGTTTAGTGCAGTAGCAAAAGGAGCAGTACCTTCAATGGGAATGATGCTGAGGCCTAAGCCGCTGCCAGGCTCTTTAGTGATGTAACATAACCGTGGGCGAGAACAGCCCTCTACGGGATGGTAAGCTCTAGCGAGCAACATGAGGTCTCTTCCCTCCGAAACTGCAATCTCATAATCCTGAGCACTCAGCACTAACAGATATAGTTTCAGCCCAGACGCCTGCACCTTCAGCACCACCTGAAAACAAGACACAAGGTTTACACTTTATTTTGAGATGTCATTGTTACAGTGTAATTATATATTTACGTACTGAATAATATCAATTAACAACATGTACTTATAGCTTTTAGGATTTGGTTGAGGTTTAGTTGCATATAATTATGCATAATTTACTGTTATTATGGCAATTAAAGTACAGGTAACATTATGTAACAAGGACACTGTAAATTAAAGTGTTACCGACTCAAAGTGTTCCAGACAAGACTGAGTATACACGTATATATTGAGTATACATTTAAATGTAGAAACTAATAACAATGCTATTAATAAATAACATTTTATTAATAAAATGCTTTGTAAGTATTTTCATTGTTAGTTCATGTTAAGTAATGTAGGCTAGTTAACTAATTTTAATCAAATTGAAACTTATTGTAAAGTGTTACTGGTATGTTCAATAAAAAATTGTTTTGTAATTGTTAGTTCATGTTAAGTAATGTAGGCTAGTTAACTAATCTTAAATAAATGTAACCTTATTGTAAAGCGTTACTGGTATGTTCAATAAAATATATATATATAATTGTTAATTTTGCAGGATGAATATTGTTATAAAATATGTGAACATTGAGAGTCTATTGTACCTGATGATAGGTTGTTGTTGTTTTTTCACTAACACTCTAGAATACTTGATTCTCATTGGTTAATCATGGAATATTTCTATAATATTTGTCGTCGGCCATGACGTTTTGTTGTAATTTTGTAGCTATTGTATTGGGACAAAAATTATTTGTGTTCCAAATCACACGTTTGCAACAAACATGATTAAATAAAATGAGTAAATAATGACAGACTTTTTGAGTGAACTCTCCCTTAATGCTGTGCATTTACTTGCCAATATCATTTGTAATCCAGTGTCTGTGTGTTTAATTCACAGAATACAAAGGTCTCATGTTTGCATAAGGAAGTGCTCTCACAGTTGAGTGCTCCTTGTCATCCACAAAGTCCTCATTGACCTCCAAAACACGGTCCCCCTTCCTCAGTCCAGCCTGCTCTGCACTGCTCCAAAGCTCCACTTGCCGCACCACATGCCCCCTGCAGCCAGTGTCCTTGCTCAGGTACAAGCCAAAGCCCTGACCCTCCTCCCGCTTCAGAACACACAGCCGCGGATGCACATCAGGCTCTGGGGACATTTAATCCAGCATGTCAAATCTCTTTTTCTTTAAGCCAGTTAATGATCTATCAGTCGCTGACTGGATAGAAATTATTAAGGAAGCAGCCTAACCTTTGTCATCCGAGATCACTAAAGCAGGGTTGTCAATCCCTTCTTTCGGGTTAAAGGTGAACTTCCTGTGGAAAACATTTGCACTGTGCTGTAGATATTTTTTATGTAAACAAACCAAAAATAAAAAAAATGAAGTGACTGCAGGGCAAACCAGATTCATTAAGAATGTCTCAATGCTTATTGTTGTCAGTTAGCACATGTAGGAAAGGGTGCAAAATTAGGTCAAAAGGTCACATTTAAAGAGCATTCTGAAGAACTTACTTTGGTAACTCTGGGGCATCCACTAGATCTGTAATAGTAAATCATTAAAATACATTAATAAAAATAAACCATGTCTAGAAAAAAGGTACACAAACTGTCACAGGGGTGGTAGCATTAAGGTACTAATATGCACCCTTTAGGGGTAAATATAAGTTACAAATGTGCAACTTTTGATACGGTACTACCCCAGTTACATATTTTATACCTTTTTTCTGAGAGTGTGTTCAAAATATCATGATGTGTTAACTTTTAAAGACAAGTGAAAGAGTCCTCAATACAGTTTAATATTAACCGTTGTCCAGTGACGTGTGATTGACAACCAGAAACTTGCTTATTTGCAGAAGACAAACTATTTTCGTGAAATACTTAAATGGAAGACATTAAGTCTTTCTAAAAATGTTCTGAATAAACATGTAGGACACAATATTTTATTTGACTCATTTCTAGATTCAAAACCACTACACAGTTCGTTAACAGGTTTACTTTGTTTTTTATAATATTTGCCTGCGAGATGCACTGCAAGGGCCGAGCTGTTTTTGCATTAAAATAACACTCAGGAGTTTGCCTTCACAGAAATATGATTTAAAATCACAGTCAATCTTTACAAAATGCTGACGAGACTTGAGGTCAGAGTTCAAAAGGAAAATCTTTAGCTGACCGGATTCAGTGCTTATTTTTGTCTGTACTTTTAGTTTAAAAACTATAAAAAAAGAAAAATTATTTGCACAGAGGTAATGAAGAAATCACCTTATTTATATATTTGTACATTTTTGACGGTTTAAAAATCTTTAAAAAAAGAATGTTCCAAAATCTCAGATGAATGTAGTTTTAGTGCATCAAAAGAAATAAAGGGATATATATATATATATATATATATAAACTATGACACTGCTAACCTATCCATCTATCATTATTACTACATTCACTTTTTCTCTAAAACCTTTTTTGTACAGTAAAGGTTGTCGATCTCCACTGGTTTATAAAAATAAAAGTTATTTTCTAACATTTACATTACAGGCTGTGCAATCACTGCAATGGAATACATTGTTGTATATACATATATATGTATATATATATATATATATACATTTATATACAGTGGTAAATTACCTGTGGTGACTCTCATGATCCTGCTGAGCCCTGAGCTTTGTAAAGAGTGCAAGGTACACATTTAAATGAAGCATTACAATGCTTTTGTCAGTATGGCTCCTCCTCGTTCCACCAGATTAATATTTAATCTCAGGTTTATGAGACAACTGCCATCATCAGATGAAGGAAGTATTACATAAAGAACTGTAATTAAGACGATTGACTACAAACTCCCCAAATAAAATTGATCGTTTTGGTATGAGCAGCCTCTTTTTATTCAAAGCAATACAGTGTCAAAAGTCTTACATCAGCACTTTTAGTTTTATTTTGATTTTATTGCACAGCAAATTTCAGTCATAATTTGTTAGTACAAAAATATTTTCAACCATAGATTAAGATTTTAAAATTGTAGAAGCATCTAAAGGCTTGTCTTCGTTAACCTTACTTGGTTAAACCTTGTCTAGAGCACCATTTGACACTCAAATATTGTGTAAAGATTTTACACAGAAAGGTTTGAGAACTGTGAACACACATAATTCATATGATAACAAGGGACCCTAAATTCTCCCTGAACACAAATGCAAAGTAAATGGCTTTAAATGGCAACATTTGTCATCATGCAACAAGGTTTTTTTTTTTCAAGTAGTAATCTGAAAAATTGTGGAACACTATATATTGATCTTTCCTTTTAACAATAAAATAACACATATTTGTCACAGTGTTTTCGCAACATGACCTAATGCTAAAGTGAGAAATATTAAAAGGATAGTTCACCCAAAAATGAACATTCTGTTATTGTTTATTCACCCTCATGCCAACCCCAAAGTATGTGACTTTCTTTCTTCAGATAAACACAAACAAATGTTTTTTGGAAAAATAATCTGTGAGTCCATATAATGCAAGTGAATGGGTGTTGCTTGGTTGACACTCACAGCGATCATGACGGTAATCTACGACCCCAGTGGATGAATCAATGTCTTTCGAAGTGAAACGACAGGTGTGTTTAACTTCTTAACATTGCTTCAGGTCTACTGTGTTACAAGCGTTCTTGAGACGGGTGTTTTGACATGACATAAGTGCGTTGTGAAGCTTGCGCAAGAAGTGGCTGTCCTCTGTGCTTCAGTGTTACTCCCCACACAAACTTCACAACGCACGTACAATCATTGAGAAGACAGTGGGCCCGAATCGAGTTTTCATAGTTAAGAGTTTAAAATTTAAGAGTATTTTTCTAACACGCACCTATCATCTTACTTGAGAAGAAGACATTGATGCGTCCAATGGGCTCGAATGGATTACCGTTACGATCGCAGTGTTGTTTTTCAAGTGTCAACCAAATGACACCAATTCAATGAATTAAATGGATTCACAGAAATGTATGATTTTCCTAAGAATCTTCATTTTTGTTGAGCTGAAGAAAGAAAGTGATATACAAAGGGGCTGGCATGAGGGCGAGTAAATGATGAGAGACTTTTCATTTTCGGTGAACTATCCCTTTAAGGCTACCTGGATTAGCAACAAATACTAGAAATTAGACACACCTATTCCTTTAGCTTTAATCGTAATTGCATCATTTTGTACCGGTCCCTGTACCCGTATAACTGCTCTTTTCGAGTGAGCGCAAAGTTTGCCTCACAACGCTCTCTACACGCCGGAAGTGCATCTTTTTCCAGAAACCCGGGTTCTGTTTCCGACCCCATTCCAGGTCTTTCAGGAAGACCAGCAGTTGCTCGCGTACACGGCCTCTATCCCAGGAAAGAGAATTTTTTCCAATAACGCTCAGAATAGGATGCCAGTCCTCTGAGATGTCTGAACCCTCTGTTACAGAGGCCAGGACTTTCACCCGCCGGCCCTCCTTCACCCGAGGACCACCACGCACGTACAGTGACTGCTTGCCCACATCGGTAAGCTGGTTCAGGTACAGGCTGGGAGGAAGTATAAGCATTAAACATCTATTAACATCACAAATTAGCATGAAATTAGGTGGATTTATAAGATATACATATATACAGTATATATATATATATATATATATACAGACAGTCAGGTCCATAAATATTGGGACATCGACACAATTCTTATCTTTTTGGCTCTATACACCACCACAATGGATTTGAAATGAAACGAACAAGATGGGCTTTAACTGCAGACTTTCAGCTTTAATTTAAGGGTATTTACATCCAAATCAGGTGAACGGTGTAGGAATTACAACAGTTTGTATATGTGCCTCCCACTTTTTAAGGGACCAAAAGTAATGGGACAGATTAACAATCATAAATCAAACTTTCACTTTTTAATACTTGGTTGCAAATCCTTTGCAGTCAATTACAGCCTGAAGTCTGGAACGCATAGACATCACCAGCATCACCAGAAAACCCAGCGTTTTCATCCCTGGTGATGCTCTGCCAGGCCTCTACTGCAACTGTCTTCAATTCCTGCTTGTTCTTGGGGCATTTTCCCTTCAGTTTTGTCTTCAGCAAGTGAAATGCATGTTCAATCGATTCAGGTCAGGTGATTGACTTGGCCATTGCATAACATTCCACTTCTTTCCCTTAAAAAACTCTTTCGCAGTATGCTTCGGGTCATTGTCCATCTGCACTGTGAAGCGCCGTCCAATGAGTTCTGAAGCATTTGGCTGAATATGAGCAGATAATATTGCCCGAAACACTTCAGAATTCATCCTGCTGCTTTTGTCAGCAGTCACATCATCAATAAATACAAGGGAACCAGTTCCATTGGCAGCCAAACATGCCCACGCCATGACACTACCACCACCATGCTTCACTGATAAGGTGGTATGCTTTGGATCATGAGCAGTTCCTTTCCTTTCCTTCTCCATACTCTTCTCTTCCCATCACTCAGGTACAAGTTGATCTTGGTCTCATCTGCCCATAGGATGTTGTTCCAGAACTGTGAAGGCTTTTTTAGTTGTTGTTTGGCAAACTCTAATCTGGCCTTCCTGTTTTTGAGGCTCACCAATGGTTTACATCTTGTGGTGAACCGTCTGTATTTACTCTGGTGAAGTCTTCTCTTGATTGTTGACTTTGACACACATACACCTACCTCCTGGAGAGTGTTCTTGATCTGGCCAACTGTTGTGAAGGGTGTTTTCTTCACCAGGGAAAGAATTCTTTGGTCATCCACCACAGCTGTTTTCCGTGGTCTTTCGGGTCTTTTGGTGTTGCTGAGCTCACCGGTGCGTTCTTTCTTTTTAAGAATGTTCCAAACAGTTGATTTGGCCACACCCAATGTTTTTGCTATCTCTCTGATGGGTTTGTTTTGATTTCTCAGCCTAATGATGGCTTGCTTCACTGATAGTGACAGCTCTTTGGATCTCATATTGAGAGTTGACAGCAACAGATTCCAAATCCAAATAGCACACTTGAAATGAACTCTGGACCTTTTATCTGCTCCTTGTAAATGGGATAATGAGGGAATAACACACACCTGGCCATGGAACAGCTGAGCAGGCAATTGTCCCATTACTTTTGGTCCCTTAAAAAGTGGGAGGCACATATACAAACTGTTGTAATTCCTACACTGTTCACCTAATTCGGATGTAAATACCCTTAAATTAAAGATGAAAGTCTGCAGTTAAAGCACATCTTGTTTGTTTAATTTCAAATCCATTGTGGTGGTGTATAGAGCCAAAAAGATTAGAATTGTGTTGCCCAATATTTATGGACCTGACTGTGTCTGTGTATGTATATATATATATATATATATATATATATATATATATATATATATATATATTTGGACTATTAAATAAAAACAACATGTATTTTTCTACTCACTGTACTGTGTGGATGCTAGGATGTTCACGACAGGCATCGACCAGCGTGAGAGCTGCATTGTCTCCGATGTTGTTGTAGGCCACATTCAGCTCCTTTAACATGTTATGCTGGCCCAGTCTCTCAGCCAGCATTTGTGCCGATTGGTCCCCGAGGCCCGTGTGCATCAGATACAGCTGTTGCAGTGAGTGGTTACCAGACAGAGCTTCCAGTAAATGGCTGATGCCGGCGTCCGACAAGTAGTTGTCACACAACCTGTTATCAGAGCAACACAAAATTCACAAGAAACACTTTTTTCATATGTATAAACACACTGATTCTTGAGTACTAGTAAGAAACTGAAAAACGTATTTAATTTTTCTGGATTAAACTGTTATACATAATCACAGTTATACATTTACATTTGGCCACAACCTTCGCGTCTTTCATTTTCTCACGAATAGTTTTTTCCTAGCTCATTTCTGTATGGGTCAATACTGTCAAATACTAAAATTAAATCCCAAAAATGTATTATAAATATTGACAAATTTTGCATTTACTTCAATGATTGAATGAAATATGAGTCAGGACAATAAAACTAGAACTATTAAAAACATTTTAATTAAAATAAAGCTCAAATAGTATAAATATAAATATTAGATTGAAAACTAAATAAAATTTAAAAATGTTGTTCTGGCAGCTAATTAAAAGAAGAATAAAAAAGAAAGAAAAATTAAATAAGCCTAAATAGGAATATTTTTTTTAAATCTATAAAAAAAATGAAACCAGCACCATTACTAAGAATTCAACTAAATGAAAATGAAAACTGAACATAAATAACTGATATGTATATATATATATATATATTTTTTTTTTTTTAATTTATTTATTTATTTACATGAAGTATTATATTATGGTCTGACAACAGTGAGTAGTTTTATAAATGAAGAGTAAATAACTCTTTTTAACTTTTTAGGGTAAAAACACTTTGAATAATTTCAAAGTGGAAGTGTTGCTATTTCCAAAACTCAAGGGAGGTAACATTTAACATGTTTTGTCCCATGTCTCAAGAATCAGTGAACAGATGCTATGCCACTAATAAATACATTTCATGAAGCTTACTGGCAAAACAGAAGTGTCATTTTTTTGTCAGTAAAAATGTCACCTACCCCTCAACCATGAACATATCACAGTTACAATGTGCTATTGAAAGTAGGCTTACTGTAATGACTTAATAGTACAGTTGGGCTCAAGTAGGAGATCTCGCAGTAGAATGCAGGACTCGGGACCCAGGCTGTTAAACTGGAGACTGTAAACACACAGTGAGCAAAAACACACATGCATGCCATTAGTTTGCCGATTTCCCAGGCAGAAAATCAATAACTATTGAGGTAATTGTGGTTAGGTGTAATTATTACTGACTGCATTCTGCAAGCAAACCAACTTAAATGCAACAATTGAATCCATAGTACAAAGTTGCATGTTAAAGGTCCAATACTTTCAATCAATAAGATGCAGCACATTAAAAAAACTTTTTGGTTATTCATAAAACTTGAGGTCAGTGTATTAGAGGGCACTTCAGCTAGTTTATATTGAGGATCAGATCATTTCAGTAACATTTTAAAGGGGCCAAATATTATTAAATCTAATGATCAAATTCTAGCACTTTTTTGGCCAGTTTAACATGTTGACATGAACAACACTAAATACACTTAATACTGTGTTTTTATTAACATTAGTATAAATCAGAGGTATGAACGCATTGAAAAATTTTAGGTTGGTAAGAATTTCTATCGCTTTTGAAAGAAGTCTCTTATGCTCACCCAGGCTGTATTATTTAATCAGAAATACAGTAAAAAATTATTACAATTAAAATGAAATGTATTTTAATATATTTTAAAATGTAATTTGTTCCTAAGATGGTAAAGCTGAATTTTCAGCGTCACATGATCCTTCAGAAATCATTATAATATGCTGATTTGCTGCTCAAGAAATATTTCTTATTGTTATCAGTTGTGCGGTTTCATATTTTTATGGAAATAGTGATCATTTTTTTAGGATTCTTTGAAAAATTGAAAGTTAAAAAAATAGCATTAATTTTAAATAGAAATCTAACATTAATTTGATGCATCCTCGCTGAATAAAAGTATTAATTCCTTTAAAAAACAAAAAGCATTGCTGACTCCAAACTTTTGAACAATACTTTTTTTCTTTTATAGTGTAAGTTCACCCATACATTCCTCTAATAAAACTTTTATGCACAACACTACGATTCAAGCATGCAAAACATTAGCTAGTTTTCTCTATAGTACGTGCAAGTCTCACTTGAGGTTGCTAGTGTGATGGAAGGCTGGCCAGAGCATCTGCAGTAACTCTGGAGTGATGTGGCAGGAGGAGAGGTTGAGCTCATTCAGGTGGAAGCCTGAGCGTGTGCAGCCCAGAACGGTGCTCAGCACAAAGCACTTGTGTGGTGTCATGCGTACGGTCGACAAGTTAATGGTCTTGATGGATTGTAGGACTTCAGCAGTGAGTCGAGTGTTCTGAAACTCATACAGCAGGACCAGTAGGTCCATGAGTTCCGCAGGAGGCTGCTTCTTCATACTCTCATTGATCAAGTGTTTTCTCAGCGCACGAGTGATCTGAGCAACCGTATGACTCTTGATGTTGCATCCGAGCTGGTCTAACAGCCTCCGGTTCCCGTAATGAAGTAGTCCACCCATGAAGATAGGGTAGAGTTCAAACGCCCTGGTGTCGGTTTCCTGTTGTGGCTGAGGACCAAGCACTCCCAGCAGACTTTGCTCCACCTGGTCCAAGACATCTTCGTTGAAGCTGTCCTCTGAACGAAACATTTCTGCAGCCATGGTGTTCGCGATACGCCCTTTGCTAAGGCTGCTGACTCGCTCAAAGAGTTTTGGGAACAACTTAAGCAAGTTGAAAATGGCGAAGATTCGGAAAGGTATGATTTTGGAGAGGATACTCAGTAGGTTTGTGATGTCCTCACTGGCTGGTCCCAAAGCCTCTGAAACCTCCCAAGTCAACTTCTCCAGGACGCTTTTGTTCTCGCCAAGAACGACATAGAGAGCAGCTAGATATTCCTGCATGGCGGGAACAGCAAACACGTAGCGTCTACCACCAGTTTCAGGATCTGTACCATGATCATCACGAGGCACCAGAAAGAAATCAAGCACATCTGTGCGAAACACCGCCAGTTGCTGGAGCTCTTCGTCCGTTTTAGTCTTGCCGCCGACCCACTGCTCCAGTTCGTCATCGGAGAATGATGTCCGTTTGTTGGTGATGCCATCAAAAGCTAGTTTACCAACAGTACGGACCACATAGAGCATTAATGAGTTCTTTTGCTCTTGTGAAGAAACGTTTCCGTCCAAAGTTATCACTTCTCCTCCGAAGTTGAGCCTCATGAAGCTGGTGTAGGTGCCAGTGAGGGTTCGAATTGGTGCCTTCGTATCAGTAAAATGCAATAAATGTAGAGTGGCGCATGTAAGCCAGCAGTAAGATGGTAAGAAGCAGGCGGTAGCTAACTGAGTTTCCCGCTGTAGATTTAGGTAAAGCATCTCTATGAGCATCTCGGCAGCCTTGTCCGGCTTTTCTTCATTCTGTTGCAAGAGTCTACTAGTGAAGTAGGCTCTCTGGCGATCAGGATCATTGAAGCCACAGATCTGTACATAATGTTGTATAAATTTTCTAGGAATGTTGTCTATGGCAGATAGTCTGGTTGTAACCAAAATGCTGGCCTGTAAGAAAATCAACATGTTTTACCAGCTATGAATTACAATAAACAATAATCTAAAGGCAGGGAGGCCAATGATAAATAAGATTCCCCACATGTGCTAAGTTCTTATAATATAAATGTATTCTCAAAATTCATTTTGGTCTCATCTGGTTTTAAAAAACGTTTATATGATTGTCAAGAAAAGTGTAGATAAATCTAAAATCTAACCAAGTAAAAAGTAATTTTAATTTTAAAAGTATGTGTACACATCTTTATCATTATTTTCCATCAATTTTTATATATATGTTTCAATATAAAAACCAATTACCGGTATTATAAATAAATATAATGAATTCATAAATATGAATTAACCACATAAAACTATCTGTCTGATATTAGAAGAGACTGACCCTGGCACACAGCCCTGAGGGTCTGCAGGGGTCCTCTTTATGATATAACTTCCTCTTTAACGCTTTTTTTTGTATGTTGGTAGCACCACATGACTTTGATATGTCAGACACATTTTTACAAAATAAATAACAAAATTAGTTAACTTGAAAAGATGCTCTTTTTAAGAATATCACTTTTTTCTGCAGAGAAACAAAATATCAATTAATTTAAATTCAGAAATAAAATAAATCCTCATCATATAGCAGGTGTATTAAAGTCACTGTATTTATGAATTGCAGTTTTAATGTATTTCTAAATTATTGGATCTAGACAAAAAAAAGAGGTTATTGGGGTACATGGGAATTACCTCACAAAACCACGACCCATTTAATCTGGAACATGACATGATTCCACATGCTAGGTCACAGAAAAAAAGCTTCAAAAATAAAGAGCTGAGCTCATGCAGTACTTACCTCCGGTAGCAGGTACTTCCTAAACAGATTAACAACAACAGTTCCTGATGGGAGAGCCTCATTGGGATCACTGCATAACTCTGTGGAGCCGATACGAAAATCCAGCTTCATTTTCTCCATTCCATTAAAGATGAAGAGGACATCCTTAGCCTTGTCATTATCTCCATTAAGATAAGGTGTCTTGAGAAGGTGCATGTATTTCCTGCCTACAAGGTTTCGAAGGGATGTTGGTTTGGATAAATTGGCGAGATCCTCACAGGAGAAGGGCAACACAAGTTTGAACTGGGAGTAAATAGATCCAGCACACCAATCCACCACCAGTTTACGGACGACAGTATTTTTCCCTGTGCCAACAGCCCCATATAGCAAAATATTTAGTCCTTTTGCCTTGTTTCCATTATTAGCATCAAAGAGCTGCTCAACTGTGAGAGAGGGACGTGGAGATACCCTTTCCTTTGCCTTGAAAGGACTAAGGCCTCTATCCTCATCAGGATGACGCTCTAGGAGAAGTGGCTCCACATGCATAGTTTTGGGAGAAAAGTACCCACCGAATTGCCTCTCCTCTTGAGGAAGGTGACTGAACCATAATGCCAACTTCTGTTTGTGGATCTCAATGGGATCTGCCGGTTAATACAAGCATGAAATACATTGCTATTTTATGAGATGAATGATCATTGATTAAGAGGCACTAATATATTTTAATATGGCATCCAAATATAAACAATTAATGCATAAACTCACCTGTGACAGGCTCATAGGTACAAAAGAACCTGGAGTTGAATCCAGATATGGAATAGCACATAGATGTTCTCAGTTCTCTCCATGTATTTCTATAAGAGCTTGTTTTCTTGCTGATGAGACAACACACAAACAATTTCAAAACGTATTTTCTGAAAAGACTAGACATAGATGCTGCATCAGGAAATGCTGGATTAATTTATCTCAAAATTATACTTACATTGGGAATGGCAAGTGATGTTTTACACTACCGCAAATGCCATCTGATCGGAGGCGTAAGTTAAAGGCTGAAATGAGCAATTATTATTTCAATTATACAAAACAAAATAAACAAACAATGATATAGATTGCCGGTGCATACTGATATTCGTCTGATATACATTACCTTTTAAAAGTTTGGGGTCAGTATGATTTTAACATCAATAAAATAGATTTTTTATTTTAAAATAAATTGTTTAACTTTCTTTTCATCAAACAATCCTGAAATAAAAAAATATAAAATAATAGAAACACTTATGTTAAATTGTAATAATATTTCATAATAGTACAATCTTTCCTATTTGTGATCAAATAAACGCAGCCTTGGTGAGCATAAGGTATATTTAAAAAATATATATTTTGTGTGTGTGACCATATATTTTGAAATAAATAAAATAAAACTCACATTTGATTAATTGATTATTTAAATGTTTAAGGTTATCGAACACCTACTTGTTTCAAGAACCCTGGTGTGAAGTTTGCAGCAGACATCTTTTGATGACCCACGGCTTCTCCATCTTAACAATTCCGTTCCCGATGGCCTTCCAAATCGCCACATTTTTACTAAAATCACCCCTAAAGTATGATATGTTTTGTCATAGTAACTTAAAAAGTTAAACGGGTTTGGAAACTGTTTAGTAAAGGGAAACCAATGATATTACCAACACAGTAACGTAAGTGTATCTGAGAAAAACAAGCCCAACCTTGTTAGGTCACTCCTTTGGCTTTGTGTTTCAATAACACATAATGCTTACACAGGAACGTGACACACATATATTTTTTTCACCAACACACCCAAAGTATTAATTTTGGATAATGTCTATTATCTAATGACACTCCATGATGCATGACCAATTAGTGTGAAAAATGTTCAGATCAATTCTATACACATTTATATATATATATATATATATATATATATATATATATATATATATATATATAAAAATTCTTCACAAGATGACTTGAAATTCACCAGTCAAGTTGATATTGATGAATGATCAAGAAGATCAAGTTATAAGTCTGTGTATTTAATACACAACAGAAAATGTTTTCTCTAACAACTGTGATGAAGACAGTTTAAAGGAATGACCCGTCACCACACCTGTACCTAAACCAATAGTGAAACTCCTTTTCATTAAGTCATTTACAACATAACAAGAATACTCTGCATCTAATTCATCCAACAACCACCTTAGACCAGTGGTTGTCAACATTTTTGACTCCAAGCCAGGAGCGCAACTGCACATTTGCTGAGGGGTATGCAGGATCAGTCTGGCTTTTTTGCTTTATCCATCTTTTTCAACGGCAACTCACTACTCGTACCTGCTCGCTCAGCTCTCACGGCAACCCCCCCGGCGAAATGCCAAATGTCAAAATATAGCCTACATATAGGATTTTTTTTTTCAATCGCTCTATTGTCCAAGACAATATTCAAAGGCCCTTCAATCTAAGGTAAGATTTATTAGGGCTCCCTGGAAGTTTTCCACCACTGGTTTAGACCATCTAGAAAACAGATACCACATTCCCAAACACAGTTAACAACACAGGGCAAATATTTCAGACAGTTACAGTCCAAAATAACCAAGAATCAAATGCCTAATGGTGATATTTAACTATATAGATTCTTTTTAAAGTCTCGCTTAAAGACAATTGACACTAAGTAGCCTATTGCATGCTGTGGCAATGTCAATCTTAAGCTATACCAATTCTCTATAGGTCCCTCGTCTAAAAATAGTACAATCAGGTCAGAACTCAATCTGGTCAGTGTTTATCATGTTTTGTTTTGATCATTAGTTTCCTTATCTGTAAAACATTTGCATATCCAACTGCACTTAAAAACATTTCGTACAGGTCAAACAGTTTTGTCTGTAAACAGATATATCCGGCACACGTGGCTGCCATGCATCTTCGAGTGTGATTAAAAGATTGAATGGAATTCGTCAATTCGATTTTTGCAATTCCACGCAAACTCAGTTCTGAAATTGGTTTCAGAAGCATTGTTGTGACGTACTTTATTTCAATATAAATCACCCTTAAGCCCAATTTATACTTCTGCGTCGAACTCATGCCGTAGCTACGCCGTAGGCTTTGTGTAGCGCGCGTACCATACGCATACAGCGTACCCTGACGTGCACCTCTACAAAGATGTAACAACGCGTCAATTCTACGCGGACGCAAGCGCTGTGATTGGTCTGCTAGAACCCCTCCCTCGGGTAACGGTTTCACATGCCCCTTTGCATGTGTAATTGCGCGTAAACGCGGACAACGACGCAGAAGTATGAAAACCAACGCGTAGTCTATAGCGTTGAGGCACCGGCGTGTGTCCGACGCAGAAGTATGATAGAGCAACAGAGCACAATGACTACCTTTAACATGATAAATCCGACGTAACGATTAAGTCTTTACCTAATTTAGAGGCTGGGAATACGGTGAATTCTTCCGAATTTTCCCTCGAACACTGCCAGCGTTCTGACGCTCAGATCAAACCCGAGGAAAGCGTCCATTCTACTGCAGGACGGTGACGCTCCGTCTCCCTGCTAAGTTAGTCAGTCGTTACCGCCCACAAACACTTTTTTTTTTAGAACGCCGTAGCGAAGGTCAATGTAGGCTACTTAATAAAAGCCATAAAGTAGACATAGTGAAGCCACTGTAGCCACATAAGAGTTAGGATTATCATGTAAAAGCATAGTGATTTTTTTTTAAAGTTATATCCTACCAGCAGCTTAAAATTAAAATTATAGACGAGCTTTCTTAAGGGTTCTGCTTGAGTTTTAAGTCTGATACATTTTTGATGAGGTATATTCAGACAGCAAAATCATACAGCATGTCACAATTTTATAGGCCCACCCAAGCACTAATTACGTTTGACATTAATATTATGCAATGTCATAAGCAGTTTTTGCCCTGATCAAACTGACATACCAACAATTTTCAGTAGGCTATCAAGTCCAAAGTTCTATACATGGACGGACCTATAGCTATAAGGGTTCCTCATCCTCAAGGATGATGAATGCTTCTAGTGTAAGCTCTTTGAAGTTCCAAGGAATTCTATGCAGTGCACAATTCTTAGAAACGAAACATGAAGCAAAGGTTGCACATGGTATTCTTCTGTTTTAGTTCAATGAGTCAGAGTTAGTCATTGTTCAAAATAATTTTCTCTCTTTCCAAAATGCACTATCAGATGCAGTAGTTTTTACTTACTGAAGAGGTCAAATAAATTATAACAATTAAAGCATTTATTATTCAATTATTCTATGAACCAGTATGGATACTACATTCAAGCACAGTGTTTTGCAATTGTTAGTCAGAAACTGCACCTCTGATGGGTCTCAGAATTTTATTTTAACACACTACATACATTTGGCAGTATGACATGTTAACCAATATATTGCTGATATACATAGAAAGTTTGTTGCTCTAAAAAAATTATAACTTTATTTTAATACATAATTTGTAGCACCAAGTAATTAAATAAAATCTCAAGACGAAAATACTAAATAATCCCAAAAAATATATACTATACAATATACTACAATATACTATACTATACAAAAAGATTGATACAATGGTTTAATTATGAAGGTAATATGAAGCCATAAGATTTGTGAAATTGCTACATAAGGTTGCAAGCGTAAATTAAATTTGCATGCGGAAGAGAAGATTTTTAAAGTTGTAAATCGCCTTTCAAGTGTGAGAAAAAATATTTGCAGCTTTTTACTGTTATTCGTAAGTGTAATTCATGTATTTTGAAGCTGCAGCTTCATGCTAACGTAAAATAAATAGGACCTGTATTCTTCTGAATTTCATTTTTCCACGCTTACACTTTTGGCACGGTTTTGTGCACAAATGCGGCAAAAAGCATTACAGGCCTGTCAACAGCAAGTTGCAAGCGAAAACAACAGAGGCAGGAACTGCAAAACAGATTAATTGCGTAAAAATCAAACTTTGTGTAAAAAAATAAACTGTTGCAAATTTCACAGTGAATTTCACAAATCTTACCCTGCGTATGCGATTCTTTATGGCATCATATTACCTTCATATTTAATAGAAACCCAGGCACTGTGTGTGAACCTTCACAGTCATCTGGTTTAAATTAAAAACCTTTTCAGACTTGTGCAATGATATGTAAACATCCTCACCTCAGGCTAAATATGTTCATGATGTGCTTTCTGAAACTAAAGAAAAAAAGGGGAAAAAACACTTCATTCTAATTAGTGTTTGAATAAAATAATGGCATCGGTGTTCGTGTGAGCTTAAAATCCAGTGTTAAATGAGTTTTAGAATTGCCACAACTAACAGTAAATTCAGTAAATTATCATTTGCATGCATATTTAAATTTGGTATAACAAGTTGATTTTGGTTATTACACCAATTTTTTCAACACCTGGAACTGCATCAATGTAACACTGAAAAACATTAAATTATTTACTCCAGTTTTTAAAGCCAATTCTGTAGACAATAGGGGCTTTCGCACCCGAGGAACCTTTTCATAGTTCCTAGAACTATTGGCAGAGGTACCTGGATTTTGGCGCGTTCGCACCGCAGGAACTAGGAATGATTTTAGTTCTAGGAACTCTTTTGGAGGAACTAATTTAGCTCCTACTTCAGAGTCGGGTCTAAACCAAGGGGGTAATCCATCAGCCGGAAGTTGAAGCTGCCTCCGGGGGCCGCCATTGTAGCTGGCTATCACCTGCTGTTAGCATCCCATTGACTCCCATTCTTTTTGGCGTCACTTTGACAGCAAATAACTTTACATCTGAGGCGTCCAAAGACTCCATTTGTCCATTATTTATTTCTAAAGAAACACGACAATGTATAAAAGGCTCCATTACTTTGTATATTACGTTATGGCCCCATAAAAGCCATTCTTGTAAAAATAGGCAAAAAAATTGCGTCATAACCATGCGACTTTATGTCGCACAATAGAGACATTACCGTATAGACACGAGGAGAAGCTCGCACAGTCTCGCAGGCAGTCTTTTACTGTCTAAAGTCAGCCCATGGCATCTAGACAGAATCCATAAAAGCAACGCGACAAAATATTTAAACAACGTTTTTGATGAATTGGAAATAATTCGATATGTGGCAAGTGAATACATATGAAGTAACATTTATCCACGAACTTTAAATTATTTATCTACTACTTACGGGGGATGGGGAAATTAATTGTCAGGAAATTATACAGGCAATGGAAGAAGAAGAAAAAAATCTCAATGTCTATCGCGGTTAATGTTCCTTTATTTATTTACAGATCTACGCTTGAAGATGAATGTAATCCCGTTCGGAAGCCATATGTACAAAATTCCTACATAACGTGAAATAAAGAAAAACGGTTTTGTTCAAGTGTTTGTGACCATGATTTATTTGTCAAAACTACATGATTTAACACCTAGCTCACAATTCTTTATATATTGGAATATTATATGGTCATGTAATATTGAATGGATACGAAAATGACTCGAGGGGACAGTATTTTATAGTATGGTTCCTGGGCTCATACTAAGAAGTATTTTTTGGATGGGTTATTATTCTGTTTGATGTAGAAGGAAATGAAAAAGAAGGGAAAAATTATTTGCATATGTGCCTATATTTGAATCATTTTTAATAATTTTGAAAGATTTTGCAGTAGCCTACATGCACTTATTTATCTGTTATTTTTGATTGTATTATGTGTGTGTGTGTGTGTGTGTGTGTACTAGCCAAATATTTAAATCTAATGGATATATACATAAACATGTTCAAAATAAACTAAACTAACTAAAATTACTAGAACTGCAGATAGGCTACTCAAACGATTACAATCCTAAAGTAGGCTATTTTAAAGTCGATTTTAGCCACTTTTATCATGTCATATTGTAATTATATAGCGTAATGTGTTATATTAAATTAATTATTATAATTATTAATAGTATTGTAATATATTAATAAACATTATATTATGTTTTTACAATACTAAACGATTTGATTTCCAAAACACACACACACATCAATGTGAGTTTACTCTTTACTGCTACTCTGATGCGTCGTTCGAGATTGGCTTGCTTGCGCCTGCTAGTCAAAGCCCTTATTTCCGGAGAGCCGTGATACTTCGACCTTGGAAACTTCTGATCATCATTCAAGACAAGTATTGTTATAGGTGGTATTTTGTTAATTCAATGTGATAACTTTTTGTTGGCTTTTTTCTTTTCTTTTTCTCCACACAGCTACTAGAAGATTTACAACTGTCAGTCAGGTTGCTCATGTGACATCTACGTCATCAAGCTCAGTTTGAGCCTGCGCAGAACGCTTGGCTATCAGGAAGTGAGTGCCCATGTTGGGCTACAAACTCTCTCCATTTCTTTTACTGTCTATGGTCTAAACCAGCACTACAGGAACTATCTGTGACGTTAGTGTGCGCTGATTGGCCGAACGGACGCGAAACACCAGTACCCGCCATTTTAAAAAAAGGCTGTGTAAACACACAGATTATAGCCTATATGTTTACTCCAGAAACTAACTCTACGAACATGGAAAACAGTGATAGATGGGCCTCTTAACCTTTACGCGGAGGAGAAAATCCAAAGCAACTTTGAGGGGACCAAACATGATTATGTATTTCTGCTCAGCTAGCATCTCCGGACATCAACCATACGCGGCATACGTTAATAACTTTTCATTACTGTCTACTTTCTATAATATTTCTATCTAATAACATATTAGACAGGACTGTTAGACAGATCGTAAACTAATGAACACGGAGAATGCGAGCATTGTTTGTTTGCTCAGGCTCTGGCGTTTCTCAGCGCCGTCAAAATAAAAGTCACAACAACGAGCGCAGCTCACGTCACTTCACAGTTCCTACTGGCGGTGCAAATGCAACAGGAAAACGTTCCTAGGGGAACCAATAGTTCTCGGGGAACCATCCTGGTGGTTAGTTCTTAGAACTATCCGGTGCGAAAGCCCCTAATGAAATGTGATTTATTTAATCCAAATGAAAAACAAAACTAGAACACCAAAGTTATCAACAAGTTAATCTGACCTGAGCAGAGGATGACACCTTTGGAAATGGTTTATAGAGTAGCCTGAGCTAGAGACCATGAAAGGCCATGACTTGAACATTATCGCTCTGATTTTATTTTGTACCGGAGAACCAAGTAAGTGGCAAGTCGGAGGATAAGGAAGAAGATACCCAGTACAATGAAGTCCATGTAGAGCTTGGCATCTTCTACATCCAACAACTGCAGAACTTCTTCAGGTCTTTGGAACTTGCAAACCCTTCCTGGACATTCAAGCTCAGTTCGGTTCATCCCATAAATGGACAAAATCACCCCCTCAAATCCATACCTATCAAGCACAATCAAACAAACATGAAACTTGCATTGTGAAAGCAAACACTTCTATTTAAGATATAAATAGCATACCGGACATAGGACACATAAGAACTCCACTGTAAGTATTCTGGAATGGTGTCAAAGTTCACAAAGAAGCCTGAGAAAAGTAGGACTGGAATGGCTGTAACTGGACCAACAAACGTGGCCACCTGTGAAGAAGATGCACAATACAGTATGTATAAAAAAGTATATGCCAAGTCAAGCTGAAAAGTTACACCATAACCAAAAGCAGGCATCCAGGCTGAACAAATGACTAGCCTAAAATGAAACATTTAATTTAATATGAGTTTTATTTGTATAGTGCTTTTCTCTCAATCAATATTGTTTCAAAGCAGGTTTACAGAAAATGCTTGATTCAATGTTACAATTTAGGAAGCAATCTGTTATCAGTCAGATGATTGTATCATAGTAATGGTCATATGGCAGTGACATATTATGTGTAGTACTTGCATTGGATAGATCATTGGATATCCAGTATTGAAAAGGTTCTGAAAATACTGTAGCCGATGTCCTTTCAAGAGTATATTCTCTAGAGTGAAAAAAATCTAAATTTGTGATTCATTTTCAAGACATGGATTGATGTCTGAAAACGTATGGGTGGGGGTGTTACGTTCGGTGGTTGTGTTATGGCAGTGCTGGGTTTTTTTGTTTGTTTTCTCTCTTTTTCTCTCTCTCTCTCTTTCTGTAACTCTGCAGCACTACCAAGTGGGGAAGAGAGAGAGATGATTGATCGCACCTGCTGCTCGTTATACTGGAGACTCTACACATTCAAAAGAGGCTTTTTATTTTATTCTCACTGTTTACTTCCTTAACCTAGACAACTTTACATCTGGGATGTAACACACCCAACCTTAGTCTTATTTTCAAACAGTTTTTCTTACACCATGTCTACACTGACATGACAGTTGTCGTGTCCCAATGCAACAGCTTGTTTAAAATGGACACGACAAAGCGACTACTGCAAATCCATTTGCCTTCATGTCAGAAGTAGCGTGCACACTTGAAGTATGTCAGAAATAGAAAAGGGCATCAGTTTACCTTCAGGAATTTGTCATGTTGCATTCAGAATAGACAGCATCACTGATTATAATGGGCTCTATCGGTTTTTGTCACATTGTGCCGTTTGCCTCTAGTGTAGATACTGGTTTAAAGTCAAATCATACAAGGCTAACCAATGACCAATTGATATTTTTTTTTGTAAAATAAGAAAAATTACTTATTTTTAGCATAGGCCTATATAAAATGTTTCTTTAATTACAAGATGTTCTCATATGAACAAAAATCGATAAAGAGACTAAAATGTAAGTAAGGTTTCCTGTTTCATTTCATAGCGCACAAAAAAACAACTCGGAATTCAGTGAGGGAGTCAGTTACAAACTTCAAAGTTCAAAAAGTTACAAACAGCTCTGAATGCTCAAACCGCTACCTAAGAAACAAATTCTATTTCCTGAATAGTTTTGACTAAAATAATAAAAAGGTTCATAATAATCATCTGTTCGCTGTTTTTTTTTAAGTGAACGAATAGTGTATACATATAGCAGAACGTGCAAAGTATACTTCCTTTGATAGCGTCTACGAACACAGGTGATCATCACATCCGCACCAAAAAGGTTTAATCTTTGTCCAGTATCTGCATTATTTTTATGACCAATAAAAATGTCTTTGTAAACTAGAGTTGCAGGCATCTCTTAAACTTTTATTCTCTTAATATAGAAGCAAAGTTTTCACGGCTATCCTGACTTGATTTTAAAGTACTGTCGTAAATGTTTTTGTCACAGTCTGGAGCCCTGAGAAATAAAAACATTTAAGCCCCTTTTACACAGAGATTCCGGAAAATACACAGATAAAGTGACCCAGGATTTGACACGGGTTCATTTGATTTTGGTTTATTCATTTACAACCCGTAAAAATCCCATAAAGACACGTGACATTGATGTGACATGTAGCAGTACAGAAGCAGTACGGAAGTAAAATAATGCCAAATGTTTTTGAAACAAAAAGCCTGTTGAATTGCCCTAAAAATATGCATTGCATAAACCATGCTTGCATTTAATGCATTGTATTTTTAGGACTTGCATTTTTATTGGCTCAAATTGGACATGGTTGAATATTTAAGCTGTGAATATTTCAATTCAAAACATTTCAAACACATTTTCATTATTAAAAATTCAATAATCCAAATTCACTCTTCATATTTCACTTCCAAAATATTCAAACTTTTTAAAAATACAACCTATAATATTCAACAGGCAATTTTCTATCCATTTTATTTCGCTTTACAAATTCGCTTCCACAAATTCAGTGGTTCAAATTCGACAGTAAATTCAACACTGACATCAAGGAACTGCAGGAAAAGCAGTGGATTACCGAGTGTAATCTCCAGTTTCTGTTTCACTATACTGGCGAATGATCCCAGCTTCAGCGTCATCATTATGACACGGCATTGATTACGGCTTTAGTTCACACAGCGCGCGTTCTGGGACTGAACACGGCATTGTTACTAGGTCCCCAACCCGGCATCGATCCCGGGTCGTGTTTGCGTTCACACAGAAGGCGTTCTGGCAATTTCCCAGGGTTTTAGTTGAAAGGGTTTTAGTTAACAGTGATAGTAGCTGCAACATGTACCTGAAGGGATGTGGAGGCAGCACCGACCAGAAGCCCAAGAGACTGAGCTACTAAAGCAGTACAGATTGACAAAGCCAAAAACAGCAAGTAACGGGTTGCTTCTGGTGGCTGTTCAGTCATCCAGTACACAATACTGCAGTACATGATGGGACAAATGACCTAAGAAAGAGTGGACAAACCCATGACAATATCAAATGTTGGTGTTATAAGTGTCCATGATTCCTTCGTCTTAGTTCCATTATATTAAACTTTCAGCAGCACTGTCAAAATATGCTCATATCAGGCATAAAATGGAGTCAGAAAGGCTTAGACAGGCAGACAGGCACCCACCTGGAATGGAATGTCAGCCATTGTCTTAGCCAGATAGTAAGCCTTCAGACTGTACCAGTAGTTTAGATGTTCTCTCAGAAACACAGCCATCTCTAGAGGAACTGAAAACAGGGCAGAGAATCTATCAGATCAAAACAACTTTCACTTCCCCTGCTGAATGTAGGACATGAGTTTAGACCCAAAATTGTGGTACATGTGTTGATAGTGAAACTGTGACATTGCTACGTTCTAACATTTCTCTTTTCTAACTTACAGGTAAGAACTGTAGGCATCAGCGCTCCAAACATGATAAAGAGCATTGAGAAGAAGAGGAAACCGGTGTTGTTGAAGACTTTGCTGGCATCATTGCCAATATGGAGGTACAGCAGGCCTATCAACACTCCAATCGAGATGTGTGACATTAGCCGCAGATGTGTCAAAACCTAGAACAGAAACCAAACGCCATTATTAAACAATTCTGCAACAGTAAAATGCAATAGCTACAAATTACAAAACTGAGTTAAGATCAAAATTGGGTCTTTTTTGATCCCAATGACCCCCAAATATGATGAAGAAAATATAAAGCTGCTATATATGTCCATTTTTTAAGACCTATTTATACACGGGTTTCTTGTATACAAACAATACCGGATGCGCGCACATCCAGGAGGAAAAAAAACGCTATCTGTTATGCCGAGTTCTGTAAAAGAACATTGTAATTAATGTAGATTTCGCATTGTTTGTAATTTCTTGTTGACTCAATAATAAACTGCAATTTCAGAGTTGGATCTGTTTGTTTGTGTTTCATATTAATATAACATTATGTAAAACGTCCAACTGTTTACGAATCAAAATCCGGACATACTGTGGTGCATGTATGAATTATCATGTTAGAAGTCAGTAATGTAATAGCCTCTATAGAGGCCGAATTTGCTTTTATATAAGTTAACCTTGTTTACGTTACTTTATGACCTGCAACATATATGACTGCACATATATAACGTTACTTTACTGTAAATCAAAGATTTGACGATGGATTATGTGGGAAGCCTTAGTACCTCCGACCGTGGCGATTATATTAAAAAACGTACTCTCAGTAATGGTGAGATCTTGCCGGATCCCTACTCAATACCTGAAGATCTTTGGATTGTGGATGTCAAGAAGTGGCCAGCAATTGTATGGTCACATATATATAATTATCTAATTCAGACACCAAGTGTGTATACAAGAGAAATGATTAGAGCGTACAAATCCCTTGATGCATACAACTACGTGCTATGTGGTCATGTGCAGCTCATCAAATACTTTGATGCTGCACCGGATTTTTGCGTGTTGAGGTCTTTACTCCCTTTAAACCCTTTACTCCGGTACGAAGACCGCGGGTCTTTTGCCTCCTGGTTGCGTGAGCAAGCAGTGATGATGTCGCCAAGAAATCCATGTATATCAAGTGAGAAAAATACTCTGATACAATGAAGACACTATGTGGCAAAGAATCATATTAAAACATTTAACAATTAAAATGTGTGTGTATATATATATATATATATATATATATATATATATTAATCTAGTTTGTAAGATGGGTTTGGCTCAACTATGCTAAAGTGAACATTTGTGTTAGATCTTTACCAAAGTTCAATAAAAAATTTATAATTTTTGTCACTTTCAGTGTTGGACACACACTTAGGAAAGTTAAGGACTGACATACCAGATATTAACTAACTAAATGAAACATCATTGTACCTGGTCTCTGCATATTGTAATAAATGTTCTTTTAAATAGAATGCAGAACTGAGTCAGAGAGCTTGTAGCAAAGGTATGGCTCTCAATGTGTCCTGAATCCTGTAAAAGCAAGTGTAGGAAACATTAAGAAGACAGTTATATCTTATTAAACACATACATTATTTTTTTATACTGTACCTTTTGAACACAGTGGATCAGTTTGTCTAGCATACATCCTGACCACAATATATGCAAGTAAGCATTACAGATGCTATCCACCGGAAGCAACGGGTGATTATGAAACTAGCATCACTCACTTTGACACATTTTGCAGCGCATGGGGTTACGGTGGTTTTGTCGATACAGTTGCACTTTTCCTCCAAAGCACACATGCCACCCTGAACAGCCTCAAACAAAACTGGGTTTAAGTCACCATATTCTCCTGATGCTACCTCAATGACTACACACAAAACAGACAGACAGAAGCACAAAACAGAGCCATGATGCATTATGTATATTTATTTATTTATTTATTTATTCGGTGCTCAGGAAATACGTATTATTTATTTTAATGTTGAAAACTTAATAATGCTTAATAATGTACTGCTTACTATTTTGTGTGGAAACCATGATACTATAAATGGTTTTAGAAAGTTTACAGGAACAGAATTTATTTGAAATAGAAATGAGAAAAAAATTAATTTTGCTATCAATTTTGATCAATTAAATGCATCCTTACTGAATGTATATATACACACACACACACACACACACACAAATGTTGTGTTTTCATGTTTTATGGGGACTTTCCATAGACATAATGATTTTTATACTGTACAGACTGTATATTCTATTCCCTTACACTAACCCTATCCCTAAACCTATCCATCACAGGAAAGAGTCTGCATTTTTACATTTTCAAACAACATCACTTAGTATGATTTATAAGCTGATTTCCTCATTGGGACCAAAAAATGTCCCCACACGAACAAGGATTTCGGATATTGCCATCCTTGTGGGGACATTTTGTCCCCATAATGTAGGGTTTACCAGGCCACACACACACACACACGCACACACGTATATACAGTATGCTTGTATATGTGAGTATGTAAGTATGAGTATTTATAAAACACATGGTCAACTCACTGAAATCTGCAGGATTGTGGTATGTTGGACAGTGAAGACCCAGTCCCTTCAAATAAGGGATGAGGTATGGGACACTTCCCTTATATATGCACTGGCCTTGGCTTAAAATATACAGCTGTGAAAGAGACAGAATAAATCAGACGTTTCAGATTCCCAAAAAGATTTGCACATGCCTTTGTACCTTATCAAACATCTCGAAGAGTTTGGCGCTGGGCTGATGAATAGTGCAAATGATGGTTCGCCCTCCTTGTGCCAGAGACTTCATTAAAGACACTACCTGGAAACAGGACGCACTATCCAAACCACTGAAATCAAAAAGCAACATTTAACAAACATACAGTACGCGTTACCCTTACGGAACAAAAATATATGGGAATATACTGCAAAATATAATGCAGAATATATGACATAATACATATGGGAAACTTGTGCTTGTATTTTTCAATATACTGCAATATATGCATGACCATGTATGGCTATTTATTAATACATATAAAATATTTATAAATGAAGACAAAAATAGCATTACATGTAATATTCACAACATTTGATCCTTTGTTGTGTACATAAATTGCACGTACATGTTCCCATTTAAATGTGAATGTATGTTCACACATATATTTACACATTCCCAGAATGAGATAGAGCAGATTTCTAGTTCCCAGCATGCTGTGCTTCTGACTGTTAAAGGAGAGAAAATGTTAAAATGAAGTGTTATTTAATGTGTTTTGCTCAATATTAATATGGGGGAGATCTGTCAGTGTTTTAAGTTGTATTGTTTTGGAATTTTAGAGGTTTTCTGGTATGTCTGAGTTTTCGGGGTTCCCATTGTGCTGAAGAGTAGAGCCTGTGGTAAGGTTGATGATTGGCTGAAAAGCATTAAGACTGTAGACACTATATTAAAAAATTATGGCTGTATCATCCACAGCCCAGTGATAGTCTATTGGTTAAATAGTACATGTCGGTGTGATTATGCTTTTGTTAACAAGCTAGAAAATATGAAACATTTATAATGTAAATAAGAAATATAATACATTATATATTTCTCTATATATGTGTTTATGTTGCATGAGTAAATATATCAGCAATATATTACACATGCAGTACCAGATATTATCATATACATCTATATATTATCAAGTGTATTACTGAATATAAAATTACATACATTATGATATATTACGAAATATATTGTCACATATTTTTCAATATATGAAAAACGGCAATTCCTTATGTATTATTCAATATATTGTAATGTATTAACACAATATATTATTCTGTATATTTTCAAATATACTGTTAAACCATTTAACATATTGATCATTCATTTATAGGGAAATATATTTTCTTTTCATAAGGGTATATATAAAAATCCATGTAACAAGCACAAGTATATAAATAATGATGTTTTATATGTGTTTATATTGTGTCGAAAGACTATAACATCATTACCTGGTGGGCTCATCAAAGAACATGACTGGGGGGTTGTTTACTAGCTCGAGGGCAATAGATAACCTCTTACACTGGCCCCCAGAGAGAGAGACAGTACGAGTGTGGACACACTCATGTAGTCCCAGGGCTGTCAGAATTTCTTTTATCTACATGCCAACATAAACACATGGAAAGTAGGTGAAACTTCACAGGGAAAAATACTGGAGTAAGTTTGAATGAGGTGATGAGCTTTACCTACCAGCTCTTTTTTCACCTCTGTGTTTTCATTGAGCTTCAGGTTGGCTGATACCTTAAAAACAGTGGAGAAATCATTCAGTTGAGTTCATTCATGTGTTTCCCTTTAGAAACAAAAATGTTTCTGCAGATGAATATCATTCTGAAGGGATTGTAATATGAGCATTAGGATCAAACCAGCAGTAAGGGGCATCCTTTACCACATCATTCTCCTTGCAGACTCACCATCATTGCTTCTTGAACGGTCAAGTGGGGCAGCAATTTGTCTTCCTGCATAATGTAACAGGACATTTTACGAAAGGTTCGGAGGTCTCGGAGCTTTCCATTTACCAGTATATCTCCAGTCATCCATGTTTCCCTTCAACGCACAAGACAACCAGTTATGGGTATGTAAGCTTTCAAGATTAAATTTAATTAAAAAAATATATATATTTATTTTAAATGCATTCCACAAAAAAAATCCAATAATATGATCAATTAGAACCAATAGTTTTTGCATTTTTTTTCCACATTACTTTTGCACTCAATGTAACCTCACCTGTACCCTGCCAGGATGTTCATCAGGGTAGACTTTCCAGCCCCAGAGGGACCCATAATGCCAATGAGTTCCCGACTGCAGAACTTGCCCGATAGACACTTGAGCAAGACCTTATAACCTGCAAGGGGAAAATATATGCTTGGCGTCATACGGTTGGTTCTCCTTTTGAACAAATGGTCAATTTGCAGTTAATCCCTTCAAATTATAATTATGGTTTAATCCATGAACCCTGATGACTGTACTACATATTTTCTCCAAAGCTAAGAAATGTGAGAAAGTGAGTGATAAAGGTGATGAGAGAATCAGACTCCAAAACCTTTAAGTTCAGTGGCTAATTAAACCACTCTGGACAAGTCTGCTCATTGACCTTGCTATGAGTCCACCAAGATTGCTTTCATCCACCCACAGACTGAAAGGTCACATTAAAAAAAAAGTCACTGATATAGCAAAATCTAAAGAGAGAGAGAGAGAGAGAGAGAGAGGAGATACACTCCCAGGATTGTCAAACCCTGACTTACTGTATTTCAAAGCAAGGCACCGTAATTAGCAGCCAAATAGCCCAAAAACTCTGTTCTCACAGTCAAATCAAGGAAAGCCCTCTATTTACCCTTTGACTTTATTCCCATACATGTCTGTTCACTGAATGTTTTGAAGTCGTTTGATGCTGCCATATTATAATCATTGGTGGATCTCTTGCTTTAGGCCACAATGGAAGGATTGACTGCAAATTACATTTTACACTTACAGTCACATGTATTACTTTTACAAATACATTTAATTCTGTATTTCTTTATCATAGTGCAGGCATATTGTGAATGCTACATTCATCATGCATAAGAATAGTCAGGAGAATTACCAAGTGTTGAAGAAATTTTAATCTTACATTGATCAGTAGTGAAAATTACTAGATAGAGCTCTGTGTTTCTATCGAACCTCCAATGTATGTATATGTTTTCTTTTCTATTCTTGAGACAATGCAAAGGAATGTTATGTGGTTTTTCTTTGTGTAGAGGGGAAACGTTTTTGAAATTTATGTATGTTGATATAGCTGAGAAAGCAGGAGTATGACACCCCAAAACCAGACGAGCAAAGACCTCTGACCTCCAGGTCAGAGGCCATCTAGGCAAGGGGCCATCTAGGCAAGGGGTCTACCCTAAAGGGGTTAGTTAGAAATAAATCTGAACTAGCAATATGGGTCCATTGTCTGTGGAAATTTACTGAGAGGCAAGGCCTATAGCAAACAGCCTTGGGAGAAACAGTATAAAGATTGCTCTGGTTTTGTGTTCTGGGTGTCACTCTCTTGCGCAGCGTAACTTCTGTGTACTAGACTGAACCTATTCTTGCAAGAATAAATACTTCTCTTTTTTATTAATTTGACTCTGAGTGTCTCTTACGCAGTGATGATGTTTAACAGAATTTTTGCCACAACACCAAGGAACAAGCATTAGGATGATATCATAAAAAAATAATAATAAAATAAAATAAAAAATAAAAGTTAAGAACCAACTCCTATCTTTGGGCCAGACTAGACAGTGTGGTGAGACAGCTTCATTAGATAAAAACAGTGATCAGAATGAGATACCAGCATTCATGAAGTTATACCTGCTGCTAATCGAAAGATCTAAATGGAAAAGCAAGGCCCAGATCAGTATTGTTGATTGTTCTAATGTGATTTTAATCTCCTCTGTATGCTAAACTGGTCAAATACAATTACTTACCGTATCCGCTTTGTAAAAGAACAAAAGCTGCTACTATAATAATACATCTAGCCTAGACCTGAATGTTTTCATTTCCGATTTGACTTCTACAACCAAAATATAAATACTCTATTATTGCTATAGTCTAGTAAAGCTCAATAATAAAAAAAGAAAAAAGATTGGACTTCTCGGCTAATCTGATCTGAGTTGTTGTGTGTTCATTTATGCACAATTATTAATCAGTTAATCAGATTACTTTTTTCAATTAACTATTTAAGTAATGCATTACTTTTAAATTTAATAACTTTTTCAAATAAGTAATGCAAGTTACTTTGGCCCTGTTTACAAAATACGTTTTGATCGATCGGATCACAAGTAGATGAGGGAGACACATGTCTGCTCACTGAACGTTTTGAAGTCGTTTGATGCTGCCATATTATCATCATTGGTGGAGCTCTTGCTTTAGGCCACAATGGAAGCAAAGGGAATGCAAATTACATTTAACACTTACATTCACATGCATTACCTTTACAAATACATTTCATTCTGTATTTCTTTATCATAGTGCAGGCATTATGAATGCTACATTCAGTATGCATACGAATAGTCAGTAAAATTATCAAGGAACAAGCATTAGGATGATATCATAAGACAAGATGCGTTTTGATCGATCGGATCACAAGTAGATGAGGGAGGCACAGACCCATTTACACCTGCTTTCTTAATCGTCTCTTTTGTCTACTTTCGACCACTTCTGTCCTGTTTCTTTGAGGGCAGCTTTCTCTGCTCTGACAGCCGCAAGACCGCGCCAAATATGGTCAGTGCGTGTCAGGAAAGATGAGCGAACATTCTGCTTGGTACGTTTTACATCTTCAAACCAAACTTAGGTATTCAGCCAACAAAGTTAAAATCTCATCTGGCAAGCGTGCTTGCCATAATGTCTACACATTATGTCAGTAGGCGGAGATTAGGGGGTCTTTTGTGACTGTTCTCAAACTCATTCAACCACATGAGCATTTACACTACGAAAGCAATCTGGTTGAATGTGTTTTCGACTACCTCTGGAAGTGGCCAAAAGTGGACAAGCACAAAACCTTTTAGACCCCGCTTACACCTGTATTTAGCGTCGTCCACTTGTGACCCAATCGACCAAAATGCATCTTAATGCCAGGTGTAAACAGGGCCTTTGTTTTCCCATTTATTGACTGACATTTCTCCTGTCCATATGTGCTGAGTAAGGTGCAGAGGCATTGCATTGTGTGCGCGCTGTGTAAACATCAAGCGTAGTGTTAGTCCTGGCAGGTCACGTTAGTCAAGCTCGCATCAGCTGACTCTCAGCTGATCCACATCTACCTATGGGAATAGGACGCCTATCACTGTGTACATATATAAGCTCCTTCAGTATTAGCAACAGCTATCGCATTTATCAGGAGCAAATTACCCTCCTCCATCCCCCGCTCCTCTCGTCAGTCAGGATTTGGTATTCTGATTCCCCTTGAATCAGAATAAATTCTCGAATTAGGCTATGTTGTACTTTAAAATCTTGAATTAAATATATTTACATACAGGCCCTTCTCAAAAAATTAGCATATTGTGATAAAGTTAATTATTTTCCATAATGTAATGTTAAAAATTAAACTTTCATATGTTTTAGATTCATTGCACACCAACTGAAATATTTTAGGTCTTTTATTGTTTTAATACTGATGATTTTGGCATACAGCTCATGAAAACCCCAAATTCCTGTCTCAATAAATTTGCATATCATGAAAAGGTTCTCTAAAAGAGCTATTAACCTAATCATTTGAATCAACTAATTAACTCTAAACACCTGCAAAGGATTCCTGAGGCTTTTAAAAACTCCCAGCGTGTTTCATTACTCAAAACCGCAATTATGGGTAAGACTGCCGACCTGACTGCTGTCCAGAAGGCCATCATTGACACCCTCAAGCAAGTGGTTAAGACACAGAAAGAAATTTCTGAACAAATAGGCTGTTCCCAGAGTGCTGTATCAAGGCAACTCAGTGGGAAGTCTGTGGGAAGGAAAAAGTGTGGCAAAAAACGCTGCACAACGAGAAGAGGTGACCGGACCCTGAGGAAGATTGTGGAGAAGGACCGATTCCAGACCTTGGGGGACCTGCGGAAGCAGAGGACTGAGTCTGGAGTAGAAACATCCAGAGCCACCGTGCACAGGCGTGTGCAGGAAATGGGCTACAGGTGCCGCATTCCCCAGGTCAAGCCACTTTTGAACCAGAAACAGCGGCAGAAGCGCCTGACCTGGGCTACAGAGAAGCAGCACTGGACTGTTGCTCAGTGGTTGCATGTCATTCGGACATGAGTCTGGAGGAAGACTGGGGAGAAGGAAATGCCAAAATGCCTGAAGTCCAGTGTCAAGTACCCACAGTCAGTGATGGTGTGGGGTGCCATGTCAGCTGCTGGTGTTGGTCCACTGTGTTTTATCAAGGGCAGGGTCAATGCAGCTAGCTATCAGGAGATTTTGGAGCACTTCATGCTTCCACCTGCTGAAAAGATTTATGGAGATGAAGATTTCATTTTTCAGCACAACCTGGCACCTGCTCACAGTGCCAAAACCACTGGTAAATGGTTTACTGACCATGGTATTACTGTGCTCAATTGGCCTGCCAACTCTCCTGACCTGAACCACATAGAGAATCTGTGGGATATTGTGAAGAGAAAGTTGAGAGACGCAAGACCCAACACTCTGGATGAGCTTAAGGCCGCTATCGAAGCATCCTGGGCCTCCATAACACCTCAGCAGTGCCACAGGCTGATTGCCTCCATGCCACGCCGCATTGAAGCAGTCATTTCTGCAAAAGGATTCCCGACCAAGTATTGAGTGCATAACTGAACATAATTTTTTGAAGGTTGACTTTTTTTTTGTATTAAAAACACTTCTTTTATTGGTCGGATGAAATATGCTAATTTTTTGAGACAGGAATTTGGGGTTTTCATGAGCTGTATGCCAAAATCATCAGTATTAAAACAATAAAAGACCTGAAATATTTCAGTTGGTGTGCAATGAATCTAAAATATATGAAAGTTTAATTTTTATCATTACATTATGGAAAATAATGAACTTTATCACAATATGCTATTTTTTTTAGAAGGACCTGTACATTCACGTTGGTTCTGATCTGTTTACCCCAAGGTGGTATTGCTGCTCTCCCTGCTCTTATCCATGCTAGGCTATCGCCCAGAACGCAACCATACCGCCAATCCAAACTGTATGCTAATTGTCAATCTTATTTGACGATTGTGGTCCTGACAGAAATGATGGTTATTGTAGTTGTAAACTAAAGGTGACCATATATAACTCACCTCACTTACACAAAAACAGATTCAGTATTCCTCAAAAATAAATAACAGTGAAATGCAAACTCAGAATATTACACGAACCTGCTATAATTAAATATGTTAAATAATACAAACATACTTTATGTATTTAATATCACTTTAATCTCATCAGTCTTAGCTGCTGACCTTCGATGATCCAATTCAATCAGGCTAATAGGGGAAAATGACTTTCGATAACCAGCACATTTGTTTAATTTTTTTGTTTGTTTTTTGCTGAAGTAAGAGTGTTGAACTTTCTTCTCCTGCATCGTATTCTTCTGCAATCCAGAAAGGTTTGTTTGAGCTGCAGCCTCTATTGTACAGATGTGAAATTGCATTTTCTTTATATTTATGTTTACATGAATCAAAATGTGTATGCGCTCCTGACCTTTTTTCTTCCACCACGGTCCTTCTCTGATGGTGTAGGAGAGGTCACTGAACTCCAGGTCCACAGTACTGCGTTTGGGCAGGTGAGAGAAGCGCTGTGCCTCTGTGATGTGGTTCTCCACCTTCTTCAGTTGGGTTAGCAATGGAGCTTCCTGGGGCTGTGTTCCCCCATTACAAAGGCTGTCTTCCATTGTAATACTAACTGTCCCTGGATCAGACGTCTTCTCGGACATTCCAAAAGTCTAAAAGGGAGCAAAAATGCTTCAGTGCTGTGACTACATGTCTAAAAAAACTATATGGTTACATTTTTACATTTAATTTCACTGTGACTTCTAGTCAACAAAGGACACGAGTCATCAGTACATAACCATGCATTCAAAATGAGAAATCTCCAAGGGGAGCATCTTCCTATATTCATCCCTTGAAACGCAAACCTTTTTACACTGTCTGCTCATTCAGGAATCAGGAGAGGCCCCAACTCTGTCAAATTGATCTGGTTTAGAATTTGGAGCTCTTGTAAAAGGCTAGGATTTGGTTTCCTCCAAGAGACTGCATTATGCTGACACACTGAACTGACCGGCTAGATGTAAGTCCCTGGAGTTTGACAGCCAAAAGGATGAACGAAATCAGAGAATGTGAATAGCCAAGTCAGAGACAGATATCATTGGCTCAGTCCCACAGAGAGCACTAGGTAGGAGGGTATCACTCGAGCGTTTACATGAGACTTAGTAGATTGTGCCGTATGGAGACAGCCTGTACAATGGAAATCTTGTTGGAATGTATTGTATCCATTGAAACATAATCAGAATTTTTCATAGATGTATGGGTAGAACAAATTATTGCCACTGTGATTTTTGCCATCTATTTGGTGAAATACTGTGCATGTTCATTTACAAGTGTTAGATAACATACACATCCAGAACATTTCAGATAATAAAACATAATTAGTGTGTATTCAATAAATTTGTAAATATTTCTAATTATCAACCCTTTCAAATTTATGAAGAGATATTTGAGAGAAGGAAGTTGGGGGTTCTCTGAAAAAAAGGGTCTCTGCAAATACTTAGATACAAACTAGAAATACAAACTGGAAATAAAAATTGAAAATAAGAAGGGATTTGTTAATAAAGAAAAATTAAATGGATCATATGAGCCCTAAAGTGTTAGAAAACAGTATTATATTAATATGTTCCTGCCGTTTTAATGGTAATAAGGTTGTTTTATTGGACACAAAAAAAATACCAGGCCAACATAGAGAATTAAGAGAGAATTAAGAGATTTGGCTTTGAGGTCTTTATGCTGTATGTACACTAATCCACAAGAATTAGTAGTTGTATCTCCAATAATACCATGCATATATATATATATATATATATATATATATATATATATATATATATATATATATATATATATATAATGAAAAGTAAACCTCATTGAGGTTATCAAACCCTCTTAAAATACCATATCACAGCATAGTCGCCTATAGTATTACGATTAAAATATGTGATAAGAAAATGAATTCCGTGAATAACATTTTAAGACATTATTATTCATACGTAATGCTATTGTTCTAAAATCAGTCATGATAAAACAAATTTTGTAAAGTTATGCTCCTGCTGAGAATGAACTGCAATGACTGGTAACAAACCAACTGTTTAAAATTTTGGGGAGGGAAATAACTTACCTTGGGATACACTTAAGAGGAAATATATCCGTTTAAGTCTTGAAATGCACGTCACTTTTTTCCTTTACAATAAGTACCAGAAATAGGTCCTTTCACTGGTAATCCCATACAGAACTGAATGAAAATCCAAGTCCTGACTCCTGAAGGAGTTAGTGGGAGGTGACGCAAAACCTGGGATGGAGAGGCTGCTCACTGTTGAGCCATGGGTGGAGTGTGAAGTCCAGCTCCTCCTCTTTAGGTGTAATTTTGGGCGTAATGGGTGGATCTATTTTATAAGTTCCAACCACATATCCCTTCTAGAGACGTGCACTGAGCACTTCCGCGGGACCCAAAGTAATTGGAGTTAATGCACTCGTGTGTGGGCTGGTTGCTGGAGAAATGAATAAAACAATTCGCCGGGCTCCCGCAAAATGGATATATCTATAAATAAAACATCTAAAAAAAACGATTAATTGTTATTCATCTGTTGCACAAAAGCATTTACATGCCATAGTTTCAATTTATAACATGTTACACTGCAGCGTTGAACAATGTAGCCAATCACAGACAAATGTGTTGATTCCTTGAACGCAGTAATGGCCAATTAGATGCATTTAAATAGAATCTCCTCACCGGTCAAAAAACTGACTTTTTGTTCAGTGCTGAATTTTGCATGCTGGTAGTGGCAAATGCTCTGATAATAACAACCAAAGTGTCGATATTATGACAGATTTATTGTGCAGTCAGCTTCACTGATAATTGAGATTTGTGAGATCGCGATGAACTGAGATGTCAGCTTTTTAGGAATTATTAAGGCACTTTGCGCGCTCTACCGCATTCACTCATGCCAAACCATGCACGCAGTAGCCTGCTTGCTTTTGTTAAAGTAACAGTGGTTTATGATCGTGAATATTAGCCTACTGCTTTAATAACAAATAATTTATCGGGAGCATTTATGATGATGTTTAGGTGGTGGCGACACATAGGCTAACTTGAAAGTAGCCTATTTATACAAAGAAAAAACAAGAGCGGAAAAATCCGTCCGCGCACTCAGGTCTCTAATCCCTACCCATATCTCTATCCCTCAACCCATGAGGTCCAGAGAGGGGTAGCTGGACGTAATTTGGCTCTGTCTGCAGTGAGCACCATTGGCCAGGTACGTGGACTTGCACGTTAAAGCTACGTTCACACTACACGCGACTTTGTCGCTGCAAGTCGCCAGTCGCTGGCGATGAGGTCGCTATAGTGGGCGTTCCCACTACTGGTTGGTGAGTGGTAATGTTTATGAATGACATACAAAAGACAGCGAATCAGCTTTCTTGCCGCTAAAAAACACAATTCCTGGAGGGAAAATACTAAATATAAATATACTCCATACATGTTTTTATGTAGTGAATAAAATGTAGTCTGTAGTGAAGCATGAAGATGAACGAGACACAAAAGTTGATTTTTCTCATTGCAGGCCCAGGGGCTGTGGAGAAGGATCACGTGCGCTCCACTCCTATTGGTTGTCGCTCGCGAAAATCTCTCCTCATTTGCATAAAGTTACAAATTTCTCAACTTTGTCGCGTCGCCAGACACGCCGCATCGGCTGATTTACTTCTGCGTCGGACCTACGCCGGTGCCTCAACGCTATGCGTTGGTTTTCATACTTCTGCGACGCTGTCCGCGTTTACGCACAATTACACATGCAGAGGAGGGAGGGGTTCTAGCAGACCAATCACAGCACTTGCGTCCGCGTAGAATTGACCGTTGTTACATTTTTGGAGAGGTGCACGTCAGGTTACGCCGTAGGGTACGCGAGCTACACACAGCCTATCACACTACACGTGACTTTGTCGCTGCAAGTCGCCAGTCGCTGGCGATGAGGTCGCTAGTGGGCGTTCCCACTACTGGTTGCCTAGTAATGTTTATGAATGATATCCAAAAGACAGCGAATCAGCTTTCTTGCCGCTAAAAAACACAATTTCTGGAGGGAAAATACTAAATATATACTCCGTACATAAAAACGTCTGTAGTGAAGCATGAAGATGAACGAGACACAAAAGTAAATCTTTTCATTTAAACCTACTTGGAATCCCCGCAATCGATGAAACTCCTTTCCACGCATCATTCTTTTTTATATATGTCCCTGTACGTGGGCAGAGACATGTCAAATAAAATCGGAAAATTGCTAACCTCAACAATCAATTTTTCATCCATCTTTATGTGCACTGCAGGCCCAGGGGCTGTGGAGAAGGATCACGTGCGCTCCACTCCTATTGGTTGTCGCTCGCGAAAATCGCTCTTCATTTGCATAAAGTTAAACATTTCTCAACTTTGTCGCGTCGCCAGACACGCCCCATCCAGTCGCCAACGGTCGCGACCGCGCGTGTCGCCGGAAGTCGCCTGCTCACCATTGAAAATGAATGGTATCGTGTCGCTTGGTCGCGTGTAGTGTGAACGGGGCGTAGCTACGGCGTGAGTTCGACGCAGAAGTGTAAATCTATGGAAAGCCTTTAGGGCCAAAAACACGCGAATTTTAACGCGTATTTCACACGTATTTCACGTGTAAAATACGCGTATTTTACACGGGAAATACGCGTGCCATAATCAACGTGTATTTCACGTGTAAAATACGCGTATTTCACGTGTATTTTACACGTAAAATACGCGTGAAATACGCGTTAAAAATCAGTATGAAAGGGTCCGTGTCATTGGCTGCTGAAGACTTGGGTCTAACCATTTGTGTGAGCTTAGAGGGGTGTACCTTTCATAGACTAGGCTACCACCAGTTTACATTCCATAGATCAGCTTATTCAGGTTTTTTGTATAACCTATATGAATAATATATTTAAATAGCAGTTTTATGACAAATAACATGCGTCAAACATCTTTCCAACCATGAGAAGCATTTATGCTTCTCTTGTCCAACAAAAGACAACATTTAATAACATGCATTTACTCCAAACTCACTTCATAAAGACAGTTGAGCATAATTTGTGATATGATGTGGCTTCTTACACAGAATAAGGCAGTCGTGTATTTATAAGTCATGTTTAATAAGTCATTTCAATCTTCTGTTTATTCAGCGACAGTGATAGGGATTTCCTTGAATGATGTGCGTTATCTACTTCTGCGGTGGGACATATTTATCGTGTCTGTTCCCTTTGGTGTTCAAATGGAGCAGCATTTACTACTGGTCAGCCACACTGCACTTAAAAGCTGCACATAAAATATCGCAGCCTTTGTAAAATCGCGTGCAGTTTTATTGCGATTAATCGTGCAGCCCTAATATAAATGTTAATGGATGGTTGACTGATTTTATTTGGTGCTGAATGAGGTGAAGACTCCATAACATAAGCCTTATAACATAGATAGTATTTATTTATATTTGAAACCTGATGCATCACATTTGTGGAAAATAAATTGCATAATAGATATAATTTATTGATCCCAGGTTTAAATTGGTCATGTCACCATTGCTCACATTTAAGAAAAGAAATAAAAGCGTATGTGAAATGTTAAAAATTAAGATTACTTGTACATATACTCTACTTATGAAACTAAACAGTAGAAAATATAGATTTGAGTATTGCACAGTTTAATTTATTGCATTTGTATTATTGTACTATTAAAGCATTGTATGTTTAAAGATATAAAGGATATGGAGCTAAGATAAAAGGATATTAAGCTGCTGACAAGTCTGAGGTAAGTACAAATTGCCCTGAATATTAGTTAATAATATATGACACTGAGGGGGGACTTGAAATTATGACCTGGAATGGTTTCCTGAGGCTGTATTGCAGAAACAACTTCAGTCAGAGTAATATCTTGTCTTAAGTAACCACTGTGATTTCATTTTGGAACCAATTTAAAACACTGAACTTGTCAGATTATAACTTGGGGCTTAAAGGGATAGTTCACCCATTTACACCCTTATGTTGTTCCAAAGTTTCTTTCTTGTGTGGAACTTCCATACTATGGAAAAAAATATTATGGAAGTCAATGGGGACCAGCAATGTTTGGTTACCAATAATTTTCAAATATTAGTAACCAAACATTCAAAGAGGCTCATGCATGTTTGAAACAACATGAGGGTGAGTTAATGAAGACAGAATTTTAAATTGAGTGAACAATACCTTTAAGATAGGACGTTTCTGTAATTTGGTCCCTGCAAGCAAGGTTATGTTGTTTTAACAGATATTCATTACAATTGCATTGATCAAGAACCACAGCTGTAAACTTTTCCACAATCAAATGTTAACTTTTAATATTAGAAATCTTGAGTTGGGTTGATTTGTTTTACAGATAAATTCCGACTTTTCCTGTAGCTCCAACAGTAGAATGTTAGCGCTTGCAAAATTCATTCAAGGGTTCGATTCCCAGGGAAAGCAAGAACGGATAAGAACGTAAATGTGTACATTGAAATGCAATGTAAGGCACTAAGGATAAAAGCATCTGCCAAATGCCAGGGACTGCAGGTGAAATTTAGCTCTGTAGCTAATTCTGGGACAGTTCTTTACTGTCCATTGTCCCTGTTATAATAATAATAATATGTAAATGTACTAATATGCAAAAGGGGGCAATCTTGGTAAAAAATATTTGTTCATAAAAATGCAATCTATCTATTTTCTTTGGGCTACACAAGAAAACGAAGAAAAAGAAAAAAAGAAATAGGAGGATATTTAATTTTGGTAGCAGTAAAAATACTTCTGCTGTCAGGAAAGCCAAATCAAGTTCTTATACCTGTCCTGACCTGAGCACAAGCTCCCATTCTAATCCTGAAAGCCTTAAATAACATATTTAAATACTTTAAGTCATTAAATTCCTTTAAATTGATAATATCACCTGTATACCTAATTACAGTTTGTCTGAGTGCCCAATTTCAGAACAAAAAGGTTTGAAAAAGCGCCCCCTGCTTGCTATAGCTGTAAATGTAAGCACAACAAAAGCTCACGTTGTTTTCCAAAAACAGATATTGATTACAGTGGTCTGTATCTGTAAACCTGCAGTGATCATAAAACCTGCATTGGTTACCTCCACTGTAACTGATTTCCCCACACACGTTAATGCTTTGATGTTAAAGCTAGAATGTCCACTAATGTGTTTATTTACAAGAAGGCATGAGTGGAGAAAAACAAGTTAATTTTATTTTTATCTAAATTGTCATAAAACTGCTATTTAAATATATTATTCATATAGGTTATACAAAAAACCTGAATAAGCTGATCTATGGAATGTAAACTGGTGGTAGCCTAGTCTATGAAAGGTACACCCCTCTAAGCTCACACAAATGGTTAGACCCAAGTCTTCAGCAGCCAATGACACGGACCCGTTCATACTGATTTTTTACACGTGAAATACGCGTTAAAATTCGCGTGTTTTTGGCCCTAAAGGCTTTTCATACAAATCGCGCTTTATTGCGCGCCACGTCACGTGCACCCTCTTCCATGAAAAACAACAAAAATACATAGGCCTACATAAATTGCTTTTACCTGTTTGTTTATTTATTTTTGATAATTGGAGTGTAATAGTTTAAGTTTTCTTATTTAGTTTAAATGTATTTTTTATCTTTAATGTAGGCCAATATATATTTATATAAAATATTTTATGTCATTGTGTAAAACTGTCACACATGTGCGTGCTTTTAAAATGCATGTTTGTTTATAAAAGCAGGTGTGAGATTATAGACTTCTGTGGACAGACTATGGTATGTAATTTCCTTTGAAAATAAGTGGACGCGATGGCACCATGCCACAGCTGGTTGCCAGAAGAAGCCACGCGCTAATAAAGCCAGTTCACCCTCAGATCAAGATCTGAAGAACGAGTATAAGCTTGACATCTGACAGGCAGTCTTTCAGTTTAAATGTCAACTGGTACCTGGAATATGAAACATTAATCATGAAAAGTATGAATCTATAATAGTAGTCAACATTTGAAGTGGATCAAAACCTTTCATCAAAGTTATACATGAATTTTGAACAATACCTTGTCTTTAGACAACTTTTGATGAACAATCCTGGGCTGATGAACTTTTTTATCCACTTCAAATGTTGACTACTGTAAATAAAACTGATATCTCAAATCTATTTTTGTATTCTAAGAGTTCAGAACAAATATAGTTAAGAATTCATTATGATAATGTAATGAATTACTCCTTTATTTATACCGCAGCCATGACATGTCAGGTATTGAGTAAAACTTTATTTTTTATATTTAAAATATTTTTTATAAGAAAAAGTAGTGACATACGGTCTAATGCAGTTTGTAAAAAACAGTAGTCAAAAACACATGATTGCATCTATTGCTTGATTTATTTCAGACTAACAAATAAAGTGAGTAAAACCAAACAACTCTGCTCTTAAAACCACCAAACTTTTGAAATATGCAAATGTGTTTCATATAAATGTAGATGCCCCCTTTCAAAGTAATGGCAAACAATGATATCAAGTTATTCAGAGTTCAGTTTACCAGTTTACCAAAAAAAAAAATACTAACTGTATTTCATGGAATTCAACAGTTTCAGTACATTCTAAAAATCTTGCATATGCTCACATTAAATCAAGTTGGTATCAGTTAAACTAGCTCTAAACCATACAAAATAAAAATCATGGTTTTAGAATATCAGAGCATATTAATACTGGCTTAGTTTCATCATACATCATCATTCAATTCTAAGAACAAAATGTCCAGCAAATACATTTAGCCAAATAAATAAAGCAACAACATCATATTTGAGAGGAATAAATGAAAAGGATGAGGCAGTGCATACAAACTTTCCATCTCTATCAGACCATGAGCTCATAGCCACATACACAAAGAAATTTGCAGAGGCGATATTTTGAATTTCCAGGCACTGATGTTAGATAGATCAATTTAAAGGGTTCAATGACAACATATAAGGCATAACATATTTGGGAATGAATGAAAACCTTTTTTAAATACATTTTCACACTAAATATCAAATATTAGCTGGCCCAATCATACAAAATCCTTCTGTAGTGGTATATAGGTTATTATGTTGTATAGCTTCACATGTGCACAGTCAGTAAAGATAAAATGTAGGTGATACCTCAAGCAGCTTTTGGAAATGTCTATCCCAGAATAATTCAAGTTTCAAAATAAGAATGTGTTTAGCTAAAACACACACCATCTTAAAAGGCATTTTTTTGCATGGTTGTGTATGCATGGCTTAATATGAGAGCAAATATCATCTATGTCTATTGGCTCTCTGTAATGCAGATGTTTTTCATGTATGTCTTCAGTGAATAACGGAGTAATTTTGGCATTATTAATGCAAATTGGTCTTCGCTAAAAATCCAGTAAATACAACTCAAAGTTGCTTTTTTCCATAAAAAATGAACTAATATCTTAATTACGTTCAAAATATAGAGGTTATCTATATAGGATGACACTTAAACACTTGTTGACCTTTAAAAATATATTTCTGGAAAAGGGTGTGGTTGGTCTTCAGCTATGGATACAAACTATTTTGTACCTATCGTGCGTCATTAAGCTGTCTGGCAACAGTCAGTATATCTTTGGCCCCTTTGCTGAGCAGCAGATTTCCAAGGTCCACTCCTAACTTCACTGCGGCATCCTGGGCTGCTCCTGACACCTTTAAAGCAGTGATACCCACACGCTGGACCTTCTCATCAACCTTCTCCTGCTCTTCAGTCTGGAAATAATAAGGTTACACGCAAACGGATTAGAGTAAAATTCAAAACATTCAGAATATCGGAAATTATATCTATATTTTAGTGGATTAAAAACCTGATTGTCTGAGCTGATGCTTGTCTGCATCGTCTCCTTCAAACTTTCTGAGCCATCAAGACTGAATACTGCTCCGGTCATGTAGACCTGTAAAACGAACACAGATCTGTCATTCAGCTGAGAGACATTTTCTAGTTGAGTATAAAGTAAAATCAGCATGTAGCTCCTCACTACCTGTGAATTCTTAACTTCAGTGTAAACAGCAACTGGAACACTGCACCCCCCTTCCTATAAAAAAGTAGTTTAAGGCACATGCACAAAGTTCTTAGAAATGTATTCTTTGTATGTGTAGTGGTTTTATATGGTTTTGAAAAACTTTTATACAATTTTCCAGAAAAGGTTTCTATTTAATGATGTCAACAATGTCATATGGTGTAACCATCAAGTAAAAAGTAATGGTAACACTTAACAATAAGCTTCATTAGTCACCATTAGTTAAAGGTGCTATATGTAACTTTTCTACTAAAACGAATCCTTTTTTTATTGCCTGTGTGTGAAGGGTTGTAATCACACATTACAATGATCCACTTGTCGAGATTTGCTATTACCTCTGAAGGCCAGTATTCCTATTTCTATGTGAAGGCTCCGGGTCGGATTTACAGCGCGAAATCCATCGGATGTGACGTGCATGCGCGCTCCCGAGCCTCTCTCCTTTTAGTAGACGGTCAGGGAGTTACGTCCAGTCAAAGGCACACGTTTTTCGGCTTATATCTCGGTCAATCTTTGATAAATATTCCCAAGACAACTCCTCCCCGAATTTGAGCTCTCTGGGTCTTCGCGTTCCAGAGATACCAGAGATTTTCTCCTGAGATCGTGACGTCACCGGCGTCCGCAATTTTGCTAATATCTCCGCAAAACACCACCAGAAATTATGAAACTTAGATGGTTCTTTTCAGCTCGACTAGACGATTCCAACGAGCTCAGTGCTCGCCGAGATATTTGCGTAATAGATGGTATTGCCTATGAGATCGAGCACGAGTGCTATTGTAAAAATTGGTTGCAATCTGAAACATCACCGCTAGAGGCCACAAAAAACTAGTTAAAGCCCCTTTAATGTATTAACTGACATGAACTAAAAATGAGCAGTACATTTGTTACAGTATTTGTTAATCTTTGTTAATGTTTGTTGTTAAAAATACAGCTGTTCATTGTTTGTTCATCATAGTTTACAGTGTATTAAATAATGTTAATAAATGCAACCTTTGATTTTAATATTGTATTAGTAAATGTTGGAATTAATATAAACTAAGATTAATAAATGCTGAAGAAGTATTGTTCATTTTTAGTTCATGTTAACTAAGGTAGTTAACTAATGAACCTTATTGTAAAGTAATATAACATATTTTCATTACACATAGTTTTTACATGTATTTTTTTAAAAGTAAAAAAAAGATGTTTTTTTTTTTTTTTACAAATGTCACATGTTACTACAGGTATTTCACCCAAAACTGAAAGTTTTGTCATTTACTATCATTTACTCACCCTCAAGTTGTTCCAAACCTGTATGAATTTCTTACTTCTGCTGAACACATAGGAAGATATTTTAAGAATGTCAGTAACCAAACAGTTGATTTCCATTGTATTTTTTTCTCTCTATACTATGGATGTCAATGGGGCCCATCAACTGTTTGGTTAACCTTAACTCTCTTTTGTGTTTTGTGTTTCTGAAAGACACTAGTTCCCACCCTTTCAAACCCGCCCATAGGGAGTTGGACCTAATGCGCTAACAGACCTATCACAGATCAGTGCCAATGCGTTTGATTTCACCGGCAGAAACTTTTTGAACATATGGACGAAGCCACTAGCTGCTAATAGAGTAACGTTAGAGTCAGAAAGAACCTTACTTCCAGGCAAATGCGTTTAGCGCTACTAGCACTGCTAGTTCCAGACGTTCATGGCTGTTCGTCGTCATCATCTGGCAAGGTAAATATCGACAGAATTGCGGTTTTCACAAGCGCGGGTCTCTTCAATCCTAAGGGGTTGAGTTCGAAATCTTCTGGATTGAAATGTAGACTGCACACCGTCAGATGTTTTAGTGCTTCAATGGCTGTGTCCTCTCCGAACTTCGGGTTATTGATAGCCCGTTGCCACTTTTTGCACAAGTCCAAATCTTTGGGTAATCTATGAAAACTTACTCCGTGTATTTTCCTTGTGCTGGCTGAACATGCCGGTACTATGCAGGTGCACACCATTTCGAAACAAAAACGAGGAGCAATTCAATAATTAGCTCGCAAAGTAACTCTTCACTAGAAATTGTGTGAAATGATTTCCAGGTGGTAGCGTAGAGTGGAGCTCAACTCTATTCTACACTATGGGGATTGTTGTCTACAATTAATCCACAAGCACTAAAAAGTCATTTTCTGCCTTTTATAGGCCAAGAAGGACCCAAATTAGAAATTTATGCTACTATTCTACTACATATATGATCCACTTTCAATACATATTCATGTCTCCACCGGTGGAATTACCCTTTAAGGGAACATAGAGAGCCTCGATACTCCCTGGTTTTCACAGTGCATTGTGGGACTTTTTAGGGATCTAACATTTTGCGAGACAGCCCTTAAAATGGCCGACTCCCTGAACAGTGCCCTGACTACTGAACTAGGAGCTGATTGAGAAGCACCCATAGTGTTACAAAAGATTTATATTCCTTCTATTCTATTCTTTTCTATTAATCAATGAATTCTGTAAAAAATTATCAACTATTTCAAAAATTAAACAGTACAAAAATGTTTCTTGAGCAGCGTATTAGAATGATATCTGAGGGATCATGTGACTGGAGTAATGATGCTGAAAATACAGCTTTACCAGAATAAAATACATTTAAAAATATATTCAAATAGATGTTTAGGCCGTGCTTTTAAATTTAAATTTATTTTAAATTGTAATATTTCACAAAATTACTGTTTTTACTGTATTTTTGACCAAATAAATGCAACCTTTTATAAAAAGAGACTTCTTTCAAAAACATAAAATAATCTTAACGACCCCAAACTTTTGAATTAGTGTATTAATTAATTAATTAATTTAAACAGGTGTGAGGGATTTTACAGTGCAGCAGTATGCCTACCAGGTGTTTGAGGAACGCTCTCTCCGCGATGCAGCTCAACACAGTGTCTGAGTCATTTAATACTGACACCATTTCCAGGATGTCCCGGTCTCGAGCTCTCACCTCAACTGCCAGAGCGCCCTTTAACAGGACATTAAGAGCAGTCTGTAAGGGTCAGTGCGATAGACATACACTCACCGTTGTGCAGGAGATTTGCTCAACAGGGACACTGAATGTTACCCACCTGTCCAACGGCATACATGCAGTCCTCAGGCCCAAGGATCTGAAATAGGATGAAACAAAATATATCAATATGCATTATAGGCTAATCAATGCATTAATCTTGAGTTGACCTGAGGGAAGACATTGCATTGTAGGTTAAAGGAGGATAGAGGCACCTGGCTAATGCGGTTCTCCCAGCCCATTCTCCGAAGACCAGCTGCTGCTAAGACAATGGCAGAAAAGTCATCCTTTTCATCCAGCTTCTTCAGACGGGTGTTGAGATTACCTCTCTGAAACACGACTATTAAGGCATAACCTCACACAAAACATCAAGTGCTTGTTAACACACTGAATTCATAATTTACTTTTTTTGAATCTACAGAAAAAGTGTGAGAAAAACAAATGATTGCTGCATTTCACTGAAAGATACAATGTCTTTAAACTCCAGGTGGGGAAATCTTTTCTTCAGCTGTGCAGCCCGGCGAAGAGAACTGGTACCTATAACACTTCAAATATAAAATGTAAATGTATGTATTTTTCAAGAAAACATGTATCCTGTAAATATGTATTAAAAAAATAAAATAAAAAATATATATACATATATATAATTTATTATTACATAAGTATATAAACTACCTTTAAACAGTTTGGGGTCTGTGAATGTATTATTTTTAAAAGTCTCTTATGCTGCATTTATTTGATAAAAAAAACAGTAATATTGTGAAATATTATTACATTTATATTTATACATTTTACATCTATTTTCTGTCTTAATAAATTTAAAAAAAAATATTATTCCTTTGAATTTTCAGCATCATTACTCCAGTCTTCAATGTCACATGATCCTTCAGAATTCATTCAATATGCTGATTTGCTGGTCAAGATTTGGTTTTAATTAATATCAATGTTGAAAACAGTGCTCCTTAATATTTGTATTAATATTTGTGTGGAAACATATATATATATTTTTTTTAAATAAAATGTAAAAAAAAAAAAAATTGCAGTAGAAAGCTTTTAAAACATTGTCTTTACTTTCACTTTTGATCAATTTAATGCGCCCTTGCCGAATAAAAGTATCAATTTCTTATTAATAAAGTATTAATAAGTATTATTATTAATATATACTTTTAAAAAATATAATTCTGTGTACAGGCCACAGCTTTTACCTCTTGGTGACGAGAGCATCGAGACGTTTGCCTTTATTTTTGGGGTGCAAGACAACAGCATCATGGGGGTTTTCTCGTCTTTAAAGAGAGGGAAATGTCAAATCACAATGTTGGCTTCATAATTAAAAGGATATGCAATAAGCAATACACTGCACATCAGTATTTCCATACTCTTTAATAATTATTTATGAACATTTAGGCTGATGTTTGTGTACTGTGTAACATGACATGTCAGCTACTTTTAAGATAAAAGACTCTTCAGATGTGGAGGAACATAAGCACTTCAGAAAATAGAGACACTATTGTAATTTCCTTACTTCAGCACAGCTCCTATAGTGAAGCCCACAGGAAGAACAGTAGGCAAGTCTTTCAAAGAGTGCACAACTAGGTCTACCCTATAGAGACACAAATATTACAACAGCATTATTCATACTGAAACATGCAACAATGTAGCAATACAAACCTCTGAACATCAACTGCACCAAAAGACCAAATACCAAATCTGTATGTACAGCAAAGTATACATGAGTGATATAAAGAAGCAAAGACGGATGGACTCACTCATTTTTTTCCAAAGCATTCTCCAATTCCTTTGTGAAGAGACTCTTTTCACCTATCTTTATAACACCGAATTTGAACAATAATTAATTTCTCCAAAAACTTTATACATTAACTTTTATAATACTAAATAATTGTGACAGCAATGGAACTCTAATATTTATTTTTTTAAATTTGGGATTTAGATTAGGACTTACTTTGGATAAAGCTGTGTCAAGTATTTTATCTCCAGTTGTTGACATAGCCACTGAAATAAAATAAAAAATTGTATGAAGTGGAAATCTGTTTAAGCAGAGTGAATATTAACTTTGTAATACTTGGTAAACTCAATTACAAATGAACAATAACCGTTTTCCATATTACACAGTAATCTCCTACCTATTTCAAAATTAACATCAGGGTGTAACCCCTTGAGTTTCTCTACAATACTGTCTGTCTGAATCCGAGCCAGCTGAAAGAAATACAAGTAACAAAAAGGTTAAAAATGTTCAACAATATTCCATATATGCCCTCTGTTTGAGGGCTGTGACCAGTTTCTTTACAAAAACTAAGCAATCTTATATCCACCGTGACAAAGACAGAAAGCTTATCAAACCCATCACCACCATTGACACACCCAGACCAACTTACAAACCAATTTTTTTTGTACTGAGCATTGATGAGGCAAAATCTTATCAAACCCATTACCACCATTGACACACCCAAACAAACTTACACACCAATTTTTTTTTTGTATTGAGCATTGATGATTCTAAATCTATATAGTTATAATATGGAAATAAATGCAAAACTTTTACATTGGTACTTTAAAATAAATGGATAATTCCAGTGACAAGCAGTCATACAAAATTGTAAAACATGTACATTTAAATACATATTTAAAGTTATTAAACGGTTAGATATTCACCATTATTCACATGATATTAGATATAGCAATATTTTAGATGACCTATTTTGTATGTGCCCAACCATTCAAAAGTTTGGGATCAGTAAGATTAAAAAAAATAAATAAAAATTAATACTTTTATTCAGCAAGGGCCCATTTATAATGTTACAAAAGATTTCTATTTCAAATAAACGCTGTTCTTTTGAACTTTCAATTCAATAAAGAATCTTGACACAAATATAATAAGTAACACTGTTTTCAACATTGATAATAATCAATGTGCATACTACATATATTAAATTACCTGGCTTTTTCGGGTGCCAACACGGATCACCCTGCTGACTCTGCCATCACCGTCCTGTAAAATAATATTTCACACAAAAGTTAGTACAAATACAAACAGAGTACCAATACAAACAGCATAGAGTAACATTCATTTATTCATGTTCTGACCCTAATGAATTTATAAGGTCCATCTGCCATAGTTGTAGCGAGATGAGCTGGAGTCTTCATACAGTATGAGAATGAGTGTGCAATGAAGCAAGATAGACCGAAACCAGAGGAGATACGCCCCAGGGTCTTGGCGTCAGTAGATAAGACAATAATGCCTATTCATTGAGTCAGTTAAACAGAAGGGATGTGTAAGGACCGATATGTCATTTTTGACATACCAGTATTAAGTTACACTAAAAATATTTTGGGTTAATATGGTTCAGGTGTAATTTCCTATACTTACTAGCCCTTAACCAAAATAACCTTAGCCATTATGTCATAATCGTATACTAATGTGTACTAATTAATTACTAATACTAATTAATAAATACGGTTAAAGTAACTTAGAGTTAATGAATTAATTAGTAGTGAATGAATGAAAACATACGTTACCTGGAGATTTGTCTTTCCCGACATTTTCTAAGATGATCCAAGTGAATCAATGCTGATCTCGTCGAAACTGCAGTAATTTCTCATTCATGATTTTAAAAGTGAAAATATTTAAGTCGGACAAATGTCATTCGCAACTGTTACAGGTTGAATACATAGACAGTGGTTGAATATGGCTTCCGTAAAGTACGTCATTTTGAATTTCAAAATAAAAGTCAAGTCGCTTTAAAAAACCTTTATTTTGAATATGTAGTCCTTCTAGAAACGGAAATTAAGATGAACAGAACACAGTAAACGCGGAATCGTTTGTGTTGTCACATCATTCAATCATTTTATATATAAGAATTTACTATTATATTGCAATTTTTGTATGAGCACAATGATGGAGAATGAATTATTTCGCAAACAAACTTTGTCTATAATGACACTGTTGTCAGAAACAGCTCAAGACGAAATTCAGAAAGTTTTTGACTGTGAATTTCGCCCATCACACAATGAAATTGGTTGTGATAGAGATTCAATATTGGAAATGAATGAGAAACAACGCAGACTGGTACGTTTAGTTTTTGTTCTGCAGATATTCTGCGTGCTATTTAATTTTTATAAGGGATTTTTTTTGTCAGTTGTGATCCATCACACAGTCGGTTCCTGAAGTTTTTCCTCTTTGTAGTATTTTATTTCAAGGTTAAGACACATTTTATATGATTATTCAAGTATTTTTCTGTGTTTAACACTATAATAAGTAACTATTTCATTCTTTCAAAGAAATGTTCAGTTCCATCTTGCTAGTTCCAAAACTGAACATTAAGGCAGGTGAAGAAGTCTGGAAAAACAACCAGTAGTTAATATTTGTTGCAGGCAAAGCTCACAGCTGTGATGGAGACCTTTACCAACGTGGCTGTTCAAAAAATATGCAAAGTCTTCAGTTATTGCTTTGCTCTTAAGCCAACTCAGCTGAAGGGCTCTAAAAGTTACCTTGATGATGTAGTAAATGTTAAAGAGATGGTGAAGGAGCATCTGAAGAAACCAGAAAGAAAAAACAATCAAACGGTCAAAAATGTGCCTGGTAAGACGTCCTGCATTTTAATTTGTTAAGAATATTTAATCCACTACTATGTTAACTAGTAGTTTCTCACCCTTCTCTCAGATTCTGCAGCTGTAGCTTCATCAGTGTCGGCGGAGAGACCAAATATACTCACTGTGTTACCTGAAGAAAATGTACAACCACAAGATTCTGTTAAAGGCCAGCAGGTCAGTTCAATGTTGAAATGATGTAACTCTGATTTGTTTGCCAAAATGCTTGCAACAGCGTATTGATTTTTGTTTTCTTTCAGTGTGCAGAGGAGGGAAACGTTTCTGAATTTTCTCCTGAGTCGTCAAGTGGTGGAAAAGAGAAGCCAGTGCAAGCATTTTTTATAGAATGTACGTTCTGCACAGCTTTGATATTTATGTGAAATAACAAGCTAAGAAATGTAGAAATTGAGTGATTATTAATTAAATTATCTATTAATGTATTTATTGTTTATTTATTTTTTTACACTTTAATATGTTTGGCATCACTAAATAATAAAATACTAGACTCTTTGTTTTCAAACTTCTTCAGGCAGCGGACCACGTCAACATTACAAAATTCAATTTCTGTACTTTAAATTCTGTATTTCAAATTCTCGACCGCTTGACACAAGTTACTCAATTTTATTTATTAGATTTTATTTATACATTTTATATATATATATATATCTTGAAATAGCCTTTTCCCCAATCCATATTTTCTTTTCCCTCTTTTTTCCTACTTTTTTTATTATTTCTCTGTTACTTTTAGCTAATGAATCGAAATGAGACAACTGTTCCCTACCTACTTATTACTTAAATTAGGTATCAATTATAATACATTTAATTGATTTAGATTAGTTTATTAAGGCTTTTATTTATATTAAACAAACAATAAAAAATTAATTTTGTGAACTATTATTACAGTGTATAGTTTACTATTTTCTATTTGTATATATTAAAATGTAATTTAGTCTTATGATGCAAAGCTGAATTTTCAGCATCAGTACTCCGGTTTTCAATGTCACATGATCCTCCAGAAATCATTATAATATGCTGATTTGCTGCTTAAGAAACATTTCTTATTATTATCAATGTTGATATACACACATACATATACATACTTGTAGTAATTGAAACCCTGTTAATGTTTTGCAGTTGAATACAGTACCATTGCCCCTGTTGAAGCCCAGCAACCTGAAGTAAACCCGCAGGCAGAGCAAATCAGTACAAAGTCCAAGAAAACCAAGACAATATCATTTGACTGTAATGAGTGCGGAAAGAAATTCATCTCGAGAAACTCACTAAATCAGCACAAATGTAGACATTTAAAATGGCCTCACAGTTGTGAGCAGTGCGGGAAGAATTTTAAATTCTTAAAAGGATTAGAGAAACACCTACTGCATCACAATTCAGCCGATAAGAAAGGACTCTGTAAAACATGTGGGAAAACCTTTGCCAATGTTAAGATGCACGAACGTGTCCACCTGGAAGTGAAGCCGTTTCTTTGTTCCATATGTGGACACGGCTTCACCGTAAAGGGGAGTTTACTGGCACACCAGAGGATCCATACAGGTGAAAAACCATACAGCTGTGAGACATGCGGGAAGCACTTTACACACTCGGGAAACCTCACCAACCATCTGACTGTTCATTTAAATGAGAAACTGTGGAAATGCAGCCTCTGCGACAAAACATTCAAAACAGAAAAGCAAATGAATTTGCACCAAGTTGTGCATACAGGGGAGAAACCCCATATATGTCATGTTTGCGGGCAGAAGTTTGGCCACATTACAAACCTCAGAAGGCATCTCCTTGTTCACAGTGGTGTGAAACGGCATGTGTGTGAAATCTGTTCCAAGACGTTTTATCAGAGCAAATCTCTGAAAAGGCACATGGCGATACACGGAGCTCTGAAGTCATTCATGTGTGAAATATGTGGGAAGAGCTTTGTTTTTAACTATGCTTTACAGAAACACTTACTCACACATAGTGAGAATTCTGGAGCAAATCTAGATGGCAAATCTAGAGATGGGAAGAACTCTTTCCCGTGTGATGTATGCGGAAAATGCTACAGTTCTACCGCTTTCCTCAGAATTCACGAGAGACTCCATTCGGAAAAGGATCCGTACATGTGTAAAGTCTGCTGTAAAAGCTACAGCAGCTTGTATACGCTGAAGGAACATGAGAAACTTCATTCAGGGGTGACGCTGTTCAAGTGTGGTGTGTGTGATAAGACTTTTACTCAGAGAATTGGTTTGAAAACGCACGAGATTGTTCACACCAAAGCTAAACCCTACAAATGTTCTGTTTGTGGGAGCAAATTTGGACTTCCTTACGGTCTTAGACTGCATATGCGTATTCATTCTGGTGAAAAGCCACACAAGTGTGAAACTTGTGGAATGTGCTTTCGCTTATCTGGAAACTTAATCCGTCACAAGCGTGTCCACACAGGCGAGAGGCCGTTCAGCTGTGAGGTCTGTGGGAAAAAGTTTGTACAACTTAGCCATGTGAAGGCTCACATGCAAATCCACACGGGTGTGAAACCCTATACGTGCCAGAAATGCGGGAAGAAATACGCATACCGTAGAAATTACAATGACCATAAATGTATACCTGTGTGAAAAAGATGTTGCTTTAAAGGAATTATGTTTTGAGCTGAATTGCTGTGACATTTTCTTTGTTATATTTACAGTTTCTTTCAGTCAAATGTTTGTAAATGTCATGAAGGTTTACTATATGTTAAAGACAAAAATATGTACAATAGCTCAGTGTATTTGTTTTACCTTTGTTTTCTTTCTTAGAAGAAATTCTGGATAAGTATCAATCAATTTTTCATTCATTCAATAGAGATACATTGATGAATTGGGTCTGAAATCAAATGATTTTTAAGCCAATTATTAATGTGCGAAATCAATAGTTATACATTGCGAATTCCTCATTACAGTGTACTCTATGGCCAAGAATAAACAGTTTGTTGGGACTGCAATTTTTTTTATTATTGTTTTAAGATTTTGGAAGGAAAAACTAACATAACCATTCCTGTGATTAAAGGATTAGTTCACTTCAAAATATAAATTCTGTCATAATTTGAATGAATTTCTTTCTTCTGCTGAACACAAAAGAAGATATTTGAAGAATGTCGGTAACCAGACAGTTTATGTACCCTATTGACTTCCATAGTATATATATATATATTTTTTTTTTTACACTATGGAAGTCAATGGGGTACATCAACTGTCTGGTTACCGATATTCTTCAAATATCTTCCTAAAGCACATAAATTGTTGTACATAGTTGAATGCTGTAATGGTTGAGTTGTCAATACGTTTGACTTTTCCTATGCAAACAGATACATTATTAAATGGAGTGGGTTCTATAAGTTCTCCAGCTTTCTTTAGTGTTTCATGTTAAATTACTTTTATTTTGAAAACTTTGCCTCGGAAGTACAGGAACTGACAATTTAATGGTCGGTCAAGTCAGGTCCATTTTCCTTAAAACACGTTCATAACATTTGCATTTCTAAGCTAATTATGCATATTATTGACACAAAACAATAAACAAACCTATTTAATAAATTATCCAGAAAGGGCTCTGACTATTATAAATAGTATAGTATAGTAATATATATAATTAGTCGTATTTAATTTGTTGACCTGTTAATCTCTAATTAAAATGTAATTAAAAAGATTTATGGTCAATGGCGGGTATTCGCATACTTTTACTTTGAAATGGTCATGAACAAGATAGGAAGTGTTTAGCGCAGAGAACCAAGTGAGAGCGCAACTCTTCCAGGGAGTGTGCAGTCCAGACGCGTAATTACGAATATAATGGTTTTCCTTTCCATTAAGAACACTTATTGATAACACTTGATAATTTGTTTGCATGTATACAAACTGGCTTTACAGATTGGACTGCCAAAGCATAACGTTTTTTTCTTAAGTCTTGCTGAAAGGTTATTTTGAAACACCTTTCAAACACACTTTCTCATTTTTGCACATCTCGTAATTGTGGTCACTGTCCAGGTGAGCCTTTTCAGGGTCAAACTATTCATCTTATTAATGCTGGACATGCCAAAGCAGGACATACAAAATACATGCAGATCTTCTGAACTTCAGCTCAATAAGAAACGAAAGAATTTATGTTATTAAAATTGTTTGCTAGTTGTAGAGGGCTAGCTTGTATCCTTGCCCATGGATGGATGGATGGATGGATAGATAGATAGATAGATAGATAGATAGATAGATAGATAGATAAAGATTTTTCTGCGCTGAATCAAAAACAACAATATGTTTATTATAATAATATAATAATAACATTATGTCTTGATACATAGTGATGGTCTGGTCATACAGTATAAAACATTTCCATGTGACGTGAATTACAGCCTGGGCAGGAGAACAATGCAAGCAGATGTCTGTTGGTGGAGGACAGAGCAGAAGACGACATTCAGACTGTAGTCATTGGTAATGTAGTTCTCAAACTCGCATTATTATTTATGTAATTTACATAAATCCTAAATAGGCACAGCTACTATTGGTAGCATATATAGTAAGGCTATTTCTTTGTGATGACTGCATTGAGTCTCGTTCTGCACTCAAAAATAATTTTTTGAAAAATCATGTTAAAATGTGAGTAACAAATATGATACAACAGACTTGGTGATGAAAATGTATTTGTGCATCTCTCAATCATCGTTGCATTGGATTATATGTTGAGCCCCCCCGTAATAAAAACTACAGAGCTTTGATCACAAAACTAAGCATTTAAATATAATCTTACTAAGACATATTATTGGGAGAAATAGAGTGACAACTGATATTTAAATACATTTTATTAATGTAGTCTGCTACACTGTTATATAGATCTTATTGATTTTGCTGTCAAAATTTCATCTTTTGCCTATATATAAATATCAACAACTACACCAAATTACATGTTTTTTGCTCAGTTTGGGTCTCTGAATAAAACTGAGGTGATTTTTTTTCTTCCTCAAGTATAAGCACCATATTCTAACTATGTCATACTATATGAGCCAGAAAAGCCTGATGTATCAAATATGATACAAAAAATAAAACTGTTTTTCTGACTATTATTTCATATCAGGCTTTAAATGGTTTATATATCAATACTCATACTATCTGGAAATAGACCTGTGTCAGGGAGCTTTTGAATATTGTGCTGGACAACAGGGGAGCCTTTGAGTCAAACATTTTGAGAGCCACTGGCACTGATATAGATGTAGGCTGTTGGCTATTTAAAATAAAAATCCCTTTGAAATGTACATAACTTATTTTTTTTCAATAGGAAACATGTTATCAAAAGAAAGAAAATGCTGTTTAAAGCACTTCTGTCGTAATGGCATAATATTCGACACTAATTTTGTATTCTTGTGTAATTTTTTCATCAGCCGATGACGTGGGCTGGTCTGAAGATCAGGAAGGCGTGTTGCAGACATCAATCGAGCAACCCGAAAAGCCACAGGACAGAGTCTTTTGCAAGTGAGCAGTGCGGAAAGGCCTTTCCAAATATGTTCTCTCTTCTGCGACACAAACGCGTGCATTCAGTCAAAAAGCAGCACTGTTGTGAAACATGCGGGAAGAAGTACTCACAATTAAGAGCGATAAAAACTCATCTCCGCAAACATACACAGAAGTTCGAGAAGAAGAAGTTTCCCTGCAGTACGCGCGGAAAGAGCTTCAGGGATCTCGCAGCGCACGAACGGGTTCATGCGGAAGTCAAACCATTTACCTGTAAAATATGCGGACAGGGATTTACAGTCAAAGGAAGTTTATACATGCACCATAGGGTGCACACGGGTGAAAAAACATACACGTGTGACACCTGTGGGAAAAGTTTCTCTCTGATAGGCACCCTAAACTGCCACAAGAAGTTTCATTCAGACGACAGGCCAATAAAATGCAGTCATTGCAACAAGAGCTTCAAGTGCAACTGCAAGAGTCATTTAAGACGCCACCTTCCAGTGCACAGCGGTGAGAGGCGATATAGGTGTAAAATCTGTGGTAAATTATTTGCCCATCATGAAGCGACACGCCATGTCTTAATTCACACTGGTGAAAAGCCATACATCTGTGAGGTGTGTGGTAAAACATTTCGCAGAGAAGCAATTTGAAAGTCCATATGCGGTTGCATGAAGAGATGCAATTTAAGTGTGAAGTGTGTGGGAAAACATTCCAGCATGAGTTTTTGCTACAGAACCATATGTTAACTCACGATCAGACTGAAAATTCAGGAGATAAGAGCAATGGCCAGTTTCCGAACTCCAACTCTGCATTTACAATGCAGCCACATTCAGACAACAGCAAACCGTTTACATGCAAATTGTGTGAGAAACGCTTCAGCAATGTTTATAATCTTCGCATACATGAGAAAATTCACTCGGGGGAGACCCCGTTCATTTGTGATATCTGCAGTAAGGCCTATGCACTCAGGAAATCCTTTGAAACGCATATGTTGTGCCATTCAGGAGAAAGACCTTACAAATGCATAGTGTGCAAGAAAGCGTTCAAGTTGTCTGGCTCTTTGAAAATGCATATGAAGACTCATACAGATGAAAAAACACACTTGTGGAAAGACCTTTCGTTTGTATGGAAATTTAAAGCGCCACAAGCGCATCCATACTGCGGAGAAGAAGTTCAGTTGTAAGGTCTGTGGGGACTGGTTTCGAGAACCCGACCATGTTAAAGCACATATGCAAATTCATACTGGAGTGAAACCCTACACATGCCAGAAATGTGGGAAGAATTATGTATATCTAGCAGAGGTGAGACCAAGTCATTGTTTTGCAAGTCACAAGTAAGTCTCGAGTCTTTGCATTCAAGTCCCAAGTCAAGTCCCGAGTCAAGACAGACAAGTCCAAGTCAAGTTGCAAGTCCTCGAGTTTAAGCTTCAAGTCTTAAACAAGTCATTAGTGCTTTTGACACAAATTACTGTCTCAGTGTTAATAACTATAGTAAATTAAATGTATACTACTTTACATCAGGAAGGCTTTTAAAATATGATATAATATAAGAATATTTAATATTATCATATTTATTCTGGCAATGCAGGTTTAAAAATAATTAAAGCTGCAAGCAGCATTTATCGGGGTTCAAGCATTTAAGGCCTTTTAAGCACAAAATAATTTAAAGACATTACGTTTTATTTAGCAGGCATGTAAACACTTCGAAAACTTAGGAAACCAAAAGTAATATATAAAAGATCATATAAGAGATTCAGTCAAGAATACTTTTGTACAAACGTAAATAATGTATGTTGGATTGATGTTTATAAGGAAGTTCATCCTGATAATGCACTGTCAGCATTCAAAAGATTGTTGTATCCTTTGGTGGACAAACATGCACCTATTTAAAAGTGCAGTGAAGAATGTTATTGGACAACATGGATTGTTAATGAGTTGAAAATCATTATGTTTGAGAGAGATGTGGCAAAGGGTACAGCAAACAGAACTGGGGAAAAGGAGGATTGGGATGTCTTTTGCAAATTAAGAAATCAAGTAACTAAAATGATTGGGGGGAAAAATAATGTTTTACAAAATTAAATAAATGAATGTAAATGATTGTAAAACATTGTGGAGAAATAACGGATAGGAAATCAAGTCAATATACTTTTGATACAGGTGACTAATTTTTTTACTTTTTAAACCATATCAAATTGAAAAATATTTTAATGATTTTTTGAAGTTTATAAATTAAGAGAAGAAATGTTGTTTGTTCAGTTTGTCACATCTTTAACATCAGTATTTAAAAATGTATTTTTCCTTTATCTTGGTAAGATGCAAAGGTTAAATGCAGAAAAATGCAGCACTGGGTTTTAATGGTCATAATAGTTTACCAATAGGTGTGCTACCAGTTAGTAGTACTGAAAAATATAGTTTGTGAATAAAGTCAATTATTCTTCAAGGAGAATAATTTAGTCTCTAATTTTCAGCATTTATATTGAGAGAGCACAGATTGATGACAATAACTTTGAAGCAGAATTGTTAGATTTTGATGTACTAGATAATAAATTATTGCTGGATAAACTGAAAAGGTACAAATTTACTTCTCGTACTGTACATTGGTTTAAAAGTTAACTGTCTAACAGGATAAAGTGTATTTTATAATGGAAGTTAATCAGATGAGAAAACTTTTTACCACAACACTGTGTAAATGTAGTGTAAACTCAATCCCCCTCCCCCAGCTTTTTTTCGGCGACATCACGGCTGGAACAAACAAATAAATTGCGGCAATGATAAGCTCAGGTATTGTTTATGTGCTTTAGCCTATTTAATGTTAAAAGCCTGAAATGTGACTGAATATCATGTAGTGCTCACAGGTTTGTAGCTGTAAAAACAATAGAAAATTCACATCAGATCTTGAAATTAAAGAAATGGAAACAAGAACCTTCAAGCTGTGAACAAACGTGTATTCTGTGACAAAGATTGTTTTAGTAACTCAGCCTATGTATTTTTAATAATGTTTCAATGGTGTAATATTTGTGAATTTGATTATGTTGCCGCAAGTTCTGTCAAGATTACTCCCTGGTGCTGTGCACTTACCGCGACTTTGCGTGGGTTGACAAACGCAGTCTTTTCACGCAAGATAATTGTGTTAAATAAGCACGTGCAATTAAAAGCTGAGGTCTTGCTTTTGAGGCTTCAAATTATAAGCTATAAGACATTTGCAATACATTTGGGAGTCTGCACAGGGTGAATTTATTTTGAAATTGACTTTTGCTCTTGTTTTGTATATATGGTGCAAGTGTAAACACAAGCGTTGACTATATTGGGCACAATCAGCTCCGGTAGCCGCGCGTTGCAGCTCTAACGCACCGCAGCGTGTAAATAAGGGGTTACAGTCAAAAGCCTACGAATGGAATATTATTATGCGCCATGGAACATTGCGCTCCCCAACTCGCGAAAGTTGGACTAAGTTGGAAAGTTGAACACTGATTGGATTTTTTTTTTCAGTTCCTATCATAATTTTGACATTTGGGTGTTATTGCTTAGCCATTTACCTATGTTTTCAAATTGCCTGTGTTTTTTGTTGTTGTCTCGATCGGACTAATGGTCTTCAAAGATAACAGCAATTTTTTTAAGCTCTAAATGACAGCATTACAAAAACCATAAGGCAAAACCTGGCATGTTTGGTATCATTGGACTCGGCAAGGATTCAGGAGTATAAGGAGGTCACTCCCGTGAAAAAATGCTGGGTTGAAAATTCTCAGGCTCCTTCATGGCATTGTGCCGATGATGTATACTGAGGGTTTTTTTAGATACACCAATGTTCTCATAGACTATCAAGGTACCCTGGACAAAGACACTGCATGCCATCTTTCATTAGACTAACGGTTGGATGCGGTTATAGCTATTTTCATGATGTTTTTTCCCTGTTATAGCGACACCAAGTGGCCAATCGTCACGATTTTTTTCATGTGACCTCAGATTGAACTTATGAATATGTGTCCCAAGTTTAGCGAAATATCTCTTTCCGTTCACAAGTTCTAACCGTTTTAGTAAGAGTGGCTCTGGAGCCATCAAACATTTGGGTTCCCCTTAGCGACCGACAATTGAAATATTGAACATTTTTGATGATTATTGACAGTCAGACTCCAGAGAATATTTCTGCAGTGGTTTGGTTCCGGTCAGGCCAAAAACCTAGGAGTAGTTCGCAAAAGTAGGTTTTACACAAAAACGCAATTTACTCGAAATTGGAGCCGAAGGGCGAGCCAATCCGAGGCATATTGTTCGGCTTGAGCCAAGGATTCCAACGATGTAAGACACTTGAGCCTATGCCTGAGGGTTGAGGAGTTATGAGCCATTTCGTAGTTTTGGCCGCTGTAGCGCCCCCGTCAGGCCGATCGGGGCGTGCCTTGGTGACGTTGTAGGCGGTGTGAGTACTACCAGCCCCCAAAGTGTCAAGTCTCTATGACTAACGGTTCATGGAGAATGTTGCATCATGGGAAAAATTAACACTTCGTGCTTGAACCCCTAAAAAAATAAAAGTAACTGTTCATTGGGAGAATTAATCGTGATTTGCTACACATTAAGCTTAAAATATTGGTTAAATTATTTTGTTAACACGACAGTAATTGTACTAGAATATTCCTATTTCCATGGCGACGTATCAAGCGTCACGTGACAATTTTTGGGGCTACGTACGTGCCTGTCTTTTACGAAACGTAACGTAAATCCATCCATTTCTCCCGAAAGACATTAAAGTGAGTGGCTGGTGAACAGGGAGAAGACTTAATAGTTGCCTATAGGTTAAAATGTGCGTTTGTTGTGGGGGGAAAATAACATGTCTCAAAAGTACATTTGAAAGGTTTATTATTTCCGCTTAACATTACTTAGATATGATATCAGTGTGTTTTTTCCCTCAAATTATAAATGGTTCGCTAGTACTTGTGTATTTAAATGCCTGAAAAATAAAAAAGAAAACATTATTTGGTTGAAAACTGTCTGAATGTGTGATAATAAATGACAACTGACACGCGCTGCTGAACACTCTATCACGCGCTCTCTGGCTCATTGCCAAACGTGCGAAAGCAGCGCTAATCAGCGCTGTGATCATGCGTCAATGATAGGCTACAGTTCTATACTACAGTCAGTAATTATTACAACTCTGATCTGTGGTTTTAGAAGGTAGGTCAAGTCTCTCCAAGTCACAGGGCTCAAGTCCGAGTCAAGTCGCGAGTCATTGTTGACAAAGTCTAAGTCGAGTCGCAAATCATCTTTGAATATGTCAAGTCGAGTCGCAAGTCATCAAATTTGGGACTCGAGTCCAAGTCAAGTCCAAGTCATGCGACTCGAGTCCACAACCCTGATATCTAGACATTTCAATGATCACAAATGCAAACCGGTGTGAAAAAGCTGTGGTGGAAATATTGTAATATTTCCTAGGCAAATGTTTCCATTGTGAAAACATTAAATTAAAACATGCTGAACAGTCTGATATACATTTTTATGTTACATTTTCAATTATATGGACCTATATCAAGTGATATGATGCATAATATCACGGTACCTTCACAGAGTAATAATAATTATGTAAATGTTGGCATGGTTATGAAAAACCTGGAAATTTTAAATTGAGGAAATTGTGTGTTGTCTGTAAAAGTCGCTGAAAATAATCAAATCTTAAACGCTATAAACATTTTTAAATTAATCTAAATTTTTCAAGTCAGCTCTGTTATTAATGATTTCATCACTGGTCTTGTGAAGATGCTTGCGAATACTGTTATAGATTTATGCTTTCCAATGAATATTCAAAATATCGGAATGATTCCTCAACGAATTTATCTGATGAACGTATTTTAAAAATCATTATCCAGTCATCCCAAATTACAGAAAAGTTAATGGTCAAAAGTGTTCATTGCTCTTTGTTATTAAAAATTATATCTGAGGGAACACTTGTTATTAAACCAACACAAAAAAATGTAAAGAAAATTTAATTAGGATTTTTTTCATTTTATTTTGTAATAAACTAAGTTGGAGCATGTTGGACGCATCCTTTTGAATAGCGTGACTTTTATTTTGAAAAGTTTCTTACTTTTTTCTGAAGTATATTTGTTCTGAGATATATTTTGTATTGACTGAGGTCAATAATGGGTCTTATTTTTAGGATCAAGTTTATAAGCCTTATGTTTTGTTTGTTAATCATAATCAAATTGAATGGCAAATGGCAAGCATTCGGGGACTTTTATTTTAAAACAAAGAGGAAGTACTTACTGCCCAGTGCAACTTTTCTAGGGAGTTCAAGATTTTATGAATTATTCTCTGATTCTGGCTAGCTGTCAAACACAAACTGAGTTGGATTTACTGCACGTCTCTTAACTGTGGTCACTATGGCCCGGTATGAGCTTTTTCAGAGTCAAACCACTCTGGTTATGTCATTACTGACGGACACTGCTAAGCTGGAGATACGAAAGACTTTTACAAGCAGCTACGATGAATCTCATCTCACCATCAAATCAAACGATACTCGGATTCATATGGTATGAAAGTCTGTTATTATTAGAACTTTAATGTTTATGGTTGTAATTGATTGTTTATTAAAATAGTGAAAGAATGCTCCTTTTGTTTACAGCCTGGGTAATTAATTTATAGTATTATTCATACATGATTTTCTATTGTGTTTTAAACATGAAATTGGCCATACTAAGGTTCCCGACTGACTCTTTCATCTTTGCATGTCTCCTCTAAAGCTTACAAATCTATATTTAGTTACATATTAGATATTTGCTGTTTCTATTATATTACATTTTTAATTGTTGTAATTATCATAATGCTTTTTTGTTGACTATTAAAACTGCTTTTCCTTTGTTGTATTTAAACATTTTAAACGTATAATTTAAAGGTTTTATATTTATAATTATTGCATTTTTCTCATTTCATTGCAGCTTAATTCTATAATGGAGAAGTTTGCCAAAGAAGCAGTGCAGAAGATTTGCAGTCTCTTCAGATACTGTTCATCTGTTGCACCAGTTCCAGCACAGATGTGTTTGAATGGCCAAGATGACATAAGGAAGACTTCATCTCAGATGGGACAAGACCTCATTGGAACAACATGTATCCTAAACCAGGAGTTTCGGGGTACTTGATTTCAATATCAGGCCACTCTAGAGACTTGCAGATATAACACTCTCTATCTTTAGTATTCGTGGTCATTTTTGTTTTGTGTTCCTCTCTCACAGGAGATGCTATATCTCTCTCTATGAGTCCTCTGAAAGAGTTGGCAGCAACGTCTCAACAGCAACCTTCAAGCATTGAGGTGAATAATAATACTGTGCAGTTTTAAAGAGACATTTCTTTTAAGGTAATAACTTACAGGGTGTTAAATGTTGATTGAAACATTTACATGTAATGTGAATTATAGCATGCACAGGACGGTGATGCAAGCCAGTGTCTTATGGTGGCGGAAAGAGCGGAAGAAGCCATTCAGACAATATTCATCAGTGACAGTAAGAGTCCCAACTTTCAGTTTGAAATTACTCAGCCTCTTTACCATTTGCAATCATTCATTGTGTCAAGAACATCTAAATAATTACTGCTGCTGTTTTACATTACCAACACTTACATTCATTATTAGTGTATAAATGTCAGTGTTATTGTTAAAGGTAGGGTAGACAATTTTTTAAATAAGTTTTTAATGAGTTTGATACTCTCTTCACATCCTGATAGCAATCAATAATAGAAGTGGTCTAAATATTAAAACATGTACATATCTGGAGAAGTCTCAGGAACAAAATTATTTTAGTCCAATCATTGCATTCAGTCCGAATGCTATCATAGGATGTCCAACTCCTACCTGCCTGTCAGCATATGAATTTCCATACCTTTGCACACCTGTCCCATGACGTCAACACGTTTTGTAAGGCTATGCTGAGTTGTAGACAGTCACAGAGCTGCGCAAGAAAAACAGCAGCCACCTTTTACAGTTCCTCCTGAACCAAAACAACAAGCTTATGCTGCGTTCATGCCATGTCATAACTGTAATTACAAGATGGCAACCCATGACGTTCTGCCTGGAGCTGTTCACGTCCTCAGACTCGGATTTATTCGTTTCTTTGCCAACACTAACAACGCTGAAATGAATCGGCAGCAGTCAGGTGATTTAAGTCAGAGCTCTAAGTTGTTTACGTCCATTATTATTGTATTGTTATGTGCTTTGAGACATGAGGAAATTTAACGTTGTCTCTCGTAATGCTCTGCAGACTCTGATCTGGCTGTGCATGTTCATGTCTTTTGGGGGAAGCGTGGCTTTCGAGGCGCTCTGAAGGGGGGGTGGGATCTTATGGGATCTCAAAGCTAGCTTGCTATTGCTAGCCTCTCTGCAATTGCCTACTCTACCTTTAAATAAAACTTTTAAGAATGTATTTTGTTAATTAAAACAAAGCTGAAAAATACAAGCTGAAATCCAGATTGAAATATTAGTTGAAAAACTTTAACAAAATTGAATGGCAAGTAACTGAAATAAAATAAGTTGAAGAAGTTTTGCTTCACTGTGATATTATTTTATTTTTTGCTAAACTGTGAATATATGAATAGACTATGATTGATGTTTATGTAATGTTGTTTTTCATTTTGCCAGCTGCTGATGACGTGGACTGGTCTGAAGATCAGGAAGGCGTGTTGCAGACATCAACCGAGCAACCTGAAAAGCCACAGGACAAAGAGTCTTTTGCATGTGAGCAGTGCGGAAAGGCCTTTCCAAAGATGTTCTCTCTTGTGCAGCACAAACGTGTGCATTCAATCGTGAGGCCGCACAATTGTGAAAAGTGCGGGAAGAAATTCACACTGCTGAGAGCGCTAGAGACTCACCTTCGCAAACACTCGCAGAAGTTGGAGAAGAAGAAATTTCCCTGCGCTACGTGTGGAAAGAGTTTCAGGGATCTCGCAGCGCACAAACTGGTCCATGCGGAAGTCAAACCATTTAGCTGTAAAATATGTGGACAGGGATTCACAATCAAAAGAAGTTTATACATGCACCAAAGGGTGCACACGGGCGAAAAACCATACAGATGCGACACCTGTGGGAAGTGTTTCTCCCTGATTGGCACGTTAAACTACCACAAGAGAATTCATTCCAGTGACAGGCCGATAAAGTGCAGCCATTGCAATAAGACCTTCAAGTACCATAAACTTTTGAAACACCACCTTCGCGTGCACACGGGCGAGAGGCCGCACACGTGCGACATCTGTGGGAAAAGTTTTGCGCTTTCCGGGACTCTGAAGCGCCACATTCTTATTCACACCGGCGACAAGCCGTACGTCTGCGAGGTGTGCGGCAGAAGATTCAATCAGAGAAGCACTCTCAAAGGCCACATGCAAGTGCATGGAGAGAAGCGATTCATGTGTGAAATGTGCGGGAAAACATTCCAGTATAATTATGTCCTAAGGAACCATATTCTAACACACAATCAAATTGGAAATCCGGGAGATAAGAGCAACGCTCATCGCTGCGACATGTGTGGGAAGTTCCTGAGCTCCGCCTACGCATTGAAAACTCACTTGCAGCTGCATTCGGACAACAGCAAACCGTTTACGTGCACGTTATGTGACAGGAAGTACAGCAGCGTACATTCCCTCCGGATGCATCAGCAGCTTCACACGGGGGAGAAACCTTTCAAGTGCGAGATCTGCGGTAAGGACTTTTCTCTGAGGGCTTCGTATAAAACCCATATGTTTCTGCATTCAGGAGAAAGACCTCACAAATGCGTATTGTGTGGAAAAAGATTCAAGCTGTCAAGCTCTCTGAAGATGCATATACGCACTCATACCGGTGAAAAACCTCACAAGTGTGAAACGTGTGGGAAGGCATTTCATTTATCGGCCAATTTGAAAAGACACAGGCTTGTGCACACCGGGGAAAAGCCGTTTACCTGTGAAATTTGTTTGAAGAGTTTCACACAGCCCAACAATTTGAAGGCACACATGCACATTCACACTGGCAACAAGCCGTACACATGCACTAAGTGTTGGAAAAGTTTCGCCTATCAGAGAAATTTCAAAGATCACAAATGCCCTGCACTTTAAATTATTTCAGATTTCTGAACTGAAATGACTAAATTGAGTAATGTCTACCTACAGGTCTCTGGATTTTATGTAGGATTATAAATTTTTGTGGAAATTACATGAAATGTTTGACTATTTATTTATCAAAAAATAAAAAGTTTTTCCTTGTAATTTTAGGTCTGTTTTATCATCTATAAATTCTGACATAGTGGTAGGGGTGGACGATTAAAATGTCTCCGCGATCTGCTTTTGAAGAAATTTAGAAGTAGTATCGCGCTACAGGGCATTCTATCAGTTGCAGTTCTGGCACCTCCGTCCCAACATACTGTACAGTACAATGTGATATACATTCACATCACATGTTAATGCAGAGGTCGAGTTACACTCACAGGATACTGCAAATCACAAAAGTTCATTATTTGCATGTGCTTTAAAGCATTGCCGGTTAAACATTGTCAAAGCTCAGGCTTGTCATGTATCTGTCTTTTTATTCTTTGATAAGAATTGTGAAGACCCCCATAATGAGATATAATTTTTTTTTAAATTTCACATTAAATGAAATAAAGTTTTCTTATTGTGGAAAAAGCATTTTCTGTGATTGACCCAATTTTAGCAATAACCAGAGATAACTGATGGATCCTTTATGGTAATACATATGATATGGTGTACAACTACAGTGCAATGCAAATAGTAAATATAAGATGAAGTAATATTAAATAGTTTAGTCAATAAAATAAAGAGTATACAGAAAATAAAATAGTAATGAATAGTATAATTATATAATATCATAAGTACAATTATACAATCATATTATCTTATTACTCTCAATATGGCTCTGAGTCCATGTATTATGCTAGATGGCCCCGGTGCAGTCAAATCTAAATCTGATTGGCTGATTAAATCTGACTGATGCCATTCATTTTAAGCAACAGGCGCCCGCACGGACTATCGATTCTGAAGGCCTCAAGGCAGATTTCTTTGACCCTGGCAACACATGACAGCTGAAATATGATTGGATAAAAGCGCTAACATAAACATACACTACTAGAAGCAGCGCAAGCAAGAGAAACGCTATGAAATTAATAGAATGGACTACTATTTCGAATAATTTAATACTCATTCATGGAAAAAAATTATTACAGTGCAAGTCAGTGATTCTGATAGTGTTTAGGCCAGCAGAGAAGGCCTTGCTGGCCCTAACGGCCCACCACTTGCCAAACCTACACACACACACACACACACACACACAAACAAACAAACAAACAAACACACACCTCATCTCACACACACATGTACACACACACACAATTGAAATGAATTTCCCCTGAAAATGTATACGGAGTGCAGCAAATAAACTCCAGTCCAGTGAGGGGCAGCCGTGAGCACAACCGCAACGCTGTTTAATACAAGAGAAGAGAACAGGAAGCGAAGGTTGTAATAGCTTTATTGAAATTATAATATCTGTCACCATAACAGCAGCAGGAGAAAAATGTCGTTGTTGGAGTCTGAGGTGGTCTCTGTTTTGGAGACGCTTGTAAAGGACACGGTAAAAGAAATAACTACATTCGTGGACTTATCAGGCATACCTCCACTGATAGAAACTACAGCAAACGAGTCTGTTACCCTGGACTTTACAGTAAGTGAGCAAAAAGTTTACGAAATGACTGGATGTTTGCTTGCTAGTTGCTACGTTTGTTTGTAAGCCATATATCATAACCTGTATGATTTATTTTGGTTACATATTTTGGTAATGTAGTTTATAATAAGTAATCTCTTTGCATATTCTCAGTTTGTTCACCAATTGTTGTCTTGATTGCATTTGTCAATCTTAACCAAACCTCAATTAAAACCTGTTATCCATGTTATTGTATATAAAAAAATAACCAGCAAATATTTTGGTCCCTTAATGAATGACAGCTTAATTTAGGCTTGTTTATAATTTATTTGTTTCTATATTTTAGACCCATCTGAACTGTGTGTTAGAACGTAACGCAAAGGAAGCTGTGGAGAAAATATGCCAGATTTTCTCTGCACTTCAGAATTTTGAAATGACTCAGAGTGCACAGGACACCTTGAAAACAACAGTAAAGCAAGTTCAGAAACGGCAGAAAACTCTACAGGGAGAGACTAATCTATCCGACAGTGCTCTCCTCAGAAGTCAGTCCAGTGACCAACTTACTCTAGGTGAGATTCATTACTTATGCTTCATTCACGCCACTATGCTTCTCAGAGCAAATCTTTAAGATTTGTGATTCGTTGTGCCATTGCAGTCTCTACAGAGGAAATCATTTTGAGCTGGGAGGAGGAGGAGGAGATCATAGACACTGAGCATGTGAGAACAGTAAGTTATTCACATATAATAGATCACAACAGTTGGGTTCTGAAAGTAAAAATCTCTTTATACTTTTTATTTCTTTGTTTCTTTAATTAAACAAGGACATATTAAAGGGGTCATGAACTGCATTTTTTTTTGTTTCATAATGTTTCCTGGTTCATAATGTTTGTTTCCATAATGTTAGTATGATTTTTACTTAAAAAATGGTCATAATTTAGAAATAAAAGGCTTTTTTCATAGCCTGATTTTAGCATCTGATTTGAATGCTCTGTTTTAAGGGGCGTGTCTGCTGTGAGACTTCAGTGTAAACGCCCACTGCTGTGATTGGCTGACATGTTTGCATATGAAATAGCTAGTTCTCAATGTTAACTACTCGTGAAAAGTGATAAGTATAGCATTACAATTGCATCTATGGCATTATATTTAGATAGTGGCATGAAAGGTTGCAGTGATGAGCATGTAGCCGATCACAGACCTGTATGTAGCGATCTCATCATTGCAACTCGATTTCTGCACACTAACTAATGCTTTCATCATAACTAACAGTGCAAACACAATGTAAATAAGAGTTAAAATTGTTATACACAAAATTTGGTGCAAGTCCAGAACTCAGTCACTTATAAACATGCACTATTTGATTGACAGCTCCAGCATGCTCTGTTTGATTGACAGCTACAGCTATTGTAAGCGAAGCGTTCTTTGATCGCTTTCTAGGTATAATTCAATCAGTTTAAATAACAGATTATTTACACCCTACTAAGAGAAACAATGTGAGGTTGACCATTTAGTCACTGGTTTGATTTACTGACATTACAAAGAACATCAGAAATTACTGGTCACAGATCAGGCATTAGAATGAACATGGTTACTTGCATGTTGAGCCAATACTGTCGAGTCCATATCGTAAAAGTCTGGAAAGCCTGCGCTGAGTTTGCGGACTGATTTACCTAGGAATCGAGTGAAATGTACCGAATACGAATAAATAATGTTCAACTGAGACATTCACATTGTTGAAAATAAATATCCTAGCATTAGGATCCTTTGGAGGTTATGTTATTTTTAGTCCAGTGAGTGACCCTGTGTTCTTCTCTCTTCCTCATCTCACTAACGCCAGTGGGTGGGGCCTAAGTTGATTTTCTAAGCAGAGGCGGACTTTCATTACCTTATTACGTCATAAAGAGGCACATTCCAGGACGAGTCGTTCGCTGGGCTTGGTAACAATAAAAGCTGATTTTGGACTTACAAGGAAGTTTTCAGTTCTGAAACTTTCAGGGTATTCTTATAATATAACGACCTCTTATATGTCAAAACCTCAAGGACATTTCTCAGTTTATTTCTCAGTTCATTCATGACCCCTTTAAATTGTTCAAAAGTGATACTTAGATTTCTATTTCAAATAAATGCTGTACTTTTTAACTTTCTTTTCATCAGAGAAACCAGAAAAAAATGTATCACAGTTTCCACAAAAATATTAAGCTGTTTTCCATATTTATAATAATAAGAATGTTTTTTGAGCACCAAATCAGCATATTAGAATGATTTCTGAAGGATCATGTGACACTGAAGACTAGAATAATGGCTGCCAATAATTCAGCTTTGACATTACAGGAATAATTGACATTTTAAAATATGAAATAAAGTCTTTACTACAAAGTCTTACAAAACATTTAAAAAAAATTACCAAACCCAAACTTTTGAATGGTAGTGTATAACGCAATAATACATTTCTTTCATGTTGATCTAAAATTGTGCTCTTTTTCTGTTTTGAAAAGCCCATTAAAACACATAAGACTGTGATCATTAAGGATGAGAAGTGAGCTGATTGTTCAGAAAACACCAATCATTCTCTGTTTGTGGTGTTGCAGGACAGTGATGATGAGAAAGAATCTAGAACTGTGAGCATCTTAAAAAGCAGACGTGCTCGGCTGAGATGTAAGAAAGACAAAGTGTTCAGCTGTAAACACTGTAGAAGGAAATTTGACTCACTCGTTCTGTTGAGAGCTCATCGGGTCATTCATGCGGTGGGAGAGAAAACCTTCAGCTGCTCGCAGTGTGGTAGGCGTTTTGGCAGTAAAGGCAATTTGGATGTACACTACCAGCTTCATACTGACAAGAGCCCTTATGCTTGCAGTCATTGTGCCAAGACCTTCACCGAACATAAACAGCTGATGTATCACCAGAGGATTCATAACGAAGACAAGACTTTTATGTGTAAAGTTTGTGGGAAGTCTTTTCATCAAGCTTACTGTCTCAGGAAGCATCTGGTCGTCCATTCGGGAGAGAAGCTGCATAAATGTGACGTATGTGGGAAGAACTTCCACTTTCGAAACAATCTACTTCGGCACCAGAGAATCCATACAGGCGAGAAGCCGTTCACCTGCCAGACATGCGGGCGAAGTTTCAACCAGCTTGATTCGCTAAAGGCGCACAAACTAACTCACACAGGCGAGAAACCGTACAAATGCAAATTGTGCGGTCAGGGCTTTGTCCAGAAGCGGATGCTTCGGGTTCATGAGGGACAGCAAACGGGACAAACCGGACATGGCTGCGTTGTATGCGGTGTGGTTTTCGGTTGCACGAATGCCTTAAAAACACATCTCACTATTCATGCGGGACAGTTTCCGGTCGCCTGTAACGTGTGTGAAGAGACCCTCGGCTCTATTAACACCTTGAAATCTCACCATCACCATCAACACACCGTTGCTACCAAATACAGCTGTTGTGTGTGCGGAAAGTCCTTTAAGACTGTTGCTGGTGTGAAAACTCATGAGAGGATTCATACGGGAGAAAAGCCCTATAGCTGCTCCGTGTGCGGGAAGACATTTCGGCAGCAGAATTGCCTAAAAGCTCACCTGACCTTGCATACCGGCGAGAGACCTTTTAAATGCGACGTGTGTGGAAAAGGTTTTTGCACATTGGGAAATCTCCGTCGACATGAGCGCATACACACCGGAGAAAAGCCGTTCAGATGTGCCATATGCGGGCGGGAATTTAACCAGTCAAATTCGCTCAAAGCTCACTTGCATGTTCACACTGGGGAAAAGCAATACATGTGTGACAAGTGTGGGAAGAATTTTGCTTATCTGAGAAATTTGAGGTGCCATAAATGTATATAGATTTTAAATGGATCGTTCACTCAAAAATGAAAATGTTGTCCTTAAATCTGTGTGCTTTGTTAATTTGTCTTCAGTTTTTCAGCTTGATATAAATATTTCAGTACACTAGTTCCCTCAAATTCTGTTTAATGTAGAATTAATCTTCAAATTAATGTGAAATAAACTGTAAAGCCCTGTTATAAATCAACAAAATAAATCAAAGTCATCAGATAATCTAGTGATCTAGTCTTTTTTTAGTCTATGCTTATAAAGGTGGGTAATGTTTTTTACATTTGACTTTTTTTTTAAACGCTTTTCTTTAATCTTTGTTACCTTGTTGGACTATATTTTTAAATAGGGAAATTAGTTTGTCTTTGCTTCTCTATAACTTGCTAAATAGTCTTAAAAACCAACATGAAAAATAATTGTGATAAGATTGTGATCTTGTTCTGATAAAATCAGAACATCCAATTACAGACACAGTGTTTATTTTTCTCAATTCAATTTAAGAACAAGGATGTGAGCAGCATGCATATAATGCTAATTTTAATTTTTTTAATTGATTTATTTGCATAAAGAAATATAGTCTACAATATCATGTGTCTTGGTTCTAGTTGCATGGATTGTAACAACTTTGTGTTAATTTGACCCATATTAATTTTGAAATGGATACTTGAATATTAGTAAAGGCCCGTCTTAATAAAACTGACTTGTTCACACAGTCAAAAATATTATTGGTAGTGGATATTCTGACTTTCTCTGTATTAATTTACTAGATGTTTAATTATTCCATTCAATTTGAAAAAAAAAAAAAAACGTGTAACTTGTTTGAAAATCTTCCACACTGAGAAACTTAAAAACAAAACAAAAAACTAGTAAAATATCATTTAGATATAGATGTTTCAATGCATTTCCTTATCTTACACCCTTCCCGAATAGACTTAATCTTCCACTAGCTAGTTACATTAATTACTTGTTACTTGAACATTATTTCTATCTGTTTCTTAAAAGCTACAGTGATTTTATTATGAAAAAGGGGTAGTCTAAACAGACAAAACATTTGTCAGATGTACAGAAGTAACAAATTAATCTAATGTATCCATAAATATGAATTAATATCCTAGTTGTAAGTTTCTTGTCATCCTTAGAACATTTATTGATAAGCTTGGGCCAATAAAATGAAGAAACACAGAAAACGTCTCTGAAGATATCTGAAAAAAATCTATGAAGACAATTCTGATCCAACCTAGTTTTTCAGACAAACAACCACAGTTTACAGCCGTTTGTATATCTTTGCCTCGAGATGGAGTTCTTAAAACCACCAAGATGAGTGAATGCATAAGAATCTGGGTTCTGAAATGAGTAAATGGAAATCCCCTCTTGCAGCATCATCATGTGACCTCTTTAAACGCTTTGTCTTGTCACACACTCTGAGAATAGGCTGCGAGTATTTAGCGTAGCAGCTTATTTTATGGAATAATAATGTAAAACATGAAATCTCAGATACATAATTTTTCAGTGTTTTATGAAATATAGTCATGTTCTCTGATGAAGATTTGCGTTTCAGATATATTAAAAGCATTAATCCTTTGCACAGAAGCAGTGCTGGTTTCTTTTCTCAACACTTTAACCACACATATGGTCGTTTAGCATAGCACAGCAATTTCATAAGAAAAGCAAACCCTGAAAGAAAACAATGAGAACCATCAGTTTCTCCGTATTTAAAATGAAACAGGCTGAACTTGCTTCGTTAAAATGCTTTGATAATGATGATGGGAAAAGAGCTGGGTATGAGGGATTCTGGCCTGAAGAGCACATGGGTGTACGTTTTACCAACTGAGGATTATTGTTAAACCACTGACTTTGATACAGAATGGACACGCAATCCCATGGATTCCCGTCAAGATGGATAATTGTTCGGTTTCCTAAAGGCATCAGAGTTCCATTTTCCAACGAGCGCAGTTGATTAAATTTAATATCGAGTTCACGTAATTTCACTAAGCCTTGAAACTGTGCTGGATGAATATGCTGGAGATGGTTTTTGTCCAAATGGAGCTCTTCCAACTTTGCTAGAGCAGAAAACACTTTGGTGGGCAAGTGTGTCAGCTGGTTGTTTTGCAGGTGGAGCATAGTGAGACTTCCCAAAGATGTGAAGATGTCATCTGGAAGCTTTTTGAGAGTATTAAAGCTCAGATACAGCTCTTTTAGTTTGAACAGATCTTTGAAGGTATTAGAGGAGATGAAATGCAACTTATTGTTGGACACATCTAGAACCCTCAGGTCCATAAGACCTGTGAAAAATCCAATAGGGATGGTTTCTATCTGGTTGTTGTTCAGCCATAACTCCCGTAAATTTTTAAGACTAGTCAGAAGCTCTGTATGTAGTTTTGCCACATGGTTGTTGCTGAGTTTCAGAGTCCGTAGTCTGACTAAACCTTTAAAGGACAACTTTGGAATGGAGTGGATATGATTGTTCTCCAGATTGAGATCCCTCAGATGATGTCTCATTTTGAAGAGGTTCTTTGGAATCTTCACGAGGGTGTTGTTGCTAAGATCAAGATAGTTAAGCTTCCTCAGCTTCATAAACGTGTGTGAGTGGAGCTCTGAAATGCGATTGTTGTCCAATCGTAGATCGTGCAATGCTGAAAGTGGGTGAAAGAGGTCTAGTGGAATAGCAGAGATATTATTGTTGTCCAGCTGGAGCTCAGTTACCATGCTTAAGTTGTTAAACACGATGTTCGGAAGGAACATCAGATTGTTGTGATACAAATTAAGGTTCTCAAGCTTCCCCAAGTCTTGAAACACATGTGGCGTAAGTGTCCCTAACTCATTGAAACTCAAATCCAATGCGCCCAACTGGTAAAGACCTCTGAGGGAACCATCAGACATAGAAACAAGAGCATTATGACTCATATCCAAATGCCTTAGTGCTGGAACCTTAGAGAAAATGTCCTCAGGAATTGAAGTTATGGAATTTCTTTGAAGATGGAGGCTAGAGAGGTTTGAAGTATCCTGAAGGACATCGGTAGGTATGGCATTTAGTCCATTTCGACTAAGATCAAGGTGCTGTAGCCTTATGGCACCCTTAAAACTCCCATTGCCTACACTTTTTAGGTTGTTTATTGACAGATAGAGTTTAGCTAGATGGGTGCAGTTCTCAAAAACATCCACATCGATCATCTCAATCATGTTATTTCTCAGTCGGAGGTCCATAAGGGCAGGAGCTCCCTCCAGGACCCCATAAGATAAACTAAATATCTTGTTCATATTCAAATTGAGGATTTGAAGCTTGGTCAGACCATATAGAAACATCTGAGGAAGAGTTTTAATGTAATTGTCACTGAGATCCAACACTTGGAGGTTCAGCAACCCATGAAATTGTCTTGGTCCTAATGAACTCAGTCTATTTCCTCTCAGAAATAGCTTTGAAAGTCTGCTCATGTTCTGCCAGTTGGTATTCAGTGACATATTGAAGACATTCTCGGTGAGGTCGAGAACCAACAATTCTTCCAAACCTTCATTTGGGAGAGCTTCAATCATGTTATTTGTAGCATATAATTGGCTGGTACCCTGAGGCAGATAAGGGACCTCCAGAAGTTTCTGACTTGAGCATATTATGATGTCAATATCTTCACATTTACATGGTGTTGGACAGGCATCAACCACTGAGATGAGAGCCAGAACCACTGACAAGGGCCAAAACATTTTTAATGATGTGATCTGCAAGACCTAAAGAAAACCACAAGTTACATTGTGACACTATGTGAAACCAGGCATGTATTCAAATGTTCTCACTTTCATTTTAAACAACTGATAGCAAGTTATGAGACAGAATGAAAGTATTTAATGCTTTTTTGCTGAGATGCAACATTTTAATTAAATTAAATAGCAGAATATCCATTCTCAGCTATTAATTAGCCAATTTTTTATTAGTTTTAGAAATTACCAATCATGTATCATATTACAAAATCGAATTGTAAAAATGTTGAATGGTAACACACATAAATGTCACACATCTATTAACTTGATGTCTATATATATATATATATAATCTCAGCAGCAACTTTGATATTTCTTTTAAGTTGCTCTTACTGCATGTAGACGCACTTACCTGCAGAAAGAGTCGACCTGCAAAACAGAATGGTTGTGAAAGATGTAAGATGCCCTGTATTACAATAGCACAAGGTAAAAAAAAAAAGACCTGTCAGCAGAACAACTGAGCTTAAAAGATCCTTTCTCTGATGTCACATGCGATAAGTATTTGAAAAAAAAAAGTCATCTTAACCACATGGACGCAACTAAAATCTCACCACGGCTTGGGGAAACCCAACAAATATAATGTGCAATTCAAAACCGTATGAGCAGGGAAATCAAACCTGTTTGACATTTACCTCAGGTTTTTAATGAAATACTTTAATGAAGTATTTCATTAATACTATATACATGTGTGTGTGTGTGTGTGTGTGTGTGTGTGTGTGTGTGTGTGTGTGTGTGTATACATATATAAAACAGTTGTGCTCTAGAGTCTAGATCATCAGTTAGGGTATAGTATTACAGTTAGTACAGTTAGGGTAAGTCCTGCTTACAAGCAGATGTAGTCCTTGTCACTCTAAACCATTTACAATTATGGACAAACCCAACGGTGGGTTATGTAAACCAGGGCTGCCAACATGCATTTAATTTCAGAGTCATGCTAATTGACACTTCTCACGCTCTCACGTCATTCTAGAAATTTTCATTCAGTCTATACATTCTACGTAAAAAAAAAAAAAAAAACAGAGCTGTCACGACCCGGCCTAGAACTCGGGTCTCCAGTGTAAGAGCTAGGTGCTAATACCACTGAGCCACCAGAAAGCAGGGGTAGGATACAATCGAAACACAAGATACGCGGTCTCAGGTAAGATAGTTTAATAAATAAAAAATGATGTCAAAAAACTTCAACAAAGGGTCTTCTCAAAATGGAGGTAAAAAACACAACAAAAAAACTCCTCGAGGGGAGAAAAATAAACAGATGCACAACTTTAAATAACAAACAAAAACCTTACTATATCACAGGGTCTCAAAAATCCAGAGAAACTCAGGGCACCAGGCAGACATCTCATACAAAGACCAAGTAACAAGGGAGAACCAATACAGAGCTAATATACACAGGGGGAAACAAGGTGCAGGTGAAGATGATTACACAAACGAGAAACCACAGGTGAGTGATATTACATCTAGTGGCCCAGCTAAGGAAACAGCAGTCCCAAATGCTGACAGGACCCCCACCCCTTGGGACGACTCCTGACGTTCCTTCCAGAACACCCCGGTCTCCGGGCACGATCAAGCTGCGGTCCAGGATGTCTTTGGTCAGAACCCAGGAGCGTTCCTCTGGCCCATAACCCTCCCAGTCCACCAGATACTGCAGGGAGTTCTGGACCCTTCGCGAGTCCAATATCCGGCGGACCGTGAAGGCTGGCTGGCCATCAATGATCCTGGGGGGCGGAGGGGGTCTGCGTGGGGGGGGCAAAAGGAGAAGACAAAACAGGTTTTAACAAAGACACATGAAAGGAAGGGTTAATTCTAAGGGAACGGGGAAGGTACAAACGGTAAGACACAGGGTTTACTTTCCTGGCAATACGGAAAGGGCCAATGAACTTCTGGGCAAGTTTCTTAGACTCAACCCGAAGAGGTAAGTTCTTCGTAGCCAGCCAGACCTGTTGGCCGGCCCGGAAGCTGGGAGCCCTTTGCCGATGACGGTTAGCCTGATGTTGGTACCTCATGGAGGTCTGGAGAAGCACACGTCTAGCCTTCCAGGTCGACTGGCAGCGTCGGACGAAGTGTTGGGCAGATGGGACACCGACCTGTGCCTCATCCTCAGGAAACCGAGGAGGGAGACAGTCCAGTGGCAGATGATCGGAGGGTGTTGTGGGCATATTCTGCCCACACGATGAAGGTGGACCATGAGGTGGGGTTGTTGGCCACCATGCAGCGCAGGGTGGTCTCAAGGTCCTGGTTGACCCGTTCAGTCTGGCCATTAGACTCAGGATGGAACCCAGAGGACAAGCTGGCAGACGACCCAACCAATTTACAAAAGGCCCCCCAGAATCGAGATGAAAACTGGGGGCCTCGATCGGAGACGACATCCTGAAGAATTCCAAAGATTCTGAAGACGTGATTCATCAGGAGCACAGCAGTCTCCTTGGCTGAAGGTAGTTTGGTTAAGGGAATGAATCGGGCGGCCTTAGAGAACCGGTCCACAATAACCAGGATGACAGAGTTGCCCTTGGATGGAGGAAGGCCTGTGATGAAATCCAGAGATATGTGCGACCATGGTCTATGGGGAACAGGCAAGGGGTGCAGGAGTCCTAAAGACCGCTGGCGCCTCGACTTCCCTTGGCAGCACACTGGACAGGCCTCCACAAAGCTCCTTACGTCCTCCTTGACGGAAGGCCACCAGAACCGCCGCTGGAGGAAGTCCAGGGTACGTGCAATACCAGGGTGGCAGGTCAGGGGAGAGTCATGACCCCACTGTAGAACCCGGGCTCGGACGGATTGAGGAACGTAAAGGCGACCTGGGGAACAACCTCCTGGGTCTGGTTCTTGGTTTTGGGCCTCACGTATCTCCCTTTCCAGTTCCCAGCACAGCGGCGTGATGATCCTAGTCTTAGGGATGATCAATTCAAGTGACTTTTCTTGTGACTCAGGAGAGTAAGCTCGGGACAAGGCATCTGGCTTGACGTTCTTGGTGCCTGGCCTATAGGACAGAAGGAACTGAAAACGATGAAAAAATAAAGACCATCGAGCTTGGCGAGGATTGAGTTGTTAAGCCTGCTGCAGGTACTCAAGGTTCTTGTGGTCTGTGAGAACCTGGAAAGGGTGTTGAGCCCCCTCAAGCCAGTGGCCCCACTCCTCCAAGGCGAGCTTCACCGCAATAAGTTCCCGATCCCCGACGTGGTAGTTGCGTTCCGCTTCACATAGAGATGGTTATTCAGGAGTCGTTAGAGAACAGCACTGACATGCCCTTCATGCTCCCCGAGACACCTCGAAAAGATTAAAATGTCGTCCAAGTAGACAAAAACAAACTTGTTTAGCATATCCCGGAGTACGTAAATAAATGTTGCAAAAAAATGACCAAATATAAATATCCGATGTAAGTTTAAAATAAAATATACAACAAATATTACTGACAACACATTTAGGAGCAGCTAGGTAATACCTTGAAATTAAAACCGAGGAGGCAGAGGAAGATAATCCAAAATCTAATTAACAAAGAAGTTAAGAAATATATTAAACAAATCTTGTAACAGTCCTAAAGTTTTATGTTACATGTATGCTGCATTATGCCAATAAATACTGAAAACTTGTCTGATAGTTAGTCAAAGCATGTACTTACAAAACCAAAGCTCTTAAAATTATTTTGATTTGGCCAAAAAGCTACTTGCACTGGCGCGCCTATTGTTTTTATGGTCCACTTAAATAAATACTTTTCAGTGTGTTTGCACAGTATTCAAAGACACTCATTTTAAACTCCAGTACAATAGTGGCGGTATGCATATAGTGTGCTGTCCGCCAGTAAACCCACAGGTGAACAGGAACTTGGGCCGTATCCGCCTATAGGCCTACACACACACGGCAGGCAGACGTCTCGCTGGAAGACTGCGGATACAGAAACAGTTTTAAAAGGTAAGACCAGAGTGCGAATTTCCCCACCATGATTGAGGGGTACTGCTCCTTCACTTCTATGACCATCATGGTCCACTACCATATCAATCCCCACAGTGAAAATTATCGTGATTATCAATTATCACGGTTTTGTTAAAACGAGATGAAGTGTTCAAAAAGAACTTGTGCTCACACTGAAAACATTAAAAAAGTTTTGTATTTAATAAATCTAACGTTACAAACAACAAATAAAACAAGCAGAGCACTTTTTAAAGCAAGATTCTATTCTGTGGCAGTTCCTTCCTTTTAATGACCGTCGTCAATAGAAACGCATTATAACACGGCGCACATCCATGTCTGAAATCGCTTTACATTAAAATGTTCCTACAGTGAAAATAGGAGTTGACTTGTAACTGTAATTATATTTTTTTCTAGGGCCGGGGCTCGATTAAAAAAATTAATCTAATTAATTAGAGGCTTTGTAATTAATTAATCGAAATTAATCGCATTTTAATTGCATACATATTTGACCTGAGAACAGTGAGAAGTAATTTTTTTTCACATGAATTTTAGTATACCATTGAATAATGACTGAATACATAAGCTTAAGCAACACAATATTGTTTATTTTTGTTCAACCAAGTCCAGCAGACCAGTGTTTTTTGCCATTAAGTGTAGCAATAGCAAATTGCATATTGCTACACTACACTAATCGCAATAGCGAATTCCTTGTTCCATCCGTTCGTTTTTTGTAACAAAATTTACCATCCACCGGCCAACCAAAGCGATCTCGTCCATAGACATAATAAATACATGGTACAAATCCCGCGACCGGGGATACACTTCCTTTCCGGGCTGAGTACCATAGACATAATAAATACATAGACGCCCTATTGGCCACTTTGGAGCGTTGCTGCGATACGTCAACGTGTCCGCCATTTTGCGGAAGGCAAGACTGCGCTGTGAACAAATGCAAGTAAACGGGTGAGCTGCGGTTTTCCTGGATAAAAACAATAATAACGTTTACATTTATTAGCCAATTTCAGTTGTTTGCACGTGGTGTACGTTACTATTACTAATTATATAATTACCAAATACAACCAGAAAAAAATGTTCAGTCTTGTTTGTGAAAGGTAATTCCCTGAGACCTGTTTTCAATTGTGTGGCGACTTGTACAGCCCCAAGCAGCGCACGAAACAGGCATTTTTCGCAATTCCCATAATGAGAGGTATGGGCAAGTTGCCCTCCTTGATATGGCGGCGCCGTTAACGTACGCTCCAGCAGCCAATAGGATGTCTATGTATTTATGATGTCTATGATCTCGTCAGCTTCTTCGTCATGAACGCTAGTTGGTGCGCCACTATAATCGGTCGGCCGAAACTCATCCAGTGAGAAACGTTCCGCGGTGCAAAAATAAGTGCGATTAAAAATAACTTTTTTTTAGTCTGTAGTTAATTAATCTTAATTAACGCGTTAAAGTCCCGGCCCTCATTTTTTCACAATATCAGAAAAAATATCTGTAAGCAGAGTGGACTGCAATAACATCAATGAAAACCATAACTGCAGGCTTCAACATGGCTGTGTTTACGATTAGAAATGTTAAACAAATTTCGCCTACGTATGTGATTGTAGCCCGGATCTGTATGCATGAGACTGTCTGAATACTGGCAGAATTCACATTTTTGTTGTAAAAAGAGACTCATTGTGCAGAAGTAATTTCCTGTTATGTGTGTGTGTCAGAGCCGGCTGACTTTGCTGCGTGACGCTGACGCGCGTTCGCTGCGGGAGTGCGGGTTTATCTTGAGCTGGACGCGCTTCGAGTGAAGCCCGTTAAAATCGATTCCCTATTTTCGTTTTCGAAACTTGTGTTGGTTGGTCCGATCGATTGTGCAATCGATTTTCGAACGTAAAGTTACAGCCCTAATTAAAACTGCCATTTTTAATCCTAGGGCCATTTAACTATAAAATGATGCAATCTTCAAGAGGCTTTTGTTGTTAAGGGTTAATTACATTTTTTACCTTTTTTTTCACCAGATGGTTCCTTTTTTTCAGGTTAGACCTATAGAGCATTTTATAGGCCTATAAAGTTTTCTGCTTCAGCATATTATAGAGCCAATTGGATAAATTATGCAACGATAATTTTGTGGGTGTGTTGGTATAGATGTCTTCAGTGTGGGTTTGTATGTTTGTAATACTAGTAAAGTAAAATGTGAACGTGTGTAGTAATATTTCAAAGAGGAAAAACTCCACTGCCAATAACAAATCAAACCTCTGTGTCCCAGTGGAGTTTTGCTGGCATCTAATGGGGAAAATATGGTACTGCGCCCAAACAAAATCTTACTGAAAACTCATTTTTTGTAGCCTGGTTGACACCAGTTATATATCCGAGTGGCTCTGGGGAAGGTTTATTTCCAAAAGGACGTCACAAATGGACGTCGCTCAAATGCTTCTGGGCGTAATTGGATAGACCTAAAAACCAATAAGATCGATCGCCATCGTGTAAAGCCCGCCTCAACGTTTGTGATTGCTGCCTCGATTTGGAAAAAATGGAAATGGGTTTGAATGGGCTCTTGGCCAGACTGACTTGCAGAGCAATCTCAAAATGTGCCGGAAGTCCGTCTGGGTTTTCCCAGGCTATGTTTTTTTTTTTTAGATATCAACCTCAAATTTGGAACACAACTTGTTTAGATGTATGGCTTTGATTTTCTAGCCGTTATAGAGTTCAACATGTTTCATAAAATGTTCATAAGTCATTCATAAACTTAATTCATTCATTCATTCATTTTTTTGGTTATACTTTTTACATTTTTTGTTTTTTACAAAATCACCTTTTACAGCTTGACCAAAAGTTTTGTCAGTTTAAATAAAATTTAAATTATGGTTGTAGAATGTGTAGATTACATGAGAATGTATGTCTTACCTGTATCTTTTTTGTTTTTCTTTTCCATTAATTCAGCAATTGGACTTGTTTCCATCCTTTATGGCATGTTCTGCACTTGAAGTCATTGCTGTCATCTGATTCAGCGACTGTCGATCTGCATTTCTGTTTGCATTACTCTGCTTACATTTTTAACCCTTAGCAACAATAAAAGGTTTTCCATTTTGGCTGTAGTTGTATACAGTCGAGTTTGTTTTACCTTGATTTAATGTGCTTGTGTGGAGATTTGCTTTGTGACATTATTTCACAGCACTTCATCTATTGGAGGATGCAAAGATATATATCTTTGCATCCTTGCAAAATCATAGTCAATCTATAAAAAGAAAAAAACGTGGTTTCTGCATAAAATCCATTATCAAAGTTACTTTTAAGGAATTTTTAAGGACATAAAGTGGACGTTAGCTGTTACCTTGTTAGCTAATGTAGGCGTACGTTTTTAAGGAAAACATAACCTAGTTTGGTATTTTCACAACGTTTTTAAAAAGTCGTATTCCAACGTGCAGATTACGTTATTTTAACACCTGAATAAAACGTCTCCCAAAAGTTGTAGTTTGGTCTTGTTTCTAGTTCTAAAAAATGCCCCAGGAAACCAATTTATATCGGAAATATCACCTCTTTATGGAAAAGTTTGTTGCTGTCAACCAGGGGCGTCTCTAGGATTTTCATTTTAGGGGGGCTAAGCCCCCAATGATGGTATGTTTTTTTTTTTTTAAATAATAAAAAAAGTTAACACTTTAGTTTAGGTTCTAATGCTCACTATTAATTTCATTACCATGCAAAGGCAAGGTTTATAATCACTGTGGTCCCAAATGTGAGGCAGGGAAATTTTGATTTCTCTGATCTACATGTGCATTTTAAGATGTTTTGAAGGCCAAAAAAATTGGATAACAGCTTTAAAACCATGTCAGTGGGCAGCTGATTATTTTTCTCTCCTCATCAGCATCACACTCTTTTTCTCTTTGTTTTTATCTTGCCCCATCTCTTCCCCTCCTAAAGCTGAGCTTTGACTGATATAGGCTTTTCATTTTTGTCTGTCAGTGAAGAAAGTAAGCATAGGGTCAACTTATAGGTTGCATTCACAATATAGGCTACACATTCATTATTGATCTTATGCCTAATACAGGGCCGTAGACAGGGCTTTATAATCAAAGAGGTCCTAAATTTGAGGTTGGTAGGGGGTTCAATTTTTTATTTCTCTGATATGTGCATTTCAAGACGTTTTTAAGACCAAAAACAAAAAAAAGGATAAGAAATAGCTTTAAAACCATGTCAGTGGGCAGTAGATTATTTGTCAATACCTGCTCTCTCCTCATCTCCATCACTCTTTCTTTTTTTCTCAGTCTCTTCATCCCTTTCTCTTCCCCTCCTAAAGCTGAGCTTTTTTTAATTTACTAAAGGCTACAGTTTGTATTATATTCTCAATATGTACACATTCATTATTAATCTTGTGCCTAACATGATGAAAACGGCTTTAATGTTTCTTGTCCCATCACAATGACAGTAAACTAATTATTAGCCTATTACACGTTACATAGGCCTATTTTCAGTTCAAAATGGCGAAAATAGACAAAACTATATTAGTTTGCCTGATTATTTTTTGTCATTCGTTTAACATTTATGACCTACAAAAATGTCAAATATAAAATGTTAAGTTTAGCTACTTACATCTTATCGCACTGTTAAAATTCGCGCTCAGCAGCGTCTGTGAACATAAAGCCCGACTACTTTGATTTGATTGGTCATCTCAAATATTCTGACATTGACGAGCAGTGACAGACCAATGAGGCTCAGATGAACACACACACACACACACACACACACACACACACCCCCACCCACCCTGTCCTCTGTTTCTGACGTGTTCTCTGCTCGGCGCCGCTGCAGATTGAAGATGAAAAACGCGCTGAATCTGATAACAAGACTGAAGCGAACACGAATTTGTGTAGCCTACATTAATCACTCATTTTTAGGGGGGCTAGGCTGAAGCCCCCCTAAAAAGGGCCTAGCGACGCACCTGCTGTCAACAATGTTTTTGGAAGATACATTAAAAATGCAGATAGCTTCTGTGTACGGATATACTGTACAATGCATGTCATGAAATGTGGATAATAGTGGATTATTTGACGCGCTTCCGTGTCAAAGTGTCTGTTATCAGCGGATTTTGTTCATGTGTGCCCAGAGACATTTTAGAAATCCCGACCTGCTGATGTTTTACGGTCATGTCCGAAATAAAGAGTAGGCCTCTGTATGGCAAACCTATAGCTACATACAGTTAGGGCATATTAAAGGACATAAACCGTGATATAAGATTTTTGCCATATTGCCCATCATCTCCAAGTCATTTATTTCCTGCGTGACCTGTAAAGTCCAGGGTTCCCACGCCTTGGTTAACTTCAAATTCAAGGACATTTCAAGGACTTTCCAGGCCCAATAACCTCAAATTCAAGGATGTGTAGGATCTTCATGTGGGGACACGTTTCAAGTGAGAGCAAGGTTACATCGTGTTACCCTTCTTAAGATTCTTGTTACAGTTTTGCACACGTGAACGTCATGGCAACGTCTACTCACGTGGGAAACACTTAATGTAACGCGTAAATGCCCATAACTAATGTAAATCAAGCAAGCTAGTATGCATAGGCCACAAAGTGTTGGCGAAATAACACATTGGCAAAATAACATTAGCGGACCAGAGGAAAAATAATATGGAATGTTTTACAGAATACTTCTTGCACAAAAAAATTCAAGCACTTTCAAGGACCTGTATCTATGTATGTTTATTTTCAAAAACTTTCCAGGGCCTTGAAATCTTTTTTTCAGATTCACAAACTTTCAAGGATTTCAAGGACCCGAGGGAACCCTGAAAGTCACGTCCACAAACCTCTTGCGTATTGTTTGGTCACACCACAAGGTGTCGCTGTGACCTCAATGCTTCAGCACTGCCACTCTGAGCTTGATTGCTATGTCTTAGGTAAAACACGCCCCCCTCATTAGCATACAGAGCAATACATGTATAAATAAATGTAGACAAATACATGTATACATAAATGTGAAAATAAACAAAATTGAAAATAAATTCATAAATAAATAAATGGGAAAATGTGGGGAAAAAAACAATTATACATAAGGAAATAAAAGTATAAATAGTTATTTATTTATTTTTACATTTATTCGCATATTTATTTGTTTATTTTTACATTCGTATATTTATTTGTTTATTTATTCATTTTTAATTTCTGAAGGTTTGGTCCTCCATAATGTATTACATTGAATGACAACACATGAAATTCACTCTTCAAATTCATTCACTTAAATGTAATGCATAACGCAGTTAACAGACATCACCACAGATTAAACAAGCACGTATGTAAATTGTAGATAATTCATAACGCTAAACAATTTCTCTTATAGATTTGAATATTATTTCAACTTTAACCATTTATGTGGCGGACTTTCGCGCTAATTGCAGAGCACTTATGCTGCAAACCATGTGCTCAACCGCACTGAACTCATGTCAAACTTTTATTAAAGTATAAAATATCAGATTTAAACACATACTACTTGTTCGTATTATATTAACAGTGTTTATACTTAAATCGAAAGTGTGTTTTGCATTATACTTTGCAGTTACCAGTACAGAAACATGTTCTGATGCACAACCTTGGACACATCATCAGTGTTGTTTTTCTTTGAGTCACTGGTTGTTTCGGGTCTTACAACAGAAACCTTCGTCCAGGCGACCCGACCGAGGCTGATCAGACCCCGGCCTGTGTCCAAGTGGCATTTCTACTGCCCCCACTGCTCTCCCCTCTTTAACCAGAGCCATCTGGATGCTATTTCTGCTGCCTCCACGTTGTTACCTATGGCTCTTCTTCGGTTAGCACCTGTTATGCCCAGCGTGCCATAGGCCTTGCTCAGGGAGTAACTAGCAAATCCCCTACTGCCCACCTCTACTGGCATACACCTGGTCCTCCATTCGTTCTTCCTCCACCAGTTCTTGGTATTACTCACTTTTTCTCTCTTGAGCTTCCTCCATCCTCTCCTCCCAGGGCACTGTCAGCTCTAACAAGATCAGATGTTTGGTGGCTTCAGAGACCAAGATGATGTCAGGTCTCAATTTGGACTGGGTGATATATGTTGGGATTTTCAGCTGCCTTTCCAGGTCGACTGTTATCACCCGGTCTCGGGCCGTGGAGAGCAAACCTACAGAGCATTTTTTCTCTGGCTTTTGTCCTTCCTTGATGAAGTGAATGGCCTTGGCTGTAGCTTGGGTGTATCGACTGTCCTTGATAAATAAACAAAGAAAATGAAGAGAAGAACGCTGATATGATGGCTTCTCTCGTTTCTGCATTTAATACGAATGAAGCACATCACGGCGCGCACCAAACTAGCGTGTAAACATTTTACATTACTAGCAAATAAAACATTTTTCTTATCATTATTAAATACCATTTTACAGTATTAGAAAAATAACATTAAACAATTTGGGAACTTTAATATATCACAGTAATCAACCTTGGAACACAAAAAATTACCCAACAGGCTCAACCCACTTTGAGTAGGAAATTGAGCGTCAGCATCAGTTCTGGCAGGCCAAGTAGTCAAGAACTGCTAATGCTATTGGCCAACAGCACGGTCTCTTCAGCCGATCTGCCCAGCTGAGCTGCAACAGCGCATCAGCTGTTCAACTCCCCTCGTTGCGAATGGCTACGCACAAATCAAGGCGCCCTATTTTAAGCTGATTCAGTTCTCTCCCAACTGCTCGCGGCTCGCTTCTCTGCAACCCGCCACCTCCCCAGCTCCTCCTTGTCGTGTATTATGTGGCATTTGCTATTTCTGTCATCGTTGCTGCTCTGTTCATGGGGGAATAGTTCAGCTCTCCCAGTCCTAAACTGCGTGAGTGTTCCCTAATGCTGCTGCTGTCCTCTTACTCTCTGCTATTTCATGGTGCTCATGAAAAGTCAGAGGACTCCCTGAACAGAGCCATACCTCCAAAATGTAATTCAGAATTATCAACTTGAATTGCAATTTATTCAATAAAAATGTCCTAAATAATTTGTATTGTCATGTGTTCCTGACTTAATGGACCTGACAGAAATTAACTTAGTGTTCTAGCCCGTTTCTTTGTTTTTACATGCATTCTTAAAAATATGAGAAAGCTCTTTATTCACTGCCTGACTAAATTAAAGGGCACCTATTTTGGCATTTAAAATGTTCCTAATATTGTTTTGGGAGTCCCCAACAACAGTTTTACATTCAATGACAAAAAACACTTTTGTTGTCTTATAATATGTATTTATTTTTGCCTGATTTGCTCACCGACTCATTTTTCCAAACCCCTCCTTTGCGTGACGTTAATGCTGATTGGTCAGATGACCCAGTCAGTTGTGATTGGTATACTCTGTGAGAGATTGTTGGAAACGGAACGCATCACCATTAATGGATTATGGCGTGTTAAGTGTTGAAAATAGTATACAGTATATGAACAGATAGTGATGTTTACAGAGAAAATACTTCTACTGGTTAAAACGGAGTACAGTAAACAGTATACAATGCTTGCATCAATTACATTGTGTTATAATGATGATGTTTCACCGCTTTGTAGTAAAAAAATCAAAATCAGAGGAGGAGGATTTGAGTTGATTTATGTTAGCGATCATAGCCCAAAGTTCAGTAGTACCCCAGAGTGCAGTCTGGACGATGGGGCGGGCGACACGTGTCGCTCCGCCCACCCCAAATTTAAATGATGTTTCCTAACAAAGTTCGGGAGGAGCATGTTCAGATAATTAAACACATGTGGAGCACATTCAGGTAATCAAGCCTAATTAGACACGAGTGGAGCACACTCCCAATCAATGAGGTAAGAGGTATATATTCAGCAAACTTAACTCAGTTCTTTGACAGTCTAACAGCATATTGGTTCGACCTTTTTGCTACCATGTCTCAACTCCAGCTCTTCCCATCCGATGAGGAATCTAACTTCTCGCCGGATCCTCAGCCACAATCAGCTGACCCTAGGACAACTCCTTCTCTGCCCAACATTTCAACTGATCCTCAGGCTTCTCCACGCGGCCGCCTGCCTGCCCGAACAGCTACACGCTCGCCTAGACGCAGAGGCCAGCCCTCGCCTCCACCAGCGAGACATCACAATCCCTCCCCTGCTTCTTCCTATCGCTCGGCCGTCCCAACAATTCCACCAATTGGAAAGTGGACAGTTTTAGGATTGAGGCAAGCGCTGATCAATTCAGATGTTCAGTTTTCGCGAAGGATGAACAAAGCGGAACTATACGCCTTGTATGTATCCTTGCAATCAACTAACCTCTCTCCGAAGTCCATGCCGGCCCCGAAAAGGACCAGCAGGCAAAACAAAGCTCAGGATTCACCTCGCTCGACAACACCACCATCGCAGCGTACCAAATCCAGTTCTCTTTCAGCATCAAACCTTCAGCAAGCTTCGGCCGCGCCCCAGTTCCTTCTGCTGTCAGACCTCGCCAGCAGGCTGCAGCTTTGGTTGAAACCAGGCCCGCCGACCTTCCCTCAGCATATCAGAACATGGCTCCTGCTGTTTCTAATAATCCTTTTTCTTTTCAGTGGCCTCCAGCACCTGTCCCAGATGCTAGCGCGAGGCTGCCTCCGCTAGCATTGGAGGCCCAATCATTTCAACCTACCTTTGCAACAGCTACTAATCCCTCTTCTTTTCAGTGGCCAGCAGCTCCAGTAGCTCAAGCTAGCGTGAGGCTGCCTCCGCTTGCAGCACAAGCCCACTTTTCTCAGTTTCAACCTTCCTTTCCTTCTCATACTTTTAATCCTCTTCCCCAAGCCCCAGAGGCCAATTCAAGCATGAGGCTGCCTCCGCCGACAATTGCAGCCCCGGCTTCGGCTCCTTTCAGCTCTCTTCTCCAGGCAAAATCTCTCCACTCTCTCTTCACAGCAACTCAGATGCCCGTCCCATCGAACGCCGTTGCCGCGGAGCCGCCCCCAGTGTCCCACAACATCCGAGCACAGATCCTGTCAGGTGCAGACGTAGATCTTTCATCTCTTCTCTCTCTTTTACCTGTAACCGAATCAAACCGCCAAATAGATTGTGGGGATTTTTCTGTCACTTTAAAAAACCCAAATCCACATTCATCACGTTTACTTTCTTTTTCCGAGTTCACAATTGCTTTCAGCCGTTTCACTGAAGTAATCTGCGCTGCCTTCCCCCATAGGCGGCGCGAATTAAACGATTACTTATCAATTATAGCTGAACTTGCGCTGTCCTATGGAGGAGGGCACTTCTACACATACCACAAGCTCTTTTCCGCCAAGTGCTCTGTCCGGGTCGCCCAGTGGAACCAATGTCCTTACTGGGGCGCTCTTGATCCAGATCTACACAGCAGGGTTTTCCTAGGCTGCAGGAACATTTCATGTGCGGTATGTAGGTCAGTGGCACATTCAACCTCAACATCTCCTCAAATCAACCCCTCCATCCCCCCCTGCCCAGACTCAGCCCCAGTTAAATCAACCAGCTATGTGCCAAGACTTACAACCAATGAAAATCCCGATGGAGGAAGACAGCAGACAGCCTCCTTTCCAAACAGCAGGCAGCTGTGCAATAGTTTTAACCATGGGAGGTGCTACAGACAGCGTTGCCGGTTTCTCCATGTCTGCAATTTCTGCGGCGGTGCCCATGCCCGCCATGTTTGCCCAGTGTCCAAAGCAGTCAATAAAAAAACATCAAAAAATTTCTTGTCGACTCCCGTGAATATTTCTCGCTTAGCGATCGAACTAGCTCATCACCCGGACACCCACTTCACACACTATCTTCTGTCCGGCCTCGAGCACGGTTTCAAACCTGGCGTGGAATGCCCACTCTCTCAAAATATTGTCTGTAATAATCTTCAATCTGCTATGGCTGAGCCCGATGTAGTAGACAACCTGATCAAAAAAGAAGTCGAGTCAGGCTTCATGATTGGTCCTTTCGACAATCCTCCTTTCGAAGTTTTTCGTATCAGCCCCATTGGAGTGGCCACAAGAAAATTTTCAGGTAAAAAACGCCTTATAATTGATTTATCAGCCCCACATGATTCCCCGTTCCCAAGCATTAACAGCTTGATCCCCCTTGACGAATTTTCTCTCAAATACCACGATGTAGATCAGGCGATCGACATGATAAAAATCGCGGGTCGGGGAGCTTGGCTGGCAAAAATTGACATCACTTCTGCCTTCAAAGTGATGCCCATCCACCCAGATTCATGGCACTTATTCGGTGTACGCTGGCAAGGAAAATTTTATTTTTCCGTACGCTTAACTTTCGGATGCAAAAGCAGCCCCAAAATTTTCGACACGCTATCAGAAGCTGTTTGCTGGATTTTGTCAAACAATTATGCGATTCCTCACCTCATTCACTTGCTAGATGATTTCCTAATCATTTCGCCTCCCGACGCCATCCCAGCCGCTCATATCCTCACCGTTCAAAATGTTTTTTTTTAGAGCTTGGGATCCCCATCGCCCAGGAGAAAACCATAGGTCCCACCACATCCATCGAATTCCTCGGCATTAACTTAGATTCAGTACAATTCCAGGCTTCCCTGCCAAAGGAAAAAATTGACAGGATCATACTCGTCTCATCTACCCTCATTGACCGATATCTTCATTGGAGAAGCTCCCAGGCTAAATCCCCTCTTGAGCCCCTATTTATAGATGACTCTAACAAACCTGTGACACGCTTTTGGTTCCAGAAACATCTCAAATCCGTTCTTCAACAGTCAGGCATCCAAGCAAAACACTTCTCCAGTCACTCTTTCCGCATCGGAGCAGCAACTTCAGCTGCCCAAAAAGGCCTCTCCCAGCAGCAGATACAAGCTCTCGGAAGATGGTCCTCAGACGCTTTCCAAAGCTACATCAGGACCAACCGGTTCCACATTAAAAAAGCCCACCAAACCCTCATCGAATTAAACCCTCCGGGTCGTCCACCTGGGTGTTCTTCCTTCTTCCAGTGATCTAAATTCCCAACTGACAAAGCAAAACTCTCCCAGCGGACATTGCTTAATTCTGTCCAGCGAGCATTGGTCTCCCAGCGGACATTGCAAGCATCTATGTTTTCTCCTTTTCCTGTCCAGCGAGCATTGGTCTCCCAGTGGACATTGCAAGCATCTATGTTTCTCCTTTTCCTGTCCAGCGAGCATTGGTCTCCCAGTGGACATTGCAAGCATCTATGTTTCCTCTTTTCTGTCCAGCGAGCTTTGGTCTCCCAGCGGACATTACATAATTCTGTCCAGCGAGCATTGGTCTCCCAGCGGACATTGCATAATTCTGTCCAGCGAGCATTGGTCTCCCAGCGGACATTGCATAATTCTGTCCAGCGAGCATTGGTCTCCCAGCGGACATTGCATAATTCTGTCCAGCGAGCATTGGTCTCCCAGCGGACTTTGCATGCATCTATGTTTTCTCTTTTTCTGTCCAGCGAGCATTGGTCTCCCAGCGGACTTTGCATGCATCTATGTTTTCTCTTTCCCATCCAACAGGTATCGATTTCCCAGCGGACAGCAAGAAATCTCCAGTCCGGGCTTCCAAAAAACGCGCCACTCCACCGTCAGCCGGTAGGGCCCATAAGCCCGACGCTGTGAGCTGCTCCCGTCGGAAGCTACATGGGCCCTCCTGGTTGGGCATTCCCAAATCTTGTCAACCAGTAGGGCCCGTCCGCCCAGCGCAGTGAGCTGCTCCCGCCAGAGGCAACACGGGCCCTCCTGGTCAGGCGGCATAAATCAAGCTGTTCCTTATCCATAGGCCAGTAGGGCTCGCCCGTTCGACGCAGTAAGAGGCTCTCGTTAAGAACAGTGCAAATTCAAACGGACCCAGCCCGCCAAATTCTGCGTTCGGGGGGGTCTTTAGTCTGGCGGCTGTCCTTTGCTCTTTTGCTTTTGGGGGAGCACTCTGGGTTCGGGCAAAAATTTCCGAGCTCGGAGCCCTCCCCCTGGACAGCACGCCAAATACGCATAATCTTTACTCTGTTTAATTGATGTAAATGTGAACTCGTGAAATTATGTTTCCTAACAAAGTTCGGGAGGAGCATGTTCAGATAATTAAACACATGTGGAGCACATTCAGGTAATCAAGCCTAATTAGACACGAGTGGAGCACACTCCCAATCAATGAGGTAAGAGGTATATATTCAGCAAACTTAACTCAGTTCTTTGACAGTCTAACAGCATCCCTCCACCACCCCATCTCCTCACTTCTTCTCCTAAATACTCTTACAACAAGGGGGAGCACTCTGGGTTCGGGCAAAAATTTCCGAGCTCGGAGCCCTCCCCCTGGACAGCACGCCAAATACGCATAATCTTTACTCTGTTTAATTGATGTAAATGTGAACTCGTGAATTGGTTTATAATACTGTAATCTTATTGATGTAGACGATTCAGGTCTGAGCATGCGCATTCTTTCATGTACGATTTTGTGAATGATATTTGGCCGTATTAAAGAAATATTAAATGCTAATTTTAATCGTTTCGGTTTACCATGGTAGTTTGTATTAATATCTATTGGCTAATACTTTTTTATACTTAAGACACAGAATAGATGAAGTTTGTTTAAAAACGAACGCTTGGTGACGGCACCTGTACTTCAGGCAGATGTTTTACATAAGCGCGTCATTCACCTGGCTTCTTCATATTTCTATCAGGATCGGTGGATCAGCACAAACTCTGAATTTTACGCAAATGATGATAATTCACTGTAAGAATGTAAGCAGCTGATTTTAAATTCCAAAGAATGACCTTTTTTTTGTCATTTGTCAACGAGATGTGTTGTCCATTGCTTGCATTATTGGTACAAAGATGGTACATTATTTGGTACAAACATGTTTCCTGGTTGTTTACCTGTTCATAGAATATGAGGGCCTGTTGGTTCTGTAAAGCCCTATGTTGTAGTTTTTAAAGATTAATGTTTTCTAATAAGTGTCAACCGGTTAATGTACGACTGTCTATCTGTGACTGACATCAGGTATATTAAAAGTCCAATGTTTATTCATCCACCATTGCATTGCGTGTTCATGTTTTAATCATCGTAGCTATATGTAGGCTACAGGATAAAAATGGTTTCAAATATTAACACTCATATAGGCTAGCTGTATAACCATAAAAACCCCACTGCTGTAAATCTGTGCAATTATAATATGATAAAATAAATAAAATACCCAGCAGAGAAGTGATATGAACATGTAGAACTAGGCCAATTGCTTAAATTACGCTCTTGAGCACATACCCTACATTATAATATTTGCTATAGAACGACATAATATCTGATAGTAATTTTATTTTATTTTTTTTATTTTTTTTACACATTGCAGCGATGCACGGATTTTATTCCCATTGTCCGCACAAAACCCAATGGCCAGGGCTATGCTATTTGGTAGCCTATTATTGTCGTATTTGTCCCCGTGGTTTTGATTTAAAATAAAATAAAACACACTTTCGGATTTATCCGATGTTTTCATGTTTTCCCTGTATTTCATAAAATACAGGGAATTGTCATCATTTGTGTAAACACTGATCCTTATTCACTGATCCTAATGGAAAAATGCATAGAAGCATATAAACGAATGATGTAAAATTACGGAGCCCTGCATGACATGCGGGAAAAATATTGTCTAAATCAGCCTACAGAAATTATCTCTCCTTTGATATGCCAGTAATTTCATGCAGTCATCCTCATTGCCCACCAAAAGTGGCACTGACTTATCTGCAGGGTAAATTAATATACCTAGGCTAAATCTCAAACAGTGTATCATTTATCAGCAACATATTTTGTGATATCGCCAAGCCATAAAACTGCTCAATATTAAAGCTTACAATGACTTTTTGTAAAACTGCTTTGAAACGATGTGAATTTAGCGCTATACGAATACATTTTGACAGTAGCTTCATCTAACTTGATTCGTAAGTTCATCAAAACATCCAATTGATCGTTACTAAAATCGCATGATTATCACTAATATGCGGCCAAACAGCGTTGTAGATCATTCATAAACTCGTACCATTCGTACAGAAATGCGCATGCTCATGCCTCAAGCGTATATGCCAATAAGATTGCTGTATTATAAATCAATAAAATCGTGTGTGGGCGGAGCGACACGTGTTCCGTACACTAAATGCCATCACGCATCAGCCAGATGGTGCTGTCCCCATTTATGCAGTAATTTAACATTTTACACTCCGTTACATGCACCCCCCTTAAATTATGCTAAACTGGGGAAGCGCCTGAACAATAGAATACAAAACAAGAACCAGAAAAGGAGAAAAAAAAACCCAAAGATGACTGGAAAAGAGAAAAGGTGAGAAACTCCTTGACACATTGCAGCGTACATATCAATTACAAAATTCCTCCAAAGGAAGTATGCAAGTATGGACTGGTACCAAAATCCAGACTTAACATAGACTAAAGAGATGCCCTAAACACCTCTCTTCACATACACAATTCAAGGATTGAAATGACTTCTTTTTTTTAAGAGACAAAATCTCCACTCAAAACGAAGTCCGACTCATAATTTACCCATGAAAAAGGCTTTTCACGACATCAAATAGAGAAATCACTGGGGATGATGAATTATGCACAAACTGACTATTCATCTCACAGATCAATCTTTGTGGAGGTTTAATGGTCCTACCAGCCCTAGTACTGAGTGTGCCTGTCTGAAAGTGTTTTGGTTGATTGCAAATTACAGGATCAACTGTATCCGGGACAGGGTTATTGACTACATGTGAAAGTGGAAAAACTGGCGTTGTCAAGGGGTGCTGAGAGGAACTCTGATCTAACTCATCTTCAATAGGTGGTCCTTCTAATAAATGCGGAACGTCACATTCCAGTTCAATGCGTACAGAGCGGTCACAGATATCAGAGTCTGCCTTCGAATTGGAATTCTGTACATCCAAAGAACACTGAACTCTGGACAAAGCAACTGAGTCACTGTCATTATCAGGGCAGTCGTGCTGATCAGACTGCATAACCCAGTGAGCCGTTCTTGCATCACTCTCAGGAAGATCAGGTAAGTTTGCAGTCAAATCACTTGAATGCGACTTAGATCATAAATCCACTTCATCTTTGTACAGGAAGTTGACAGGGAGTAAGAGATTCCAGTGCACAATCTTTTCTCTGCCTGTTTCAGTGTATCTTATCCGATAGACATTAATGGGCGATCTCACTGACATCACTTCGTAAAGGTTGGACTCCCATTTGTCTGCAATTTTCCGTTTGCCACGCTCTCCGCGATTTGCCAGAAGAACTCTGTCGCCCATGGTCAAAGGTGATCCCCTCACTTTCCGATTGTAGATCCTTGCATGACAGGTTTGCTCAGTTGAACTGTGCTTCTGTGCAATTTTTGCAGCTTCACCAAGGTCACATTTAAGCTTGGATACGAAATCTGAATACTTAACAACAGCATCATCCCTCAGAACATGTTGGAACATCACATCGATTGGAAGACGCGGAACTCTCCCGAACATCAGATAGAAAGGCGCAAAGCCTGTGGTCTCGTGAACGGTGCAGTTATAACAGAATGTCAGCATCTGCAAAAACTGTGCCCACTTGGCTTTGGACTGGGGAGGTAAGGCTCTTATGTTCCCTAAGGTTCTGTTGAAGCGCTCAGTGATCCCGTTTCCCATTGGGTGGTAAAGAGTGGTGTGTGATTTGACACCCGCCATATTCAGCAACTCCATCAGTTTGCTCTCAAAACTTGGACCTTGATCTGAATGCACACACCTAGGGAATCTATAAATGTAGAAGAGACCGTTCCATAAATGATGAGCAACCTGTTTTGCAGACTGGTTCTTACAGGGAAAGGCGTAGGCTAATTTGGTGAAATGGTCCGTTGCTACCAGGACATCCACACTCTTATCACCCTGCTCTGCTGTCCAAAAATCAATGCAGATGAGTTCCATCGGCTCAGTGGTGCGTATGTTCTCAAAGGGAGCACGATCTTTCGGTTCAGGTGTCTTGCCTACAATACATCGCATGCAGTTCCTCACATAATTCACTATGTCGTATTCCATACCCGTCCAAAAGAACCGTTGTCTGGCCAATGAGAGAGTCCTGGAGCGCCCTTGATGACCAGCCACATCATGCAGACCACGAAGCACTTGTTGTTTTAAAGCGTCTGGGACAATGAATTGACAACTTCTTGTTCATTTGATTGTCTCTTTTGACTCTAAAAAGCATGCCATCTCTGATGATAAGTTTAGTCCAATGCTTAAGAAGCCGCAGGACAGTACGAGGCTCACTAGCACGTTCACGCTTGTCAGGACGTCTGTGTCTCTGAACGTAAAAGAGTGCTCTACTCACAGCGGTATCCTGTTCTTGTGCGGCTGAAAGTGTGCTCACGTTGAGTGCAGGAGTCTGGTCCACATCGAAGAATTGCTGGATGGATTCCACGCCCATGAATTGTCCTACACCACCAAAAGAATGAGTGTCAAAAACTGCAGCTACAACCTGTGAGCTCAAAGCATCAGTAGACATCTGAGATCGACTGCCAACTTTAGCTGCACCAGAGGAATCATCAGCAGGACTCAGTTCTTGACAGTTGGTGGTAAGTCGGAAGGAATCTTGAACGACTTGATCTACAACTCCATCAACCTGATTGAGCAAAGACTGGTAAGGTTCAGTCACGAGTTGATGACTCACACTGGATTGGACAAAAGGTTCCCTGCTCAACGTGTCTGCCACTATGTTTTTAGAGCCGGGTACGTATTTCAGGTCGAAGCTGAAGGAGGCCAGCTTAGCAACCCAGCGTTGTTCGCAAGCATCGAGTCTTGGCTTGGCGAGTATGTAGGTGAGGGGATTATTATCTGTCCAAGCTGTAAAATGACGCCCCTTCAACCAATAATGGAACTTGTCGCATATCGCCCACTTAAGTGCGAGGAACTCTAGCCTGTGAGCTGGGTAATTCAGCTGAGAACGTGACGGCGTCTTGCTAGCAAATGCCACCGGCCTGGCCATAGTGCTACCCTCTGGGATCTGGGAAAGTACAGCACCCAATCCATCAAACGAGGCATCTACAGCCAGTATGAAGTCGCGTTCGAAGTCTGGGTGTGCTAGTGTTACACTCGTGAGAAGGTCCTCCTTCAAAGTGTCAAATGCTTTCTGTTGGTGAGAGTTTAACGCACACAGCCTTTGAGGTGAGTTTCCTCCTCCTGAATCTGGAGCCCTTAGTTTCTGTCTTCGAGATAAGATCGAACAAGGGTTTAGCTTTAACAGAACATCTCTCTATAAAATGTTGGTAGTATAACACCATACCTAAGAACGATCTAATTTTCTTATGGCATGGAGTGATTCCATCAGAGTCCATTAAGTCCACTGCTTGAACATCTGTAATGGCCTTCACTTTCTCAGAGTCTGTCTTAACACCATCTCCACAAATGACATGTCCAAGAAACTTTACTGACTTTCTCGAGAAATGGCACTTCTTAGGGGAAAGCTTGAGATTGTGGGCCTTAAGTCTTGAGAACACCATCTCCAGCCTGTTGAGTGCAACCTGCTCGTTGGGAGCAAAGACCATGAGATCATCAAGATAGCACAGTAAACTTGTGAAGTTCTTGTCACCAAAGATTGACATCATCATGCGCATGAATGTAGCTGGACTATTGCAGAGGCCCTGCAGCATCCTGTTATATTCATGCAATCCAGATGGCGACGAGAAAGCAGTATATTTCTTATCGTCCTCATGTTACGGAACATTATAGAAGCCTGAGGTAAGGTCCATCGTGGAGAAGAAAGCATTCCCCCCAAGAGCAACCAAGGCGTCTGACTGATGTGGCAGAGGATGGGCATCTTTCATGGTCCTGGCATTCAACCATCGAAAGTCGGTACAGATCCTCAGATCACCGTTCTTTTTCCACACCAGGACAAGAGGGGAAGCATACTCACTATTTGATTTTCTGATAATACTCTTCTCTTCCATCTCATCCAGGGCTACTCTCAGTGTCTCATAAATGACTTGGAGGCACACGACGGTACAGGAGATGAAAAGGTTTGTCGTCCACTAGGCGGATCCGATGTACAAAATCTTTGGCTTCACCTCAGTCCATCTTGTCCCTTGAAAATATGGACTCGTATTTCTCAATGAGACGAAGTAACTTAATTTTCCATGGTGAGGACACTTCACACACTGTCAGATCCAGGTCTTTCAACCCCAAGTCATTCAAGATATGCACCATCTCCTCCTCAGATCCCTGAGAAGCTTCCTCATGTTGAAAGTATTGAATTTGAGACTGAATATGCTCACTCTCTGGAAGATCTTCCACTGCGATGCATGGAGAAACGTCTGCAATCTTTGCATTTCTTCTTAATGTCAACACATTATTCGTAGGATTAATAACTTTCACAGGTACCCATCCATGGCCCATAAAGGTGTAATGACTCGGCCTACCATGATCTGTTTAGGGCCACATTTGGATTGGGTGGGTTCCACAAGCACTGTACTTCCCACAGACATTGTAGTGTTGACAGGAAGCTTGCCCCAAACAAGATGTTCACTCTGAGGCTGCAGTATCACACAGTGCTTGAGCTTGACAGTACCTACTTTTCCAGGTGCGTGATCACCTCTCCATCTTTGTGTGTTGGACAGCAAAGAAATAAACTCTAACCTCTCGTTCTCTCCATTACCGCTTGGAAGTGAGATCAATTTCCAGTAGTCATCTGTATTCTTCAGGAGAGTCAACATGCTTTTGATGGCATTACTGCCCAAGATCATCTCATCTGTCTGTCCTGGAACAATCAGCACAGGTATAATCATTTTATATCCGTCAATCTGTATCAATCTGGTCTGTACTAACCTCCCTTATGCACAGACCTGCTAGTTTTCCTGATCAGGCTGAGGCGATTGTCTCCTCCACCCAGGACAGAAACGTCTGGAGTGACCTGGTGACTGACACGGGAAACACAGTCGGTGTTACGACAATGCGTTAAGGCAGAGTGAGCAGCATCTTTGCAGATAGCACACGGTAAAGCATCAAAACCTTCAATTCTAGGGAGACTCTTATAAGGCTGGCGTTTTGGAAGAGACTGAGGTCTGTTAGTGTTGGTCAGCAGGACTTTTTCAAGCATGTCAATGACCTTTTCAAGAGCAGATAAATCTGTACTTTTCTGTTGTTGTTCGCACACTGTGGGAGCGGGCACTGGAACTGCATTAAAATCAATCTTGTTGACTGAAACCTTTTCACTTTGGCTACGATGCACTGTACTGGTGGCTTTGAAAGACAAATCAGACTGATAGTCGTTAAGAACAGCCTGTACTTCATGTGCTGACCACTTGCCAATCGGTTTGGACCTGAAAGTCAGGGCTAAGTCTTTACTCGGGCAGTGTCTGATGTGGACCACTTCAACACCGGGCTTGTCAAGCGTTTTACCTTGCTCTCTCAGACATTCAGAAGTAACATCCGCTGCCTTGTTGAGTCTCAGCCAGTAGTCGTATGGATTCTCATCCTCCTCAGGCAAGGTAGTGTAAAAATCAGCAAGCGGGACAGGTGAGTAATGATTACAACTGAAATGTTTGCGCAACAGGCTATAGACAGAATTTGGACAGACAGTGGTGGCAGAATCACAGTTCCTGATCCAGAACTTAACTACATCTTTTGCTTTTCCACGCAGGTGCACAAGGATTTCCTCCACATGTTCATCAGCATTCATGCTGCTCTTTTTAACAAATGTCCTCATCAGATCCTCCCATTCCTCAATTTCAATTGTGTCAGAATTATCCCCTCTGAATGAAGGTGGCTCCTTGACTTTTCTGTGCTGAATTAATTGACTTTGCGACAGATTTACCATGCCTGAAGTGCTATTATTAGCCTTAGAATCGTCAGGGTGTTGTTTATTTGGCATGTCAGTGTTCAAGCTAAAAGGACTAAGATGGGACATAATGTTGTCTGCTAACTGTTGACCAATCTGATGGACAATTGAACTCATTTGCCCAAACATATCATGCACACCATGTTCAGTATTAGGTGTTGACATGCTGAAATCTCTAGACATTTGATTGACATCTGACTGCATGTCTGCTGTATCTGACTCTCTTACAGTACACACCCTTCTTGTAATGCCAGGTTTGCTATCGCTATTCCCAGTATTGGGACTGTCAATTGAAAAGGGAATTGGTACACCTAAAACCCCTCTGCCTCTGCCTACTGGACTAGGAGTGAGTTGGTCAGGTAAATATCTCTTGCTGTTACTCATCATGAGAGATAAAATATGCTGCAAGTTCACACACACTTACAAACATAAACTAAATGTCAATGATAAGAGCGAAATATCCCATAAACTGAAAAAGGATAAAGTCAAAGAGTCTCTTGATCACGAAAGGCTGTGAACCAAGGACGAGCTGTTAAAACTGATGACGGATGCTTCCAATCCTTATGCAGCAGCACGGCGATTTCCATCAACTTGCTTTAAGACGCGACCCATAGCAACACAGCGGCATCACAACTTCACGGCACCAATGTGACGGTCTTGCCTGGGCGGTCTTCCTGCTGGGTGGAGCTGCATAATGGAGATATAAACGTGGAAATAGGGATTTCACTTTAGGAAGAATGAATCAGTTCCACAGCGTGTCTCATTATCTCTGCTCTGTTTATTTAAAACAGTACTTTTTTAATCTTTGGGTTTGTGATCGTATAGTGAGTACAATTTTGCAGACTGATAATAAGACATTTTCAGTGAATTAATCACAAATCAACTCAATGAAATGATGAACATCTCAATTAAAATAAATGTAAAGAGAAACATTCCCACCTAGTGGTGAATATACACAATACTAAATGAATAGTGAATTCTTCCTAAAGTGAATGGGTTTCACTTTAGGAAGAATGAATCAGTTCTACATAAAACACAAGACAATGCACAAATTACGATTGTGCCTCGTAATACAAAGTCGGAATAACTCAATATAAAATAACACACTCGACGCCAAACACATATCAAAAGTTGCCTAACAAGTTAATTGCAAAATCAATCCACAATAAAGCGTTTTTTTTATGTGTTTTGGACACTTTTAACTGATAATTCTCCGACTGTTCGAAAAGCTCAACTTACCCACAGCGTGTCTCATTATCTCTGCTGTGGGCGGTCCCTATTCCGTACACTAAATGCCATCACGCATCAGCCAGATGGCGCTGTCCCCATTTATGCAGTAATTTAACATTTTACACTCCGTTACATTTGCGTTAGCCCAACGCATAAACATATTGATTAAGCACTGCAGCACTACAAGGTATTGCTCTATTCTTTATGACAAGTCCAATAACAACGACAAACATTTCACATATTTTAAAAAAAAATTGACATTGGAGACCTAGAAGCTGCGCTGAGCGTAACTTGCACAACACACACAAATACTTCTTGAGCATGCTACAAAACACATAAAAGCAACAATTGTTAATAATACTTACAGGTTGTGATTCGGAGGAGGAAGCTGATCCAAATAAACTTGGTACTGAACCTTCCTTCAGTATAACAACCGGCTCGCGAATCCACACTTGAAAGCATTTATGTTTGTAAAGCAATCGTCATTAAAATGCCGCGAACACAGCACAAGGTTCGGGCTATAGCCTACTTGTGTGGTATACCGGTAGTATACTCTAGTAGTATAGTATACTCCGGCAGTACCGCTATAAACTCTTGCCACTGATTCTTCACAAGCTCGTCCCTGGGCAGTGTAAAAAGGTCGCTTTTGATTCTCACTTCAGAACACAGCGTCTTGTTGTCGACATGATGTTTTCAAGTTTGTAGTAATTTTCAAAATTCCATAATAGGTGCCCTTTAATTAATTCACTGTACTGCCCATTATTAAACAATAGATGGCGCAGTTGAGATGAATGATGGCTGTAGCTCATTCAGAAGTAGATTCATGACATATTGTTAGGGCTGGACAGTAAACATATCTTTGGGAGTTCTATTTTTCAGCTAATGTCCAGCATAGTCCAATAAATCTAGAATTGTCTCCTTGTAAACAAAATATTGATTTTAATTTACTATTATTGTGTAGACGTTATTCAGGGTTTGTTCTTCCAGTAAATAATTTGTTTAAAACACAATGAATCCAACCAAAATCAAACAGTTGGCAAATAAACATTCTGAGCTAATAACACATTTACTGGTAAAAGAAACTGCATGAATCAGAAATATGTAATCACTGAATTTCATCAGCAATTTGACAAGTATACCTTATTGTCAATCTGTTACCCTGTTTGGTTAAGGATTAGCTTGTGCGACCCAACAAGAGTCATCTAAAATCAAACGACTGAAACAATTACTATCATCATGATCTGAAGCAACAATTGCTTTAATCAATCACAGATCTTTATCTTGTTCCTTTTTTGTCTGTGTTTTCCTCTGTTTAAACCAAACACGTGATGCACATTCTTGAACTCTGGAGCAATTTAGTGATGATCTGTGCATTCTATATCATGATGGAGCAACATGTCACAAGGCAAGAGTGATAATGATGTGGCTCGGAGATCATTGCATTTCAATTTTGGATCCATGGACCGTGGCAGGCAACTCCCCAGATCTTTATCCCATAGAAAACCTGTGGTCAATCCTCAAAAAAATCTATCATAAACTGTGGTATTGAACTGTGAGCACTAATTAGGCATTTATCAATATTGTTCACATCCTCATTTTATTTTAAATTTAGCAATGCAGAAGATTCATCAACATTCATATATTTTATGCAGATTATTATTATTTTATGCAGATGCATTTTGAATCAAGTTTCCAGGACCAGAATGTAGTAGCGTACAGTGGCCAGCTGGAGGAGTGGTGCACATTTATTCGGCAACCCTGTTTGTCTGGCGATGGGTCTGCTACATGAATGAATGAACAAGCAGTGTGTTTAGGACCATGGGGGAAGGGTGTGTGTGTGTGAGCGTCCGCCGCAGCCCTGCCCAGCCTATTCTTTCCCCTGACGTCCTTCCTTGATGCCAGTGTCACACGCCGCTGGGGATGAACATTTTACAGCGACTGTACAGTTTTTATCTTCGGGAACATTGACATTCCCTGCCTCTTCGAAAAGGATATTGTTCAGTGGTATTTGTTTGGACGGGAGTGTGCTAATAGATTGTATTTCGTATTGTAGGATATCCGCTGTTGTTTATTTATTAATATATTGTTTTCCTGGAAATGTACACAGATGACTCTTTGAAGGGGACGCTGCGTCCGTGGGAGTGGTTTATTTTCTCTGGACAAGCCAGACTTATTGAAAAAAATGTTTTTCCCTGTTTAATGCAGCGGTAGCTAATTTTTTCTTTTCCTCTTCTGTTCTGCTTTTGTTTTCTTTCTGTCTGTCTCGTGGTCTACAATCGTTGACGGCGTATTCTTGCGGATTCAACATAGGCTACATTTCTGTAAAACAGACACTGTATGGACTGTTGGATGGAACATTTTCGTTTAGCTAAGTACAAAATGATCTATTGTTCCGGCTAGCCAAACCTCCACAGACATGAGCATCATATAGCTTTTTATTTATGTATTTATTTTATCTTTGTTCACATCGCATCGGTATTGCGTATAAAACCAAGTAAACTTGACCAAAAATGAGGATTGTTTAAGGGAAACGCTGTATTGGTGGTCGGTGAGGGCAGCGATAGCCTCGCGATACTGGCTCGGCTACGGGCTGCTTCTCCTGTCTGTGCTGATTCAATTAGCAACTGTACACGGACCGCTGAATTAAACCCAGTATTGCTGTAAGCTGAAGCTCCAGGGACGATGTCCTCACGCGCAGCGCTGCAGCCTGGGAACGAAAGGAATGCAGATCACGTAAGTTAAAAGCTTTCTTACGTCATTTGATTAGAACGTTTGTCGTCAAAATTAGAAATGGGAAGTGAGACTCGTTTATGCGAATCGGTTCTTTCAAAACAGTTTGCTTCAAAGAAATGGTTCAAAATAACATTTATCAGTTACTCCTTTACGTCATCACATTATTGCAACGTTCTTCAATGACATATTATTAAGTGTGGTGTTTAGTAACATATTGCTGTTTATTACGTTTTTTTCCTATTCGTTTTTAACAACAATGGTGTGTGTTGTAATTTCACGTGTTCGGTTGTTACAGCCGGTTCAGCTCATAAAGAGTCGAAAACGAAATAGGCCTATAATTTGTATTGAGGTTAAACAATTAATTTACATTTTTGACAAAAAATTATGTTTTGCTTTATGTGTGGATAAAACTGCCATGCAGTCATACTTTTGTGACATAAAGAAGCATAACAGGTAATGTCCATAAGTGATATTTATGTTATTTGGCTAATAAAGTATCTTTATTTGACCCTTTGTCAAATCATCGGCTCACTCCAAATGCTCTTATCAACCATCAACAGTTCTCAGTTCGTAATATGAGTCAGACAGGACCGAAAAAGAGTAGTTGGTTCTCAAGAATCGCGCTAACAATTCATAAACTAATTAAGTAGGACCGATTTTCCGAACCAGTTCAGTCGATTCATTGAAAATATTCGAGTCTACAGAAAGACTCGTTAATCGCTACTCAAGAGCACTGGCATAAAGCCAGAAGTGATCACGGAGCTTAGCTGTAGTTAGTTGTGTTTGTGGCTGTTTGTGTCTCAATTATTTCATAAACTAGGAGTTGCATTGACTAAAACATGAATTTTAAAATTAACAACGTCCTGCCACTCCCTGAAAACACTGTCACAAACATATTGACACTATTGAGGGTATATCTACAATGTTTTTATTTTTTAGATCACGGAGAAAGGGACTCTTTCACAGACCTTCTATTGGGTTTAATTTGTAGAAGATTCATTTGCAACCTATTAGGCCTATTCATGTCCTGGTGCAAAATGGTACTTGTACGTGATGCAAAGTAAACCCACTTGTTTTCAGAGACTGAGCTATGTATCGATAAACAGGCCTATAAAAACCATCAACATTCAGATTAGTGCTCGAACAATGGGCAGTTTTATTTCATTTTACTGTTTCCCTTCCCGAGTCTGGAATATTTGGTGACATCTTTGTGCATTTGCCAAAATGGAATAACATTTATAGTATTTTTGTTTTTATTTTAATTGAAAGCTTAAAAAGTTGCCTTTTGGTTTATGATGTGCATATGCATATGTGAACAGGTTCCCGGCATTTTATTACAACATTCTTAACACACAGAGCATGTCAAAACAACACAAAGGTAGCAAGGCTATCAATACCTTAAGCGCACCGTTTATAAAATTGAAATTTGTGGCTTTTGTCCACTTGCAAACTTGTAAACCAGTTTATTTGATTAAAAAGTAGTCCAATTGACTCGTGCATTATACATGTTTAAGTCTTTAAAATTAGATGGCATATAGCTTTTGAAGTGAGTCATTGATGTCAGAATTTTATTTTATTTGGTTCCTTCCATAAGATATGTTTCTGGAATTTGTTTTCATAATGTGGCAAACAGCAACAAGTATTTAGCCTATCTGTGGCCAATCATGTAGACTGTTGCAAATATGGCTTTCACACATTTTGTAAGAACTGCTTCTCTATTTCCTCCTCAAACTGTCCCATAACTTGTACTCTGTGTACTTATTGTTATCAAAGCTCTTTATAAGTGGGATTTTATGTCAGGTGTCCATTTACCTGGCTTGGGTATTAAACAGTTCTTTAGGAGATGTAAAATACATCTTCTGTCCACATTGTTACATCACATTTCAGAATTTGATTGCTTTGGAGGAAGTTGATTATTATATGTTATGCAAAATCTATTAACACACAAAGGGATCCCTAATTAGCGACTTAGTGGAGATGGTCATAGACTGAAAAATAAAGAAGCATACATAAAGAAAAAGGAGTGGTTGGATACATGAATGATTGAAGATAATTGAAAAGGTTGCATATTTTGCTTCAGTTATCCAACACCTCTGCCAGCACAGACACAACAGTGTGGCATGTCACACAGAGGCACTGCGAGACCTTAATGAGAGTTGATGTGAAGGGATGAGAAAGCGAGCAAAGCAAACAATAGGAAATGTGTCTACCTATCTGGGAGGTTATTAAAACTCTCTTTCTAGCCATTAAGCAAGAGCGGAACGATCATGTCAAAAAATAGAGCCTTGCAAGTGAATCCACGGATTCCATTTAGGGCAGAGAAACATCATGTTGTCTGTCAAATACAAGTTGTGTGAGGACTCAGTCAAGAAGGAAGCCCAGAAAGTTCAGTACATCCAAGGGCATATGTGAAAATGAATTCATGTTCATTTGCAAGGTCAAATTTTTTCTATAATTGCAGCCATCTTGATAACCATCACATTGTAACAGCTTATTCAAAGAAAATGGAATGGGTGGAAAATAAGATGTTAGAATTGCATCCTTTTGTTCGACTTGATCTAGACTCTGTAAATTCGTGCAAATGTTGATGATTTTGATAATGTGTTGAAGCTTGCAGCTTTCACAGAGGAGCAGACACTTTTAATGATGTCTAAATCAGATAAAAATCTCTGATTTGAAATGATAATTATTCATGTACTGTGTGGACGTTTAACTTATGGTGAAGTGTCGAAACATCAAAAGAGGAAACTGATTGGTAATGTAAGTGCGTAATTGTTCACGCATTCGACTTCCTCATTGCTGATCTGTTACGTGTTTTTACACTCTTAACACATAATTTACAAATACATATTTTCAGTGTTTAGAGATTTTCCCCTCCCAGTCACAGTGAGGTAATCTGGAAATTATTCTGTACATAAGAGCTAATGATATGATGAGAATATGATTCCTAAAATTCTGGATGATTCTGATAAGCTGATAAATGGAATTCTACTGCATTGTACTATTTTGTCGAAATAAATTTAAATAAAAACTTTAACAATGACCGATTCAGATAATAAAAAAATCTCTAATATTGGCTGATAACTGATGTACTGATATATTGTGCATCCCTAGTAAAAGTGCAGTCACATCTGCAAATCTCCTTTGTTTGAAAGTGACTTATACTAATAAATGGACAGTGGACTTTTTTTGCCCATGAAATTTCGCTAATGTGACCGCACCTTAATATGAATAACAATTGATATGTGATAGTAACAATTTGATTGTTTTAATGAACAATGAAATGGAGTAATGGCGTGGTAATGGAGTAATGGGGTGGTGATGGCGCAATGGATAAGACACATGCCTTTGGTGTTAGAGACCCGGGTTCGAATCCACTGTGAGACACCAATGTGTCCCTGAGCAAGACACTTAACCCCTAGTTGCTTCAGAGGCATGCGACCTCTGACAAATATAGCAATTGTAAGTCGCTTTTGATAAAACGTCAGCTGAATGTAAATGTAATGCAAACTATATTGCACCCGGCAACAAACCAACAGTTTGTGTCTCTTATTTCCCTTTTATAGAATTCTTAAAGGGACAGCAGCAACAAACAGCTTGTTTAAATCTAAAGAGAGGAGGGAAATGGTTGTTAAAGTCTAATAATTAATTTAAATTATGACCCCTTCAAGAGAAACAGTAACACACTATCACACCCTTTAAAAGATGGTTGTAACTGGACATTATACCTCCACTTTCGGCCAAAAGAAATTCACTAAGAGGATTGTTTTTTCATTGTTCTTCAGTAAAGCAGGAAAGCTGATCCAATGTAAAGTTCAGATAGGCAGGGGTACCACACGCCTGGTGGCTTTTTTTGAGGAACTAGTGAAACCTAGGCCTAGACATTCATGTTCTGAATAAAGAGGTTATTGTATCTGCTGTGAAGAAAGCAAAGAAACTGAGGTTGAAGGCGCATCTTTTATAAAGAGCATTTGCTTCTTGGTTGGTCTAGTCTGTGGCATGTCTTGTTCATAGCACTACTAGTTTGTTGTTTTAATGTTACTGTGGTAAATATCCAGTGTCTTCAAGTCAGCCTAAATTAATAGATTATGTTGTCCACCACAATGCAGTTATCATTTGGTTTGGCCAGCTACTACAAGTAAACCTGTTTATCTAGTCGAAACTTTAACTCTGAGCATGTTTTTGAATCAAGAGGGTGTTGTTTAGAGAATGAGCGACAATCAGCATGTTTTTTTGTGCTAGTCATTGTGGAAGTATTGAGGCACCCCCTGTTTCGTTGCCAAGCCAATAGTTGCTCTTGACAACTGATATTGATGTTGTCTTCTTGTGTATTTGGCTAATGTGTGTGCGGGCACATGAGGGGGTTATGTTACTAGTTGATGGGGAGGGGGGTTGCGGAGTGCGGTTAGCAGATGGGCCTCAGCTGGGTCTTTTTGTTTGGCTCTCTCTTCTGATGCCAAGGTGAGACTTTTGCTCTGTAGTCATAAGGATTGCTGCCTGTCTGTGACTGCTACACCATTAGTTATTCAGATGTTGCACTTATGGGAGAGACACTCACTTAAGTGTAACAAGTAGCATAGGGGCTAATAGCATTTCACTCACAAGGCCCGAGTCGGTGTTGAGGCAGTGTCTTAGAATTTGGTATTCTGCTGAATGTTCATTTAAATTTATGAATCTCCAATAACCATGTGAATTATCCATGTTTAAACTTAACCAAGGACCGTCATTCAGTTAAACATTTTATGTGTTTAATTAAATGCTATTCTGATGCTGAATAATGTATCACAGTAAATTGCCAAGGTGGGATATTATTGATACAGATTTACAGATTCAATTTTATTTTGATTCACAAGCTCTTGATTTGATTAACTCACAATAACTATGTAAATTATCCTTGTTAACAGGAATCTTTTAAAAGTAGGACTGGAGTTCACTTAAAAATGTGATCATATTCATTTGCATGATATGCTGAATAATTAATCACAATTAATTGCCAGGAATGGATGTTGAAACAGATTTCCATATTCAATTTGATTCTGATTCACAAGCTCTTGATTCAATTAACTCATAACCATGTGAATTATCCTTGTTAAAATTAATCTTTCAAAGTGGGACTGTCTTTCAGCTAAAATGTTATCAAAACTAATTGCATGATATGCTGGATTATTAATTACAGTTATTATGCAGGGCGGGGTACTGATGCAGATTTCCAGAATCAAATTGATTCTGATTCATAAACTCTAATGTCCATTTTTCTTGTGAGGAAATTCTTTCTCTGCTAATGCTGCAAATCATGTCAGGAATAGGGCTACACTGGTACGTAGTATGTTCGTTTTTGCATGCAGCCTGTTAATATTGTGGCAGATAAGCAAATCTTTGAGCAGACATTACAAAAAGTGGCTTTAGAAGGCAATATATTGTTTGTTTATGTCAGTGAACATAAGCCTATAAAGACTGAACAAACCAATAAATCCTTTTACACTGAACCTGTTTAAGAAGCCTAAAGCTTTGTTGCAAGCATTTATTCTGGAAGCCACATCAGAAAACTGTTACAAAAGGAAAGCAAAACATCTATCCAAGACAGGAAACCATGCACGTTTGAGTTTTGGCTGGGTTCTTCACACCTGGCTCAAGCGTACACCTGTTTCCCCACAAACTTTTATCTAACATCAGCACAATATTGCATAGTGATGTTGTAAACAACTAAAACTCATTGTTGTGCATTAAAATCAAGGAAACGCTCTGAAAGAAATCAGCACAGAGGAAGCTGCAAGGCCAAATGCAAAGCTTCACAGGGCAAGGCAGGGCAGGACATAGACCCCTGTAAATGGATTTTTGGAGTAAGTCATAAGATGCAATAGCAGGATGTGTGTCTGGATGGACTGACCCTGACCCATCTCTACCCCCTTCACATGTGCTTCTATCCTACCACGAGCAGGATGCAGGCTAGATAGGCGGTCTATTGTCTCAGTCTGGGGTGGGACTCTAGAATCATGTTATTATATGGAATTATGACTTGGGCACTGCATAGTCCTACCAGGTACCCATCAATACATATTTTTATATCAGCAGTTATAATTAAAGAGATAGTTCACCCAAAAATGAAAATTTACATTTTTGAGTGAACCAACCCTTTCAGCTCCTGCATGTCGTTGAACTATAGACTTCATCTCTAAATGTACATGATACATGCATAATTGAATATTTGAAAGATTAAAGAAGAGTCACCTCTGTGTTTCGTAGCAAAAGCCCAATGTATTATTTAGTGTTGCTTGCTGACATTTTGCGTTCAAAATCCAGTAATTTCGATAGGAATCCATACAATTGGAATTTGAAGATTTCATTTGTGTTCAAGTTGGTCATGAGAATTCACTCTGTTGAAATCTGCTTGGTTTGAAAGTGACTTTTGTGTGAGGAGTGCTTTATGCATTGCTACACTATTGACTGTGAATAATAGATTTTTTGCCCACAAAATTTTGCCAACATGACCACACCTTAAATAAATTTTTTGCAAAAATCAGACTGGTATGACTTTGAGTGCAATAAAGCGTTTACATGACTTTATTAAGATGTAGATCAAACTTTTAAAGTGCATGTAAACACTAAGTGGGAGGAAACTGAATATTTAAATGCATCAACATTTATTATTCTCTATAGCAAGGTGCTTTCTTCCCCCATTCTAAACCATCTATTTCAGTGACATATTGCTTTCATTGAGAAACCCTCTTCCTCTACACCCTGCCCCCACCTTCTCATATAAATTGCAAGGGCAATCAGACAGAGAGCAGCAGTGGAACAATCAATGTGTGTGGCTTGGACAGGGTGGGGCAGTCGGCGGTGGTGGAGGAGGATGGGTGGGTGACAGGCGATGAGGTCTATGTCAGCATGAAATGAAATAGCCAAACTGTTGGGAATAGGGGGTGTGGGTATGTAGAGTTACTAAAAGAGCCTTATGGGTGTGAAAAGATGTTCCCATCTCTAAAATCACCACCACCTTTCCTGAAGCTCAAACAGTAGATTGTTGGCGCTTGCAACGCCAAGATCGTGGGTTCATCCCAGGGAAAGCAAGAATTGATCATGTAAATGTGTACCTTGAAATGCGTTGTAAGTCGCTTTGGATAAAAGCGTCTGCCAAATGCATAAATGTAAAATTTGAGTTCATGAGACTATAAAATATATCTCCTCATAAAGATGTACTATATGTAATATTCTTACACTCTAGATATATAAGGTACAAGCAATAAATCAAGATATTTTTGTCAGAATTCAAGAATAAGATGCAGTCTGTATTTGTTTTTTGATTATTCTGTACCCACATAAAATGTCCTGCTGAGAATGCTACATGCGTCACATCGCATAAAGGTGCGAGTGCAGTTTAGTGTCGCAATGCATTCCTGGATAGATTAGATTTAAGACTTAAGATCTTGGAACTGCCAGACGTGAAACATGTCAGCAATGTATAGCAAATCAGAGATTAGCTTTTCTTGGAGAAACCACAAAAACTTAAGTATGTTTAGATGTGAAAAAGTGTTATTTTTAGTGTATACACTAAATTTTGAGTTTCATTTTTAGTCATTTTGTTTTGTGCTTTATTTTATATTTCTGTTTTTATTTATTTTTACTTGAGTTTTAAGTTCTAGTACTTTCATTTCAGTTATTTGAAAATAATAAGGTTTAGGTTTTTCAGCTAATATTATATTTTTTTAATTTCAGCTTTATTTCAATTAACAAAAACTATAACAGCACTGTTAAGTGTACCCATCTAAATCATTTTCTCACCTCTTTTTGATCCAGACATTTATGATATTCTTTATTCTGTGGAACACACACAAAAAATATATTTTGAATTGTGTCTCAATGTTTTTTTTTTTTTTTTCATACAAGGAAAGTCAATGAGGTCCAATATTTTAATATTGCGTGGACAAAAAACTTTCTTCAAAATATCTTTTTATGTTCCAAAGTCATAAAGGTTTGGAACGACATGAGGGTGTGTAAATGATGACAGATTATTCATTTTTGGGTGAACTTCTTGAAGCTGAATTTAATTACATTTTGCAAGATTATGTATTCATTTGCTGAATATTATACACTGAAATATCATTGCCTTTTATTGAGCTTGGTCATCATGAGTAACGTTTTCTCTTTAACCCCCAGCATGCCTCTCTCTCAGCCAGTCGTTCAGAGAAGGGCTCGGGATGGTCGAGTCGCTCACTCGGAGCTCGTTGCCGGAATTCCATCGCCTCCTGCTCGGACGAACTGCCACACATCGGCAACTACCGGCTGCTCAAGACCATCGGCAAGGGCAATTTCGCCAAAGTGAAGTTGGCACGCCATATTTTGACCGGCAAGGAGGTAAGATGTATATTAATGTGGGGAATTAAATGAATAAAGATTCTCAAGGCTCCTCTGATTGACTCTTAGGTAAAACTTCTGTTTCTACTTTGTGACCAGACTGGTCTCTGCTGTACTTTTTGAGCCAGATGACATGTGAAAAATGTATATGAAAAAAACTTTTACATTTGCTCATCTGGTTTGTCACACTTTGACCAAAAGCAATTATGGTTGCTGAGCAACCTACTGAGGTGTGTGCAGTTAGCATCATTTAACAGGTGATTGCCCCTTTTATATGCAGTTTAGTTGTCGAGTCAATATGTCAGCTGCATTCTGATGATTTTTAACTTTGTGTCTTCTCAGGTTGCAATAAAAATTATTGACAAAACCCAACTCAACCCTACAAGCCTTCAGAAGGTAGGAACTAGGTCATAACCGCTGCACTCTTGTAAGCTTGTGATCCTAATTATGTCTTTGCGCGCTAATGTTTATCTGCACTCAGTGCATGAGGCATAAGGTCATATCGAGAAGCTTGTTTTGGTCAAATTGTATTTGATTAGACAGTGTTTAGCAGTGGTCAGTAAAAATGTGTAAACTTTGACCCCATGGCTTTGATTTGCCACCATTGTTCTCTGAGGTGGACTATGGTCTAATGCTGTTGTAATATATCTGGAGCTGTCTGAGCACTTTATCTGTGTGAAATCTGAAAAATACAACAGTGAGCTGTTTTTGTCCTTGGTTTAGTTTGCAGCTAAATGCATTAATTCACTGGAAAGTGGCAGGAAAGATAAGATAAGCAAGTCAAATAAGAGAAAGCTGTTGAATTTGATGGAGCTAAGTTGTTTCTTTATAGGCATGTTATCATTATTTTGCACTTTTTGTTTTTAGCTGATTTGTCTTTGTGAAGATAATACAATCTCTACATTTAAATATTACATCAGTTTGTGTATTTGAAGTTTATGTACTTAAAACGCTAAAAAAAAATTAATTAGGTTTCTAACCTTATCTTTATTATTTGTTTAATGTTGTCATCACATGAATCATGATTAGGGTTTGTCCATCTTAGTGCAACATATTCCTAGCTGTTATGCATATGGCTTGATGACTAGGGAATGTTGTGTTTGTGTGAGAGAGTCTGTGTGTTAAATGTGTCCTTTAAATGTGAGAAGTATGGTGTGCTGCTTCATTCTGAAGTTTTGTGATTTCTAACACAGCATTTCAGTCCTATAGATTAATATTGGCGCTAAGCTCTGAAAGTTCTTCCAGAATATCCAAGTGTAATGCGTTACTAATGACTGTCAAGAAGATTAATAATGGATCAGCAAGTTTTAGTTAAGATGATGTGATGGCACACTTAAAATAAGAGTTATATTTGTTAGTAACAGTTTATCTGTGATGTCTTAGTGAGTGATGTTATGTGGTCAACTCAAAACCAAAAGCAAATGATGGGTCAGAGCAGAGGCGTTGTGTACAATAGTATATTGTACTATGTGGGGCTAAAGGTGTCTGTGGTCTCTGCAGGGATGTATTTGACACTGCAGCAGAAATGCAGGCCATCAGCATTATACTAGCCTAGGTGACACTTCTGAGTAGAATCTTTCTTTCCTTCCTTCTTTGTTCTCTCACTCACATGGTATCATTCCTAACCTTCATTCAACTGTCAACTTCCTTCTTCATCTAAACTACCAACTACGAATTCCCATGATAAACAAAGACAGATGTGAATGAATTTCTCTCAAATTATAAACACACACACACACACACACACACACACACACACTTCAGTGTCGCGATCATCATTCTTCTGAAATCATTTTAATATGCTGATTTGCTGTAGAAACTGATTCATTTTTTCAGGCTTCGCTGATGAATGGCAAGTTCAAAAGAACAGCATTTATTTAAAATATAAATCTTTTATAAAATTATCATTGTATTTTCTGTGCAAGTTCTGTACATTGTATTTTCTTGCTGAAGTATTAAAAAACATTATTTTCTTTTTTCTTTTAAAACCTCTGACGACACTTTTGAATGGTAGCACACACACACACACACTCACACACAAACGTGTGTGTGTGTGTGTGTGTGTGTGTGTGTGTGTGTGTGTGTGTGTGTGTGTGTGTGTGTGTGTGTGTGTGTGTGTGTGTGTGTGTGTGTGTGTGTGTGTGTGTGTGTGTGTGTGTGTGTGTGTGTGTGTGTGTGTGTGTGTGTGTGTGTGTAAAAATGAAGCCTTCACCTTGACATCATAAACTATGACACATGGTGATGATAAACAAGCTTTTAGATGTAATCAAATACTGAAGATCGCAGACCAAATCTAAAAATGGTTTTCTTGATGTTTATGCTGGTTACGGCCCTGCTCCTGTGTCATGTTTAGTGCAGATCAAGAAGTTTTGTTAGTCTGATGTGGCCACAGCACTGAAGATACGCCAGCAGGCTCTTTCTTCTCTTCTTCTCCAATCTCCTCTGTTTAATCCTGTTCAGAGATGGAGGGGGGCAGAGCACAATCAGCTGACCGTGAACTTTCCCAGCAGCTGGATTTCAGAAGGGCTGGGTTTATCAACCTGTGTGTGAGTGTGTGAGAGAGAGGGTTGGGGGCTTGATGTAAAGGTTTGGATCCCCATCATAAGAGCACAGTGTTACTTTAATAAATAAAAAAAAACTTCAGGGTGGGTGACGGAGTTGGACCGTGGGTGAAGAAGGGTAGAGGGGGTTGGGTGTCCCTTATTCAAGTCTCTTGCAGCCAGGAGCGCTGTTCCAGACATAAGAACAATGGGGGCAACTGAACCAGGAGGGGGTGGAGGACTCCAGAGGGGCCATAGCACAGGAGCAGAGATCCTGAGCAAGCAAGCTTGCATACAAGAGAAGTGAGGAGTGTCTATAACATGATATCAGAAAGGGAAAAGGCCCTGATTTAACATGGTTTGTTTGGCACCTTTGAATGTGTTCTTATAGTGTTGTTGTTATATCATTTTAGCGCATTATGCAGTCTTGAAATGGTGGAAATGTACTGATTTATGACTATTATTGTTTCGAGAATGAATCATGAATTATTAATTATGTAGATCACATTAATGTCACTTAAGATATTTAAAAAAATGTTTTTGTCTATATTTTTGTAAAGATATCTTCATTTGTCTAAATATCTCTTTAGAGAAAGTCAGTTTACATCTTTCTGGATGATTGTGACTCAGTCCCACAAAAGCTATAATTATTAGTAACTTGAATGTCCTAAAAAAATTTCAGTTTAGTGCATATTATCTATGTATGCAGTCATTATAATTGTTAAATCACCGATGAGAGCAGTTGCTGGAAAAGCACTAACAGGCAGAGCAAGATATATGGTACGCCAAAAAGAGAAGAAGATGAAGTAAACTTGACATTTATGAGTCACACTGGGGATGCATCACCGCCTAACACTTCAAGATTATTTCATATCAACTCCAAATACTCATGGATTACTTATGTAAGCTCCGTCAATTATGAGATTATCACTATTTCTGGCACTGTAGGGCATTGTGTGTTGTATGTATCTAGGACAGTGGTTCCCAACCCTGGGTGTGGAGTATGTCTTACTAATCAAACACACCTGATTCAACTCATCAGCTCTTAGGAAAGACTCAAAGACCTCAGATTGGTGTATTAAATAATAGAGACATCGGCTGCGTCCGAAAATTTCGGCAGCTGACTTGTTGCCTTGCTGGCTTATCAGGCAATGACTTTGTAGGCAGCGTTTCCACATAAAGGTATCTCACAAAACTGATTTCAGACAGACTTAATGATTACAGCAAAATAGAGCAAGCTTTGGTGATAACTAAACAAATATTTTATTTCTATAATAGTAATTTCTCGCTAGAAGTGACATCAGAAGTGGAAACCATTGGTCAAAAGCTTACATTTACACACAAACTGAACACAAACCAAACCGCGTCTTTCAGACATCTAATTTTTTTTTTTTTAGCTCATCTGTCACAGAATGGGAAGCACAGGATTGTGGGAAATCAAAGGCAATGAAGGATACATGTATGCTGCCTTCAAAAATCGATTAGATGAAGGTATAACACACCAAGCCGGTCGCCCATCTGGAAGTGTAAGGCCATTTTTGAGCGTCGTCGGCTTAGTTTTTTTGGTGCGTTCCGCACAGTTGGCTCTAGTCAGATGCCGTCTGAGTTTTAAGGGCCAATTCAGCATGTTGAATCCACTTTGGGCCATCGGTGAGAGAGAGCTCTGATTGGCTGTTCAGCTTACCAAATGAGAGAGTGCACGAGAACAAAAGCGAAAGTGTTGAAAATGTCCTTTCAGTGTGTTCAAGTGCAGGTTTTTGGCCTAGACGCAGCGGAGAAGAGGCAACAACACAGCTTTCGTCGCCGCCAGCTCTTTGGCGTCGGCTTGGTGTGTCCCAGGCTTTAGGAGACAGGAAGTGAAGATAACATTGGATTCAGACATAGCCATCAATGTCCAGTCTTGTACAATTGTATGTGCAATATGCAAGTGTGGGGTCAGGTTTTTTTTTGTTTTTTTTAATGTATTATGTAGAAATACTTTCTATGCATCTAAGAATCCAGAAAAATGTATCTCAGTTTTGACAAAAATGCTGTACAACTGTTCTCAGCATTGATAATTATAAATGTTTCTTGGGCACCAAATCAGCATATTAGAATGATTTCTGAAGGATCATGTGACACTGAAGACGGGAGTAATGATGCTGAAAATGCAACTTTACGTCCCAGGAATACGTAAGTAACACCTTAAAATAGATAAAAATAGAATTAAAATAATAAAATACAAAACAGATATTTTAAATTGTAACAATTTACAATATTGCTATTTTGACTATATTTTAATCAAATAAATGCATCCTTAGTGATCATGAGACTTTAAAAAAATGAAATATGCAATAAATCTCCAGATCTGAAAGAGCACTGAGCAATAAAATATTCCTTTGGGACGTGCCCCCTCACTTCGAGCAGGCATGAGGCTTCTGGGTAAGCCAAAGCTTTTTTACCTCTGGCACTTCCTGTCCTGATGCCTGATGTCCTGATTTTGTAATTTTTATTAGCTTTTTTGTAAATATGTCTGTATAGTTTTTATTCATTTGTGTTTTATTTGTTTCAGTTTATTTACTTTTAGTTATTTCAGTACCTTAAGTTAAACTAAACGAAAATGAGAAATGTTGCTTTGGCAACTATCTGAAATAAAATAAGTTGAAGTTTTTTATATTATATAATAACACTGTTCCAAACCTGGTAGTAACAATATTTTCTGGGCCCCAATGTTCTAAGTATCTTATGTTCCACATAAGAAATAGTCATACAGGTTTGAACGACATGAGAATGAGAAAATGATAATGACGGAATTAAAAATTTGGGGTAAATTATCCCTTTAATAATTGTAGAATTGCGCAACAGTGATCAGAGGCAAAAGATAATTCACATGCTAGTAATCATTGTTATAGCTATTATTTGATGTCAGAAGTGTTGCCTGGGCGTTTTTGTTCTCTTGCTCAGACAAGCAAAAATGTCAAGCCTCCGATTTGCATATTTCACCCCCTCTCCGTGTAGCAGTTGGAGATGGTGTGGAAGGAGAACGGCCTAGACACAACCAGACACACATGAAAAGTGATTCCGAGTGGGATGTGGATGGCTGTTATGTGCTTATATCTGACTGATATGCTTGATAAGGGCAAAATTAGATTATCAGACACTTTAAGTGATATGATTAATGAAGAAATATGCCTAATACTGAAGGTTTGCCTCAGTGTAAAGTGTCACACCTTGTCTTAACACCAGATGTGATGCGATTTAAAGCTATCTCTTCCATGTAAATCTGTGTTTTTGTACATGACAAGCAACCAGAGCCTGGAAATGATCTTAGCCTTGTTTCTACTTCTCCAAAAAGTCCAAAAATCCTTCTCCACATCAGATCTGCCTCAATATTGCTACCAAGGGATAGAATCTGTTCTATTTTGTTCTTGTTTGATCACCTTCATTGTGACGTTTTTTCAATTTGCAACTTCAATTTCATGCAGACTCTAACCCTTCTGATTGGCTGTGTAACCATATTTAACATTTTTAACTTTTTTTTTTTCATTATAAAAACTTTTTCATTATGACTTTGTTTGTTTTGTCTCAAGATGCACACCAGTAATGTTTTTTTCTAAGGCACATTTATAAAAGGTCCCAATTGAACGAAGGCCTAATCCTGGCTTAATCTAAGCCCTGTCTGTGAAACCAGGCCTAAATGTTTGGGCTTGATCTCTTACATTTTTCTGTGTTTTCGGCACGAATTCTCACTGTAAGCCCTCCCATGTATATTGTGATTATTTTTGCCTGTGCATTTTTATAAGCATGATAACTGAATGTACAGTTATGGTGTTCACTCTTTGCATCTGTAAATGCTGCTCAATCAGGCTCCCAGCACAAGGCCTGGATTAACTGGTGGGAAGCCTGCATTGGGATCAAGGTGAGGTGGTCCTGCGCAAACAACGATCTGGGCTCGACAAATGTTTGCGTCCAGCACCACCAACATGATCTCGTTCACCCACAATGCCATCCAGAGGGAAACCGAGAAAGGCAAATTCATCTCTGTAAAAGAAGAATAAAAGGAAGGAGATCAAATCAGGGTTCGATTACCGCTGTCTGGAAGTCAGCAACTTGAAAAATGGACAGTAGAAACAGGAGAGAAGGGTAGATAAAGAGCAGTATGTGCAGAGGCAGGTTTTCCATCAGGTGCTGAGGGAGTGTTGTCTGACTTAGGGGGTTAGATAAGTCCCTGCTTAAATACCAGGTCACCATAGCAACAGTGACGTGAGGCCAAAGCCTAGGAAATGAACCAGGAAGTCCTGTCTTTGAGGAAAAGCAAGAGAGAAGCATGAGGAAAGAGAGTGAGGGAGGGGCTGGATTATCTGATGGTTATCTTTAGGGCTCAGGTGAACAGCTGATGTGCAATTCAATTAGAGCCGCTCTCAAGGGGACGTTTGTGTACGTGTGTGTGAGCCGGGTGACGTTTGATATCTCAGGATACCCCTGATGTCATGTGATCATTCAGCTTGAATGACTGCTCATAAAAGTAAAAGAAATACACTTTCACATTCCAAATTGAAAATACAAGGTCACTTGTGCACGTTGCAAAAAAAGCACATTCTTAATGTGCCTCTTTGTCTTTTTTACAGAGAGCAATGTAAAAAAAAAGTGTTAATCTGTAGAACAATATAAATGTACAACATGTGGTTTGGGGTCAATATTATTTTTATTTATTTATTTATATATATACGAAATTAAAACTATTATTCAGTAAGGATGCATTAAAATGGACCAAAAATCACATTAAAGACTTTTACATTGTTACAATATTTGTATTATCTTTTTAACTTTTTATCCATGAAAGAATCCTGAAAAAAATGTCATGGATTCCACAAATATTAAGCAGCACATCTGTTAATAATGATTCTTCTTGAGCGGCAAATAGTGATAATTAAAATTGTCCCTTTTTTATTGACTTAATGTACTGTCTCTGGTCTTATTGTGATCGATTCACCAATGCATGCAATTAAAAACAGTTATTTAACAGTTATGTTGATATTTTGTTCTATAAAACAAAACAAACATCTGAATTTTTACAGTGCTGATCAGCTGGTTCATGGGATGTATTGAACTTTTAATGCACTTGTAAAACAGAGGCACACTGGAGTTGATTCGAGACGAATAACCTGTGCATTTAATGATGTAACAGCTCTGTTTTGTTTCAGCACTCAGTCTCTGTAACAGAAGGGACGAGAAAGTGGATTCGATTTCCTTTCTGTATACGGTGATTGTGCAACTAGCTCAGAGACTTTTGCATTAGCAGGGTCATTATGTAACCTGTCTGCCTTGATCAGTTCAATTCACATTTGAGAGCATCTGTGTTTGTGTGTACCAGCCGTACATGCATAAAACAAACCTACTGTTGGTGTGTCCCACCAGAACCGTGTTAGCTATAGTACCTCAAGCGAAGTGCTTGACGACTTAAAGATCGAATTGATCATGATCTGTCCAATTCATGTTGTCAACCCTTAAAAGTATATTTTTAGTACTGCTGCATCTAAAAACGAGTCCTTCTTGCTTTTGACACCATGTTTAGATCTTTTATCTCTTTGACTTTACCGAACAGGCCTCATGTTTCTCGTAATACTTGGCAATTCGATCATAATGTTATCTGGAGTGTGTCTGATGTATAAAGGGCAAACCTGCTCCTCTACCGGTTTTGTTAGAACAAATTATGCCCAAAGGTAAATGTATGTGCATCGAGAAGCAAAACAAAACTCCTCGGGGGCCGTCAGCATGCAGACAGTATAAATCTAGAGAGAACTTCACTGGAATTCCTTCCTGCTCTTTAAAGCAGCCAAATATAAAGCCGTATGAGGTCGTTTGTCTTGAAAAGGCCTTTCAGGAGAGACAGAAATACGAACGTTTTGGAATATAAGCCAGCAAAAAAAGCCTTCATCAATCTCAAACTCTGCTAGCAATCAAGAAATGTAGGTAATCATTAGCTCTTTTCCAAAAACTACTGAGCTGCCTCGTTGCCTACTGCCTACTTGGGCAGCTGCCTTGACTGATTTGGAGTGGTCTACAATACATAGAGGTAACAGGTGAGGTGTCATTTAGGTGATGTACCAAAATAACAATAACTGGAGAGAAAGAGAGAGAGATTAATCAATCAATCATAATAGTACAAAGCACACAAATATTGGACAAAATAAAGTTTTAATTAGATTTTAATTTCTCTTTTGCATTCGTTTTTTTCCCCCACAGAGCTCATCACAGTGCGTTCTGGAATTGTCTTCTCCACAGGATACATAGAGTTTGAATTAAAATGTATATGAGCATAATTAAGTCGCCTTTGTGTTGAGAGGGCATGTGATGCCTTAAATGCTGCCTCTGTAGGCAGCACACCGGGATTTGGAACAGAGCCATTGTGTTCATAATCATTGTGTTTATACTGCATTGAAAAGTAAACTTGGCCCTGATTCTGTTTCAGTTTGTTCGGCTTTGTGTTGTGATGCTTTTTGTCAACCTATGATTTTGGCCCAGGGCTGGGAAAGTGAAGCTGCACAGGCTCCTGAATTGAAAGCGGATGGTAAATGGAAACTAACCGATGGGACTCACAGAGGGCAGTGAGTGAGGACAAATGAAAACATGGCCTCTCTCTCTCTCTCTCTTTTTCATTTGGACTTTCTCCCAGGGTGACTGAGTGTGTTTGTGAAGAATTATCTCTAACCGTGTCGTGTCTGTCAGCCATTCTCTTTCCTTTTCCTTCCCTTTCTGTTTCTCATATTCAGAAGTACACTCGTAGTCTTCGTGACTCTTTGTCTTTCAGTCACGCTTTTTCTTGCTCCGTCACTTCTCTCTTTGACTCTGTCTCTCCACCCCTCTCTCTTTGTCATACAAGGTTCTTGCAGCAATCAAGTTCTGCTTTCAAACAACAGACGGATGGTTCTCACACACCTTGTTTGACTTCTTACACTTAAAGGGATAGAAAATACTGTCATGATTTACCCTCGTACAATTTTAAAACAAGTAAATGTTACAATTTTGAAAGGACTCTTTGTGCATAACAGCGATTCAACCTTGTACCTCAAAACCATGATTCTCAGCGGCAGACACCCCGCAGCATAGCTCTGATGTCTTAGAAAACAGAAAGAAAGATTGGTCATCAGATGGGTCTTTTTTTAAATCTTAATCCCTCTTCCGTTCAATTTAACAGCTGTTAGAAAGGACAGGCTGCTCTGTGCTGGCAGCACCATGGGTTGCATCACAGAGAGTGTGGGCCGTGTTTTGTATTTTTGTATTGTATTGTACTTTGGTTTTAATGGTATTTATGGATTTACACAACTGATGAATACCCGTCCGTCGGTCTTTGTCAACCTCTAAATATGACTGAAAAAGGTCTGAGACCACTAGTAAAAATGTTTTTATTTTGTATTTGTTTCTAGGTTAATACAAATTATATGATCAGCATAACAATTTGAGTGAAATGTAATGTAAAGTACACATTTTATATATATATATATATATATATATATATATATATATATGTAATTATCTTAATTATTCATTTTCAGATTATATTAAGATTTAATTATAGATAATTCTATGAATTATATTTATCTTTGAATGATATGTTATGAATTATACTTCTGTGTTGTTGTATAAACAAAAGTTTATTGCTGGTTTTAATGATTATTTTATTATTTGATCTCTCCTCAGCTCTTTCGAGAGGTACGGATCATGAAGGGCCTCAACCACCCAAACATAGGTGAGTATTTTAGATGCTTTTGAGTAAAAAATGTCAGTCTTCTTCATTTTTATATTGAAATGTTATTGACATCTGAGGCCTCTAAAAACACACTGACCCTCCTCTGAAGTTTTTAGTTTATATTATATGTATTTGCAATGATATTATTGTATGTAATATTCATTAATATTTTGAATTGACTTTTATTTTCATAATTTTTGTTTTTATTTTAAGTTTTATTAGTTTTGTTATGTGATTTTGTTTTTTTTATATATATTTCTATTTAGCTAATTTAATTTATTTTTATTTCAGTTTTAGTCATTTTAGTACTTAACTTATTTCAGTCAGTTTTTATATTTTAATGTCAAATATTTGCTAGCGCAAATGACATTTTATAGCTTTGTCACAGAGAACATTTTCAGTAAATCATGATTTAAATTATTTACGGAATTTACATTTGTAGTTTTTCCTGGAACCAATCATACAACAACCTGCGCTTATTCTCTGTTGCTCAATGCACTTATTACCATGTTTTTTTAGACTGAACCCAGTGATGTGATCAGATTTTTTCTCTCTCATCTACAGTTCAGCTCTTCGAAGTGATTGAGACAGAAAAGACGCTCTACCTTGTGATGGAATATGCCAGTGGAGGTATGATTCCTCCCTGATTCAACATACACACATGCTTCCTACATAAAAAAAACATGGAAAACATTGCTTAAAAGAAGCAAATTACATAATTGTGTTCATCCTGAAAAAAAAGTAATAATATTTTTGCTTCCTCTCTATTTCTTTTTTTTCTGTGTGTACCATCAAGTGTTGATGAGTTTTTACATGAATAATCACACCTCCAGTTTAATTCATGTAAACATGCATGTTCACGACTGTCGCATCAATCAGACTCTGTGCTGAACGCAGCTGCACAGGCTCTTCTATAGGTTTCATGTGCATTCACTGAAGCCAGGCCCACACAGCTCAGCAATTAGAGCTGCTAGGAAAGATGTTCATAGTCAAATCAGGCTTATTTTAAATTCAGCCCATCCTAAATCTCAAAATAAATATCAATTTTTCATACTGTACAGTGTACACTATAATGTTGATTTTAGATTCATTTTTATTTTGGACTGTATAGTGTAGAATTTTATTATTGGCTGTTTACCAGTTATCAGGCGAAATAAATGAAAATAAATAATTATCGGCTTAGTTTAATGTCGTTTTAAGATTTTAATTAAATCATTTCCCTGAGGAAGAATAATTTTGGCCGATATTTTTTTATCATTTTTTCGTTTTACTAAAATTTTTCTTCTGTGATAGGTGAAGTATTTGACTACCTTGTATCCCATGGGAGAATGAAGGAAAAGGAGGCACGTGCTAAATTCCGGCAGGTGAGAAATATCATAAATTCTATAAATTTATATCTATAAATCTTGAAACGTGTTCACCTTTGATAAAATACAAATCTGAGAGGATCAAAACCAAGCTGTATTTTCTGTTTCTAATGTGTTAAAGATGCTGTAAACGTTAATACTCTGTTATAAACCTGTTACAGAGATGTTAATGTCAGTGTTTCCCTTTCAGATTGTGTCTGCGGTTCATTACTGTCATCAGAAGAATATTGTTCACAGGGACTTGAAGGTTATATTTCTTTCTCATGACTTATACATCCTTTTATTACCTCTGGAGCTCTCATAAAAGAGTAAAGGCCTTACAGCTACACACTTTGCTCCCTTTTTAAAATACCCACAAAGCATAAAACTATTAAATTCCTGCTCATGGTCATATACCCCATCCTGTCTTGTACCTTACTCAGGCGGAAAACCTTCTGCTTGATGCAGACTCCAACATCAAGATTGCTGACTTTGGCTTCAGTAATGAATTTACGCTGGGCAGTAAACTGGACACTTTCTGCGGCAGCCCCCCCTACGCTGCCCCAGAGCTCTTTCAGGGGAAGAAGTATGATGGGCCAGAGGTGGACATCTGGAGTCTGGGGGTTATTCTCTATACGCTGGTCAGCGGATCACTGCCCTTTGATGGACAGAACCTCAAGGTAAATTACAAAGTATGAAACGAAAGAAAGAAAGGCAAGAAATGCCAAAAATACTATGCAACAACCATGTTTATCTGGATTTTCATTTTAATATTTTAAACGGTGATGGGTAGGAACGAATGCCCCATTATTAAAATTGACGCTGATATAGATAAGCCAATAATTATTTTTATATTGTGGCTGATGATCAATAAATGCCGCTATTAACATTCTGCACTATTCTGTGTAAATAAAATAAAAAATAAAGCACTAAAAGCTGAAATTATTTTAAATGCTACAAGTGAATTTAAGCATCACAACACAATATAAATGTACAGTATAAAAATGGATAATTTGAGATTTGCTTAAGATAACATTTAAGAGATTAACTTTAAGATGTTATTAGATGACGACAAAAACAATTCACATCTAAAAATAGGGTAAATGCAATAAAATTTCCAGTATCGGACAAAATATATACAATATCAACCATTATAATAAAGAAAAATCTGTATTTGTACAGATTTTGTATATGTTATTATACATTATTTATTGATTTTCATTGTTTGTAAACACTGATAGTTTTGGTCAATAAAATAATTAATTTGCTTGTTGAATATCACTAAGGGCTGCACATATTGTCTATATTTAGGTAGAAAACGTGATTGGTAGATACTATGATAACTATTCAGCATTAAAATAAATTGACTACATTAAATATGTGTCACAGTGTGTTTCAACTTCAATTTTAAAGACATTTTTGTTTACTTTGGTAACAAACTTTTTAATAATATGTCTAATCACCACTAATATTCAATGTAAAATCTCTTTTGTGTAATTTCCAAACAGTTTTATGGCAACATTGAGACATTTTCTAAGGCGCCTCACAAGTTCTCTTATGAAATGCTTTGCTCTCAAGTAATGTAGGTCAAGTGAGCTGTGATTGTTTCTCTGTGCCGTGGGGGCGATTCGGTGGCTGACTGGTTCAGAATAAGATTAGGTGTTGAAAAGAAGTCTGTGTTGTTCCCTCAGGAGCTGCGTGAGCGTGTGTTGAGGGGGAAATACCGGGTGCCATTCTACATGTCTACCGACTGTGAGGGCATCCTGCGCCGGTTTCTTGTGCTCAACCCCATGAAGCGTTGCACCCTGGAGGTGAGGAGGAGCAACTGCAACCAACACAGCTGATAACACGTCTTATTGAGTTTACATAGATCTTGTGGTCTTTGGCACACTCTATCTGATTTTTTGTTCTTTCCTTTCAGCAAATTATGAAGGATAAGTGGTTGAATGTCGGTTATGAAAGCGATGAGCTGAAGCCTCATATAGAGCCGGTGGAGGATTATAATGACACCAGCCGTATAGGTAAGAAATGACTATTAACACCTTTAGGGAATTTTTTTTTTATCTTGTTTTCCAGTATATAAACATCCTTTAAACATCTTGCACGATTTTGCTTGTAAATTCATTTGGTTTTCAAACAGTATACATTGATTTAAGTAATACATCAAGATATATTTTATTATTTTACCCCATTGCCAAATCAGTTTTTTTTTTCTATAAATGATATATGGTTAAAGTTTTAAACTGTCATATATTAAATAGTTTCTTTTTCTTACATCATTTGCGAATTGATTTAGAGTCGGTATGATTTAATGTGTTCGAAAGAAGTCTCTTGTGCTTACCAAGAGTTTATTAAATCAAAAATACTGTAAAACAGTAATATTGTGAATAATTATTTCATAAGTTTCCTATTTGAATATGTTTTTCAAAAGTTATTTATTCCTGTGATGGCAAATCTGAATTTTAACAGCCATTACTCCAGTGTTCAGTGTCACTTGATCCTTCAGAAATCATTCTAAGAAATCTTTTATAATAATGTAAAAATTGAATGTATCCTTATAGTGTATATTCTGTGAAAAATATTGCTTTCAAAGGAAAATATATCTTGATTTTAAGATGATTATTATTTTTTTTAAATGAAACAAGACATATTACTGATTAAAAAGTAAAAACGTAAAAAAAGTAAACGTGTTTTTTTTTTTTCATTGTAGTAACCAGAACGTAATTTTAAATCTTGCTAGCAAGACACTTTAACCCAGATTGCTCAAAGTGTGGCTAAAATCATTTGCTAAACGGCTACTTGCTTATGTACTTAAATAATTTTTTTCTCTCTCTGCTCAGATGTAATGGTAGGGATGGGTTACTCCCATGATGAAATCAAAGATGCCCTGACCACACAGAAGTACAATGAGATATTTGCCACCTATCTGCTGCTAAGTCGCAAGAATGAGGTGAGATAGGGAATTGCTACTGCCCCGAGAGCAGCCTGTTCGCTATCCTATAAGTGTGTAATATCTCATATGTTTCCCATATAGGATGGCATGGAGTCCCGGTCAAGCAGCAATTTGTCTCTGGCACGGATGAGGCCCAGTCCTATCACGAATGGCACCAGCAAACACTCCTCCAGCTCCACCTCTGCCTCCGCCTCCAGTCACACTAAACCCCAGCGCAGTGCCTCCACGTACCACCGCCAGAGGAGGCACAGCGACTTCTGTGAGTCCCTACACTTCTCAAGGATAATTTCATATTTATAAATGGCCAGGTGATCAATGATAGTATTGCTGGGGGATCTGCCAGTTATAGTTTTTGATATTATATAGCTTAATTATAATTAACTAAGTAATCATAATATAATTTTTATTATGAACTGTTTATAATTGTGTTTATATGTTTGTCAGGTGGGCCATCAGTGCCAGTAACCCACCCAAAACGCAGCCCTACCAGTACAGGAGAGGGGGATCTAAAAGAGGAACGTCTGCCCTCACGGAAGACCAGCTGCAGTGTGGTGGGCAGTCGTAGCATCCCCCCGTCGAGCCCTATGGTCAGCACAGCCAACAACCCCAACAAGGCCGAGATCCCTGACCGCCGCAAGGACATCAATGCAACAACGGTAATCAAGCACAGGAAATCACACACACATGGTTACAGGAAATATTCATTGGATTTTTTTTTTTTTTTTTTAATTATGGTCTTAGGGCTTGTGCTCTAGATTCCAGGTCTTTTGAAGCTATTTGATAGATTTATGTGAGGAACGGGCTGAAATTTAAGCCATTTACCTTGCTTGCTACCATGGTCACCATTCACTTGCATTCTATGGAAAAGGGAAGCTGGACATTCTGCTATAAATAACTCCTTTTGTGTTCCAAGGAAGAAAGAAAATCCTGCCGTTTTGAAAGACAAGTAAATAATGACGGAATTTCCATTTTTGGATGCTCAGCTCCTTCAATAGAGAAGAAAATATAAATCATCCTGATAATAATTCAAGTGCCGCCCATTAAAATGTTGCATAACTTTTTTTCCCCCTGGGATGTAATGGCACATGTTCAGATTCATTATCGGCATTCTCAGGTCATAAATTGATGTTCCCTTAGTATGCAAAACAACTTGTTCCTAAAATGTTCCGTTGGACAAAATGCATGAATTTCCGAGGACAACTGTGTCAGAAATGCTGGTTATATTGAGATTAGCCTTGGTGACATAAACTATGTCTGTGTTTCCATTTCCATCTTTTTTGGTTTCTCTTTCACGTTTTAGAACAACATCCCTGCCAGTGCCATGACCCGTAGGAACACTTACGTATGTACGGACCGTACCAGCACTGACAGACACACCTTACTACAGAATGGGAAAGAAAACAGGTAAACCTGTCTCTGTATATGTGTCTCTGTATTTTATGTGTATTGAAGTTTTATAATTGATGTAAACTGTTGAAGCTGAAACAATTTTTTCCTGTGAGCTTGTTTATTGTGAAGGATTTGGTCTGTTATGCTTCAGCAGTGGAAGAGGGTGGCTGCATAGCTGTCCTTCTATCACTCTCCTCTCTTTTTTCCCCCTCTTTGGGGGAGGTCAAACCCCTTCATCATGCTAATTTTCTGCCCAGCACTGCTATTAATGACTGCAGTGTGGCTGACCAAGGGAAGCTAATATGTGAAACCCTGTTATAGGAAATCCTGTGTGTGTGTGTGTGTAAGATCCATCCACGCAGGGTTATTTAGAGCGTTAAGTGAAGTGCCCCCAGGCGAGTGGGCAGACTGAGACAGCATGTTAGATCTGTTAGATCTATGCCAAAACTGAGCGAGATGGAGGGGACAGAGGCAGTCAGATGCCAAGAGATGCACATCAGCAAAGTGAACCCATCTGAACGGAGAGATCATTAGTGCTGGTTGCTATGGAATGCATCACGATTCCTATTGCTCATCAAAAGGAGAGGTGTGCTACTGTGATCAGACAACATCAGGTTTAAACAGCAATCAAGTACTCCCTGGTAACCACCTAACAACTGCATAGCAACACCTTGTTAACACCCAGAACACTATAGAAACTGCATAGCAACACCCTAGTAACCACCCAGAACACCACAGCAATTGTATGGCAACACCTTACCACCTAGAACACTTTTCCATTGCACAGCAGCATGTTATCCACTATTAAGTACACCTCAGTAATGCCAGTAGAATTGTGAGTTTTTAATTATCTTTCCATCTTGCACTCCTTTTCTCTCTTTGATGTTTTTCCTTTGTCCTGGGTTAAGACTTGTTTGATAAACAGAACATTTGTTTTCTGATTTGATTTGTCTCGCCTTTTCTCTGCATTGAGATGTGCAGTCGTGTGCAAGCTTTTTTCCGCTAAGAGTTCTGTTTTAATTTGCCTTAAGTGGTGGTTTATGAGATGGGAATAAGAACACAAGAGAGCTCATGCCTCAGTGACTCAGCAGCATCCTGGCTCACATTTATGCTCAAATAAACCCAACGAGAGCGGCCTCTTCAAGTGTCGAGATGTCGGTCTAATCGCATCGCTATATAGCTGTTACTGTGGTACGTTTTGGACTTTTTCTTATTGATTACAGTCTGCCACCACAGTAGCCTCCAGTTAGAGCCACTATGACTGCTAATGAGTGGGAACAATGAACTTCCAGCACAACAGCCATATTTAAATCCAGATTTTGCATTTTCTAGTCTTTTCATGTCTTTGTGCAAAACTAATTTTGCTAATGTGTTATAAAAATCTTTATATCTGATCAAAATCTGATTTTGAACAGTAACTTATGGATGGTATATGCTTTTGTTGAAGCCATCAATCACCCTGCATTATTTTTTAAATAAAAAAATACTTTCGGAACCAAGGCCGCTGAAAAGTGAGAGGGATCTGTTTAACTTTTTTATTATGCCATGCCATTGATTAAATGGTTGTTAACATTTTGCTAAGCCATTGCTATGCTGTTGCTCATGTGCTCTGAGTGGTTGTTAGCATGCTGCTATGGTTGTTCTTGATGGATATCATTCTTGTCCGGAGCAAAAGCAATGCTGGTTATGTGGCAAACTTTTTTTGTGCTTTTCATCCATGTCTTGTCTCTTTCCTCAGCTCCTTGTCACATCGATTACCTCCAGCCTCCCCATCCACCCACAGCATCTCCGGGGCCGGGGCTTCCGGCTCCACATCTTCAGAACGTTCTCGGCTGACGAGGGGATCCACCATCCGCAGCACCTTCCACGGTGGCCAGCTAAGGGACCACCGACCTCCCACCCACGCACCCCCCACCTCACCCACCCTCTCCCACGAAGCCAGCCCTCTGCCACACTCCCGTAGCCGTGCCACCACAAACTTGTTCTCTAAGCTGACCTCAAAACTTACCCGCAGGTAAGAGGAGAGCGACGGTTTCATCTTGTAAACCAGAATGACTTTGTGAGAGTAAACATTTGTTGATTATAGATAAAAATAGATCCACATAAAATCTAATTCCAAATCATTAGTTTACTCTTCCCAAGTCTTCTACTTTTAGTATACATGTATGTATTACATATGTATTACATTATTGTAGATGTATTAGTTTACATCTGAAGACGATTAAGGCTCCTTCACACTAAGAACGATAACTATAAAGATAACTATATTAGCATTCATGCCAATAATAATAACTATAAACATAACTAAAATGCTAACTATATTAGTATTCATACCAACGGACCAACTATAACTATAAACATAACAATAACATGAACATTAACTATAAAGAACAGTGTTGACACTTATGAACACAAACGATAAAGATATAACTATAGCAAAATAATATTATTGTTCACCCCAAGAACAATAACTATATAAACATATATTAGTATCCACACTACCAGACGATAACTATAAAGATAATTATAATGATAATATGTCTCCTTACCAAGGGACGATAATAATAAAGATAACTACAGCGATAACTATTTTTTTTCACACCAAGAACGATAACTAAGTGTCCACACGAACAGACGATAATTATAACGATAACTATTTTAGCATCCACACCAAAAAACAATAGCTTTAAAAACTACTACAATGATATAACTATACAACTATAACTATATAACTAATGATATAACTATATTGGAATCCACATAATGTTCTGTTCATTTATAAGCGTTATGCAATTATGTTGTCTGCCTTTTAAGTGCTCAAACTTAATGTCTGGTGGATTCTGATTGAAAGTCAATTTTTTTTTTTTTATTGTTCATCGGCTGAAAAAATTATTCTGAAAGCGAATACAACGATATTGTTATAATACAATTACTTTGTTGTTATCATTGTATATGTGGTGTGGACCTATTCTCAAAAAATTCGAACAAATTTTTAAAACTTTTTAAAACTTTTTGTTATCGTCCTTGGATGTGAATTGCTCTTTAGCCGCATAAGATCAAAATGACATGGGCTCCACCGCTAGAGCCAATTAGTTTACAGTCATCTTTCATTTGGTTTGGTGCCCATTGTCCTGTGGAATATGAGGAGGTAATGTAGTTAGATATGGGAGCGTTTGAAGTCCGTAATGTGATTGAGATGTTCAGTAGAAAGTAGAAACGCTGATGAGGCGCTTTGCTCTTCAGCATCCTCAGTTGAATTGTTTATGTGCCTGTCTGGGCCAAAAGCCAGAAAGAACGACTTTTGCAGAGATGCGCAACTAGAAGCTCTTTATTAGATTAGAGCAACACTTCCATCTCTTAGATTAGATTAAGCACCTATCTAGGATGACATCCAATAGATAAAGTCCTTTTTCCGCATAAGTTTGCATATGTACTCTCTTCATTAACTCTTCCTCAAGCCTCCTGTGTTATTAACCGACAGTTTCAGGCGCCTGCTCCTCCTCTTGTCTCTATCTCTTGGTCTTGGCTGTTGTTGGGTGCTCAGTGTTTCTGTTTTGTTTATTCGTTTCTTTGCCTTTTTTTCCCTTGCTGCAATCTTATTTCTCTCTCGATCTCCCTGTTCCCTTCCTTCTTTCTGTCTATCACACTGTCCCTTTCTCTTTTTCCTTCCCCTCATCAACTCTTAGGGTCAATCTTGACCCCTCTAAGCGCCAGAGCTCAAACAAGTCAGTCTCGGGCTGCACTCTGCCACAGGGATCAAAAACAGTTAGTAAGTTTTCTTCCTGTTTGTGGCCTTGTTCCATCTCTCAGTCTGTCAAAATACTCAGTCTCACCGCTCTCTTTGGCACCCGGGTTGGCGCTGGGTGTCAGAGCACCTCTTTGAGCTTTCAGAGAAAATTCAAAATTTAAATTCTGTCATCATTGACTCACCCTTGTGTCCAAACCTGTATGGTTTTGTGGGATGTTGAGAGCTGTCAGGCTACAAAAAGCAGCAGAAAAGTAGAATATTACTTGTTTGTCACAGTTGATGATGATGAATAAGTTTCAGCAGTTCACAGTTGGGTTCCGGAAGTAAAAATCGGATTTATTTTTTCCATTGAGCAATTTGAATTGATTTTGAATGATAACTTGTACTCAGAAAAATGGAACAAAAGCTACAGTATCACTGGGACAGTACCCTTTAAATAGGTTCCAATATGTACATTTTTAGGTACTAATATGCACTCTTTGGGTACAAAGGTGTACCTTTTGAAAGGGTGCCGGGCCAGTGACAGCTTTTGTACCTTTTTTTTCTGAGAGTTTATTAACCTTTAAAGACAGACCTAATGTGAGTTTCAGGGTTGTTAATCGATAGTGTATGGTTTTGTTTAATCCACTAATCCAATTTAATTCAATATATATTTTTAAATAATTGTGTTTAACAGCATAATTTCTGGTACCATTGATTCTGCAAAGATAATTATATATTAATCAATAGTTTTATATTTATCCATCATTTTAATTTGATTGTCATTCGCAATGCTTCATGGAATTGTAGTTCTTTCCCTCATTTTACCTTTGTATCTGGTTGGTTTAATTCATGGCTTCTAACTCTTCAACAAAGAACTTTTACAAAGAACCGTTACACTCTATTGCAAGTCTTCTGAAGTCATAACTTAATTCACTGAAAATCATCCTTTTTGCTTTGGCTCTTAAATCACATTCATTTCAAATATGGCATGGTATGGCACAACATGTATGAATCAAATAAGTTTTTAAAGCAACAGCAAAGAGGAAGACTTCCGTACAAATCGTATGGGCCATTTATCATTTCCACAACATGACAGTCCCAATTTGAATATTATGCAAAATATTTTGCTTTTGACGAGAAGAAAAGAATTATACATGTTTGGAATGGCACTAGGGTAAGCAAATGTTTTCAGTTTTGACAGAATTTTTTTGGGTGAACCAACACTATTTTGATTATTATTGTCTATGCATTTTGTAAAACTGCATTTTTTTTGTGGATATGTTTTAATATTTGAGAATGTGCTTTCTTTGTGTTTGATGCTCAAGAGGTCTTTTACACCATAGCTCCATCCATGTATCACTTTTTTCATGCACTCATTTCTCCCACCCTTTACTCATTCACAGGAATGGCATTTAGCTTGGCCTGAAGAACACTTTGCCCTTATTAGTTTTCTAGTGATTCTTAACAGAATTAAAAATGCTTTGAAAAACAATTTCATCTGGACTGTTCTATCACAAAAGCCTATTTTCGGAAAAGGCAGAGCCAAGCAAGGGCTTCCTTTCTCCAATTTAGACCCAGATTAGTTACGTAACTTGTATTTTATCCTCTAATGTCAAATCCCAATCACAGTTGGCCAAGCTAATTTGCCTCCCCTGCTTATCACATGATATTTTTTTCTGTCCAGATATGGTTATTCACACCCAACAGAGAGCCCTCCATTTTCACTGTAATGTTTGAGGAAGATGACTGTGTACTGTCCCTTTAAGAGGGAATACACTGGCCACCTCATTTGCTACATTATGTGAATGGAAAGTTTCACAAGTGTTCATAAAAGCAGCCTTGAACCGTAGCGCCCTCATGTGGACATCAGCCAACTAGCACTTTCTTTGTTTAGAGCTGATAATAACTACTAATGTCTCATGTAGAATATTAGATTGATAAACTCAAAGGCAAATAACCACACACAAGAAATTGGTTTTATATGGTGTTATTAAGGATACAATTGTGAATGTTTCTTTAAATTGTGTTACACACATGAAGCAACGTGTGACGATGTCTCAAAAACATAATTCATATATTCTATACTAAAATACATAATCCTGTCCTATATAATCTATCACTGCCGTCAGTTTCTTTTGTTCTCAGTAGTGATATTTGTGGATTGATTGAAGGTGACGTCAGTGTAACGGTGCACGTCTGTGATTGGTTGTTTGTGGAGGGCGGAATAAACTGATAATCGCCGCTCTATTGGCTAATTGATTCCTAACATGAACCATTTTTGTCTTCTTCTTGAGGGTCACAGACGAACCTGAGAGAGTCAGCAGATCTCCGGTCACAAGGTGAGTGTTTCCATATTCTTTTTATAAACATATTTGACTGAGGAAGTAGCATAAAGTTGTCCATCTCCAAATGCTGGGCCATTTTCTTCATTTCAGAAAACAAACAAGCAACTCTAACAGAAGACAGACAGAAAATAGGTAGAGGAAATTAAAAAATAATAGCACAAAGAATATCTAGATAAATTAACAAATGTTATTTGCCCGGTAATTAAAAAAAAAAAAACGTCCTCACATACTATTTTAACTCTGTTACTTCTCCTTAGCTACAGATACAGCTACAAAAAGTCAGGCTAAAAAATACAGGTAATTTCTAGCATGTGCTGCGTGCCATATCAGATCAGACTGATCAGAATGTGACTGCTTTTTGTTAATTATATAGAACTGTGTACTGTACTATGTGCATCAAATCTAGCTTAGATATATGTAGAGTTTCCTTAGATACGTACTTGTCCTTCCCTTTACCTTTTCCATATTCACAATCACTATATGATATTCATTGACAGTGGTTGGCTATTGCATTTCGAAAGTCACATTTCCGTTTTTTTAAACATGGATGTTTGAATGACATTTTTTATTTCCATCTAATTTGAATATATATTTCTGGTAAAAGTTGAATGTGGAATGCAGTTTACATTCGATTGAGAATTACTTTGAGGGATAATGTGTATGAGGCTTATGAAGTGCATGACATAGGTGATGTTTGGCTGTTCAGGTACTGATTTCAGCATACACATAGTGCTCTACCTATACACTTTTTTTCTATACTTTGCCTGATTTATATGTTATTATATTTTAATTCTATATATTTATGTGCCTGAATGTTTTTTTTACTCTACTGTAAAAAGGTTTAGTAGGATTTTGTTTTTAAAGAAATTAAGACTTTTATTCAGTGAGGATGCATTAAAGGGTTAGTTCACCCAAAAATGACATTCTTGTCATTAATTACTCACCCTCATCTTCAGACCACAAATGAAGATATTTTTGATGAAATCCGAGAGGTTTCTGAACCAGCCATAGACACACTTTCAAGACCCAGAAAGGTGGAAAAGACAACGTTAAAATAGTCCATGTGACTACAGTGGTTCAACCTTAATATTATGAAGCGACAAGAATAATTATTGTGCACATAAAAACAACAATCTTTTCTCCTTCCATGTCAGTCTGCTGCGCTATTTGGGTAGTAAACAGTGCAGCGCCTCTGGGTTTTACGTCAGAACGCCAGTGATTATTGGCCAGCTCCTTCGTCAGCATCACACACATGCGTCGTGGTGCTCACGTGAACAGCTTCGGCCAATAATGAGCCGGCGTTTTGACGTTGTGTTTCGAATATGAACAAAGACCTTACGGGTTTGGAACAACAGTAATTAATGATAGAATTTTCATTTTTGAGTGAACTAACCCATTAAATTGATGAAAAGTGACAGTAAAGACATAAACAATATTGGAACATACTATTCATCCAATAATCTTGAAAAAAAATTATCTGGGTTTCTACAAAAAAAAAAATTAAATAGCACAACTGTTAAAATGCACCAGAAATGAATTTAATGTGCAGATTTGAAAGATCATGTGACAATGAAGACTGGAGTAATGATGCTGAAAATTCAGCTTTGCCATCACAAGAAAAAAATATACATTTAAAATATATATTCAAATGGAAAACAATTCTTTCACATTGAAATATTTCACAATATTGTTGTTTTTACTGTATTTTTGATTCAATTAAATGCACCCTTGTGAGCAAAGATGATTTATGTAAAAAACATTAAAAAAATCTTAGAACCAAACTTTTGAATGGTAGCTTACTTCTAGTCACCTTTAAAAATGAATGGCATTCACATTTTTTCAGGCCTTGAAAAATGTTCTACAACCTTTTGCTGATAATCACATTAATTTAAATAATGCTTAGATTTTAACTGGTTTTGAAAATGGTTTTACAATCCTGAAGAACTCCAGTGTATCCGGCAAGGTAACTAGTTTTAGCTTTTATCTAAACATTTCCTCCCTTTTTGATTGTAGAAGGATTTCAAACTCTTTATTAAGATGTTTCTTTCAAACAATTTAGCATTATTTTATTGGTAACACACTTTACCACAAGGTTCATTTAACATTAGTTAACGCATTACATTTACATTAACCTAGACAAATAAATGCTTTAAATGTAATGTTAATTTCTTCTCATAATAATACATTTTTAACATTTCAAGATGTATAATTTCAGTTAAAGTTTAGTTTAAACTTTTTGCAATTACATTTTAATTAATGTAATATGAACTAACTTGAATTAACAAAGAACAATAGTGTATATTACAAATGAACAATAATCTAGATTATTAAATGTAAAAAAAAAAAAAAAAAAAAAGGTAATGTTATGCTCTACCTAATGTTAACAAATTGAACCTTACTGTCAAGTGTTATCTTTCTACTTACTGGTCCCTGAAATTAAATAGCTTAGTTAAATATCACAAACTAGCAGTCCACACAGGTTAATCAGTCTTTAAGATAAGGATTTTTGCTCTCATAGATTTGTAATATATTTCTCTCTTGTTCCCCCTACACCCCCCCCCCCCCCCCCCCCCCCCCATCCGCCCACACACATCACCACCCACCTCCCATTTCACCTCCTCCTCCTTCCACAGTCGCTATCTATCTGGGTATCAAAAAGCGGCAGAGCCCCGGACCCCCCGATGCGGCTGGGATGTGAGGGTGCGGAGCCCGCGGGACCCGGCCGAGGTGGTTCTGGCTCTACGGGAGGCGGCGCAGGGCTGCGGTTGCCAGGTCCACCAGGCCGGGCCCTTCCTCCTCTCCTGCACCCACGGGGCTGCTGGCTCCCGCGTTGCCTTCGAAGCCGAGGTTTGCCAGCTGCCAAACGGCCCCGCCGAGACCAGCGGTGTTCGATTTAAGCGCCTGTGGGGGGCACCGCTTGCCTTTCGGGACATTGCCACAAAAGTGTCCAAAGAACTCGAACTCTGAGGGCATCAGGGGGTGGAGGGCAGGGACAAAAGCATGGGACAGAAAAATGGGAAGAGTGAAAGTAGCCCCGCCCACACCCCCGCCACCTCTAAGCCTACAAAGACTGGCACACACACATTGAGAACTGGGCACCTGCTTTCACAAAAGCCCCGCTGAAGGAATTCCCTTTACCGGGTCTGTTTTACCGCTGATTTTACCTGGTATCTTAGCCATGTTATTTTTTAACACGGATTGTTTGTTGCATATTCACTCTGTACATTGTCATTCCTTTTTAACTGCTGCTATTTAACACTCTTTTTTGTTGTTGTTGTTATATTCTTCTGCTGCGCCGGTGAGAAGAGTATGTTTTCTTTTATCCTCGTTTCAATAACCATATTCACAAAAAAACACATGTGAATGCCACACTATTTCGAACCGTTGACAACATGCGGAGACATGCAAGTGCTGAAAGTGATAGCAATTTCTGCAAGTTTAATGATATTGCCTTGTTGGTTGTTTTAGCTATCGAACTTGCCAGTGATGCAGGTTGAGTAGGTGATGTCTGCTTTCCTGAGCCTCCTTGTTTTTAGATTCGTCGTATTACATGGTCACACAGTAGCACTTTAGGGCTGAGTGAGCAACATCATCTGTTTTAAAGCAGTTCCCCCTTCAAATGGTGCAATTTACCCCACTGAGCCAAGTAGAGATACAGTGCTCTTTGTGTTGCTCTTGTATGTGTATTACGCTGATGAGAAACCTGTTATCTTGCCGGAAGTGCACTCTGCTGAATGTCTACAAACAGACTGTTGATTTTGTTTATTTCTGATTTGATATAGTAAGTCCTCATCAAGATTGGAATATGTCTGAGCTGTGCAATGTGAGAAAATGCAAGAATGATTAATACAACATTTGTCTGAAATTCAGTGATTTGTAAGTCTGTTTATTTAGTAGCTTTCTAGCTTTTTGTTTGCGTGGCAAATATTGTTAATTGCTTAAACCTACTAAATTATCTTTTAAAAGGCCTACTCTTAATTAAAATTGTTGTATTCCAAAGATTTATTGTTGGTTTCACGGTTTAAACAGTTTGATTTTTGTAGCAAATGCACTCTGTGAATTGCATAAATTAAATTTTAGGAATATATAACAATATAAGGTATTATCTAGAAACATTTAATTAATTGAAAGACAGTTACCATTGTACCAGCAATTTCTATTCATTTATTAAATTTCAGGTTGAAATATGTCGTGTATGATTTTCAAATATACTGACATGTTATAATTCAAGCCAGCTTTGATCTGACTTCATGATAACCAAAAGAAATGACAAATCATGCTTGCTTGAATTATTGTTGATTTTTATTGTGCTATTCTGCACAAATGACTCATCTTTTAGTGCCTTTAATGTCTGTTGGGTCAGCTTAGCTGATTGTATTCATAAAAGTGTGATTAAAGTTTCAATTATATATTGACAGAATTCTGAATGAATTCCCACAAAAGTTTTATACTGTACATTACATACACATTAAGTTTATAGCTGTTTCTGGAGGTAAAAACCAAGAATGCGAAGAATGTAAAGACTTATAACAGGTTGATTGTTACATGGGGCCGTTTATTAACTTTGTACAACCAAAAAAAAGCTCAGGTGAAAACAACATAGCTAGGGTTTTCTAGCTATGTGGAGGTTTGATCCCAGGATGTTACAGGAGGAACAGGAAGATATGGAAAAGTGCATGAAAAAGAAGACGACAGATAAGGAAGGAAGGAGGAAAAAAGTAGGAAAAAGGGAGCAGGGGTGGAGTGTCTCTTGGAAAAGTCAAGGTGGCATGACCGCATGAAAGAACAAATAAAAAAAGAAAAGCACTTTTGCCATTTTACTTCTGGGCAGGGATCATGCCATCGATGGACTCGCCCTTCTCCAGTTTCTTTTCCATTTCAACCATGAGCTTCACACCATCGACTACCATCTGCACCTGCTTCACCTCGGAGGAGCCCAGACGGTCAGCGTTGGAGATGTCAAACACACCACCGACAGAGGCAGTGTCCACACCACCTGGATAAATAGAGGTACAAAGAGTCGCTCAAATGGATGATCTCAGTGCAACACTGCCATTTTACATGTTGAATGATTTCAAGCCTACCTGTGCCACGCTTCTGAAGACGCAGTCTGGTCAGGATCTCCTCGAATTTGGCATGTGTGCTGAGTTTAGGCAGCTTGACGTGCACACCACCACGAAGACCGGTACCCAAGTTAGAGGGGCAGGTCAGGATGTATCCAAGATGCTCGTTCCACATGAAACCGTGATTGTGCTTCTTGAAGACATCCTCAATCTGCAATATACAACAAGGGGTCAGGCCTTTGGTTGCTTATCTTTGCATTATATGACCAAAAATTAGGTAGTAAATAATGGGATTTACCTTCTGCAGGCCAACACAGAACCTCTTGAAGACCTCCTTCATGTTGCCGCCCTTCTGCATGGAAATGACACGCAGGTGATCCTCCTCGTTCACCCACACAAGGAAGGTCTTGTTGTCATTGTGAAAGATGCCTCTTGCGTCAGGCCAGTCGCGGGCCATGCCGGCAGACAAAAGCAGGGGGGACACAGGCTTGTCAAACAGGAAGTGGTCAGCAATGAGCTGCTCCTGCTCCTTGTCACTCATGTCCTTCAGAGGGTAGTACTTGCCCTTGAACTCCCCATCCAGGCTCTTCAGAGCTGTGAGGGGAACAATGTGAACGTCAGTAAAAGCAGGCATGTTGCTTTGTAGATGTCAGTAAATTACGTGACTGAGACTCACCCTCAATGGACAGCTTTTCCACAGCTCTACGCTCACCACGGCTGTTGTGGGGAGGCAGGGTGAACCCCTTGATGCTGCGGCCGGTACGCACACGGCTGCTCAGAACGTAGTTGGGGTCAAGGTCATCACCACCCTGCGCACAGGTAAACATCAGCCATGGTAAGAGCAAAACAGCCATGATCATGTAAAGAACTTTAGAGTACCTTCAGGTTCTCAAAGTTCAGATCAGTCAAGTGCTTGTCGGTGGGCTTGTAACCACCATGACGGTCAGAAATGATGGGGTCGAACAGCTCCTTGAAGTAGTCATAAGACTCCTCATCACCAGCCACACAGCCGACAGTCATGATGAAGGGGTGGCCTTGAGTTGAGAACAAAAGGAAGTGATTTATATATCTTCAAGAACAAATAAAACATTGCTTGTGGTATCTTTGAGAGATCGGCTGCTATGGGGGAAATGTATTCAAACATGTTCTGCTTACCAGGGTTGTCCACACCGGTCTGGATGCAGTCATCCAGGGTGAATCCACTGGGAGTTGACTTGCCCCTGAGTTTGGTATAGATGTCCTTATTCAGGACCTTGGCCATGTGGTTGTTGTGCAGGGAAAGGTCAGGGAACTCCTCATCCAGAGAGAATTTCATCTTGTAATCGTTGTGGCAGTTCTTAGTCATGATTGCACTTTTGCGATGATCTGCCACAAGACAAGAGTAAGGAAAGTTGGCACCTACAATTTGCTTTTGAGACTAGGATACAGTCTACAACACTTGCCAACAGAGCTGTTGTCGGGGTGGAAAACTAGAAACATTGTCCCAGGCCTACTAAGGTCTAGTATGGTGTAGCTTACCCTTTGGACTCAGGATTGAAGGGGAACCTGCTCGCTGACATTGATATTGCGAATTACGAACAGCTACCAATTTGCATTTAGTTAAGGATAAGCCACACTTTTTTACAGAATAAAAGGCCAGCAGTTGCAGACAGTTAATGTATACTATATTTCGTGCCCCAAGTAAACTTCAATCTCTTAGTAACAAAATATGCTTTTTCTAACCAGCACCTCATATTTCTACATAGAGTGTTTGTTGCATAGCTTACATGCTTATACGCATTAGACAGCATGTGATATTTTTAGCATGGCTGGCAAACTCACTCCCATCACTCACAGCAGATAACCTTCACCTCTCTAGTTTCTGATGGGGGTGGAGCATTTACACCCCATATGGTATTGCGTCCACATCAATTTAGCTTTTGTGAAATGTAATTTAAATTTATCATTCGAAATATCAAAAACACTTACAATTTAGAAGTAATAAATCATCTTGATCTATTTGTCCATATTCACAGATTTTTGCATACAAAAAAATGTAATGTCTGAGGCATTATAAATAGATTTGAGTAAAATGCATCAGTTATGAACCCCAAATGGCATGACCTTGCACTAAAGTACAACAGGTGTCAAGCACACAGATCATTCCTGCTATAGACAGCATATCTTTCCAATGCATTATGACTCTGAAGCTTATCAGGCAAGGACAAGCTTTCTGCAGACCTAGCTATGCTTCAAAAAGCAAAGCAGCTTTTTCATTGCATTCCAGCAATCAAAATATAGTAATTCCACAAGAATCCAGTGCATGAGGAACACCAATGTGATGTGATTAATTTGAACGGGGATAAATTTGGATCAACCAAACTGAAAGCCCCAATTTATTGTCCTTTTTTCTGAAGTGTATCATGATTAATCAAGTACCCCTTATTCCCACCCTTGTAAAATCTCTGAACCATAACTTAGTTTACCTGTATGGGAGAAACGGTAACAGTCCTTGGGATCAGATCCTGTTCACCAAGCCAATGTAGGGGTTGCCCAACTTTCAAGATGTCAGACCTTGGTTTATATACTTCGATGTTTGTTGCCCATTGGCTGCTCAGTTCATGCAGGCTTTAACCTGATTGGACAGCTGCACTCCTTGATAGGGGTTTCAGGTTCTAAAAGGAAAGAAGCTGCATCACAACACCCGAGACGGGCAGACAGCTGTCCTCACCCCCTCACAGTGGCCTGTTCCCCCGTGTTATGAAACAAACTGCAAAATAAAGGCATTGCAGAAGCACAAAGATGATTTATTTACTCATTTTAATGAATTATAATGATAGTTATAACTTACTGTTGTGTTGAGGCCTAAAACTAAACTGAGGTCTTTGGTACTTAATCCGTTTTCTGAAAGAAATTGTGATTCATGTGATCCACTAAAATGATTCATAATATTAATTGTTGTTGTGAATGTATGAGTTAAAATAGCCTTATATGGTATTTGCACTTTTATAAAATACTGTTTACTTGAAATACTGAAAAAGTCAACATTAATGATTGTTCTCATTAAAATAGCAGTTGGCCCTGTATTCATCCATGTCTTGTAATATATACTTAGAAAACGTAAGAGAAGGCATCATGTGTCTCTTGAGGTGAAGACAGTCTGTACTGTACACACTCGTGTCCTTAGTGTCCAGTTAGTGAGCTCTGCTGCTTAAAACCAATGCATGCAATATACAAACTATGATTATGGCATTATTTTAAATACTTATTGATAGTCTCAAGAGAATATGTGTAGACAAATTTTTGTAAAAACTCTCTAAGATATATTTTTCTCAACATTGTCTATATTACTATTATTGCCCTAAGTTGTTATGTACTGTATGTAAATTACTTATTGTAAAGTGACTAGGAATTATTATTAAATAGTAAAATATTAAATATTTTAATAGTATTAAAACTATTAAAAAAAAACTACGTCTACTTCATTGCAGTGAAGTCAGAAGGCAGCTGCATGCAGACACATCCACAGCCTGACGTTGTTAGAACAAACCAGAAAACACTGGAGATTTTTTGTGTAAGTAAAACTCCAGTGTGCATCCATTGGTTCATTAGTGGTTCCCACCCTTGGTAAATGCTTTAAGGGCACATGACTGAGCAAATGACAGGTGGGCAGAAAGTTTAGGAACCCTGTGGAGGAAAAAAAAAAACCTTCTATAACATAAGTAAAGAGAAGGGTTTGTGAAAGTGTGTAGATGGAAGAGGACAAAACTCAACCATCCCCCCAACACTATTAATACCCAGTGTCCAGTTTCACATTTGCACCCCTGCTATGTGTCCCAATGTGACAAAATTAGTTTAACCATTATCCCCTTCTTGCTTATCTGCCGGATCTTATAGACAGATACTTATGTGATCTAAACTTCTTGTTTTTACCTCAGGATTACTTAATATGAAAATAAGCACAAAAAATATAAAAATGTTATGTCAAAGGTCTATTTTGCTGATGACCAAATCTTTGCAATTTAAAAAAAGCATTGCCTTTTGTCTGATATGGTGCAGGAGAGCCTTTGGATTTGGTGGAGAAGTGAAGGGTTAAAAGGGGAAAGGAAAAAACTCAAGCTCACAGTCTGCTCCAAAATTAGCAGCCATGTATCCAACACTATAGCATGCAGAGAGAGAGAGCACAGTCACAGAACAGTGTTACCACCAGCAATGAGAGAGTGGGCATAACAGGGTGTGTGGGGGTCCCCATGCACAGAGAAAACCCCCTTATCTCATAACAGCATACGCATATGTCCTTTAGGAAATTATAGGGGGTCGCTGTAAAATCTACATGCACTGTAAAACTGTATCTTGGTTGCAAACTTCTAGGGAAATGCTTGCATTATTTATAGAAGGGTAAAAGAGTGATTTGATGTAGAGGAGCTTCAAAACATTAGACCGTGTAGGACTCGACCTCTGAAAGCTCTGTGTCAAAAATATAGCCACACTTGACAAGCTTGATTAACTTTAGTCTTAACTTAGAAATTGTTCTGAAAACAATTGTTCTTTTTTATCTATGACCATAAAAGATAACAAACCTCATTGATAATAAATGCCTTGCAAATTTTACTATAGCTTGTTGCACTTGTCAATACCTGCCTGCACATTGTTATATATTTAGCCAAATGTGTATGATGGTCTCTTGCCATTCAGCTGTTGTATTTCAGGATTGTACGATGCACATGCTTTCAAACAAATTTACATGTGAAATACATATTCAAATTCTGTTTGGTCTCCACTTCAGGTTTGAAAGGTTAACAGTTTAACCCAGCCAACATTCAAATTAGCAGACAGCAACAAGCTGCTGGGGCCTGGTCAGATGTAATGAGAGACGTAATTGAGCTACAGTCTGGTATTAACAGACAGCAAGTTTATTCCAATTGATCTTACATAAGTAGCAGAGGTGGGACGTGTGTCCCATGACCCCATGACCAGGGTGCTGGACTGATGCAGATAAGACCTTTATATATTTCTCTTTCTACAAACAGGCCAAAAAATGGTGTCCCATGACTTTTTTTTTTCTTTTTTTAGCTAACATCAAATTAGGCAAGCTATAATTTAAAACACATCAAAATGGTGATTTTGGCCTGTCTTGCCTCTCTCTCAGGGCTTGATTTTCTTGACTCTATCCAACAATCAAAATCATGCAACAATCTCATCCTTTTGATAAAATTCATTAACATTATATTGAATTAATTGGCATAAAACATTTTTAATTATTAACTCATTTTAATGACCAAAAGCATAATATTTAGCTGTTTTATACCCTGTTAAAACATTTATATCCCTTCCAAAGAATGTCGGGAAGACAAGTAAATAATCTCACAACATTTTATAAATTTTTACACAGTCTGTAGTGTTGACTGCATTCGGCAATCTCAACCATTCAGTCCTGTTACCCACTTTATTGAAATAAAAAACAATCAACACATTTTTTTTTCTTTAATTACAGGAAATAAGTTTATCATAAAAGTTCAAGTATCAATAACTACAAACTCAAATTTGGCCCCAAACAAGCTTAATTTATGTTTATCTTACCTTATCTCAATGTAATCGTAATCAAAATGCATTTATGCACATAAGATGCAACTATGATGCTCCATGTGATGTGTTTTTCTATGCAGCAGTGGTCACATGGTTTAGCACAAAAGTGCCAGATATGTTCTTGCTTTGCTTTTACTGTCAGTGTAGGTCATAGTTTTGAGAGTTTTTTTGTGCACCTACATGCACATCCGCTGCAATCTCTTCCGTTGAAATCAGAGTTGGTCAACTGGCTTACAGGCACTATGTTTAGTGCTAGGTTGCAAGGTTGTCTCTTTCCCCATGCCATCTCGCCAGATTGAATTGCACTGACTCAGTTATGAGTCCCTCCGTTCGTCCGTCCCTCCCTCTGCCTGTCCATTGACTTCTGCCCCCAGAATTTAGAGTGACCGTAAACAAAATTTATTTATGCATGTGGAATGCATGTTTGATGTCCCATATGTGTTATGTTCTTCTAGTACAGCAGTACGGGTCTGTAACTCTTTTTGAAAATAAACATTGCTGGATAGCATCGAGTCACATGGTTAAGCGCTAATGTGCCAGAAATGTTCTCGCTTTGCTTTTACTGTCAGTGAAAAGGTCATTGAGCATTTGATTCACGTACTGACACTTTGGCTCTGTATAGCATTACATCTCCCACATCTATACAATCAGTCCATAAACTTACCCACAGACACCCATCGACTTGTACCTGTACATGAGCTGTTACAGAACTCCTCCTAGAAAGCACAGCTATAACAGCAGAATTCACAGCTGTGCTGTGGGCATCACCTGAGGTGTGGAGGGACTTCACGCATTTTCATTGCATTTTCTGTGCTTAGCACTGCTCTCCATAACCTCTAGACAAATGCTTCATTCAATGGAAACATCTCATTCTAAAACAAATACATAGTGCCTCATTCTTAGGAAACATCTGCACAATTTGTGTCCTCATGACTGACTATTGGTAAAATTAAAAGAAACTGTACTATTAGTCACATTAATTGATGTTTTTATTGCAAAATAAATTTTATTTATTTTTAAATGTAAATTTTTCATTGCAATATCAGACAATTTGTATTTCTGTATTCAATATCATTATATTTGAATTTATTATAAAGAATTATAAACAATCAATTATATTTATTTACATTTTCTAAAAAATGTTATGCATTTTCGTTGCATCCCTGTTTCAAAACTGTTGCACTCTGACAGTGCTTTAAAAATAATGGTTTCTTCATATTTGTCTCGAGTACTCAAGTTGACTATATCAACTCTTTTATGAGGAGGTGTCTTGCAGTTGAGCAGTACAAAAACTGAATATATTATACTGTATATATTATTAGTAATATTATATTTTATTAATATATATAATGTCACGTTTTTCCTGTCATATTCCCCCTGCACATTTCCAAGTGCTAATCACCTGCACCTGTCCCTCATCAGTATGCCAATCAAACCCACTATAAACCACACACACACTCTCTCACACACACACACAGTTTCTGTCTGGCCTCAACCAGAGAAACAGACTTATCTCTTACATTGATACCTTGTGAAACATATCTGTGATTCCACAATCTCCAAGTCGTCTCCTTGTATTCCTCTTCGTGATCCTAGAAACTTACTATTGTGTTCTCAAGTTCAACCTCTCTTTCTTGTGTCTTTTTATATCCTGACAACAATATTATACATTATTATTCATCATTTTATATATTATTACACATAAATGTGAATATATAATAATAATCTATATCGTATAAAGCTGTTTTTGCCGAGTAGCTGGCCATTACACAAAATGTTTTCAGAGAAAATTCATTGGTTATTTTTTCCCCAATAATGTGCCGTTTATGAGCTACTGTGAAACTAAATGATATCAGAATTATCCGTTATCTATTCAAATTATAATATTTTTTAGTAACAATACATCCCTACTGCTACTTTGCAAGTCTATTACCACATATGTATGTTTTGGGCGTAATAGTTTAAGAATTGTAGTTATTTGTTTAGGTTGTTGGGGAATATTATTTGGAAAGGCATTTGTTATATTTCTTGAATGTGCATTTTACTGACAATTTCAGACACTGTCTAGTGTCCTCACATAATTCAGTCATGCCACATAAAAGTGTGGTTGAGCTAACACAACGGAGTGAGTGGAGAGATAAAAAGGGGTTTTAGTGGTTCTTTTGACTTTGGCCTCATCACATTTAGAGAAATAGTTTAGCTCTCTTCCCATTTGAGAACATTGCACTGCACTGGCCCAGCCAAGCTGCCCTTATTGGGAGTAGATTTGCCCCCAGCTCCTCTAGCAGCTGAACCATTAATCACTCCAGTCTCATATATCTGCCCACAGTTGCTCCATCGCCATCACGCTCCTTCCTTTTTATACCCCTCGACTCATTTTTCTTCCAAAAATCACAGGCTGGTTTACTCTTTTCATGCAGCAAAGTGTGCTAGTATCAGCTTTTTTTCTTTGTCTTATGCATTCTGAATGAGTTGATCCCTCCCTTTCCTGCTCTCTCAACTCTGCACAGTCTTATTTTGATAAGTTTGTATGTTAAACTCAACACGTTTCCAGTTTTTATCCTGATCTGTACGGTTCCTATCATTAAGTTAAGCCCGTCTGATGGGTCCGAGGCTAATGCTGCTTATTTTACACACCCAGACAACACCCCCACCCTCTTACCCCAACTCACCCTAAGCGGCTTTATTGAAACTATGCCAATGTGGCGTCACACAAAGACTCCTCCCTATGCATGTCCAGTCTACTGATTTGTGACTGTGTGATGTAACAAATAGATTTACACAGACATTTACATTGTAAGCATTGTTTTATGTGTTTGTTGCCCAGCATTGATGGAAAAAGCAACTCTACCTAGACGGCTTGTCATCATCAATATTTATCATTATTATATAGGCCAATATAGTTTTTGTTTAGTTTTTATATTTTGTTATTTTCACCAGTGGCCTGTCTCACTAATGTTGTCATTAACAAAAAAAAAAAATCGATCTAATTAAGCATTACTTGCAATGTGAAGCTTTGGAATCATAATGAAATATTTACATACACTGATACTGGCAAAACTGGCAGATGTGGTTCACAGTACAGAATACAAAAAAAATGTAACACAAATTATGAATAGGCTATACATTACTGATAACAAAAATATAATAGAACGAGATTTAAATAAAATATGATGCTGCTGCTCAGTCAGACGCAGTTCAGAGCTGTCACAGATAGATGGCCTCGCTCTGTGTGGTCACGCGCAGCCGCCGTACATGGTGTGAACTGACGGATCAGGTAAGCGCTGTTAATTCAGCCTGTCTGCGACGCAACAACAGGTGAATGAATGACCGCGACGGAGGCTGTACTCATTTATCGCCGCAACATCAAGGAAATAAAGATGTGATGTGGAATATTTTAGTCGGAATTGTCTAGCTGTAAAGTTGGGGACGCGTCGAGGACACTTGTCCGAGTTACTGCAGGTAAATAAATATCAGCTGTTGACTTGACGTTCACTGACCGATAGTCTCTGGGAAAATAAACAGCTTTACTGTGCGGTTTGATGGACTGTTACACTCTCGTTTCATTTTCAGTGTTTGTTTTCCTGAATTAATCTTCGATACTACTGCTAGTCTGGTAAAAGTCGGCAAGTTTATTACGTCGACTGCAATTATCATCATCATCACTAAAAATCACTTTTTAAAGGATCTACTACCCATCGTATTATTGCGTGTTTATTATAAGTAGATATTATTTCAGTTAATTCATTTTAGGCTATATATACTAGGCTACATGTATATCTTATTTATAATTTTAAAATGTATATAGGCTATTTAAATATAAATACACTTAGTAATACTGTAGTATTCAAAAGTCAAGTCCAATAGATTACATTTTTGTCATTGTTTGCCTAACCTCCTCATGTCAATCCAAACTGGTATGATGTTCTTTCTTCCATGATATTTTAGCCATTCTTTTCACTACACTGAAAGTAAATAGCCTAATGATTGGGTTTGTCAACCTCTAAAATGACATCATATGACTCTTGTTCTGTCCTCTGAAGCCATACAATAGCTTTTATAACAAACAGACTGAAATTTAGTTCGTTATTCGCTGTTATTCTGATTAGGATGACTTGGAATATAGCACACTAGTCATATGAATAAACTTTACAACACTTATGATGGTCTTGCATCCTTTGGAGTCTTGAAACCTTGCAATAATAATTGCATGAGAAAGTGCGACCAGCACAATGTCCAATTTTTTTCTTTTTGTGTTCCACAGTTTGAAATGACATGAGGGTGAATAAATAATGACACATGTTTTTGGAGAGGAATCATTTAAGTATTGAACAGCATCATTAAATCAGGGCGTGCAATGTCATTTCAAACAAATCAGTCCTGAAGAGCTTTTTCAACAGCAACAGCTGTTGACATAAGTAAAAAAAATAACAAGTTTGCTGTTAGTCCACTCCACCCTTTAAACCTAATTTATCAGTTATCATAATTTTGTTATTTTCTCAATTAATTACAATTAAAACCATGTATCCCGTGTATGATGACCTCATCAGTCTGGTGTAAACATTATCTCAGGCCTTTACCTCCCCAGAGGGATCTTTGTTCCTACATGTAAACTGATTCTTACCTAGCAACCCTTCTGCTTGTTTTCATCTTGTTTGGGTGGCAAAGAAGCTTCACTGCACTACACTTCACTTCAGTCTTTTAAGGCTATAACGGCTATAATCTGATCTTATTCCCTTACAACTAGAATAGGCCTAGTTGTATTCTCTGGTGCTTCCTGAAAAGCGTGTGTATTGCCCATCTGAACATACAGTGCTGTTTTGTTTGTGCAGTTACTCTTAACTCTTTTCCCATCAGAGAATGCCTTTTTATTATGAAGCTTTTTCTTTCTTTGCTGCCAAAGGAGATTGTGAATTAAGGTCAGTTTCTGATATTCCATATTGTCTTTTATGTATGTAATTTTACCTGTGACCCTCATATGCTTGTTTAGTAGTTGCTTTATAGAGTTTGTCTACACATTTTTCAGACCATTTTCTGGCTGACAAATCACCTGTGATATTTCTTTGCAGTGTTTATTTATTTACAGTGTACATATTAACAGGGATGTCTGTACACATGCATGTAGCCTAAGTAAGTGTAGCAGCCTTTTTTCTGAACTATAAAATATGCTGTGGAAATACACTATAATAAGTATTTCTTTTGACCTTCTGACTCGATGAAAGTTGTAAAAAGTTGTGATGGGCGCACAAACAGCTTTTTAATCAGTAAATCTGACTCAATTCAGTCTATACAGTAGCTACACTTTGGGTTTTGATATGTGTAGATTGATCATTTGCATGTACACCATTTGGATACTTCAAAAGTTAAGTTTGAAGTATTTTTTCCCCAAGTGGGGAAGTTTTTTCCCCAAGTCTCAAGTCTCTCATACCCTCTACTGTAAAAAATTATGTAATAATAATTACAATTTAAAATTGTTTTCTATTTGAATATATATTTAAAAATCGAACGTATTCCTGTGATAGTAAAGCTGAATTTTCAGCATTATTACTCCAGTCTTCAGTGTCAGACATGATCCTTCAAAAATCATTCTAATATGCTTTTCTAATTATTATCAGTGTTGAAACGGCTTAATATTTTTGTGGAAACTGTGATGCATGTTTTCATGATTTTTTGATTAATAGAAAGTTTAAAAGAACAGCATTTATTTGAAATAAAAATAAAAATAGTTTGTATTTTAATGCATTCTTGCTGAATAAAATTATTAATTTATTTAAAAAAAACAGCAGTATAAATGTGACCCTTCTCCTCATGTAAGAAAATTTGAACTATTTGTCAATTTCCCCCCTTTAAATAATTTCCATCATTTTAGAAGTAAAGTTATAATGCATTTCTGCATACGAAAAGGTCCTTAGAATCATGCTCAATTTTCACAGTAAATGCACATTAATACCAAATATATATTTTCCTCTCCAGGTACTGAGGTCAGACATGTTGTCAGGAGAGGAAATCCTATGCAGCACCCAGCAGGTCATCGCAGGGCTGGAAGCTTTGCGTGGAGAGAACCGCACGCTGCTGGACAGCCTGCAGGACACGCTCCAGAGCCAGAAGTCCAGCGAGAGCGGCAGCCTGGAGCAGGAGAAGACCAGCATCATTTTAGAGTCTCTGGAGAGGATTGAGCTGGGCTTAGGAGAGGCACAAGTGAGCGATGCAGTCATCTTCACTCATCTGTCACGCTAAGACCATTTCCACTCACCCTTAGCCGTCTGTTCCCTGCTCATCCAGGTAATGATGGCGCTTTCAGCACACCTGGGCTCCTTGGAGGCAGAGAAGCAGAAGTTGCGTGCTCAGGTGCGGAGGTTGTGCCAAGAGAACCAGTGGCTGAGGGATGAGCTGGCCCGAGCCCAGCTGCAGCTACAGGAGCGGGAACAGGAAGTGGTTACTTTAGAGGAGCAGAACAGGCACCTGCAGTTCATGAGCAGCATCCGCAAGTACGACCACGAAGAGCCGCCACTGGTAAGGCTTCACAGTTGATATTAGGTTCTTAGGCTAAACATTTTGTGTTTAAATGTTTTTATTTGGTATTTCAGCAGAAGATCATTTGTAACTACACTTTTTTTTTATATACAAACAAATAAAAATTACATCCTAACAAATATGCATGAAAGAAAAAAACGTCCAACCCACCCAAAAACTCAAACCAAAAGTGCTATCTAGTGGTAAAAGCAGGTGATGAAGGCATAGTAAACATTAATCACTAGCTTGCAGAAAAGAAATAAAAGGGGACCAATTTTTTTTATTTTTTTTAGAGCACATCTAATTCTTTCTAAATGTAGTGTACCAGTCAACTCTGTCAGACGTAGTTTAATCGTTGGAACTTCCTTTTTCTTCCAAAACAAAAGAAAACGTTTTTTTTTTAAATATTTTTTTATATTTTTTTTTTGCAAAAATTAAACCATTTTGGACACATTACATAGCAATGAGACAGGCTGGCATTTAAAAATTGTCATTTGTCACATAATGGAGACTCTTCTGGAAATATTTTGTTCAGTTTACACATAATGAAGCCTATTAAGCACTTTAAACTGAATAAGACAATGTCTTGCATTAATGGAACACCTGTGGACAAGTTTAAGACTGCGTTCCCACATTTCACTAGGAATTTTTACTGCAAGTTTCTCTTCCCAGGCAGATTTAATTTTCTCCATCGAAGGACTTTTCACCTGTTCTAAAGCCTTGTACAGAAAGGAGATGGTATTACCATCTCTATGACGTCTTTCCAAGAATGCATCCAGAAACTGTACATAGGTGTGGCAGTGACATAATTAGGAAAGAAGAATTCATAAAGTTTCTAATTTGAAGGTACCTAAAGAAATTATTTGAGGGAATATTATATTTCTTACACAGCTGTTAAAAAAGGAAGCAAATTTTCCATTCATATATAAATCCCCTAAAACATTTTGTTCTAGACTAGCTTTGGGGTTCTATTGTTGTGTGCTCAATCATGTTTCCTGATAATAATTAAACAAACGTTAATAAAACAATCCCACCACAGTGTCATTTACTCCACATCTCAAGTTGTATTTAATAGCATTCTGTGGTGGAAATTACTTATTTAAATATTAATAAAATGGCAGACTATTTTGTCTTACTAAGCATTTTATGCATCTCAAATACACACAATTAAATAATATTTCCAGACTTCTTGAATCATTTGACAATTACAGATTGATTGGTAATGATAATTACAATATTCTGCTCACAAGTAAATTTATCTTTATTTGTCTTTATTTTATTCACACATTACATCTCGTATTTCATCTTAGGCATATTTTTTAAATGAATGTTGGGAATTGACCAGCAGTGGGACAGTCGTAAGTGATGTAAATTATATTTATTTGTATAGTTATGTTCACTTTTTTGGTGGATTATCATTGTTTTAAACATGTTGTGTAATTCATATGTTCATGAGGGATTTTCGTATTTTATCAAAAGTCTGGGACAAGGGTTTGGGACAATGCTATAACAAATAATATCCATATAAAAAGGCATTTGAAAAGTAGCAAAAAATAAATGCATGGTATGACAAAGCATTAGTTACAAGTCAGTTTGACCTTGCTATAACAAAAAGAAAAAGTTGAAATCTATAAGTTTTAATAAAAATCAACCCCTGGGACATAAAAGTACCCAAAGTTAAAGAAACACGCAACTTTTTGACGAAGACCTCCGTATAGGCAAAGATTATTTCTGTATTTCTTCTGTAATTATGACAGCTACTTTTTTCAGACTTTTTTATTAAGAAAAACTGAGTATTGATATATCAAATTGATTAACCATGATTCTTTTTGTGATTTTAAGAACTGTATGTTCTTCAATAAGAAAAAAGAAATATGATTGCAACTTATTTATATACCTTTAAGTATCTTGTCTAAATAAAATGTTTATTTTAACCAGAATAATAAGCATAAGATATACATTTGATACATTCAATAAGAACAAATAAGAAAAAGAAATATGATTGTATATTACATCTTGCTTTTATTAGTTTTTTAGCATTTAATTTAGATTAGAATTAAATTATTTTAACATTTTAATAATCATTTATTAATTCAAAGTGATTTTGGAAGTGTGCTGAAGCCCCCTTGTGGGCCCTGGCACTATGGTTGAGAACCACTGGTCTAAAGGCTTTCCGAAATCTATCACGACATGTTCATGCTGTTTGTTTGTTTGTTACAGGAGGATAAAGATGCTTCTTCAGGGAAGGAATCGCTTGATGATCTCTTTCCTACTGAAGAAGAGGAGCAATCACACAGTACATCATCCCTCACAGACCACAGCTGTTCCTTTACACATTTGTTTTCAGAGTCTTTGCCATGTCAGCTGTTAGCTGTCATTTCGGTAACGGTAGAGGAAATTGAGAAATGTCACAAGATGGATTTGAACTCATGATCTATCTATCGGAGCATGTGCACATGCGTCTCAGCGCAGCTCTTGTATTTGCAGTGTCTCGACCACACAGTAATGCCGCCGCTGCTGCCCAGCAGGGAGGATATGAGATCCCTGCCCGACTGCGAACGCTCCACAACCTGGTGATCCAGTATGCCTCTCAGGGCCGCTACGAGGTGGCCGTGCCACTCTGCAAGCAAGCTCTGGAGGACCTGGAGAAATCCTCGGGCCACAGCCACCCAGATGTTGCTACCATGCTCAATATCCTGGCTTTAGTGTACAGGTCAGTTATATGGAACATCAAATAATTATCATTTACAGAATCAATATTAAGTTGTATTTAAATTATAAGCTTATTAAATAATTATTTTAACATGTTGCTTTAAAGGGATCAGAACAAATACAAGGAAGCTGCCAATCTCCTGAATGATGCATTGGCCATCCGTGAGAAGACATTAGGCATGGACCATCCAGCAGTATGTACTGTTTGATTTCTTTAGGAAGTCAAAAAATTCTTATATCCCTTTCCTTGAATTTATGTATTTGTGTTTGTAGGTGGCAGCTACTCTGAATAATCTGGCCGTTTTGTATGGAAAAAGAGGGAAGTACAAAGAGGCGGAGCCACTGTGTAAAAGAGCTCTGGAAATCAGAGAAAAGGTATTGACATAATAGAAGAATGGTAATCCCACTTGTCAGATCATATCCACTTACACTACCGGTCAAAAGTTAAGGGACAGTACAGTTTGTAAAAAAAAAAAAAGGTCTTTGAAGAACCAGGATTCCTTTCCTATCTTGAAAATATCCTTTATCCAGTAAATCAAGAACAACTGGACAAGTCATGGGGCCTTTAAATATTGTTGTGGACATTGGGGGGCCTTGGAGTCAGAAAGGTTGAGAACTACTGGTCTAGTCTAAATATCTTGTTTATATTTGTCTGTTGACAGGTGCTTGGGATGGATCACCCCGATGTAGCCAAGCAGCTGAATAACTTAGCCCTCCTATGCCAGAATCAGGGCAAATACCAGGAGGTGGAGCAATACTATGAACGTGCCCTGCACATTTATCAGAGCCAGCTCGGTCCTGACGATGCCAATGTGGCCAAGACGAAGAACAACCTGGTGAGGATTGGAAATGAGTTATTTAATAACAAAGCAGTATCATATAATGCGTGTTATATAACATACCGTTCATGTGCTCCTCAGGCCTCCTGCTACCTCAAGCAGGGTAAATACAGGCAAGCTGAGGCTCTTTATAAAGAGATTCTGACTCGTGCTCATGAGAAGGAGTTCGGCTCAGTGGAGGGTAAAAATTATTTTACATCTGCCTCCAAAGAATTATCGTAGTTTATCGTAGTCATAGTTTGGCCAATTAAACATATCCGTCCAATAGTAAATTAATATTTTCACATCTATAAAGGGGACGGACGACCTGTTTGGATACATACAGAGGAGGGATGCTCTAGACAGGTATGTTTCCAATCCAAATATATGTTTTATAAGGAGAAATAGCTTTTTCTTTGACATTTTCCTCTGTGTGTGTACTGTAGGATGGTCTAGGAAGTCTAAAGCGCAGCGGATCATTTACCAAGCTCCGGGAATCCATAAGACGAAGCAGCGAAAAACTTGTTCGGAAGCTGAAAGGAGTCGGAACACAAGAAACGACCCCTCGAGCTGCTGGGTAATGATATTCTGCTTTTTCTCATCACTTTTTATGTAGAACAGAGCAGATTTTTTTTAACTACTACTCTATTTTTAAAAAGGATGAAGAGAGCCAATTCTCTCAATGTGCTTAATGTGGGTCTTAAAGAGAATCAAGAGGCTGCTATGGTAAGTGCTGAGTCTTTGATTTAAATGTTCTCAAGTATTTAAAAATATTTCACATATAATTCTCATATAGTTTTCTCATACTTTTGGTTTGGGATTTGAACAGACCCCTAACCATAAATGTTAAACTGGTTTCCCACCAGTTGTGGTTTGGACATGTATGATACCTCAAATCTTGTTAAGGAGAGGTGCGCTAATACATTTTTACACAAAAAAGTAGTTTTTTTAATCATTACTCCAGTCTTTAATGTCACATGAGCCTCAAGAAATCATTCAAAATGTTGATTTGGTGCTCTAAAAACATTTCTTATTATTATCAATGTTGAAGACTGTTTTTCAGGGTTCTTTGATGAATAGAAAGTTCAAAAGAATAGCATTTATTCATAGAAATCTTTTGTAAATGTCTTTACTGTAAATTTTGATCAATTTATTGTCCTTGCTGAATGAAAGCTGTATTTTCTTTAAAAAAAAAAAAAATTAGTGACCACAAAGTTTTGATTGATGAATGGAAGGGTATAATTAGATTGAGATTGATTAACAGATGATTAAAGCCTGGTTTTGTCTTTTCAGAAGCCCACGAGGCTGACAGACACACGGGTTCTGAGTTCCAGCACGCAGAGCTTAGCCCGCCGCTCGTCTCTGGGTGGAGACAGATAACCTTCAGCCACACATCAGGACTAGATAACTGCAGAGATCGTATTTGATAATAATATGTAAAATGGTATGTGACAATGAATGCAGTCTGTCAAAGTGCTCCTGGTAAAAGGAAGCACACTTTGGCTTTACGAAAAGAAGCAGCTTTTTTTTACTTTGTTGAAATCAGTTTGATCTGTGTTGTTGTTTTTTAAAGTCAGTTGCATTATAAAAAGTCACAGTGAATTTTAACTTATTGCATTCCAAAGCTAAGACCAGATTGAGGTTTTCCTAATAATACTATCCAATATTAATACATATTCATTCCTAAGATTACTATAATTTTACCACAACCTTCAGCAGGTTGCAGTTTATTTGTTGCTTGGCAAAATTTGCGGGCATTTCAATTAATTTCAATAGGAATCAACATGATCGTTCCCCATGTAAATTTTCCTCAAGTTGGAAATGCAATTTTGTCACATTGACCAAGTTTTTGCCTGGTTTGAAAGTAACTTCTGTGCGAGTTGTGCTTCATGCATCATACACTATAGACAAATTTTGCTAATGTGAGGGCACCTTAACACTGTTTATTTAAAATAGTGTAATATTATGTGAAATACATTCCATGTTTTCGCACCATAATGCAGTAAAATTATAGTATAGGAATTGAACAATTTCAATTGCACATAAATATTAAAATCAGATCTAAATGCACTTAAAATTCCTAATTAAAACTACATGTTATATTCCAACGATACAATTATGAAATACATTGCTGGGGTAATGTCAAAAAATTGTGGTACTTACTTGTGCCTATAAAATAAGGGACTTTTTATTTTTCAATTTCAAGCACATATTGTATGTATAAAAAAAAAAATATATATATATATATATACACGAGTTGATATATGCTGTACTATTGTTTTGGTTTTAGCACTCATCACTATAGGAAGGATTTTATAAGAGCAGAACTTCAGGGTACAAGAGTAATTTACAGTATATAACTTGAATCTAGTTTAGTGGAAGTAGTTATTGAGAGCTAAAGGTATTTGGACCTATAATTCAATGAGTTGTTTCATAATCTAAACAGTTGTACATGGTTGAATGTTACATATGCGCATATGAGCTTAGAGAGTATATTTATGTACAATGTTGCTGATGACCCAAATAAAATGGTTCTACCTCTGTCTTAATCAAAGTGTGTACTGTCTGATAAATAGGTGAATGACAGCTGATATGGCCCGAATCTATAACTGGGGCCTGATTTATAAAATGTTGTGTAGAAACCAACCTACATTTGATCCAAGATCATTTCTCAAATGTGTGTACGTGTGATTCAGATGTGAAATTGTGTGCAGCTGAATGGTTTCAGATCTCCGCCTTGTAAACGGCACCTAATTAATATCATTAACATATAAAAGAGCACCATTCAACATCCAAATCCTTTACTTGAGAATGGAGAATGGCAAGAATTGCTTCGATTTCCAAACCCCTGAGGTTCTCCGACCCTTCCATAAAGAAAAGCGCATACGTCTTAGAACCTGACAGGGCAAATATGAATGTTGGCATGGATTTTAGCACACACAGAGTTCAAATCTGTGCATACACACATTTTATAAATGAGGCCCCTGGTGTCTTCTAGTAGTCTCCCCCTAACTGCGGTGATCTACAGTTGTGATTTAGTGTGCGTTTGTGCCCTCTACAGCTACTTCTGAGACAGCATGTTGCGCTTCAAACAGTACAGAAAGACACTGGTTAAAGAACAGCATTTATTAATGCCTCTGGGATTGTTGTAGAAAACACTTAAAAAAACACATATATACACATTTTCTCAATTTTGTTCTTTTCCGCTGTAAGAGACCTCAGGCTTGATGCGCAATCTGAGCAATTTTCTGGAGCATATCCTCAGACTGCAATTGTTCCAGGGTCAGCAGAGACAAACCCAACTGATCCTCCTGCCACACAAAGATTCTTATGAGAATTATGCACCTCACAAACTCATCCCAGCTAACGTATCGTTACGCTCTTTGCATACAGATGATTTCAGTTGCTTCTAAATTTAGAAAGAATATAAGTACAAACTTACTGAATGAAACCCACTAAACATGACAGGTTTAGATCATTGAATCGATGACCGTGGTCAGCCATGATTTGACCTTACCTGTCTGAAGGGCTGTGCCATCTGTCGCAGAAAGTGTTTGGCTAACTGCACTGTCTCATCTATGGTCAGATTTAGGCTTCCATCTGTGAGGTGTTCCTGGATCCAGCGGGGCAGCTTTCCTCGCTTATCTGCTCGTGCGTAACGCTGAGGGAAAAAATATAACAATTAAACGACAAAGAAAAGTTTGCATGCTACTTTCCCACCAGTTTACTTACTTTATCTGCAAAGATCATCAGGCCATAGTCTGTTTTGCCTCGGATGACCCTACCCACACACTGAGCCGCATGCCGCATCGCATCAAACGTCAGGAAGTCATTTTCCCGGATTTGAAACTGCTCTCTGAGGTATTCCAACCGTGCCTGATTCAAGCAAACAGGTCAGGGGTTTTATTAGTTACAGACAGTATTAAAAATCATGATCTAGGAGCTCTACATACCTTGAGGATTCGGCTCTGAGTGTAAACATACGGCACTCCAAACATGATAACGGCACGACCAAAATGATGGACTGGGGGTTAAAAGGAAAAACTGATCAACAAAAGGTTTAACTTAATTTTATTAAAGAATTTGCGGATTAAAAACAAACAGCGCTAAATTGATCAAGGGACTAGTATCCACCAAAGTCAATCCCCTCGGACACTTTCCCTCTTGCCACGGAGAGCAGAATTGCTCCTCTGCCGTTCTCACAGGCCTGAAAGTGTAAGATAACAAAAGTGATTACATTATTACAGGACACTTAAAATAAAGTCAACATTATATAAGACGATTAAGGGAAATAGGATTAGGGAGCATTAAAAACCCAATGATTATTGACCTCCTGATACTTCTCCAGGGCCATGCTAGTCTCGGCTGCATCTTGGGTCTCTATGAAAATCAGCTTGTTCCTTTGGATGTTCTCAAGGATTCCCTACAAATCCAGCAAGTTAATTAGTTATGATTATAATAACAGCACTTTAAATGATCGGAGAAGGAATCAAGTTGCTTCTTTATACCTGTTCATACCAGGAGGCCACAATGTTCTCCATGTAAATGTAACTTGTGAAGAATGCCACAATTCCGTCAGGGACAATGGCAGACATTTCCAGCAGCAAGTTTCCATAGTTCCGGATCACAGCTATGGGAAGTAGTAAATAAAATGGTTCTCTTTCAACAGCACTCCAAAATAAAGCCAATTTCACAAACAAAATTCACAAAACAACTTACCGAAATCTTCTCTGGTCTCAAACTTGGAGGTCATCGCTACCTGATCATTCCCTCGACCAACAATCTAAAAAAAAATGGAAAAACTAAATTGTCTAGATAAAACATTTCTAATACAGCTAAATGCAGTGGTTCTCAACCAGGGGGCCAGAGGATGACTTGTAAGTATTTAAGTAAATAAAGAATTTTTATTAATATATTAAAACAATTAAACTATAATATAAAATTGTCAAAAACACAAATACAAGAAGTAAACTATTGTTAACTTCTGGAATCAAGAAATTAATTGTGGTTAATCAATTTAATATATTGTCATCTTTACAGCAGAAATACAGAAAATATCTGGCCTATATGGGGGGGGGGGGGGGGGGGTCTCATATCTTCTTTCAAAACGTTCAATTAAATATGCAAATGTTTGCACAATTGCACTAACAGTTTGGTGGCACTGCCATAGTCATAACTCACCAGAGGGCACAGGCAGGTTCGTGCCAGTGTCATGGTGAAGGAAGCCACAGTTACTGGGCGGAAATCAAGGATGCGTGGGTAGATGTCCAGCGGAGAGAGCGTCTAATTCGGAGAGAGAATTAAAAATAAAATTCTTAAAACCAAGAATAGTGAAGTTTCTAAAATAAATAACTTCAGAAGATAATAACGGATGATGTAGAAGTGTAGGCCAATGAGGTTTGATGACAAGTGACACTTGGCCTGCACACTTTAAGGTGAAAGTGAAGTGTGTCTTACACAGACGGCATGAGTGTTACAGTGGGATTATAATGAAGAGATTAGTGGGTAGGGTGTGTGTAATCTAATATTCATGCAAAGATAGCGGCATATGGATTGAGGAGCACAACTTACCCCGGATGTGATGATAACTGACTGAAAACGGCCAAACACGGGCTTTATGGCGATAGAGGGGTCCATACAACTGCAGAGAAAGGAAAAGTTAGTGATAATGCTAATAAACTGAAATGAATAGACATTTAATAGAAATGACAAATTGCAGAATGAATGCACCTGAAGTGAAGAACAGGATTCGCTATTGTTGGCGTTTTATCTTCAAAGGGTTCAATGATGATGGTGAAGCCTAAAAAAGACTGATTACTCATAAGAACTCACTTTTGAAGGAAATCATTAGTAGAGCAGCTTTAATAATAATAATAATAATTCATTACATTTATATAGCGCTTTTCTCGGCACTCAAAGCGCTCTACATAGAAGGGGGAATCTCCTCAACCACCACCAATGCACAGCATACACCTGGATGATGCGACAGCAGCCATATTGCGCCAGAACGCCCACCACACACCAGCTTACTGGTGGAGAGGAGACAGAGTGATGAAGCTAGTTGGTATATATATATATATATGGAGATTATAAGGAGGCCATGATGGACAGAGGCGACTGGGCAAATTTGGCCAGGACACCGGGGTTACACCCCTACTCTTTCGAAAGACATCCTGGGATTTTTTGTGACCACAGAGAGTCAGGGCCTCGGTTTAACGTCTCATCCGAAGGACAGACTTTCTGTTGGTCGCTGCAGTGTTTCCTCGTGACTAACTTAAACGCTGCAAAATCTGCTAAATGTTCTGCCCTCACGCTAAATTCCTGATCACATGGATTCCAATTGGAGTGACTGGATTTCCATGTAAAGTTGCAGAACAAGGGTAAACAAGACTGCACCGTCATGGTGGCAGGAGGGCAGGATGAGGCTTTCTTACCTTTGCTGTAGGTGCTGACAAGTGTGGCAAAGTGTGAGATCAGGGTAATGGCTGAGAAGTCAGCGATGTCTGCAATCTCCAGCGTCCTCAGCAGTGAGCGCAGCCTCTCGGCACAAAATCTGGAAGTGGATTAAATATACATTTAGGCTGGGGTGAATATGTGGCTTCATTACTAATAATGACCATCAGTACTATTTCCAGTACGGGTTGGCAGAAAAAACTGACGGTTTCTTTTTCTCACCTCAGGGGTTTGCGGTCAATGCAGACCTTCTCGAAGATGTCTTTGAGGAACTGAGGAGCACTCTCCTGCACCACATGATGGATCCGCAAACGTGCCTTCAGGTACTCAAGGAAGCGCTTCATAAAGCCTACAAAGTGCTCTGCAGTTCGGATGCTGCCAGGAACAGCCTCTGTAGTGAGAGTCGCATGTGTCAAACATATCTGGACACTGAACCCACACTCAAAAATGTATGAATGTCTTTACTTTATAAATCAAAATGTCATTTAAAGAAATATAGCAATTTGAAGCAAAACATTTCATAAAAGAAGTCTGTTAGGTTTCAAATGATAGGATAGATATTGTATTTTTATCGTTCAAAATCAAGACAAAAAGTATCTAACTAAAAATATGGGACCAGTTGGTTAAAAATCATCATCAAAATATGACATTTGTTTGCAGATGCATATTGGATCTAATTCAATGACAGGCATCTTTTTAAGTGTGGCTTAAATGTCCAAATACTTTGTGGGTCGTTGTAGATAATAAAAACTGACCTTGGAGGATTTCATCAGGCAAAACTGGATTGGACAGATAGATGTCAGTCTCTCGGGCAACATTTGCTTCTTTAAGACCCTCAACTAATCTCCTGTATTCTTCTCGAAGTTTGGCAGAATCTGTTTCCTTAATTCTTTAAAAGAACAAGCAGAATGCAGAAAATTAAAGACATTACCCATGTAGTAATAAATAAGACACTCTTTAATTCACTCATGCACTATTTTGTCACACTTGCTAATGGTGTTTTGCAGGGTTTCCACATTAGTCTGGCAGCGATCCAGCGTCCTCCTGGTAATGTTGACGCTCATGGAGTCAATACACACATTATCTAGAGGGAACAATATCAGCTTAAATAACCATGATCAGTCTGCATGATATGGATGACAGTGACAAGCACAGCAATTTGCTACTCACCGATGTTGTGAGCCTCATCGAACACGACTACAGATTTCTTTGCGAGCTCTTTTGAGACCACGTCTGCAATTTTTGGATCTAGTAAGTAATGGTAGCTGTACACTACTATGTTTGCATGAAGAATCTGAATGAAGAAACATATGAAAGCAACAACAATCAATTGCATGCATAAAAAAACATCATACTAAATCTAGCATCATACTACATCTAGCAAAGTACTCACTGCGTAACGTGCCAGGAAGTACGGACACCAGCCCTTTCTACGCCCAAAGTCCTTCAGATCATCCAAGTTATATATACCAGGTGGAATGGGCACTTCTCTGCCAACTGAATCAAATTCCTGCATACAGGAATTCAATTTTAATAGTGTTGTTTTAAGTGTTACTTCAATGTTTCACTATTATTTTTTACTTTTCATTCATTTAAATATAAAAGTAATTAAAGACAATACAGTTCAAATTACAATTTGGAAAAATACAATTTTTAAATAATAATAAATATTTATTATTTCTAATGAGGTAATTTATGAGGTAATGCTTCATACCTCATAGAACTGGCAGACAGGTTGACTCGGGTTACTGTGATGCTGCGTTCGAATATACGATGCTGTCAGACTGTGACACTTTCCATCTACTTCTTTTCCAAAACGCAGAGACCTCACCTGTAATCACACATTCACTTCCACTTAATGAGTTCACCTGCACACACATTTTACTGAAGCTCATTTAGCATCCTCTACCTCAGGATGAATGCACAGGTTTTTCCGTGAAGAAAGTGCAAGTGCGAGGAAGTCGTTTTTTGCTCCTGTTTGCTTTGTATAATAGTCCATTAGTTTCCTTAGCTCTTCCACAACCTGACAGAAGAAGAGAGGATAAAGAAAAGTCATACTTGATTAACTGATGAAAAGCAATTAAAATAGGATGAGTTTTTATGCAATGGGTTATAAACATATATATAATGTCAGTTATTGAATACCTTTTCTATCTCTGGCACAGTGCGAGAGCAGTAGACAAGCTTGGTGACTTCTAAAGGGTAAGCCTGCAAGAGGTGAAAATATAAACCAAGATATGTGCAGAGTTATCAAACTGTCATTATAGTGAAATTTCCATTTGTATAACAGTCATTCAGAAATCACTCGCCTTCTGGTAAGCAACGATGAGGGATAGAAGAGAAATAGTTTTTCCTGTTCCTGAGGGCATCTCGAGAACTCCATGACCCTTTGCACACATAACAGAAGAGAGAAAGAATTATAGATAGATAGATAAACAAATACACATATTATACCCATCTATCATATTATACATGTACGTTTTTTAATGTCTTTTAACTTTCACTAAGTCACTTAAACGCCTCTGTTGTGAGACAAATGCACAATATAAGATTACAAAAAAATGAGTTAATAATTCGAAAAGAAATAATTTAGTATAAAGTAAAAGAAAAATCAGTTTAACTTTTTAATCTTTTAGATTTTTATTTTACATTAAGTAAAGCATGTAACATTGCATGAAATGTCATGTCAACTACCCATAATGTATAATGTATAAGACGAAATCGGCTCAGTGGATGAATGATTATAATATAAGTTACCTTTGCATCCAGCGTCCTCTTCAGCTCCAGCATGTACGAGTATTGTTCGGGATAAATGTAGTCATACGGAAAATAGACTAACAGCCCGTCGATATTCAGCCTAAAGGGATGAAAGGGAAATAAAGGGCAGAAAACTTCTGGTAAATAAACACTGGGTTTGGAGATTTGCAGCTAACTTATGCTACTAACGTTAGTCCATATATTAATTTGACGGTTTTACTCACTTCATGATAGCTGGTAGCTTTACAGCACTATAACACTTCTTGTGGTCAGTTTTCTTTGATTTCACACAATAATATATCTATATATTACTTTCATGCGTATATTACACAAACTACTACTGTCGAGTTATACGGGAGTTCCTAGCAGCACGAAAAGCTGTCGCAGTTAAAATGCGTAAGATATTTTGCTTCTGTGATTGGTTGTTAGCTTGAAAACCCTCCCCCAGACTCTCATCTCATTGGATGATATGCATGTCAATTCAACCTTTTGGCGGAAGTACATTTAGAACCATGGGGTTAGACCTAAATAATAAAAAAAGAGTCCGGAATAAACTTTCACTAGAAAAATAATATTCTGCCCGACTAGTTGTACTTTTCTAGCATCAATTATTTTTAAGAGTTTAGTGTAAATAATAAAAATAAAATTAATAAATAAATGTGTTATAATACAAAATAGAATACATATTTTTTCCATTAAATAATTAATATTTTGACCATAGAGTATATAATAACATTAATACAAGAATAAATACATGAAAAGATCAAATGAAAGAAAGAAAGAAAGTTTTTTTAAACACCAGAGGCATATATTTATAATATATATTTTATTTACATTAACATTTTTATTTAATATATTACAATGCAATAAAATATAATTTATACATTATACCCCAACAAAGATAAACCTTTAAAAAGTGATTTCCTTTGTGCTCATAGGCAGGGAAAATAAGTATTTTAGATCACAGGCTAGACAAAATACAATGTTCTATCTGCATAATATGTTTACTCATATGAAAGTAAATTAAAAATGCATTTTTGGGCCATTCCTTGATAATATGCTACTAATTTGACAAATTTGACCTTCCTCAAATCTTAATGAAACTTTTTTGACATTTTCAAGAAAAATTTACTATACAGCCAAACCCCCAATTTCATTCCCTGCTAAACATAGCTTAATAAGTAACAGCAAATATAAAAAAGGAACAAATTACAAGTGCTTGAATTTTTTACATTTCCAGATAGGTCAGAATGACCAAAACCCAGGAAAACACTGCTCTTGTAATGTTATCTGTTAACACTGTTGTGTAATGACCTGATCACCTTATGGAAATTGATCGAATGATCATTGTATTTTTAAAAATGACAGCATCACAGAGTTTTCACAATTATTGCCTATTTGTGATAATTACATGTGATTAAAAATGCGCCATAACTCTGCAGCATCTGTGGCACAACCCGCTATTGCTCTTTAATCCCAATTCTTTCATTGTCCTCTGAAACAGGCATAATAAGATGGCAGGGGTGAGCTGACACTTATATCATGGTATCTGAAGTGAATCCCCTCATATCTCATGTCTCTCCTCCACAGTCTTATAACGGTCCATGATGCTAAGAACATCATCCAAAATGGATGGTCCCAGGTCCAGGTCCAAACCCATTAGGGACTCTGAGCGTGACATACTGGGTGAGAAAGACTCACAGTGTTCACTCCGCAGGTCTTCATTACTGAGCCCTGCATCAGAGTCCAGACTCAAGCCTCGTTTTGGATCCAGTGGACCACAGCCTTCCGACATGGAGTCGTCCGAGGAAGCCTCGGATAAGGAGCCCGTGGAAGGCACTAGGTGTGGCAGGACTGGGATCGAGGTGGAGAGAGCGAGGTCACGGCAGGGATCCCTGCACTTCCCAATCCCTTCTTCACACACAGACATGGAGCGCTGCTGCTGTGGACTGTGATGGTGTTTCTGCTGCTGGTGAACAGGAGCCGACTGCTCATCTAAATGCAAACGGGGGGGTTTAGGAGGAGGTTGCACTGGCGCGATAAACACCGGCATGGAGATTGTGGTTTTGAGGAGAGAGTTGTGATGATGATTATGACTGCGATGGTAAGTGTGGCTCTTGCTGTTCACATCGCAGATCTCATCCATTCTTCTGTCCATGCTGTGAGAACGAGAGCTGGGCGGTTGATTGAGGGCAGGAAGCATGTCAAGTTTGCCTTGTAAGAATCCCACATCTCCAAACATGTCCCCCTCTCCCTCAGGCCCGACATGAGCACTGTGACGCACATCACCCAGCGGCGGGCTTATCATGTCGCCTGAAAGAACGTCCCGTATTTTCAACTTCTTGCCTCGCTTTGGTGTAGATGTCTTTAAGTACATGGGTGTCTTGGCTGGCATTCTGTTTCCCAGTATTCAGTGTGAAACGTCTGTATTTGTAGCAGATATGAAGAGGAACCTAGTCCTCAGTCTGATATTAGCTCTTTCATACGTTTTGATTGGTCGGTCACCTTTATTTCACTTTTAAATCCCAAAATGGCAACTGGAAGTGACGTCCTTTATGTCTTATGTAAACTCTTCAGCACCTCCTGGAATTTATCATCACAACAGCAGATCTGAGGAACAAAAAAGGAGAATAAAGATTTACAACCTGCAAAAGTGTGTTGTAGAATTAAAAATACAAATACACACACACAAAGAGAGAGGGAGAGAGAGAGAGAGAGAGAGAGAGAGAGAGAGAGAGAGAGAAAGAGAGAGAGAGAGAGAGAGAGAGAGAGAGAGAAGCACATTTATTTATTGTGCAATTTGAACAAAAACAAAACAGCTGTTTTTCTTCTCCCCTGAGCGGTGATTTATATTTTTTGTCTCTAGTCTTTGCAGCTACTTACCAATAAATTACAAACCCTCAGAAATGTCATTTCTTCCAAAACGTGTTGCAGAGATTTGTTGGATTTTTTGTAAGATAAAATAGCAAATACATTGTGTGCATGCATGCCTTTATGAGTATATTTTTTACTGCCCCAGAACATTATTGTCAGTAGAGAACGAGATTAGAAATCCCTAGTTTTTATTCCCCTTTGAACTCTAGCTATTACTGTAAATTACATCCACACTGACATAGCCTACTATTGTATTCAACATTTAAATGTAGTGTGAAGATTACAAAACTGTAGGAAATCACTCTGTGTGTGTGTGTGTGTGTGTGTGTGTGTGTGTGTGTGTGTGTGTGTGTGTGTGTGTGTGTGTGTGTGTGTGTGTGTGTGTGTGTGTGTGAGAGAGAGAGAGAGAGAGAGAGAGAGAGAGAGAGAGAGAGAGAGAGAGAGAGAGAGAGAGAGAGAGAGAGAGAGAGAAAACAAGTCTGCTAGCAAGAATAACCACTTTGATTCTAAGTTAATTGCGCCATTGCTGGCACTGCGAGCATTAAAACAAGCTAATTTCTGTTGTTGTTTCTCTATGAGAGCCATGTTTTTACCATTTAGACTGTTCACAGCTTGTTGCTGAGATTTACTGGTGTGTGACGCAACTGTGAAAACATATTTGTTAAATTAAAGACAAAAATATTTATTGAATGTTTAAAAGCTGTGTGTTCTGTCAATGGTGAGCAGAAGCATCACCTAATGTACATCTCTTATATGACATCTCTCCTCGTGACCTTCAGAAAATCACTTGGATCAGTTACACTAACTCACTCCTATTATGTAATGGCTAACACTGTTAGTCATTGAGATCAGCCAATTCCCGGATTTCCCTAGTAAACCACATGGTGTCATTGCTTTAACATAGCTGAGACTTCAGTCCACACCCACCATGCTGTTTAGAGAATGGCGGGGCTGGTTATTTATGTTTTTTTATATATGCATATATATATATATATATATATATATATATATATATAGATGAGACATTGATGTGGATGATTAAGTGTTTAGAGTATTAGAATTAAGGGCTTTTACAGTCACCAAGACCCTGATTTGTGCAAAGTTTTAACATACTGAAATTTTCCTTAAACACACTGTAAACAGTGTTTTCATCACTATGTAATAATATGTGTGCTTATACACTTACAATAATGTCTGTCATGTTTATGTATGAGTTTGTCTGTGTCTATGAGTATCTGTCTCTCTGAGTTTTGAGAGTTTTCATTTCGGTTATTGTCATCAGAAATTAAATAAAAATTCCTTAAACATATAAGGAAGCAAACTTTTCAGTGTTAATGAGTTTATATATAGATAGGCCTATATAGTAGCCTACAAATGAAATGGCAATGTATCAGATTCAACCAAGTAATCATAACCTGACACATCTTGACACTGTAAATCTCAGCACTGACGTAGAGTTTAACACGTTTATATTTAAATTACAATATTCAAACTTCACGTAAAAGTATCTGTACTTGCCTTTGATATTTGCGTTGAAACCCTCGTTTGTTCTACTGGTAGGTTGTTCCGGGGTGTTAGTGGATAAGCTGCTCTCTGTGCGCGTTCTCGGTAGGGTTGCTATAAACCTCTTAAGTTCGCTGAAGCTGAGGGTGACGAGCTGCAGAAGGGCAGGGACGGGGGCGTGCGCTCATCATGCTCTTGAATGATGACATTTTTGGCAAGAGGAGGAGGCCTTAAGTGAGGGTTTGCACGGTGAATATCTGTTCAAAGTTGTAATACAATACGTTTTGTCATTTAAATCTGACCGTTTCCTCAGTCAGTTAGCCTATAGCCTATATTGTAATGAAAGGGACAGTTCACTCGTAAAAGTTCCAAACCGATTTTAAACCTTTTTTAGGCTATGACTTTCGAAACTCATGACTTTTTTGTCTTGTGTTAAACACAACACATATTATTTAGCTGCTCTTTTAAATACAGTGAAAGTAAATGTTGACCAGGGAGGTCAAACACAAGTTTTAGTCAACAGCAACTTAACATAAAGCTATCATATGACTTCGGTGTACCAGTAAAATTCAATTTTTATGATTTTTTTTTTTAAATTTTAAACTTGACATCCCAAGTCCAGTACCCTTATCCCTTGTTTTTCCATTGAAGAACTAAAGTCATATGGGTCTGGAATGACATGGCAATGAGTAAATGATGACAGTAGTTTCATGTTGAACTGTTCCTCTGCCTTCAGGCCACTCAGCAAATGCTTATCAATGTTTTTTCCCATGCTGATGCAGCATTGACTCATGGGATAGACAAGCCCTACCCTGTAGGTTTCATAAATAGTAAAAAAACAAGGAAGACAGGTTGAATAAGCAAAGAAACAATGTTGTAATATCCCTTTACTGGTAAAACTTAAAAGTTATAAAGTTACTTCTAACCTTTTTCAAAAATAATTCTTGAAAAAAATGAATATACATGGAAATAGTAAAATAATCAAGAAAAGGTTTATATATTTTAATTGACAAACATTAAATATTTGACTTAAAGTTCAATAAAATATAAAAATGTTTTTTCAAATAACCAAAAAATACTTTGTGGCTTTAACTGGTTTTGTGTATTTTTAAGTTAAATAGCCAACTGCATATTATTTTATGTGACTAAATCAATCTGGCTACAATACATTATACAAGTTAAAATAACTTTTAGGAATTAGGTCTCATAAACTGTTAACTCTATTAACCATTCTGATTATCATTTTGGACATTTTTTTTTAAATGGCACAATTGTGTCATGTTTACAAAAAAAATCAGATGAATCAATTTGGTGTGTTTTTAGCTTGAAACAGTGATGAATTTCTAACTGACGAAGTGACTGACTGCCAGATCATTATCTTTGTTTAAAGATTAAAAAAATGCAGGGCACCTTAAATATTCTGAAAACAGCAAAGAGAACCTACTTTTATTAAATAGATTTTCTCCAAATTAGAAACATTTGTTTGACACAGTCTTCGTAGTTTTATAGGACGATGGGCCAAGTTGATCTCAGACTACAAATATGCATATAAGGCCCTCTCAAACAATCCTTTAAAACAGGTCTCTGTTTTATGGCTCTGTGGGTTTAAGCTCCAGTTAATGTTAAAATCAATGACTACCTCTGAAATTATGATCAGACTTCCAACATTCACAGAACTGACATTTATAACTTTAACACACATTCAACACACCGCATTCTAACCTGTTTTCAATATAATAGTTTCAGTAGCCTATTCAATGTGTTGGAATAAGTCTTCAGAGCTATTCCTGTAAATTTCAACATCCTTTCATTTTATGTATCATAGTGTTGACCCACTTGACTGAATACTATTCCATAGTGTCTCATTATCTGGTGAAAATGTTCCTTAGACTATGATTCAGTGACCTAGAAATTCCCCTTTTTCCTCTGACAGACCAAACTGTAATGGCATAAACACTTCTGTGATGTTTTGTGAAACTGGGGAGTCTTCAATAAGGTCACATATATTTGTTACAATACCCAATTATCAGATTACTGCAGAAACCATGTGAGGATTAAGACCTCCACATATTCCTTGGAAGGTCTAATGTCTGTTCTGGTTGAATTAATCAGTGGTTTAGCACTTGAGGGTTCAGTTACTGGTCAGCTCTGACGCAGAGGGCCAGGATGAACCCGCGGGTCAACCAGCATCCCCTTCTGCGGGGCCCTTGCAAGTCGTCAATCCATCAAAGATGTTACTGTGTACATTGCATGAATGGGCAGTAAATGGGGAATGCAGAACAATTGACTAGCTAAGTGACCTTACTAGTGGGAATTCTGGGAATTTCGAGATATGACATGTGGTTTGCATTAGTGCTCTGAGTGTTTTCACAGTGTTCAGCACACAGGCCTGTCAGAAGGCACACTGGGAGGATGACACACTAAGCTGAGATGGAAAAATAGCTGTTATTCAAATCACACTCAACAATTGTGTCTTTTATTGATGTCTGGCATACTGATGTCTGGATAAGCTTATTAGACTTTTTAGTATATAATAATGCTTATTTTGTTCTATCTATAGAATAAATGACATAACATTGTTATGTTGTACACTAAGAAACTATTGTGATTTTAACAGTAAAAGACTATGGTAAAATGCTACGGTGAAAACTGTTAATTGGTTAACATAAACTATATTTGGTGAATAACTGTAATAGATCCAGCCGTACATTTAATGAAATGTAATTTAACAGTAAAATATTATTAAATGTACATTTTTTGGAAGTAAAGAAGAACAAGTCATTGTATAATTTACAGTGAAAAAACGTAAATCGACACGTGCGTGACTGCGTGTAATTTGATGTATGACATTTTATGTATTTTTGTTGAAATAACCGTTTCTTCATTTTTTTTAAAAATCAGTTATTACATCTAATGTTAAATGAATGTTTATTGCTTTTTTATGTCATGTGTGCTACCATGACGACGTTTAGTGTTTGTGTGAATGACACTATGCACCTTCTATAAATTAGTATTAACCTTCTCAGCTTGGAGAAGTTGCTTGTGATGGGCTTTAATTCATCATGTGACTTTTTCATCACCACCAAGTTAATTAAAAAAAAATTCTGGCAACCACAGCTGTTTTTTTTAAGCGTAAATTTAACATAATTTGTTTTACTGTATTGATGGAACTTGATAAAGCCTATTAATCACTGAACCGACAGATTAAACTGTAACTGCAGTTCGAAAGGTGGAAGAATTATTTTAAAAGCCTGCATGCCATAAACACAAATGGACAGAATTTAACCCTTTTTTCTTTTTGTCACAATTCATGATTCCATTCATGGCCTATTTAGTCTCTGTTCCTCACAAGGACATATTGCTGCCAGTGTGGGCAGTGAATAGAAAATAAGATAAGAGAACAATACAAAGTAAAGGGCCTAAATAAAACAAAGAGTGACTAATAAAACTTAGCCGAGTCTGAAATATATCACAAAAATTGGTGTGATTTACTACAGCAATCTAATGGGAGCAGACCTGGGAAAAGACACAGCTCAGCAGGAAAAGAAATAAACAGACTGTATATGACCCATTTAGTGCAGATAGTTCCCAGAGGGCCGAGGGGCTGCTGTGGGAACTCAGTAGACTATGTTTGAATTCACCGCAGTAATGATCATTAAACAGCTCTTTCACACACACACACACACACACACACACACACACACACACACACACACACACACACACACACACACACACACATAATGCATGTTGAGTTGAAACTGAAAGTTGCTTACATGGTATAAAAGTAAATGCATGAATTGTTTTGTTATTCAAGATGCCTTAGAAATCAAATTCATACAATGACTTAAATATGATTTTTGAATAAAACATTTTTTCCCACTTTTGACAAAATCAAAATGTCTAGAATAGATGGTGTATTTTTTTACCCTAACAATAAACAATTATTATTTTGAAAAAGCAGTGAAGAAGTTTTGCCCACCCATTCAACAGTGTGGCATATCCATATACATGGATTTCTCTGCGACGTCATCACTGCTTGCTCACGCAACCAGGAGGCAAAAGACCCGCGGTCTTCTTACCGGAGTAAAGGGTTTAAAGGGAGTAAAGACCTCAACACGCAAAAATCCGGTGCAGCATCAAAGTATTTGACAAGCTGCACATGACCACATAGCACGTAGTTGTATGCATCAAGGGATTTGTACGCTCTAATCATTTCTCTTGTATAGAACATCTATATTTTATAGAACATCTCTTGTATCGCAAGTGTTTCAGTGTGTATCGCAAGTGTTTCAGTGTGTATCGCAAGAGTTTCAATGTGTATCGCAAGAGTTTCAGTGTTTATCGCAAGAGTATCAGTGTGTATCGCAGGTGTTTCACATATCTTGCACAGGACTAATTTGCACAGGTCTAATTTGAACGTGCAAGTGTTTCAATGGGTTTCGTCTCATACGGCCTCCCATAAATTCGGGCTCTAGAGGTTATTACATTACTAACTTAGTCTAACATGATAATTCATGCATGCATGCATCACAGTATGTCCGGATTTTGATTCGTAAACAGTTGAACGTTTTACATAATGTTATATTAATGTGGTGATGTCATCAGCCACTATAGGGTTAATTCCCAAATTTGGCGTTCCGTGAATATATAAAACAGCTGCGACGGACATCTAGCCAAGCTTTTTTTTTCCCATTGAAATTCAATTTTACAGACAAAATAGGTATTGAACAAACAGTATTAATTACAATTCTCAGAGGGCAGACATATACAAATCAAATTATATACTCAAACCAAATATACAAAACAAAACATTTATGTAAAAGTAAGTCCTTGCAAGGGGCAAGGAAGCTAGAGTGCACTTAGCTCATTGAAAAAACTGGCTACTGTAGAAGCTTTCTCATTTGAAAGGGTGCAAAGTGAAGAGGCAAAAGCTTTAAGTTCATTAGAAAAATGAGGAAAGGTTGGGGGGGGGGTTCAAAAATCTGCACTTGTGAATAAAGTATTTAGCAAGTTCAAAAAGATTGTTAATCAAGAAGTGCTGTGAACAATCTTTCTTAAGTACACCAAACTTAATTAGTTTGTATTCAAGGGGGTTTACACATGTAATAATACATGATAGTTTACTGTACAATTGAGACCAAAATAACTTTGAGTGATTACAATAATAAAAAATATGTTCTGTAGTTTCAATATCAGTTTCACAAAATTGACAAGAGTTTTCTCCAATATCAAATTTAGATTTCAGGAATTCTTTAGATGGGTATATGTCATTTATAATTTTAAAATGAATTTCTTTTACTTTAGGGAGAGTTGGAAAGGTAAGATAATTCATTCTCAATTCCTTCACCTCCTCCGGGTTAAAATCTCCAAAAATATAGTAACGTTTATTTCTATTTGGATGAAGTCTATCAATAAAAACACTTCTAATATATTTGTTGTTACATTTATGACTCTTATATAATTCACCCAGAGAAGGAGATGGGAGAGAGAATGTCACAGAGTCGTGTGATAGAATCTTTACCAGTAACACCATGTTTTTTGGTATGGCATTTACAATTGTGTAAAACTCTTTCGGGTGACATGCAAATCCATGTTTCAAACAAAAATCATTGTAATTGAGAACATTACCATAGCTGTCCATCATGTCCAACAGGGAAAATATGTTATATTGAATCCAGTTTCCATAAAATAAAGATTTGTTATGGTGTAAAATAAAGCGATTATTCCAGATACAAGTTTTGTGTGGACTAAAATTGTGGGAAAATGCTAACTTCCAATAAAGGAGAACTTGTTGATGGAAGGCGGACAATTTAAGAGGTAATTTGTGCAACTCAAAATCACGTCTAATCAGAAATTCCAAACCACCTACTTTCTCAAATATTGAGGCAGAAACAGTAAACCATAAGCCATTTGGATTACAAAGAAAAGATTTTAACCACTGAGTTTTTAAAACACTATTCATAATTTCTAAGTCAATAATATTTAATCCTCCTTCTTCGTAACTGTGAACCAAATCATTTTTGTTAATATAGTGATGCTTATTTTTCCAAATAAAGTTAAATATTGCAATGTTACATTCTTTTAGTAAGTGAGGTGGGATAGCTAGCGAGGAGGCTGGGTAAACAAACCTAGAGAGCAGTTCCATTTTGGTTAACAAAACTCTTCCAAAAATTGAGATATCTCTTTGTATCCAGTTGTTGAGAATAAATTTAGCTTTTGAAAGATTTTTTACAAAATGTTCTTGGACACTTTGATTGCTATCTCTAGTAATAGTTATCCCCAGGTATTTTACAGATGTTTTTATTGGTATATTACATAAAGAGTCTAGTTCGCTGCCATGAATTGCAAATAATTCACATTTATTTAAGTTTAAGTGTAGGCCAGATGCTTTGGAGAAGAGATCAATAAATTGGATGGCTTTATCAATTTGATATTGGTCCTTTAAAAAGATCACTGTATCATCAGCTAATTGACTAATACCAATTTGTCTTCCAAATACATTCAATTTGTCAAAGTTGCTGTTTTTATCTATCGAGATAGCAAGCATTTCTACCGCTTAGATAAATAAGAAAGGGGAAATGGGACATCCTTGTCTTATTCCTCGTGAAATGTTAAATCTTTGGGATGTTCCAAACGATAGTAAGATAGAACTATTGATGTCTTCATATAACATTTCTATAAAAGAAATAAATGTATTGCCAAAACTTTGAGGGATTTAAATATGAAATTATGTTCAACCGTATCAAATGCTTTCTTGGAATCTAAAAAAAGTATATATCCGTCATCCTCAATCCACTCGCTATAATCCAAAATGTCTAATATTAATCTGATGTTGTTATGTATTGATCTGCCTTTTATAAAACCAGACTGTGATTCACTAATTATTTGATTCAAGTTTTTCTTGAGCCTATTGGAAAATATATGAGCTAGAATTTTATAATCACAGTTCAATAGAGTGATAGGACGAAGGTTATCTATGTGTCGTGCGTCTTTACATGGTTTGGGGATGAGAGTAATTAAACCCTGTTTCATAGTCGAAGATAGGGAGTTATTTTGGATACACTCCAGAAAGGCTTGAAATAATAGTTCTCTCAAATCTTCCCTAAAAAATTTATAAAATTCTGAAGAGAGGCCATCCGGGCCTGGGGATTTCCCGGCAGATAATTTATCTATCGCTTTATCTAATTCCTCTTTTGTAATGTCAGCCTCGCATAAGTCTCTAAATTCCTGGTCTAACTGCGGTATGTTAGTATGTATATTGTCAAAGAGAGTATTACAGTCTGATGCAGAGAATGAAGATCTATATAAGGAACTATAAAATTGGAGAACCTCTGAGGAAATAATTTTAGGACAGGTATTTTCAACTCCATTCACATAAAGAGAATTTATGGCGTTTTTCTCCTGTCGCCTTTTTTCAAGTCTACAAAAATAATTATTACTTTTTTCCCCTTTCTCTATCCATCTTGCCCTAGATCTTACATATGCTCCTTTAGCTTTTTGAATATATAAATGATCAATTTTGGATTGCAAGGATAGAATTTGTGATTTGGTTTCATTATCCATTTCACTTTTATTACATAAATTGTTTAATTCTATTGTCAATTCTAACTCCAATTGTGTTCTGGCCTTACTTAAATTTTTACTGAATTGTATAGAAAATTCCCGAATTTTGTGTTTTAAATATTCCCATTTACTTATGAAAGAGGTAAGGTCCTTAAACGATACTACATCATTAATTATAGATTTAATTTGAGAGCAAAAGTCTTTGTATTTCAATAAATCGGTATTGAATTTCCAGTAACCCTCTTTTGCCCGAGTAGAAGGATATAAAGATGCAACAGTGATCTGTCAAAGGTGCCGCAGATATTGAAGTATCTTTGATAAAGCCAGATATGTTAGATGAGGTTAACCAATAATCAATTCTCGATTTGGAAGTCCCATTAGCTTTGAACCAGGAAAATTGTTTAAGATTTGGATTCCCATCCCTCCAAGCATCCACTACATTATTATTCAGACAAAAATTAAGGAGGTAAGGATTTGGGTGAGAAGTGTTAAATTTGGGCGGAAAACGATCTAAGGCTTCATCCATAACCATGTTGAAATCTCCTCCTATAATAATATTATCAGTTAGATACACAAGTTTGAATTCAAGCAAAGAGTCAGAAATTTCAGATAGTAATTTGTTGTTTAAGAGAACACTATTGTAGCCATATACATTGAATAAAATAAACATAACCTCATTAATGTTCAAAACAACTGAAGCCCAGTGGCCATTTGAATCTGTCTTTACCTTTATAATTTTACCAGGTAGGTTGTTGAATAGTATTGCCACTCCTGCAGAATGAGTCGAAGCATGGCTAAAGATGATTTTATCCCCCCATTGACTTGTCATGAACTTCACGTCATCAGGGTTGGAGTGCGTTTCTTGCAAAAATATACAGTGTGAGTTTTTGTTTTTGCAAACAAGAAAGAAAGCTTTTCTTTTGATAGAGTTACGGAGACCCCTTGCGTTTAGAGAAATACAGGAAAAGTGTGATTTCACTGAGAACATCTAACGAATAAAAAATAAATAAATAAAACAAAATAAAATAAGAAAAAGCAAACAGTCAAATGAGTAGTGTAACGTGCTCAATAGAACACAAACCGTCTCTCTCAAACAGAGCACTGTAACGAAAACTCGCTCAACAGCTAAACAAAATTCAAACCATCCCACCTAACACCTCTTGCACACGCAAGGAAGGATGAATTGGACAGTTATTGAAATCACAGTAGGGGTTCAATCTTCAACTGGCTGGCAGGAGCCGCCACTGGCAGGTCACGTGCAGTGGCTGACAGTGGCTGGCTATAGTAGTCTATTTGGCAAGTTTCAGAAACCATCGATTTTGAACAGTTTTTGTGTTTTGTGTTCCTCCCTTTCTAGCTCATTTATTATGAATCTGTTGATTTGAATCATGTTCTTTAGTATGATTGCTGTTTTGTGAACTGTTATCCCAATATAACCAGTCAAATGGCCGTGATCAGACTGGCAGCTTACAGACGCTCGCTGGACGCTCATCCAGTCAGCCGCGGCTGAGACTGCGAGTCTAACGCGTCGCCTGACCCTCTCGCTACAAGGAAATACATTGTTTTCTTTTTATAAATATAATGCCATGCCTTTATTCTTGTGGAGGAATGATGTTTTGTGGACTGTTATCCCAATATAACCAGTCAAATGGCCGTGATCAGACTGGCAGCTTACAGACGCTCGCTGGACGCTGTATCCATCTATTCACAGGCCTAACAGTGAGTGAATCTTTCCATATTGTTCCCTAATGGTTTAACACTTTAAAAAATTATATAATTATATTCAATAGCCTAACTATATTGTGAACTACACACATATATATAGCCTATATATATTAATAATGATTTGAACTAAATATTTAGATAAACTTGTTTGTAACGTCACTTGTGTACTGGGATCTGACTGTTTGAATCGCCTACCTACCCGACCCCACTAAACGGTGGGATCTTATGACGAAAGAAAGAATTGTGAGGTGTATGTCGTATTGCCACTTCAGTAAACGGGATTACAATAATTTAGCCTATAATTGATGTATGCTACGTAAACAATTGTGAACTATATCATAATTTCGAATAAACTACCCAGGGCAATAAAAATGGGATCTTACGAAGTGGGAGGTAAGTTTAGTCATAGGCTAATTGTAGCCTTGTATGTTGCCACTTCAAAAATAATGGATCGCAGACTTCCAGAACTTTACAGAAAACCTTAATTTTAAATGATAATAATTATGATGACTTTAGATTATGTGCTCATATTAATCTGTACTACAAAGGCTAAGTGCAGTATCTACGCAAACAAAGAAAGGGAGAAAAAGGCCTTTAAAGTTTTTATACCAGCCAGTCAAACATGTAGCTAATAGGTTGATTAGTGGTAATGCATCTCCGAAACGGGATATAATTTAACCCAGATATTTTTTTCCCTTTGTTTTTATTTGTTAATAGATTTTTTTCTTGGGTTTTATTTGTAAATTGTCCTTGTAAATTGTCCTTGTAAATTTGAAAATATAGTGATACAGTGTGTGCTTTTAAGTGATTTTACCGTTAAAGTTGGCATTCTTTTATTGAATTTTTAAAAAGCTTTCTTTTAACAAATTATTTGAAAGCATCTCTGTATTTTGTCCTGGTGTCAGAAAAATGGTCAAAGCAATGACAACGAATCATGTTATTGGTATTAATTATTGGTATTAGGCTACTCTGCATCTACAATTATTACACAGCTTTTTCACAAGGATTAAAATCGTCACAACTAAGGCAGTATCCGCAAACTAGATTTATTTCCTTAGAATGAGAGGCAGGCAACATTAACTAAGCAACCAGTCTGATCAGAGCCATTTGATTGCTTTGATCATGATAAAATTCTCTGAAACACCAATTATAGACAAGAATAAAGGCATGTGTAACCCCTCACACCTGGGTCCAACTCGACCCGCTCCGAGCGGATCTCGAACCCGGGTGTCCGTCATGAGAGTCGGGCGCTATAACAAGGAGGCTAAAGACTGTAGCCTCTAACGTCTGTCGCTAGAGCGCTTATTGAGACCGGGGAGTGAGGTTTACTCGCACAGCAACTACTAACTGGCCTCCGTTACACATGGCATTATATTTATAAAAAGAAAACAATGTATTTCCTTGTAGCGAGAGTGTCAGGCCCGCAGACTCGCAGTCTCAGCCGCGGCTGACTGGATGAGCGTCCAGCGAGCGTCTGTAAGCTGCCAGTCTGATCACGGCCATTTGACTGGTTATATTGGGATAACAGTCCACAAAACATCATTCCTTCACAAGAATAACGGCATGGCATTATATTTATAAAAAGAAAACAATGTATTTCCTTGTAGCGAGAGCGTCAGGCGACGCGTTAGACTCGCAGTCTCAGCCGCGGCTGACTGGATGAGCGTCCAGCGAGCGTCTGTAAGCTGCCAGTCTGATCACGGCCATTTGACTGGTTATATTGGGATAACAGTTCACAAAACAGCAATCATACTAAAGAACATGATTCATATCAACAGATTCATAATAAATGAGCTAGAAAGGGAGGAAGACAAAACACAAAAACTGTTCAAAATCGATGGTTTCTGAAACTTGCCAAATAGACTACTATAGCCAGCCACTGTCAGCCACTGCACCTGACCTGCCAGTGGCGGCTCCTGCCAGCCAGTTGAAGATTGAACCCCCACTCTGAAATCAACCGTCCTTAACAATCCTCTATGTAACCTTAGGGACCACGGTAGTATGCTTTCTTCCCAGCAGCTCTTGCCTCACTGATTCTCGGCCATAGTGCAGCGAGGGCTTCCCGATCTCCGTTGAATAAATCTTCGGTGAACTTTATTCCTCTGAACTTACAGACATCCGAAACTTTGGTGGAGCGCCAGAACTCATCTCTGTATTTTCGCATGCAGAACTGAATGATCACTTGCCTGGATTTATCCTTCATTTTGGGACCAATGCGGTGGACTGTATCTTCAAGTTTGTGTTGCAGGTGCGGAGCAATTTCGGCTACTGCTAACAATGAGACAACTTCTTTTCGGATATCTTCCCCCGCTGTTTCTTTCATTCCGATAACTCTGAGGTTCCATCTTCTTTTGTAGCGTTCGAGCTCCGACGTGCGGCCTATCAGATCTGTTTGTGATGTGACAACAGAGGTGAGTTGCTTGTCGAACAAGTTGATTCTAGTTTTACAGTCCTTTATTTCCGCCGCGTTGAATTCCACAGCTTTTGTCAGGTTTACGATCATTAGACTGTTCTCAGTAATCTTCTGCTCAATGCTGCTCAGCTTCCCGTCTTGCAGGTCAAATCTGGCAACTAAGGTTTCCAAAAGCGCGGAGTTTGAAATTTCGGGAATCTCTTCACCTTTCTGTTTCTTGGCTGAGGCTTTAGTTGGGGTGCTCTGTAAGGAGGAAGATTCTTTGCGTTTCTCTTTTTGATCAAGGTGGTCGACATCCATGACGTATTCATGTTCGGCAAGTGCACCCGAGGTTTTTACAGCTTTCTGTCCTCCTGGGATAACTATCTTTGGGTGGTTAGATGCCTTTTTTGCTGACATAGTCTATAATCATCGATACACAACAATTGGGATGGTAAAAGGTTGAAAATTATTATAAGATTCAAAATTTGCTGTAGAGCCGAGATATAACCACAATAATCGTAATCTTGAGGGACGAAAATCTATGTGTGTCTCCCTGATACTCGTATGTTATTCTCAGTGGTTGGTTTAATTTGGGTTTTGTATCGTTTGTTCTTGTTTTGTGTTTGATCTCCTGGTTGTGATTTTGTTTATTTTGTGTCAAAAGAGCAGGGGAATGACCCACCATCACCCCCTATTGTGCTGATTACGGTCCATTAGTATCAGCAGGTTGCTGGTGTTGCAATCGAAGAAGGACGGCCTCTTTTGGCCATGTGTGACCCATCCACTTCGTAGACCTAGTTCATGTGGAAAGTGTATGTGTCTTTTGTTTATTATTGTTGTATTGACTGTTCTTGTCTTTTCCCTTCAGAATCTGGGGGATACGTGGTTCCTGAAGTCTTCTGGGTGTGGTGGTGGTGGTTTGACTGACAGCTTGCAGTGTTCACAGCGGGTGGAGTGTTGTGAGAGCACGAGTGATTGCTGTGTCCATTCAATTCAATTTTATTTGTATAGCGCTTTTCACAATACACGTTGTCTCAAAGCAGCTTTACAGAAAGTGCATTTCTGAAATGTACATTGAAAAATACAGTCAGTTAATCATGTATTAATTTAGGGCATAACATAGCGCCGGCGTTGAGTCGTCTCTTCACAGGCGTCGAGTCGTCTCTTCACAGGCGTTGAGTCGTCTCATCGCAGGTGTTGGGGCATCTGAAGTCTCCGTGAGAGGCTGGATACAAACTGGAGCTGACAAACCCTATTTACCTCGGGACTAGCGTCCCGAGATAACAGCAGAAAGGCAGATGGGAAATAATAGGCATAGCTGATGTTCATAATATTAATGCATTCGAACTGATTCAGCAGTAGTATAAGAGGTAAGCTTTAAGTGAATGCTTGGTTAAAGAGATGCGTCTTTAATCTAGTTTTAAACTGGGACAGCGAGTCTGAGTCTCGAACAATATCAGGAAGGCTATTCCAGAGTTTAGGAGCTGAATGTGAGAACGCCTTCCCTCCTTTAGTGGACTTAGATATCCTAGGTATGACCAGAAGCCTCGAATTTAGTGATCTTAAAGAACGCGATGGATTGTAGGGCGATAGAAGGTCCATTAAATACACCGGAGCTAGACCATTTAGGGCTTTATAGGTCAGCAGTAATACTTTGTAATTGATACGGAACTTAATAGGTAACCAGTGTAGAGATGATAAAATAGGTGTTATATGATCATATTTTCTTGATCTAGTAAGAACTCTAGCGGCTGCATTTTGCACTAACTGTAGCTTGTTTATTGAGGATGCAGGACAACCAGCTAATAAAAGCATTACAGTAATCTAGTCTCGAGGTCATGAATGCATGAACTAACTTTTCTGCATCAGAAACAGATATCACGTTACGTAGCTTAGCAATGTTTCTAAGGTGGAAAAAAAGCTGTTCTTGTAACATATGAAATATGATTTTCGAAAGTCAAGTTGCGGCCTAGTATAACACCCAGGTCTTTTACTGTAGTGGATAAAGTAACAGGACATCCTTCTAAATTAAAGTTGTATTGTAAGGGATTTTGTGGGTAGTTTTTTGGACCAATAAGTAATACCTCTGTTTTATCTGAATTTAATAGCAGGAAATTACACGTCATCCAGCATTTTATATCATTTAGACACTCTGTCAAGTTAGATAAGTTAGTGTTTTCATCTGGTCGTGATGAGATATATAATTGAGTGTCATCAGCATAACAGTGGAAATTAATTCCATGTTTTCTTATAATATTACCCAGTGGCAGCATGTATATTGAGAATAGCAGAGGGCCTAGCACAGATCCTTGCGGCACTCCATAGTCTACTGACGTTATCTTCGATTTTTCCCCATTTAAACAGACAAAATGGTAACGGTCTGATAAGTACGATCTAAACCAGCTTAATACCTGTCCCTGAACACCAGTGTAGATTTGTAGTCGATCCAGGAGTATTTTATGATCTATGGTGTCGAACGCAGCGCTAAGATTGAGTAGAACTAGTATTGAGATACAGCCTTGGTCTGAAGCTAAAAGTAAATCATTTGTAATTTTAACTAGCGCAGTTTCTGTGCTATGATGCGATCTGAATCCCGACTGAAATTTTTCATAGATATCATTTTCTTGCAAGAAAGAGCACAGTTGAGCGGACACAACTTTTTCTAGTATTTTAGACATAAATGGAAGATTTGAGATGGGTCTGTAATTTGCTAGGTTATTTGGATCTAATTGTGGTTTCTTAATGAGAGGTTTTATAACTGCCAGCTTGAATATTTTCGGAACATGACCTTAAAATAAAGACAAGTTAATAATATTAATAAGAGGCTCTTCCACGACAGTAACACTTCTTTCAGTAGTTTAGTCGGTATTGGATCTAATAAACATGTTGTTGGTTTAGATGCAATGATAAGTTTATTTAGCTCTTCCTGTCCTATAGTTGTAAAGCGGTGTAGTTGTTCTTGAGAGGCGATAATTGAGGCTGAATCATAAGACACCATAGAGGATTGTACATTTACAATTGTGTTTCGGATGCTTTCTATTTTCTCAGTGAAGAAATTCATAAAATCATTACTACTATATTGTAACGGAATATTTTGCTCTGGTGATGTCTGTTTATTTGTTAGTCTAGCCACAGTGTTAAATAAAAACCTTGGATTATTTTGGTTATTTTCTATTAGTTTGCGGAGATGCTCAGCACTGGCTGCTTTTAGAGCCTTTTTATAACGTGACATACTGTCTTTCCACGCGATTCTAAAGACCTCTAAATTAGTTAGTTTCCATTTACGCTCTAAGTTACGAGTTTCTCTCTTGATAGCATGCGTAGCACTGTTGTACCATGGTGCTTTAGTTTTCTCTCTAACCTTTTTTAATCTAATTGGTGGAACAATATCTAGTGTACTAGAGAAAATGGTGCTCAAACTGCTAGTCATTTCCTCTAGTTCATCTGTTTGTTTGGGCTCACTGAGCAGCTGAGATAGATCAGGTAAGCTATTTGAGAATCTATCTATAGTGGATGGAAGGATTGTTCTGCCTGGTCGATAACGTGGCGCAACATGACAAATTTCATCAATACGTATTATGCAAGTTACCATGTAATGATCAGTGAGATCGTCACTCTGCGGTATAATATTTATATCAGTTGGATTGGTTCCATATGATATAATTAAATCTAGTGTATGATTTAGACGATGAGTGGGACCACTGACGTTTTGCGTGACCCCAAAGGAGTTTAATAAATCTGTAAACGCAGCCCCTAACGCATCATTTATGTTATCTACGTGTATGTTAAAGTCTTTTATTTTTTATCGATTATTGCAATTATTGCATTATCGACATTGACCAATAGATCTGAGAGAAAGTCTGCAAACTCTTTAAGGAAATCAACATATGGCCCTGGAGGTCTATATACAGTAGCCAAGGCTAGAGATAATAGGGATTTGTTTCTTACATCTGAGAGCGTAACATTTAGCACAAGTACTTCAAACTAATTAAACCTGTGACCTGTTCTCCGAGTAACATTAAGGATATCTCTATAGATTGTTGCAACACTGCCGCCACGACCGATCAGACGGGGCTCATGCTTATAACAGTATCCTGGCGGAGTAGACTCATTTAGACCGAAATAATCATTTGGTTTAAGCCAGGTTTCAGTAAGGCAAAGTACATCGAAACTATTATCTGTGACTGTTTCATTTACAATAACCGCCTTAGGTGTGAGCGATCTATTGTTTAGAAGACCTAGCTTTAGAAATTGTTTTTGTTCACTGATATTTAGATTTTCTGATTTAATAAAAATAAGATTTTTGCTAGATCCTACACTAGATTTATTGTTTGGCCTCACTAAACGAGGAATAGACACAGTTTCTATATCATGTTCTACACTGCTTACATCACTTAGGTTGGGACAGCAAAGACTGTGATTTGGACTTTGACTTACTAGTCATATGGTGTGTGACATCTTGGAGATGTTGTCCGACAGAACAGCCGCTCCGCTTCTGCTGGGGTGCAGGCCATCAGCACGGTAGAGCCTAGGTCGCTCCCAGAACAGATTCCAATTATTTACAAAGAGCAGTTTCTGTTCATTACACCATGACATTAACAATTCATTTATAGCAAATAATCTACTGAACCTTTCTTGTCCTAGTCGGTACGTGGGAAGCGGTCCAGACACGATGATCGTTGCTTCAGGCGATGTGCTGCGAACCGTCTCGATCAGGCTCCTGTAGTCCTCCTTCAGAACCTCCGTCTGCCGCAGCCTGATGTCGTTTATTCCCGCGTGCAGCACAACAGCTCCGACGCGCTCGTCACCGTTCAGGATCTCGGGAACCTGTGCAGCGACATCAAGAACACGAGCACCAGGAAAGCAGTGAGTGCGCACCTCACCCTTACCTGAGGTAGCACGGACATGACGGACTATGGAAGTGCCGATGATCACGGCGTCGTCGCGTTCCAACTCGCGAAGAGGGGAGAAGCGGTTCCGGGTGGAGATCTCGAAGACCGGGAGGGGCGGAGAGGTTCTTGCTCTGGTCCTGGCTCGTGTCTTCCGCTGTAGGATCACCCAGGGTCCATGGTGTTGTGTCGGTGCCGGAGTGAATGAAGACAGAGATGATCGCGTCCTCCTGGGCAGAGAAGCGCACGGAGTAGACGAGGTCGGAGTCAAAAAGTTACTAACCACTGACTTGTGAGCATCGGCGCGTGATGTTTCAAGCGCTGATCGCCGATCTCGCAGCTCGGCTTGCTTCTCCAGCAGAACACGGATCTGCTTCTCCACCGACTCCAGCTCCAATCGTACCGAAAACAGCTCGAATGTGTCCTCACCTGCACTCAAAGGTAGACACACATCCGATATGTTCGCCATTATAACAGATGAACAGTAAATTAGTAGTGATACTACCAATATCACTACTAATTTAGGACTGAAATGATGGATATAACCCGTATCCTTTCAGTGAAACGGGTGTGAATGAGATGATCGATAGGCGCGAGGCCACGCGTGAAATGCTAGCGGGCTAAAGGCTAGAAGCCGAGATTCGGAAAGTTGGATCTAAGTAGCGATATCAAAGCAATCCGATTTCCTTTTTTTATAAGGAATAGTGTCGAGGATAAGTTCACATGATATAAAAATAGAAAGTGCTTGTTTATAAATGAGTGGTAAAGAAGAAAATCAAGGATTAATGAATCAATTTGACGGAGCTACAAACACATACCGCACGCGCATGCGCTTTAGAATGGCTCCTTAAGCCATTTACTATCTCAAGAGTAAGACAGATTCCCCAGGTTCTGAAGTGGTAGGGGTATGTGTGTGTGTGAGAACGTGTGTATGTGAAGTCTGATTTATACGCTTTTAGGATTGATTACCAGAGATTGTGTTGTATTTTATTAAATGGTGTTTTTGAATAAACTGTTTTATACCATTCTCATTGTCTGTTATCTGACGCAGCCACAACGTATCTGTGTGCTTTGTATCTAAATTACCGGTGGGTTCCCGGATCGTCCCGGGTGGCGTAGTCGGACTTAACCTGAAATTTCAAACTGCCACATTTGGCGTAGTCGGCAGGGTTTTGTGGCTGTCGTACAGATTCAGACACGGTGATTGTTTTTTTTGTTTTTTTCTTTGTGTGTGTTTGAGTGTTGACAATACGGTGGATATTCGTCTGGTAAGTGCCCCCCCTACAGTATTTAGGAATGGAGGCTGAGTTACAGGAAATGAGAGATCTTGTGATTCAGTTAAAGGCTGATAATGAGAGCCTGCGACAGGAGTGGGCACCAGTTGAGTTGCTTGATCCTGGCGCGTCTTCTGGTAGTATGTCGCGACCGGTAACGCCCAGTTCCGTCGACTCAAATATTGGTACCGTCGAACGCTTCGTGTTTGTTCCGCGGGAAAGGCGTTGTCCAAAATTCAATGGTAGATCTGGTATAGGCATTGAAGAATGGGTCGAGGAAGCAGAGGCGTGTATGCGCATGCGGACTATGACTGTTGCTGAAAGGGCTTTCTTTTTGTTCGATCATCTTGAAGGAGAGGCTCGAGACGAAATTAGATACCGACCGAGTATGGATAAAGATGACCCAACAAAAATTATTTTAGCATTACGTGAGCTATATGGTTGTGCAGTACCTTATGTTGCACTTCAAGAGGCTTTTTACTCGCGGCAACAATTTGAGGGAGAAACATTACAAAAATTCTCCCTGGTACTGTTGGGCCTGTTTGACAAACTTAAACAACAGTCACCGCATGCTATTTTGAATGCAAACGTCATAGTAAGGGACCAATTTATTGAATGTGTGCTGGATAATGCGTTACGCCGAGAATTAAAACAGCTAGTAAGGCGTCAGCCTGCTGCAACACTCTTGGAGGTACGAGGTGAAGCTATTCGCTGGGAGCAGGAGGGGATGCCAGGTGGTGCCAGGGGCCGTAGTCAATCTGCACCTTTAGTGCACGGGAATTAATGTGGGGTTCAAGGCAATATGGGGATCAACTCCGAACATGGGAGGCGTTCATCAGAACTAGGTGAATTACGGGAAATATTGCATCAGCAACAAAAGCAAATTGATCAACTTACTAAGATTCTAACCCGTAGCCAAAGTCCCCAGTTTCGCGGCCGTCCGGCACGTCTTGCGTCCGTGATTTGCCGGCGGTGCCAGCAGCCCGGGCATTTTGCTCGAGAGTGTAATCGGCAACAGCACGTTCCTGGCCTTCCAGCTTATCCCCATGTTGACTCGTTATCTAGCAACGTAAGGTCTGGCTTCTCCAACCAGTCGGAAAACTAGTCCCCATCGGGCTGCAGAGCCACAGTCCGGTGGGGGTTACAAATGGCTCCCGTGTGTTCTTTGAAGGCGCTTCCACGTCTCATTTAGTCTCCTCTTGCCCACACCTTGTCGTTACAATCGGGGGTGTCTCAGTGCCCTGCCTGATAGATACTGGTTCCATGGTATCGACCATTACAGAGAGCTGTTTTACGTCGTGGTTTGAACCGTGGGGCCAGGATCGATTGCAGTCCTGTCACTGGTTGCGGCTCAGAGCCGCCAATGGATTAGAAATTCCTTACATTGGCTACATGGAATTAGACATCGGATTGTGTGGTCGTATTGTATCTGGGTGTGGAATACTGGTGGTGCGCGACGCCCCCAGGCGCTAATCCAAGTACTCCGGGCATTCTAGGAATGAATGTTCTTAGTCGTTGCTATAGCGAGCTCTTCGGACAACACGGAGCAGCTTTATTTGATTTGCCCTTAGTAACGCGGGATGCAGAATTATACCAGGCTTTCCAGGCCTGTCAAAAAGTGGATGACGTTCTTACATGCGGAGGTAATACCAAAATCCGTGGGCGTCGAGTGTGTCGTGTTCCAGGTGGCACTCTGAGATTTGTAACGGCTACATGTTCGTCCATCTTTAGTGGTAAGACAGTATTATTCGAGCCCCTCGAGACCAGGTTACCTGGGGGCATATTAGCCTCTCCGGCTTTGGTGCGCGTAAGCGGTGGTACAGTTTTGGTCCCTGTGGTTAATGTTGGTCTACTAGATGCTGTTTTATATCCTACAACAATCCTAGGGAAGCTGCAGGAGGTGTGCTTTGTGGATCCTCCCGTGGGGCTGACTGAGGTTCCGACAGCGACTGCTAGGACAGCAACCTGTGATGAGATTGTGGTGTCGAGGGCAGAGGGCGTCGAAAAGGTAGAATTGCAGGAGTTGTCGGACGAGGAGCAGGAACAGGTGAGGTGAACAGGTGAGCTCTCCTTTGGCAGTTCCAGGATATGTTTTCCACTGGTGAGAGAGATCTGGGTTGCACTAACCTGTTGTCCCATGAAATTCCTCTATTAGATGAAACTCCAGTCCGACAACGCTATAGACATATTCCTCCATCGGAATATGAGTTGGTTAAGACTCACATTAGTCAGCGTTTAGATGCTCAGGTGATCCAGGAGAGTTGCAGTCCATATGCCTCCCCGGTGGTATTGGTAAAGAAGAAAGACGGTAGCCTGCGCTTATGCGTAGACTACCGCCAACTCAATTCTAAGACTCGAAGAGACTCGTTCCCGTTGCCTCGAATTGAGGAAACCTTGGATTCTCTAACAGGGGCCCGCTGGTTCACTACATTAGATCTGGCCAGCGGGTATAATCAAGTCCCTGTTGCGGAGTCTGATCGTTATAAAACGGCCTTCTGCACACCATTTGGGCTATACGAATGGAATCGTATGCCCTTTGGCCTGTGCAACGCACCCGGAACCTTCCAGCGTTTGATGGAGCGGCTCTTTGGCGATCAGCGACACCAGTCTGTCTTATTCTACCTTGACGACATCATAGTGTATTCCTCATCCGTGCAACACCATCTGCAGAGATTGAGGATGGTGCTGGGTCGCCTGAGAGCCGCTGGCCTCAAAGTTAAGCTGGAAAAGTGTGCGTTTTTTAGGGAAACGGTGCAGTACTTGGGACATGTAATATCGTCCCAGGGGGTGGCTACAGACCCAGGAAAGGTTGAGGCCGTAGCGCAGTGGCCCTGCCCTAAGACGGTGTCGGAGCTGCGAACCTTTCTGGGTTTCATTAGCTATTACAGGCGATTTGTAGGGGGGTTCGCTCAAGTAGCAGCTCCGTTGCATTGGCTAGTGACCGAGACAACCAAAGGAAAAGTGAGTAGACGGAGGCAGGAATTGACGCCTGGGTGGTCAGAACAGTGCGAGCAAGCGTTTCAGACGTTGAAGCAGAAACTCACTACTCACTACGCAGATTTTAGACTTCCGTTTATTTTAGAGATTGACGCCAGCTATGTAGGGTTAGGGGCCGTGCTTTCTCAAGAGGTCGATGGCAAGGTGAAGCCGGTGGCTTACGCTAGCCGAAGTCTCCGGCCAGCAGAGCGCAATACAGCCACATACAGTTCTATGCGGCTTGAGTTTCTGGCCTTAAAATGGGCTATGGCAGAAAAATTCCGCGAATACCTGTTGGGTCATCGATGTATTGTCCGTACTGGTAATAATCTGCTGAGTCACCTGGCCACTGCAAAATTGGGCGCTACAGAACAGCGATGGGCAGCCGAATTAGCAGCTTTCGATTTTGTAGTGCAGTATCGATCAGGCAAGTCTAACCAGAATGCGGACGCGTTATCGCGGTTACCTTCTGGGGAACAGCCCGCAGGGGACAATAGTCAGTCGGGTATGGTAGTTCCCGAGTTGTTGAGGCCGTGAGGGCTGTGCAGGCTATACCAGGTCGATCTGGGCCGGAATTGCTGGCTCTGCAGGAGGAGGACCCTGTTATTGGTGCAGCCCTTGGGTATTGGCATCAAGGGCGAGGACCAGGGCCTCAAGAGAGACGATCCTTACCTAATCTGGTGTTAATATTACTTTGACAATGGGACCGTCTAGAGGAACGGGAAGGTCTGGTATATCGAAGGGTCCTCCAATTGGTGATGCCTGCTGTTTTGCGACCGGAGGTACTGACCCAATTACATCAGGGCCATGGGCATCAAGGCATCGAGCGCACCCTGGAGTTAGTGCGACAACGATGCTACTGGCCGGGGATGTCGGCCGATGTGGCTCAGTGGGTGCAGCAGTGCGAACGGTGTCAACAGGCCAAGGGGGCTGCACCCGTGGCTCGGAGTTATATGGCACATTTATTGGCCTCTCGCCCGAATGAAGTAGTTGCCCTTGACTTCACCATCTTGGAACCTTCTCAGTCGGGGCAAGAGAACGTGCTCGTGATGACAGATGTTTTTAGTAAATTTACGGTGGCAATCCCTACTCGGGATCAACAGGCGGAGACCGTGGCTCGTGTCCTGGTGGGTGAGTGGTTTTATGAGTTTGGCGTTCCAGGCCGAATCCATTCGGATCAGGGCCGAAATTTCGAGTCCCGTCTTATCCAGAAGCTGTGTACCTCTACCAGGTGGGCAAGTCTCGCACTACACCATACCATCCAGCGGGCAATGGGCAGTGTGAACGGTTTAACCATACTCTGCACAATTTGCTGCGGACTTTGCCCACCGGGAGAAAGAGGGACTGGGCATCCTGTTTGCCCCAGGTGCTGTTCGGTTATAACACCAGCCCCCACCAGGCCACTGGAGAAGCCCCTTACTATCTGATGTTTGGGAAGGAGCCTAGATTGCCGGTGGATTTCCTGCTGGGTCGGGTGCAGGAGCCAGTGGCTGGTAGGGTCCATCATTGGGTGGAAGAGCATCAGTCCCGGCTTCAAGTGGCTTTTGATGGTGCCCGTGAGCGACTGCAAGTAGCCGCCCAACATCGGAAGGCCAAGCATGACCGGCAAGTAAGGGAACAGCCTCTAGTTAAGGGTCAACTAGTCTACCTGCGCGAGCATGGGTTTGTGGGACGTCATAAGATCCAGGATCTTTGGAGCTCGACGGTATATCAGGTAGTCCAGACTCCACGAGACGGTGGGTCAGTGTACACTGTGGCACCGGTGCAGGACCTAGAGAAGGTTCGTCACGTTCATCGGGCGTCCTTGAAACCTCGTAATCAGAATAACCCAGTATGCAGTCCTTGGTAGGGCATGTTGAGCCATCGTCACCCCCGAGATGGAGGACGAGCTGGAAGATGGGGATTTAGCTCGTCTGGTGGTAGAGGCCCCGTCGGTTACTCCAGGGGGTGTAGAGGTGAGTAGCGCTATATTGGAGGCTAGGGTTAGTCTAGCCCCGGGAGCAGAGGAATCGACTAGCCAGCCTGTAGTGAGAATCCATGGAGGTGGCGTTAGCTCTCGGCTGGAGCTAGAACCCGTAGCTTCAGGACCGCCCACTATGTTGGAGGGTGTGCCAAGACGAACGGGCCGTGTCGGGGCAGGTCAACACTCCAATCGTACCATTTGCCACGAGCGTTAGGAAGTGAAATCCATCAGGTTACTGCTAGTTCTAGTTTGGGCCCGGCCTGGTTCAGACCATGGGACCAGTAGTGTTTTTCATCGTCGGGACTACGATGACCAATGGGGGGGTAGATTGTGGTGATGTCATCAGCCACTATAGGGTTAATTCCCAAATATGGCGTTCCGTGAATATATAAAACAGCTGCGACGGACATCTAGCGAAGCGTGCTATTCCGGGTCCGGGAAGTGACGTCATTCTCGGGGCGCCGTTTTAGGTTTAGGAGTGTGGCTGAGGAGGATAAAGATACGTGGAATGCCTATTCATCATAGCGAGCCTTTTATTTAACACGCCCTCGAGTGCGCGGCTTGAGTTATTCAACGCAGTGGTACAGGGCGTGGAGGTGTTGCAGCAGGCTTAGCACCCTTCGGGAGGCTAAGAGGACGCTGACGGCTCGCCCTACTGGTTGTAGCTTTTGTTTGCGTGTGACACAGACAACTCCGAACGGATTGGAGGGTGTCTCATTTATCAATCGCCTTCCGCCTCTTGTCTGAACTGTATCTCCTTGTGAACGTGTACGTGAATTCTGATTCGACAGTGCGGGTCTCTATCTGGAAGAGGACGACGCTCAAGGGGACCAAAACACGTGCTAGCGTGCAGCCTGCCTAAATCGGTGTGGTGACAGTGTGTTCCTCGACTGATGGACTGAGGAACGTGGGGGGGGGGTAATCTTGAGGGACGAAAATCTATGTGTGTCTCCCTGATACTCGTATGTTATTCTCAGTGGTTGGTTTAATTTGGGTTTTGTATCGTTTGTTCTTGTTTTGTGTTTGATCTCCTGGTTGTGATTTTGTTTATTTTGTGTCAAAAGAGCAGGGGAATGACCCACCATCACCCCCTATTGTGCTGATTACGGTCCATTAGTATCAGCAGGTTGCTGGTGTTGCAATCGAAGAAGGACGGCCTCTTTTGGCCATTTGTGACCCATCCACTTCGTAGTTCATGTGGAAAGTGTATGTGTCTTTTGTTTATTATTGTTGTCTTTTCCCTTCAGAATCTGGGGATACGTGGTTCCTGAAGTCTTCTGGGTGTGGTGGTGGTGGTTTGACTGACAGCTTGCAGTGTTCACAGCGGGTGGAGTGTTGTGAGAGCACAAGTGATTCTTGTGTCCATCTGATGAGTAAGACAGATTCCCCAGGTTCTGAAGTGGTAGGGGTATGTGTGTGTGTGAGAACGTGTGTATGTGAAGTCTGATTTATACGCTTTTAGGATTGATTACCAGAGATTGTGTTGTATTTTATTAAATGGTGTTTTTGAATAAACTGTTTAATACCATTCTCATTGTCTGTTATCTGACGCAGCCACAACGTATCTGTGTGCTTTGTATCTAAATTACCGGTGGGTTCCCGGATCGTTCCGGGTGGCGTAGTCGGACTTAACCTGAAATTTCAAACTGCCACATTAATATGAAACACAAACAAACAGATCCAACTCTGAAATTGCAGTTTATTATTGAGTCAACAAGAAATGACAAGCAATGCGAAATCTACGTTAATTAAAATGTTCTTTTACAGAACTCGGCATAACAGAGCGGTTTTTTGCCTCCTGGATGCGCTCGCATCCGGTATAGTATTGTTTGTATACAAGAAACCCGTGTATACGTCATGTAACAAGAAAACTGTTAAACACAGTGGACCCCTTTTAGACTCATGACTGGGTCATTTATAAAAAATAAAAATAAACATATTTTGACCAAACATTTTGTTGAGGTCAAAAGGAGTAACCTTAAGAAAATGTAATACTGACTAAAAAAGTATATTTTTAATGATGTGAAAATATTTTCACCCTGAAAATTATCCAAAAGGTTTGAGTATTTATTAGGATTTGAATACATTTTTCTTGGTTCATTAAATCAACCAAACCAAAATGGACTTGTACACCACAATCTTGCAGTGAAAAAATCTCAGTTAAAAAAGTTGCAATGACTGCAGTTAAAGGACTTGCAATACTCCATGCTATTTTTGTCACAAACCGAGTGTTATTTTACATAACAATCTATTGGAATATGTTTTTCCCCCTTCATTCACAGCAGTGGAATAGGAAGAAAGTGTTTGGAGTGAAGAGGAAGGCTCCACTCATTGACTGATTGAATCTCCCCATCTGTTTTTTCAAAAGGAAGTCAGTTTTATTTTTGAGGTCTCTTAAGCAGACATCTTGTTCCTGCTCCAATGCCTGGCTCAGATCAGTCATCCTAAGAAAAACGAGCGCTGGTTGGAATTCCTCAAAGAGGGCAGGAAATAGGGTGGAGGGACCAAAGAGAAAGTTGTAGTTGTGACCACATGGGAATCGCAAACATGACGGCTGTAGAAATTTGGCGTGGTGTTTAATGCGACTTAATCTACTAAACAGTTCTAGATTGGCAGCAGGGCTTCCAGTTTAAGTAAATCTAAAAATAGGATCACAGTAAAAAAAAAAAAAAATCAGTAGTCTGACAGATTTTTTCCACATAAATCATTTAATTGTGAGGCCTTGTTAGCTGTGAATTAAATGGGAGACCTTTACTTTTAATTGTATTTAATGCCCTATATATTTAGCCATTTGAAATTAAATCATAATTAAAACCTAAATTAAAACTACTGTATAATAATTTTTGGTTAATATGAGCGACACTATATTTACTATATAAGCCTATATTCTTAATTTAGTTGTTGCCTCAAGAGGATTAGTGACGCACACAAAAAATGCCAATACATCATTCAACTCTTCTATTTTCAATCAGTGTGGATGGTACATCCTTGACAAGAAGCTGTTGTTTTGTTCTGAGAAAAACTTTGCTTTCAGTTTAAAACAAAGGACCTGGGCTAAAATAAACTACTTTATAAGAACATTACGCAAATTTAGCCTCTGTTTAATCAAGGCCTGTTTCCTCTGCCAAAGAAAATCAACTCTCTTACCACTCCAGTTATAAAAACAGCAGGGTGTGGTGGCACCCTGTATAGTAATGTATTTACAAAAGACTAAATTAAAAGTAAAAAATAGTCAAATAGGATATTTTCTGAGGTTTCTCATTTAGGGAGGTTCAACCTAACAGCAAATGACAGCGTTGAAACAATAAACAAATGAACACCATTTTAAGTTGACTCCTTAGTTGACATTGGTGATGAGCCAGTGTTTGAAGTGCCATAAAGGTAACCTAAATGGCATTTCAAGGGATAGTTCAACCAAAAATAAAAATTCTGTCATTGTTTACCCATCCACATGTCATTCTGTATGGCTTTATTTCTTCTTTTAAAATAGAGTCAAAACCAATATTATGGTCACCAAAACTGTTTGGTTACCAATGTTGTTGTTCTTTTTGTGTTCAGCAGAGGAAAACAAGCCTTGCAGGTTTGGAACGACTTGAGGGTGAGTGAATGATATCAGAATTTTTTTAAATTTGCCATACCTTTTTAAAACATACCAACAGTCAAGAGCTAGGAATGTTGGAGACCTGGAATCTAGAGGAAATGACTCATATGCTCACACACAGAAAGAATCATGATACAACCACCACCGATTCACCCATTGTTTGAGGTCCTGCTAGGTTTCAATCTGGTATTGCCTTTATTAAATACTTCACAATTTCACCTACATTGAATGGTTACAAAATGGTTACCTTTTGTCAAATATGGACACTTTTAAATTTACAAAGCTGTCATTTTGCAGAGAGGCAACCCAAACACAAAAACCCAGATAATTCAGAGCAGTCAATGAGACATACCACGTTTCAGGGAAAGACCGACAGAGCTGTGAGAGAACAAAAGAAAGACATGATATATTTTCCCTCAACATCAGCTGTTGAGCAATTCAAGTTAATTTACAAACCAGATGCAAAGAATATGTACTATACACATGTATATATATTTATATTTATATATATACACATTCATAAAATGGTTCAATTTGACAGCCATGTTACAAAGAAAAAAAAAAGCAGACTGCTTAAGTATAAAAAATAAATAAAACTGATCTCACATGTGACAAACACGTACAACAGTAGGTCTGATCAGTGAAGTGGCATCGACAGACTAAACACGAATTTGAAACAATAGGAATATAAGGAGCATCCATACAGACATGAAAATGGAGCTAACTAGTCTAAGCAGAAGAAATATAGCTAAAAAATTCTTAAAAGGATCTAAATCACTGGTGGGAAGCAAATGAAAAGTGCCAATGAGCAGCAGGAACTAGTTCAGTTCCACCTCAGGAGGCAGAGGGAGTGGCAGTAAATGAAGTCTCCCTGCTGCCAGGTGGAGGAAGTCATTCGGCAAACTCAAGGAGGATGATGTGGTGGGGTTAATGGGTCATAATCCAACAAACCTGTTTGGTGTAGGCTGATGAAATTGTCTTTTACAATGCCAAAATGAATGTATTTCAATGTCTCTTGATGTACACACCCATAGAGGTCCTTAAAATGACATTTATTTAAACGTTTCTTATTTGGTTTTTAAAATAGACATTTAGTTTTCATATTTCCCTCACTAGTACAGACTTAATCCCCCCCAATCCCAACCGTCCAATAGAAATATATATGTGAATACTGTGGTGTGTAATCTGGCAGGGGTGAATATATTTATATATCAGGTATCAGTGAAGTCACACACCTAAAAGTCCTAAAGCAGCTCACAACAACACAGTAGAGTTCACTGGCAAAACGGTGACGCTGTGGGGTCAAAGCCTTTGAAAACGTCCTTTAGAGAGGCATTGTCCTGTTCAGCCGTGTCAGGCTGGGCGGGGCTATTGCCGCCAAACGGGCTGCCGGTGCCGCTTGGTTTGGCGGCCTGCTTTACCATGGAGAACAGTGTGGATACAGGAAGGTTGTGGACCCCCGCAGGCTGCTCCGCAGAACCAGTAAGGCTCTGACCAGCTGTGGTTGGACCACCTGTAGCAGGGGTCCCAGCGGCTGTCACTGCATTGGGCGAAGGTGAAGGTTTGGGTCGAGGGCGATTGTAGCTGTTGTAGCGATCCGTAGTCTGCTCCGTCGAGCTCTTCTCTGGTTCCGGCTGGTCCAGTGCAGACTTACGCACAAACAGCGGCTCTTTAGATTTGGGCTTAGCTGAAGCTGCTGTACTTTCACTTGACTTTGGTTCAGGGGGAGGGCTAGTGTTTCTAGTTGCCCCTGAACCCTCTACCTTGTCTGAGCCCTGAGTCCGAGGATCGTACAGACTGATGCCGCTCAGCACGCTGCTGCTACTGCCACCACCACTACTTGCACCGCCAGCTCCCACGCCTCTAACCGACCCTCCTGCCGATAGCAGCCGAGGGTCATAGGGTGCGATGGTGGGGCTGGAGGAAGGTGGAGATAAGGAGGCAGCTGGGGGAGAACCTTGAGGAGCAGGTGGCTCAGAGGTGGACTTAAGGGCAGATTTCTGTGGCTGGAGTCGGGGGTCGGCAGGGGCTTTTCGTGCCATGCGAGGGTCAACAGGTTTTTCGGCAGAGATGGACGGAGGTGATGAGATTCCTGTAGAAGCACCTTGAGTGGGGCTGGATGAAGTGGCATTGACAGTTTTTAGGATTCGGGAGAGCAGCTCAAAGTCTGGAAGGGTAGAGGAGGATTGATTCGATTGCTCAGCAGGAGGAGCAGTAGAAGGAAGAGAAACAGAGTGGTGCTGGGGCTGGGTGCGAGACAAACGAGGATCTATGGCAGTAACTGGAGGGATGCCAGGGGGCAGTGGGAGCAAGTCTTGTTTGGGAATGGGGATAGGGATGAGGTCTTCAGGACTCCACAGCACCGCCTTAGAAAACGAAGGCTTGTTCAGGACTACATCCTTTTTGATGTGGCTGAACTGCTGAAGTTGGGAGCGGGGATCACGCAAAGCCATGCCCATTAAAGGGTCGAGAGGGATGGGCACAGGCTTGTCCCTCAGCATCCTCTCACCCTCCTCTTCCTCATTACTGGCTGGAGCGGTCAACGGAGGAGGTTTGTACACAAGAGGAGGCTCTGGTTTAGGGGCATGGGCGGCTGCATGCCGGGCAAGTCGGGGGTCTGAAGGGGTAGGAGATAGGGAGGATGAAGCACTGGCCTCGGGTGCCTGAGAGTCTGTGTTCCGGGACAGACGTGGGTCTCGTGCCAGCCGGGGGTCTGCTGGTCGGCTGGGTGGGAGTGGGGGCTGAGACTTTAGTAGACGAGGGTCACTTGGAGCTGCATCCTGCTTGGCAGGGCCTTGGGTCTGGGTTTGTTGGCGTAAAGTTTTGAGAATGGAAGTGACACTGCCCCCACCATCCTCATCTTCACTGGAATACCAATTTGCTGAATCTCCTGTAAGTAAAAGGAATTGATTTAGACCAATTTAGAGCTCAATCTAAAGGCTTGAAATTACGTCCATTTTGGTTGCATATGCTCCCTAAATTACCTACATAACCAATTAAACTTCATCTTTATGCTCTTAACTTTAAAGCAGATTTTAGGTTGGTTAAAATTAGCCATCAATCAATCCCTTTCACTGTGCTCTGTTGTCACGTGACAGGGAGCTAGCTAGCACCCAAAATGTAAAGTACTGAAGAGAGATGAAAAGAACACTGTTACATATCACATACCCAGCCAGCACTGAATTTGTCCTGGTTAACTACTTCAATAAAACGCTCGCAAACTGTACTTTTCTTTCATTCCTTTTGTTCATAATGTCTGAAAACACTTTTATCAGAATTATCTGTTTATTTTTAGTTAAGTTATTAGTTAAAGGTTTCTTAAGGATAAAAAAAGATCTTTACTAATGTTGTAAACTATATAGGGAGCCCTTACTTGCACATTACTATTATATTAATGGTTAACAACAGAGCCCAAACTATTAGCCTCAATTCAGTTGCTATTTATTTTTAGATATAATGAAAAAAAAAGTATGCAAACACGTAAACTGCACATAAGGGAGTTGTGTAAGTCAGTATATGTTTTTACTCCAATTCGTTGTTGAAATGTAATTATTTATACACTGGCTTTCATTTTCATTACAGACACTTTAAACATACATTATATAAGACATCACTAACAGGTTATGTAAAATACAATGAATATATAAGCTAATATAGTGCATATATTGAGTGAAAGAGTTCATTTCTCTAGCTGACTAACAATCTGTGGACACTGAATGACTTGCCTGAGGTAAATGTAATGTTACGTGGGATATTGTTTACAAGCTGTTTTACTGATGTCTTTCCGCCGTTGAAACACTGATTGAGCGATTACACGAGATATAATACAGAGCTGCCAACTCTCATGCGTTGGTCGTGAGACACCTGCATTTGATTGGTTTCACACGCCACACCCCCGATTTCTCATGCTGAAATGTCAACCTGGTCGGTCAAATGCCTGAAAGATGAGTTTATCTATAGATCTACCTGTTGAGCCACTCGTGATCGACTAGTTATGCCGCAAATGAGTTAAAATCTCCCAGAATCTAGAGCGAGCGCACATGCACGGCAATGAAACTGCGTGGTGCACGCACGGCAGAGAGGGAAAGCGAGCGAGAGCCCCTGTTGGAGAATGCCATCTGCCATCTTCCCCCATATATACACACAGTGGCGGGCCATGCTTTTAACACCAAGGCCTTCAGTGGTGTCCTACCTGAATTAATAACTTTTAAAAGTGTAGCAGCGCACAGACTCTCTATAATTGTTGTGAAATTGCTGTTTTTATTTTGCACCTGCAGTTATTGGGTTAATGCAGTGAGTTCAGAAAAGGCCGGGTAGAAAGAAACGAGCGAGTGAGTTCGGCTAGTGGGTTAGTGTACGGTTCTTGTGTTCCGATTATAAGTTCAGAAACGGAGCCTCTCTAGTCTTGTCGTTCAAGGGTTACAATAGTCCCTTGTCAGACGTTACAATAGTATGAATGTTTAAAAAAAAAACATTTGATCATACATTTACAAGAAAATTTAAGAAAATCATATTCACCATGGAAAAAACGGGGGCAAAAAAAGCATTATACTCACCAAAACTACTGATTTTTTTTTTCTAGACAAAATCCATCCTAATTTCTTTCCTCAAAAAGACTTTAATTACTCTGTTGTACAGGTTATCTGTGTGTTTCAGTTCCAACAATAAGCCTTTTCTATCGAGGCTAATGCTGAATGTTGAGTCTGTCCCGTTGTATTTCTGGCATAAGTTTTACTGTGCTTTAGGACTGAGATTGTCTGCTCAACAGAAGCAGTAGACACAGGGACCTTAAAACATTACGATGTGTAGGCTACAGCTGCCCCATGCTCTCACACAGAGTTTTGAACGAAATCAATGAGATCAGCGGGACTTTTGCCTTCAAAATCAGACCTGGCATACGTTACAGTCCATTCTGTTTTTACCCGGACAGATCGAATAGTGTTCCGTGACACGGCGTTAAGCTGGAAAAGGCAGAATAAGGGATTTTTCCAGTAGGTTTGAACCTGCTGGGGGTCGAGGAGGGAAAGAAACATTAATTTGTGGGTTGAAAAACGATTAAATCTACAGGAATACATTTTAGTTTATGCAGTTCGCTAGCTCTGACTACCAGTAATAGTATGCGCTCTGACCATCCAATCAAAGGACGCAAAAATGCCGACGTTATTGTACGCCTGCTAGATGGCCCCGGTGCAGTCAAAGCGAAATGATTGGCTGATTAAATCTGACTGATTATCTGATTGGTTAAAGCAACAGTTTCATTGCCATTCATTTTAAGCTACAGGCGCCCGCACTATTGATTCTGAAGAAATCAAGGCAGATTTTTTTGGCCATGGCAACACATGATAGCAGAAATATGACTGGATAAAAGCTCTAGCATAAACATAAATTAATGGAAGCAGCGCAACCAAGAGAAAAGCTATGAAATTAAGAGAATGGACTACTGGAAAAAAATCTAATATTCATTCATGGAAAAAATATATTAAAGTGCAAGCCAGTGATTCTGATAGTGTTTAGGCCAGCAGAGAGGGCCTTGCTGGCCCTGACGGCCTACCACTGTGTATATATATATATATATATATATATATATTAGAGATGCACCGCGACTGTGTATGTATATAAATATATATATATATATATATATATATATATATTAGAGATGCACCGATTGATCGGCTGGTGACCGGAATTGGCCGATTTTCACGTTTTTCAGTCTGACATATGCCGATTTTAAGCCGGTCAAATGCACTCGGGCGCCGCATGATTAACATCGCGCAACATCAGCATCACACGTGCACACGGAACGCACATGTAGGAAACCTCGTGAATTACGGCCGTTACACACCGCAACCGAGAGGCACTTATGTTTTCCGGCGTGCAGGTTAATAAATGAGTGCATTCACACCGGGAGCAGGAGCCGCGCGGAAGCATCGAGCAGGAGTGTCGCGTGAGCAGCAGTGAAGCGGTTTCGGCGGCGGAGTTTATTTTTGCTGAGCTGCTCATGCACAATTAAAGTGAAAACACACTTTTGATGGACAATATAAATATGATTTCACACAAAAAGTGCCCTAAACGCACAGAATTTGCATGTCTAGTGTGTTTTAACTAGAACTGGAGTAGGCTATGTCAGAAATTAAAATGAAGACTCTTTTTAGAAAATATTTATAGAAAATGTACCCATTTAAACTTGTTTTTATTATTCAGTTTGGGTAAAAGTATATGGTGTTTTATAAAAAAAAAAAAAAAAAAAATATATATATAGGCTAGAGAAAATAAATATTTGTGTTAAAATAAAAATAAAAAAGTTGAAAATAAAAAAGTGGTTAGAAAAAAAAAATCGGAATCGGCTAAAATCGGTATCGGCAGGTCAAACTCAATGAAAATCGGAATCGGCCTAGAAAATTGTAATCAGTGCATCTCTAATATATATATATATATATATATATATATATTCACACACACACACACACACACACACACACACACACACACACACACACACACACACACACACACACACACACACAGTAGTTGTGGTGCTCCTACATTTTTGCTGGTGGTCCAAACTTTTTGAAGTTGGCCGCACTAGTGCTTCCAAGTAAAAAAGTTTATTTTGAGCCCTGAATCTGATTTACTTTTGCTGGTAGTCTCATCTGAAAACATCAGCCTCTGTTAGTTTCAGTAGTATTAGTGCAAGAAAGCACCATCTAGTGGAGGGACAAGATATTTTGGTGGCAAGATTGCACAACCCCAAGCCGGAGGATGTTTACAGTATTATGATGTCCTGGGCAGGGTCAAGCTCTGCGCCGAGTCCTTGAGATGTTTCCTTCCCAGAAATAGCCTTGGCAAAATATACATTTTAAGTCAGCACTTTGAAAACCTCAGCTATTTGTATGACAACAACGTTATAATAATCCAAATGCTTTCTTGTAAAGTATTTTGGTAAAAAAGGAACATTCCTGTATAAAAGCTATGCATGTTGTTTTTATAGAAAATATGTTATATGATTGTACTGAATACTGCCACCACAAGAAATGGAGTTGTGCAGTAGTACCTTCATTCTCCCTCTCAGTTCCTCCTCCTTCAGCCAGCCTCTTTGCTCTCTCCTCATCTTCCTGCTGTTTCTGCTGGAGTCTCATAAAAAGCACACGCTGTGCTGGGGGCAGGAAATCTGGCACTGCCATCCCAGGCTGATTAGATGGGCCTACATTAGCTGCACCCTCTATATTTCCAGAGTTCTGGTTCCCAGGTGACTGATCATTGAAGTTTCCACCACCTACCCCTTGAAAGTTGTCACCTGTACCGGGAGACAATGAATGGGGATGAATACTAATGTTTCATAAATAGAGTAGCGTAGGACAATAAAGCAGCTCAACTTGTAGAGCATGGTGCAGGCCGAAACAAGGTCATCGGTTCGACTCTTCGGGAACGCACATACTTTAATTTAAAATCAATTTGGATAAAAACATCTAACAAATGCTTAAATGCAACTGTGCTTTTGCATGCTCTGAATTTATAAAACCAAAGTTAAAATAACAAATGAACTCACCATCTCTTCCACCTCCATCTATTGACATGACTTGCTGCTGCTGGTAGAAGTTATCATAGAAGTTGTTACCAGATGATCCACCACCTGGAGGCATCATCCCCGGGTTTGGTGGTCCTTCTCCCTGGCCAAAATTCTGCATCATTGGCGGCCCTGGTGGAGGGCCTTGATTCATGTTAGGTGGGCCCATAGGAGGCATATCATGAGGACCGCCTGGAATCATGTGTCCTGGTGGCGGGGCACCGGGAAAGCGAGGTGGAGGTGCACCTGGGGGACCTGCAGGAGGGCCCTGAGTTCCTGCAACACCTGCAGCAGCATTGCCAGGACCTGGTCCTCTGTAAAAGAGTGCATCTGTGTCAGCATATTCTGTATGTGGCTAGTAAGTAAACCAACATGATTTGATAGAAAGAAAAAGACAGCTAACCTGACACCCAGTTTTTGTGCTAGCTGTCCTGTGGGCTTCACCACAATCTCAAACAAGGAGGGGATCTTCTTCCCAGCATTTCCTCCACAAGCAGGTGGTGGACCCATAGGTGGCGGAGGAGGACAGTTGGGGTTTAGAGGCCCTTGGAAAGTGCCTCCATCTGGGCAAGGAGGAGGGGGGCCTGGGCAGGGCCCAACTCCAGGACCTGGGCCAGCACAAGGGCCTGGAGCTGGTGGACCACTTGGAGGGATATTACCATGTGGGGCAACAGGCATTCCAAATTCCATAGGCGTGGAAGAATCCCCTGGAGAAGGTCTTGGTGGAGTTGGGAGAAGACCAACACCAGGGGGTGGTTTTGGAAGAGGGTTAATGCCTTGCTTTTTCAGTTCCTCAACCTCTTTCTCATCTTCTGCACCAGCTTCTGCATCCTCTGCCAGCATCTTCATTGGAAAAAAAAACAAACATGTGTGATGTTAGTCAAGGTGCACAGAAACAACAACAACTCTACAACTACATTTAAAATATCTGCGATGACCACCTTATCCAGCAGCTCTTGAGTATCTTCTGTTAGGGACTCATGAGAGAACATGCACTCTTCACCATTCACACAGTTCCCTGTGGTATGGAACAACTTGCAAGGGAAATCACGTGCAGTGGAGTCAAGGAGTTATTTTGACACGTGTGGAAACTCTTACTCTTTTCAGAGTGCAAGTCCTTATATAGATAATAAGAGCTTATATGACAATACCAGCAAGCAAAATGGCCAAAGGATATCATGCATGTAGGGACAGTTTTCTGCTCGTGCACAGAAACCAGTGATGTAAAACTTGCAGAGTTCTTTCTTCTTAGGCAGCTCAATGTCATGGCTGAAGTTACAGTGGTCACCCTGATGATAAATTGACAGCAATTAATACAGAAATAACTATTATTGTCAAGAAGTCAAATGAGATTTGACGTCATCTTATAAGTCAGACATAATTTATTTAACATACAAAACTTTTAATACTCAGAAATAACAAGGACATCTAAACTGTTTCTCAATCAATTTTATCTCCAATATCTTCCAACGTTGGATTACTGTGCTTACCCAAGTACAGCGGCCCTCAATATAGTATTTACAGATGGCTTTCCCCTTCTTGTCCGGCCCATGTTTCTCCTGCTCATGTCTCCTCGGGCCTCCAGATCCATCCTAAAGCAGAGAACAAATAATTCAGATGCTTATTTATGTTCTGCTGATTAAATATGAACCAAGTAGATAATCTGAAGAACTGTCTTACCCCCAAGTCCATTTCCCCATTGTTATCTTCATCAGGACCTTGGTCTCCTCCACGGCCCCTCCCTCGATTTCTCCCTCTGCCCCGGTTCATTCCTCGACCTCCTTTCCCTCTACCGCGACCTCGTCCACCTTTTGCACCTGAAGAAAAAAAAAATTAAATGAAAAACACTCCAACATAAATAATGCTTTACCTCCACATCTATAAGTCAAGCAGAACTCACCCCGCCCTCTGTCCTTTGATTTCCTGTACTGGTTTAGTTCTTTTGAATAGTCATCATAGTCATCATCTCCCATGTTTTCATAGTCATCCTCTCCATACTGTCAAAGAAAACATGCATGCTTTAGGGGAAGTTAAAGACAAACTGACTGATTTAATGTGTATAGTTTGCCTAGTAATAATGACAGAATTTATAATTCGAGATATGGAATGGATGGGATATCTGACCAATCATGTTTTTTTTTTACAGTTATTAATGATTTTTGGAAAAGATATTTCAATTTATACTCACAAAAATTCAATTTTAGCCCATTTAATATTTTACAGCAGAGCTATATTCCCTATAGAAATTTATTTTTTCCCCCCAGATTTTGTTAACTTTGTTTTTCCAAGGCCTGGAAATCACAAAATATTATATATATATTTCCATGACTTTAACAACACTGGATATGCGGTATGAGCTTTGTTTGGTGTTTAAAACTTGTGAATTATGACCCACCTCCATCTCATCTCCATACAGGCCATCACCATCATCATTCTCTCCTCCCATTTTGCCCCGTCCTCTTCCTCTGCTGCCTCCTCTCCCACCACGTCCTCTCATTCCTCCTCTGCCTCGACCTCTCTGGTTCTTCATACGGTTTTTGCCACCTGTGTGACAGTAAAAAGGGTCAGCAGATGTAATTTCACAAACGCTCACACACTGGTGTGAATTCACACACTTCGAGCCAGAGAATGAATTATGCAGACACTGAACATGTGATACTAGTTATAATTATGACATTGTAACTAAACGACAAAATCCAAACGTCTACCTGCACATTATTAGAAATAATGTATAGCACTTTTGTTGATATGCATCCAGCCAAAACCATTCAAGCTAATTTATTTATCTGATTTTTAAATTAACATTCACCTCTGCCACGTGGACCCCCTCCAACCTCTTTGGCCTTGCGGTACTGGTTTAATTCCTTGGTGAAATCATCATAATCATCATCACCCACTTCCTCATCATCTTCACCTTCATATGTTTCCTCCTCATAGTCATCATAGCCACCATAGCCCTGCTTGTCCATCTTCATATAGCCGCCTTTCTTTGGGATGGGACCTCCATGAGCAGAGGAAGCAGGAGGGTAACCTCCTTGAGACTACAAAATATAGACTGGGATTAAAACCTAATATGATTGGTTGGCCAGTCTAGGTAGTTGTTGTGTTATGAATGTTACTTTCAAAATTAAATATAAATGTTACTTTAAATAGAACAAAAAATGTTTTACTCACAGTGGGAGGATACTGAGGGCTGTATTCCCTGTACTTCCTCTTTTCACTGGGACTGTAATCTGAGTCATCACTGTAGTCTGAGTGGTCATCGCTGGAGGATGCGTGCCGCTGCATTACACACAAATATATTTGATAAAATGATAAAGATGATATAGAATATCCACCACTACAGGTTTGTGGTCAGTAGGATTAAAATGAATAAAAAAAATCAGCAAGGACACATTCAATTGATCAATTGTGAAAAATTATTTTTTTAATGTGCCTATACCAGCATTTCCCTCTAGCATTTTGAGCGCTGTTGAACAGATTCTTAAACACCTCTGATTGGCCATTGTGCTCACGCGCTTAACATATATGTATGTGATTGGCTACAGTGAACAACACTCTAAAAATATGTTGTAAATAGATGCTCTTCACCAAGTGCTTTACACAAATACACAAAAAAGCAGGTGTGTATCAGCGGATCCCTAATATATCCGCTGATAGACAGAGCAGCTGATAAGACACTTGCTTTCAAACGCTCCCGTGTGTGTAAGCGCTCAGTGAAGAGCAAAAGACGTCTATTTACAACATGTTTTTGAAGCATTGACCATTGTTAGCCAATCACAGACATATATGTTGAGCATGTGAATACAATGGCCAACCAGAGGTGTTTAAGAATCCGTTCAACAGTCCTCAAAATGCTAGAGGGAAATGCTGGTATTTCTGGTTTTATTTTTAGTACCGAAGTCTGTACTTTTGCCAACAATAGTACAATGTCACAAAATATTTCAATTTCAAATAAATGCTGTTCTTTTGAAATTTCTATTCATCAAAAAATCCTGAAAAAATATAATGGTTTCTACCAAATATATTTACAACCATATTAATGGTTAAAACCATTGATTTGATTTAAACAAAAAAATTATTAAACACCGCAACTGTTTTCAACATTGATAATAATAAGAAATGTTTCTTGAGCAATAAATCTGCATTTTAGAATGAGGATAATGTGACAATACTGGAGTAATGATGCTGAAAATTCAGCTTTGCCATCACAGAAATAAATGATATTTTAAAATATATGAAAATAAAAAAAGTTATTTTAAATTGTAAAAAGATTTCACAATATTAGTGTTTTTATTGTATTTTTATCAAAAATGCAGTGCTTCTCTCAATATTAACACAAACACTTACCTTGTGCTTAGATTTACGCTTTTTCTTGGCCCTCCTTTTCTCTTTTTCACGTTCTCTCTCCCTCTTTCTCTTTCTCCTCCGCCGATGTGACTTTTCATCATCCGATTCACTGACATGGCGTTCTTTGCTGCGGCGAGGTTTATCCTGGGGATCAGCTCCCTCACCGCTGGGCACCTCTGCCTCTCCACCATCATCCTCCAACTCGCCTTCTTCCAGTTCCCCCTCTTCTTGCCTGTTTGACATGGAAAACACAGCAAGAACATCACAACTCTGAACAGGACTACTCAGGATATTATTTGTTTTTTTGACTCACTGTCATTTGAGAAATCTTGGTCTTTGATAACTGGTTATTTGCACAAAGGCTACTGTTGTCAAAAGGTGAGCAGAACAGAACATTAACTCTATTGATTATTTTTTAGGTGGGCCTTCATTCTAAATTCTGACACGGCGACTTCTGCTGATCTAGCTATTAAAAATTCACGTCTTTATGGTGTAGATAACTAACTAAATTGGGATGTCTTAACAGCATTTTATCTTCAAAATTTCAGGCAGTGTGGGTAGAGCTAAAGGGCAAGAGAGATCAACAGGACTGCCAATCTACAGACGCAATACTATAATTTAGTTGCTTCAAGCATCACACTAGTGGTGTCAAATGTTGACTGATTTTTGTCACATGCTGAGAACAACTCAGAGTCATTACATAGCCGCTCTGTTTATAGAAGATGTAACATACAAGTATTTACAGGACACCTGGTGGTAAACACTCATTAACAATCAGGCAGAACTGCCATTTAAAACTAAGATAAGGAGTTGCCACATAAGACAGAAGCATTGCTGCACTTTTAAATTGTGCATTGACAAAATATCACCTAACCCCTCAACTTTGGCCTATAAAAACAACAGATCCCTGCAATTCAACTTCTGGCAAGAGAATGTGTGATACCAGACGAACTGCAATGCAAAGCTGTGTGTGAGATACGATTCAAAAGATACAAGATAAATTATTACCACAGAAGTTAAACCAGCTGCATAATGTACAAAAAAGCTTTACTTGCAACCATCAGTAAGTGATGCCAATTTAATACTCTCAATCATCTTACAATCAGATGAAGTCTGCATGAAGGTCTTAATCGAACCATTCCTATAAACTTTATTAGAAGACAAAACTTATTCTACTGAACTTTAAATCCTCCAACTATGTGGATATTTTTCAGGATTCTTCCAAAGCTTTTTTACAATTACAATAAAGAGACGAACTTCTTTTCTCAATGGACTGTGTGTACAAGATCTGGCATTAAATTAGGCTAAACTCATGTCATCTGCTCCTCTGACCATGTAATGTCTTTAAAGTATTACAGATGGAATCAATTGAGGAATTATGACTGCATTAACTACAAATCCCTCTGTATCTGACAAAACAATCTCCACAAGCATTTATATCATGTTGTGAATAAAAATCTACAAGCTTCAGCAGTTATCTAAGAGCTCTAGGGAGTCTCATTCACTCATGCTTGTTTTATTGAACATGCTGAAGTGCCAAAAAAAAAGTCAGACAAAAACCAGGCCACACTTGAAATAATTACTTGTCTAACACACCTTGCGAAAACAACTGCCAAAAGAAAGGATGTCAAAGTAACCAAGGAAGGAATTTCTTGGCAGATAGACAGCTTGAGAACTGCCTCTAATTTCACTAAAGAAAAGTTACTAACAAACTTAGTTCACTGTAAAGTATCCAAGTTAAAAGATACAATATCATGCAAATACAAAAATGTTACTACAAAATAATGGCCTTCATATTTCTGAAAATGAACTGAAAATACTTACTGCGAAATATTAAATTTATGCATAAATGATTTTCATGGAAGGTGATAGGCTGCATTTGGGGCATTTGCAGACAATGGTGGTATGGTTAAGAACCTTTGTGTTTTGCTTCATGTTTTGGTAAGACCTTGAATGCTTCTGAGACATTGGACAAATCACTGGTTCATAAGGGATGCATGTGCACATAAAGCTAACTAGTTGACAACAAAACTAGAGAATGTGTATGCAAAACTTTTGTGGAACATTAGAGTTAACAGATTATTTACAATACGTTATAATATTATTTCTACAGTCGACATTGTATCTGACGTGGAAGACTTAAGGGACAGTATTTAACCAAAACGTTAAAAAATAAGGGGGGAAATTATTTCCGTTGTTAGTTCCTATCAAGATGTCGTACTGTTACTAAAATGTATCATGTTAAATCAGTAAAATTTTAGAATAGACAAGAATATTTTTTTATTCAAAATAACCTTACTAACTACTTGCACTACAAGAACTTCAGATTTGAAAATATAGTGGTATGATTATACAGTGACTTTTAACGATAAAATAAAAAATAACGTTATCAATAAATCTAAGTGCGTAGCTCTGACACTTAGCACAAAGGCTAAGTGCTAAACGGTGACAAATTAAAATCGCCTATCTTAAATAATTATATTACATTAAGATAAACTGAATCGTACTGTATTCGATGGCTAATTAAATGAATTGAAAGAATGATTAATCAAGCGGGCAAGTCATAATCCATGCAAGTCCGTGGCTATTCATTAGCTTCTGTTAGCCGTGTTGTTGTTGTATTTTACGTAGTCGTTGGCTAACTGTTAGCTTTAGCTTTGTCCGGGCCTCGCGATGGATAAAGATACAAATTCCTTAATGCGTTACCAGGGATTAATTTTTACCACTTATCCGTCACATTAGGTACAATTTGCGTTCGCCATTAAGATTTTAATTGGATATTATAGCCAAAATCTTGTTTACTCGTGTTTTTTGTCCGTCCGTTATTTATCTGTGATGAAAACATTAAGTTACTGGAGCAATGTTTTGGCGTAGTTGTGGCCCGCTTGGTCTTCGATCACTTAAAAAGCTTCGAAAAGTGACGGAAAATGTAAATTTGATCATATACTGAATGTTTTCCTGATTCGCTTGTGACCTTCCAGATTGCGCTGTTTAACGTTTCAAGATGGCGTTTCGTTACCTCTGTACGTTTCCCAGAAAATGCGACTTTAATCCCTTTGAAAGAAAAAAGCAAATGCCCGTGCTTTTGTTTTTGGAAAAAAGCAAAGGACAAATCAATAGTTGGATAGAAATATGATGATATTACTCGACCTTTCGTCAGTGAGAAGGCTGTTGTGTTCGTGGTTGGCTGTTGGGGAGTTTGGATGGACAGTCATGCTTTCCACAGCCATTTCCTCTAACGTACTACATTCAGTGCAAAAAATCAACTGTCTTATGCGTTACTTGACTTTGATCTACTTGTTGATTGGCTTTAGGAAGAGATTCAGTTCATAGTAGTCAATTCCCCACTAACAGTTTAAAAGAGAAACAGGTTGAAAACGTTCCTGAGGTTCTCCGTCCTACAGTTGCGATGTGAAATGAAACTCATTCACTTAAAATGGCGACGCTTCTTCTCCGAGGAGAAGGGGACGGGCTTATCTGACGTGAGTCGTGACGTCGTCTGTCACGAAAATGACCGATCGGGCCAAGAACAATAAATTATTTTTGACCATATATATCTGGAATCACAATATGTTTTATGACTCCAGATTATTCAATAATAATTATAATAATAATAATAAATATGTTATAATATATTTCAGTTTCTTGATTGCATAGTTCTTTTTTTCTCTCTTAAAAAAATAAAGATAGATTTTTTAATAGCCTGTATCAATAGTATTATTATTAAAATGAATTATAGTAATAATAACAATAATATAAATAAATCATTCTGACCTGGGGCTCCTTGAACCCTTGATTTAAATCGCCTGTAAACCGCAACACAGTAATTCTGATATGCCTATTGACTCTGCGACAGGATCAACTGATCCTGAAATATAAATTATGTATAGTCCAGAAAAAAGGCTATGATGAATGTTCTGTAACATGAAATAGTATTGACTTGGTGTAAAACTGATTTTTTTTTTTTCATTAAAATTTCCTGCTTTTTAAAAATTCCTGCCCTAGGAGCATAATTGTACACAACAGTTATGTCCATAAATAGACATATCCCACCCTTTATTAAACTATATTGTCTTGGATTTAAATATCAGTTTCTTATAGACTAAAATATTTAATTAAATTGTATATTGAGCATGCTCCTGGAAACAGTAATTTAATTATATAAACAGTTATGTATATTCCAATAAACATATTATATTTTATCTCTCTATAAGGTTAAGACTATTCATATTTTTGTATAATATGTTAAACTGTTAAATTTAGTTTAAAATGAAAATCAAGTTAGTATGATCTTCATATATATTGATTTTGAATAATTATTTGAGAATGTTTAAAAATAAAAAAGACACTTTATTATTTGAATTCTAGTGTGATTTATGAATCAATGTTATAAAGAGACTTATGTTCTATTTATATGTAAGTAGATTATAACACAATGCTATTTGGATGAAACAAAAATGAGGAAACCATATTCTTTCCTATTTCTATGGAGGACGTGTTTTAAAAAAAACAAGTCAGGGATGTACACAGTGCACAATCATTTAATTTGACTTTAAGAATTCAAACATATATTCAATACATTGTGAGATGTATTTAACAGCTTTAGAGTGTATCTGTATTCTTTTTTACAGTCTATGGTGTATCCATGTTCATAGTTGTGCTCTGAATCTGGCGCTTTTGCCCAACTCATACGTCATCAATGTGCGCCTTTACGAGTATCTCTAAGCGGCTCTTGTGTCCCATTGAATGGGCAGTGGAAAAACAGAGCGTAGCATATTTAAACTAACCTCTCAGTTAATTTCTTACAACTTATTATTAAAAACGGAAATATTTTGCAATGATTGATACCATCGAAAAAGAAGACAATATTATCAGCGAGGAGGAGGCTGCACAATATGATCGTCAGATTCGCCTCTGGGGTCTGGATGCTCAAAAGAGGTTTGTGGACAACTCGATAACGTACATAAAGAACAAACGTATTCATGTTATTTTCTTCGACTGTTTAAGAATAATTCTCTAACAGAAATCATAAACATGATTTCAAACGAATACATTTCTTTCACATTCGTGCTTTTTGTCTGAAACAAATATAGTGTATTAGGGCCACTAGGGCCATTTTTGAGCAAGTTGTGCATAAATAGTAAACAATATAATGTAACATAATATATGACGTGTATATAAATGTTGCATTTTCAGACTTAGGGGATCACGTGTACTTCTTGTTGGACTCCGGGGACTTGGAGCAGAAGTAGCAAAGAACCTTATTTTGGCTGGAGTCAAAGGACTGACTCTCCTGGACCATGAGCAGGTATTAATTAGACTGACTTAAAGGGATAGTTCACGTCATTCTGTCATCATTCGTTTACCTTCTTATTTATATTCTTCCAAATCTGACTTTTTTTCCACTGTGGAACAGAAAAGGAGATGTAAGGCAGAATGACAAGAAGTCGTCATACATGTTTACTGTATGGAAAAGACATGCAATAAAATGGAATGGTGACTGAGGCTCATAACAGCACCTTAACAGCGACTTAACTAATTGGTATTTTCTATGACTTCCATTAATCAGGTGACAGAGGAGTCTAGACGTGCTCAGTTCTTGATTCCTGTGGATGCAGATGGAAAAAACCAGGCTCGGGCCTCTTTGGAGAGAGCTCAGTTCCTCAACCCAATGGTGGAAGTGAAGGCAGACACCGATCCAGTGGAGAGCAAGCCGGATGACTTTTTCTTCCAGTTTGATGCGGTGAGTGCCAGAATCTGTAAACTTGACATACCTAACACACACAAAAGACAGACGGACAATCTTTTATTATATTCTAAACTACTATTTGATTATTGGTCATCAAACAAATATTTAAGAGACAAAAGAGAATAAAATCATGCAAAACAGCATTGGACCAAATTTGTTATGCAACTTTACAGCACATATTACAATATATTTTTGTGTACATTACATTTTGTACAAATGTAATAATTTATTAGAAATGTAATAATTCTACGGAAAGTTTGATGGACTGGAACTGTCTTTTTGACTTGCTTTAATTTAAAGATGGATCAGGTGTGATTTTTTTATTTTTATTTATTATTGAAATTTAATAAGAACAAAACGTACATTCAAGAGTACAACTATACATGTCAGGGGTAAGAAAGATACATAAGGGACAAAAAGAAGAGAAAGGCATTTTACAGAAAATGACTTGTGCCTATTGAACAGCTGTATAGTTTTCCTTGCTTTTAAGTTTTTACTTTTTGATATTGTTTCCAAAGATATTTTAACATCAATTTAAAAAAATATAGTAAATTAATGGGTAAATATAATAATTAATTCAAATATAAACATAATTTTGTTTATCACCATCAGGATCAGGTGTGATTGAGGTTTATCAATGATGGATTGTGTTCCTTTGTGCCTTTCATGTCCACTAGATGTCACTATACACAATTGATCATTTTTGTTTAGGATGGTTATATCTTCTTTTTTCTCTTATTTTCCCCTTAACCTCAGCATGAACCCATCTATGAACAGCCAGTGTCAGATCTAGGCAGACTTTTATCTGACTCTGAGTTTTGGTATTTTCCAAACGTGTGCTCTTTTCCAAGCAAATTATGTTCCAGGCCATATTTTCTATAAAACAGGACTCTGTTGTTGGCTGTGGAAGATGCAGTCAGCATACATACCTTGTTTAAAGCACAGACAGTCAGTCTTTCATCTTCTCTCTTTCTGGGAGCTGTCTGAACTGTCCCTCTGGGAGTACTAGTGAGAGTTCAGGAGGAGGGGGAAGAGATAGTGGGACACAGACAGAGGAGGGGGGGTTAGCATAATCTTTTCTCTTTCATCTGCTTCTCTTGATATTTCGTTGAGAATTGCACAGAAAACATTGCGTGTGTATGTCTTTGTCTTCTTTTGTTTATGTGTGGTCTTTTTTTAACATGTGATTTCCTAATAAACAACGCATGTTGTTTAGAAAAGAGATAGCCAACAATACACTGAATTAATTCATTGTCAGGACCCGTACATACAAATCCTAGTTGAGGAAATATGTTAAATTCTCATCAATCTGAGATGTGTGCCAATAAGGCCAGGCAACAATACACCCCAATGGGGCTATTTTTTTCCTTTTACTCCTATCAAAATTTACACAATGAAAGTACCCATGAAAAGTGAAAATTTTGTATTACAAGTTTCTTTGAAAATGAATTTTAATATGCAAATAAGCTATACACTAATCGAATATGCCCAAAATACACCCAAATAGGCTTAATTTTTTTCCTTTACTCCTACAACAATTAAAACGTGATAGTAAAAGTATACATGAAAAGTAATTTTTTTTTGTATTACAAGTTTCTTTTGAAATGAATTTGAATATGCAAATGAGCAATATATTAATCGAATATGCCAAAAATACAACCTAATGGGCTTAGGCCTATGTTTACCTTTAATCCTATCACAATCAAACCTCACACAGTGAAAGTATACATGAAAAGTAACATTTTTGTTTTACAAGTTAGTATCTTGTAAAACTAAAATGTATGTAGTTAAAATATTTCCTCAACTAGGATTTCTTAGGACTTTTAGTATGTTGTTCTGAACATATTATAGTAATGATAAATACTGAAAAAAATTATTTTACAATTAGTTCTATTTTTGGCTCCAAAATGAGTTACTTTGCCTGGACTAAATAAGTGATTTAAATCTATGGAGGCCCATTTCTGCTACATAAGAAAAAACATCATACTCATATTGATGACATAAAAAGTCACAATGATGAGATACTAAGTCATAATGATGTCATAATTATGATGAAGTTGCATCATTTTTTTAGTCAGTTATAACTTAAAATTATGACATCATAATTTCACATTTTTATCTCAATTACAAATTTGTATGTCATAATTTTGGCTTGACTTAGCATGGGATCCTTTAGCCCTTATGTAATAATTTCGACTTATCTCTCAATTATAACTTAGTATGCCATATATTCCACTTTTATTCTCTTTATTTTTGAGGACCAGCTGTTTACCTCCAGGAGGTCTTCTGTGGAGACATGTTTGGCTACCATGGATATATGTTCTTCGGCCCCGAAAAGCACTATATATGTAACATTATTAATTATAAATTATTTACAAAAGTATTATTTATTTTCTTATGTAGTGGAAATTCACAACATCAAAGATATTACATAAAGAGGAAAAGAAGATAATAATTCTGTCATCAGTTACTCACTCTCATGTTTTTCCAAACCTGCATGACCTACTTTCTTCTGTTAAACACATGAGAGGAAAATAATGTACTGTTCATCCTTTTCCATAATTACATTTATAGTCACATGACCTTTTATAGCTTCAAAAATAATGCGAAAGTGCATAGAAGTTGTCCATAAAACGTAGATTTCAGTCTGTTCCTCACACAAAGCCATCATAGAATATAGTCATATAGACCACTTTTATTGTGTGTGGTTTTTGTGTTTTTGTGTTTATTTTTATTATTATTGTTGGCTAGGTTCACATTTAGAAGTTGTTCAAAGTGGCCTGGCTGGGGTGTACGGTTTGAAGGACTGAAGGTAGTGGAGGACTAAAGCCAAAAACTTAAACTGTCAGCTATTTAGCGGAGACATATGGTAGATGCTGGTAGCTCTGATTGATATTCCATCCATTATGGCATGATTTGTTTCTTCTTTGCATCCTCTAGAGGTCACTGCTTGATAAAGATGTGTTCTTTGGCTGCCTGTAGGCACATAATGCTCACAGTTAGAATGTGTCAAAAGATAATGTCTCGCGACATGTTTCATAATGTCCCAGATGAACTTGAACAGTAGTGAAGGTGTTACTCCTAAGGGCACTACTTCATTGCAACAGTATTTCTGAGAAGTGTTGTTGATATCCAGGTGTGGATTGTGTAACCTTTGGACATCTTTTCAAAAAGGCCTGCTTAGATAATCAGTCATTTCAGGTGTACTTTAAGTTATGAAGTCACAGATGGTGTTCTGAAAAGAGAAGTAAACAACCAAAATAAATAGTAAACAAACCCAATTCATCAGATAAAGTGATGATTCAGCTGTCCTTCAAGATACACCCAGTTAACGCATCGTGGCACATGCCATAGTATCAGATGGGTATTAAAATACCAGCCCATTCTTATCTCAAACCCAAAATTGGGGGTGTGAGAGGTTTGGGACCTTGGATAAGAGTGCTAATGTTCTGGTCAGTTGTCAGTCATTGCCAAACTTTTGTTCCTCCCATTTCTGTTAGCAAGATGCGTTTTAAGGATGCATCAAGTTCACTGGTTTGAAAACAACCCACATATTAATGCATGTTGTTTTGTTTAGATTTGTCTGACCAGGTGCTCCAAAGACCTCATGGTGCGAGTGGACCAGCTGTGTGCCTCCAGGAACATTAAGGTCTTCTGTGGAGACGTGTTTGGCTACCATGGATACATGTTCTCCGACCTCGGCCAGGAGCATCACTATGTAGAGTAAGTCAGGAAACGTATATGAAAAATGTTTGTGCTTGTGTGTGGGGTAAAAAAAATGTTCCAATTCAAACTTGCCAGAGAAAAGCCCAAAGTGGTGAAAGGGTCAAATGAGGCCAATGACGGTCCTGAGGCAAAGAAACCGAAGGTCGACCCCAATGAGACTACAATGGTGAAAAAGGTTGGTGTGTTGGTAGATTTGATGTCTGTAAACTATATTTTTTCAGTTTTCACTCACATCCTTTCAAAGTTAAATTAATGCTTTAACTTTTCAATCTCTCTTTATGTAGACTGCCAGTTTCTGCTCTCTCAAAGAAGCCCTGGAGGTTGACTGGACGAATGAGAAAGCCAAAAGCAACCTAAAGCGCATTCCTGCAGATTACTTTCTTCTGCAAGGTACACCTTCAGATTATTGAAATATATTCAAAATTCAATCAATCTGATAAAAAGAATGGGACAATAGGTGTTTCCTTCCTAAATTGTGGAATTTACTGATTGATCTTCAGGTTTATTGTCCGTACTATATTCCAGACTCAAAAAATTAGTTTTTTACTCTGTCGGTTCACTCTGTCTGTAGACAACTGTTGGATAGAAACGATTTGGAAAAACCCATAAATATACGTTACTTTTCAAAGGTTTGGGGCCAGGAAGTTTCTCATGCTCATCAAGGCTGCATTTATTCGATCAAAATAACAATAATATTGTGAAATATTATAATTAAAAAAAAAATGTTTTCTATTTGAATATATATGTATTCCTGTGATGGCAAAGCTAAATTTTCATCATCATTACTCCAGGCTTCAGTGTCACAGGATCCTTCAGAAATCATTCTAATATGTTGATTTGGAGCTCTATATTATATTATATTATATTGCTTTCCTGACTACTTGTGACTGTATCACCTGAGACCAGGTGCAAACAGGACCTTAAGTGGTTCAGTTTGTTTAGGCGACTGAACACATTGCAGTTTCTTCCTGCAGTCAGTTGTACACCGTTATCAGGGGGAGGGCCTGTTGATCTGTGTAATTATAGCCAACAATTGTCTTTTTATACTAGAGCTCACCTGGTGTCCTCACTGAGACTGGCTCATTTTCCATCACAGGCTGTCCATGGCCAGTCATGTGCAGTGGCTCTCAAAAACAAAACATGCCACCTCCGCACCTCTCTATCATTATAACAGACTCTGACTGCACCTCCGCCACTCCCTCTAGTACATCTAGTATTACATTTATGGAAAAAATAACACTTCCTATTTGTGCACTGAAGCAAGACTTTAAATACATTTCTGTGCTCAAAAATACCACACATCAGTTCAAACAGCTTTTGAGGAAGAGCCGTTTCCTCTGTCTTAACTCACTGATTTATTTGAGGTTTTATCACCCCAGTGGTGCGACTATTACATCAATGATTTTTTTTCCAAACCCTCAGATGTTTTCACAATCTGGAGAAAATTCTATAAAGAAATTCAGCTATGAAACTTAAAATTGTATATATGTGCCAGATAGAGTGCGATAACATGAATGAGTGGGTGCGTGTTTCTTTGATGTATGTGTGTGTGTGCTCCGCTGCCAGGTGGAAATGCAGTGGGCTGAGGTTCTTTGTGTTGTAGTTGGTGGGCAGTCAAAAAGGGGAAGTGATACTTTGGAAAATAGCCTTAAGGGGCTGAATGCCTTTTCACATGCTGCACAAATCTTCAAACATGTCTTTCCTCTACTCATGTCCACTTTTAATGTGGAAAACACACTCTTTACCCACTCAGTTTCTCTTACTTCCTCCATCAGTGCTTCTGAAGTTTCGCACAGATAAAGGTCGTGATCCTCAACCAGACAGCTTTGGTGAGGACTCTCATCTGCTCTTGCAAATCCGCGATGATGTTCTCGAGACAATGGGCCTGAGCTCGGAGCTGCTCCCCAACACCTTTGTCAGGTATTTACTGACCCAGAAACTTGTTCACATTAAGTTTCTTCGACATCTTTTTTTCCTACCAACCAAGGATGTGCAAATCTAGTTGGTGATCGACTAGTTGATCAAGATAGTTAGGTCTGGTTTCAGGTTCACCAGACCCTTACCAGGTTCCTAAGTAGACAGAGTGCATCGAAATGGAACTGAATGCAAGTGTTTTTAAAAGATGAATTATTTTTAACTGATCAGAGGCAGGCATGGCATTTAAAAAAAGAAGAAAAAGGAGAGGCAATGTAGCGTAGATCTTCTCAGTTTAGCCCAAAGTGTAGTTCAGTGTACACTTCGGTATACATGCTGCATTCACCATAGGCACATATACATAGATTCCTCATTAGCAGCTGTTTCTTTGGGCCGCTATATGTAAGCCATGTGCCATATCGGAACGGCGTGAAAACTCAAGGGCCTATTGAAACCATAGTTATACACATGTATGAATATCTTTATCTGCAATAGACTTCAGCAGATGTTTTCCATAGGATTTAGTTTATCAAACAAACAGTATAATTGAAAAACGTTAGAAAGTTAGTATAGTTTTACAACCTGTAATATTGAGTTAATGCATATAAAAACCAACACATTCTCACCTGTGAAAGGTTACTTTGGAACTGTTTCTTTGGAAATTTAAATCTCTGTTGTTGTTTTTTTTACAAAAAGAGGCTGCACAATGTTGTTGCGTCTTGGAAAACTCATTGGTTTTTACTGAGTGATAACTGCATCTGAAATGTTGGTCGTACCAAGATGGCGGACACGTTGACATGTCTGAAACAGTCGAATGTGGCATCTATGTTTACATATCCATGGCTTTCATGCCATGTTGTAAATCCTGTAATTACGAGATAACCCATTATGTTCACGTCCTCTGACTCTGTATTATGAGCTTCTATGTCAACACGATCAACGGCAAAATAAATTTGCCACGGTCAGGTGGTACAACGTTCACAAGGTCTCTCTCAGAAAGCTCTAAGAAAATTTGCAAAGGTTACTTGTTGTAATTACGAGTTATACGAGGGTGTGAACGCTTTTTACAAGTCAGAATCTTATAATTATATTAAATCCGACATTCTGTGCGTGATCATTTTGTTACATCATAGTACATGTGTATTGCACATGCATAGGCTGATTTTTCTAACCGCACATTTTTTTAAAATAAATCTATTTTTTATTTTTAACAAATTAGTTGTGTTAAGTTTTACTTGCGCAATTATTTTTTTAAAGTGTTTAAGGGAAACATGCAACTTTAAATGAATAGAAGACATTTTTATCAATTATAACTTATGGTGAGAAATAACAGAGACAATGGACAAAGATGAAACTTTCTAGTGTGCATATATCGAATGCCTGTGTTCACACATACTATCAAATGGAGTATATGCGTTCAGCTGTTCGGATATACTAAGCTACGCATAAAAACTGAATTGTATTTTGTGATTTTCTCTCCAAGTTAACTACAACTCCCGGCTTGTGTTTTCTCCTCACAGTTACTGTTTCTCTGAGATGGCCCCAGTGAGCGCTGTAGTTGGAGGCGTTCTTGGACAAGAGATTGTCAAGGTGAGATTTATATCTATTTACAGTACATCTATGCAAAATATGTACCATTACCAAGTACTCCCACTGCACCATCTGTGAGCCATTGACATCGCTATCCCCTCTTCCTCCCAAGACACCTTCTTCCGACTTGGTTGAGTTCAAAAGGGCATATCAAATTCCTCGATGTTTCGTCAAATTCAAACCCGATGATGTCAGCATGATGCAGGCGCTCCTCCGCATCCCTCAATTCTCTTCCAGCTATAACCACTTTGACCTTTCTAACCTCAATGTCCGCTTGACGTCCTCTTGCGTCTTTACTGTCTCATAGCATCATAGCCTGCCATAGTTTTTTACCTTCTTGCCTTATACTTGCCTAAAGACTTGATTGTAGATTAGTTTACTGTAACTTTTATTGTTCCATTTATACATGAAATGAATACACTTTTTGCTTTTTCTTCCTCCATATTGCCTTTCAATCTGGTTCTCCACAAAACCATCCGCTTTCACTAGCTGCGAAAGTGACTTTTCTGATGAGGCACAGTGAGAAGCGTATGGCAGCTGCCCTCTCCATCAGAATCTGGACTAAATCCAAAAGTTTTATCTGTTGACAGTGTGTAAATGCCAGAAATGACGAGGTAATATTCCGGTCACTGATGAAATCCAGCGGAGAGCTGCTGAAATCTTCTCATATGACTCCATAAACTGAACGAGATTAAATAAGACAAAGCGTAGTGATGTAATCAGTCAGTCCAGAGCGGATAATTACACCTGGATTATGGACATAAAGAGGATCTCCTGTTGCGTAGGCCATGTAAAAACACACACCCATTCCAGTTACACACTACAGAATACAGTAAATACTAAACGTCAATATCTCTCTTAGAGGGTGATGTCATAGCCCGGGCCTGGATGCGGTGGGGTTTTTGTGAGGCTGGGGATAAGGGCTGTGTGGGGTTATGGAGTGAACGCCATGGTCTCAGAGGCGGTGGCTGGGCAGGCCTTGAACCCACATGGCGGTGGAGTGAAGCCAGGCTGTCTCGCCATCTCCCTGCATGATGAAACAGGCTGCAATTCGCATATGGCTCTCTGTTCCTCGCTGCCCCTCGTCCATCAGTCTTCATCGGCGCAACAGAGAATGTGTCCGACGCATTCGATCAAAGCACTTAATTACAGAATAGTATGTCTGTGGCGTCTGATGAGTCTGAAAGAGATTTGTTTGCATGTGTTTGACAGGCGCTGTCTCAGAGAGATGCTCCGCACAGGAACTTTTTCTTCTTCGACGGCCTGAAGGGCAGCGGAGTGGTCGACTACTTCGGATCCAAATAAGTGGCCCCCAGAGAACACGGAGAGATGTGTGGCGATGCATGTGTGCTCTCAAAACACCATGGATTTCATCCTCTGCCAGTGGCCGCAGGCATCAAAATCTGTCTTTTGGACAGTACCTTTGCGTAGCAGTATGCCACACACCGACTGATGCCAAGAGCAACAAGAACATTTTGTCCACACGCTCTTAAATGTTCATGCACACGTTTTTCAGCAGGGTTGTGTGTTTTCTACGTTTTGTATTAAAAATAAATAAAAGGCCAATGGAAAAAACCTCCAGTCATCGATTTCAATAATTCCCTCTTATGTGTTGCCTAAGGTCTCTTTTCTATGCTAAATTGCAAAAAAATTAAGCAAACAACTTTAAAGTGAATTTGAAATGAATGCAGAAATGTCTACTCTCTTGAGCCATTTATTTCAGAAAATTAAACAACACAAATCATCCCATTCCCACTCTGAAATCAGGCCGGGTGATTTTTTTTGACGCTTGTGTAGTGAAAGCCTGAGGCGTACTGTGACGTATCTTGTCAGGTTTAGGTTTTTTTGGTGACGTGCGTAACGGTAAGTTCTTTTATTAACTCAGCCCAGGTATGTCATTTACTAGACTGGTACTGCAGGGTTTATAATCCTGAGGCAAGTAGGCACTCATGTGTTTTGATTTTTATGAATTCATAGAAGGAAATGATCCTGCCCGTCCAGTTATAAGGCAAGGAGGAATGTAAAAGAATGTAATGTAACTTTCGATATGATTGATAGATCCATCCATATGCTTGAGGAAACTACAGCCTCATGGAATGGAACAAACAGTACTGAATGTGTCACATTTGTTTGGTCACACAAGATGCTGCGACTGTGCTGCAGACATGCAAGATCAGGACTTCAGGCCTTAAATGGAAAATAAACGTGAGCCTTTAATGACTACAGCATGGGTGAGTCATTCTGAGTCAGATGAGGACACTGGTCAGACTGGTTGAGCAGGTGTTTAGTGGGAGTGGCAGCAAGTCTCGTAACCTTTCTTAATTTTTTAGGTTCAGGGAATGTATTGACAATACATGGAAACATGAGTTACTGGGTACCACTAATAGGCCAAACTTTTTGAAGATTCTTATCATTGCAGGTATAAATCAGCATGGAAAAGATTTTTAACTGTACTGTGCTAATAATAACAAAACAGCTGTTAAAGTTCAGAGGCAAAACTCCTACAACAGACAGGATGTCTCTACCAACATGTACATGCCACAGTTATGTGCATGTTTTCGATGTAAAGTCTGGGTATTGTCAAAAATTGTATTTAAATACAAGTGGGCAAAAACAAATGTATTAAACAATTAAAAAATCCAAAAAAATGTTTTGTTAAAGTTAGCATGAAATTAAAAAAATGCATGTTATTTATCTTATTGTGAATTGTTCATCAGTACATGTTTATTTGTTTACCTTTTTGATCAAATAGTTTTTATAATTTTTTTAACTCAATCTTCCAGTGAAGTGACAGACTTCTCTCTGGTGACATACGCTGGACTTCTCCAATCGTTTAGTCTTTCTTACAGTCAACCTCAAGCTCACGTTCAGATCTCCCTCCTTCCATTACAATCCATTTCAGTCAAATGGACTTCACAATGCAGAAGAAAAGATCTGTTTCTAAAATGGCTTTGTAAAGCAACCTGTGTAGCAGCAACCATTTTCTTAAAATCCTAATGTAAGCCTCAAGCATTAAACTGATACCAATATTCTTCCACCGGTTACCTGAAAGTGTCAGCAGCTGATTTTATATTCATATTTGGTGTATTGTTGTTTATTGAAAGATCATTGTCCATTTGCCACTTGAATCTAGTTAGTCCATCTTCAGCAGTAGTTACAATTAAATCGCATCAAAGACAATGTGATGACTCACAAAATGTTTTTTTCACTAGATGAATGACTATACTAATGGACAATTACAATTTATATTCAAATGGATTTCATTGGTTGTTTTTTAAACATATAAACAGTACTTTCTTTTTCTTTAAAATGTCATTGAGAGTACAAGTATTCATTTTAAATGGTCTTCAAGTACACTTTCACCAAGATAATTAAGTGTACAGTAATGAAGTCCAATTCCTTAAGTACTTCACATCGCTGCATTGCCATTATAGTGAGAAACAGCAGCCACAGCTGTGAAGAGACCCTGAATGATTTAGATCCACTGCTCTTTCTCTAGCTGAGGAGAGAGCAGGATTAATACGGACTCTGTGTTAAGCTCATCATTTCAATTAAGCAAGCTTCCTCTCATCATGCAGGAGCCCAAGGCGAGACGATCTTACTTCTGAACAGATGTGTTGCTCCCAGCTATAAAATGCATAACCATGTGACAGGATATAGAACAGTCTCAAATGATCAACAACCCTTTTAGGAACACTGGTGAAGCCTGAATGAGCCTGCATGGGAAATGTTCTGGGCACACACAAATCAGAGGATCCTAATCTATTACATCTTGTTCAGATAAGGCTCGTGGTTTTCTCAACTTTAGTACAGTCAAAGAGTCCTACACTAAACATGCATAAGAAAAGGTTTGTTCTGTTCATTTAAGCAGGCAGATGATCCCTTAATAAAAAAAGAAGGAGCCGAGACCCCCTGTTGAATATTATACTAAACTAAGTGTAGCATTTTATAATGGCCTATAAAAATATGCATATTGTACCACATGTATTTGTATTTAATATATCGACGTGTGCATTTGTTTTGATTTGATGGTTGCATTGCAAAGCCATTAAAATTATCGTTATTGATGTACAGCATCATATACCGTTACCTCTAAATTCAATGTTTAATTTTACTTTGTTGTGAGAGGGGAAATAGCTAGAAAACGTATAGCTGAATTTCTTTTTATTTTTTTAATTTAACTAAGTTTTGTTGAAGTTAATATTGTGTTTAATAAAACAAAACAAAAATCTTGTAGGCTATATATATATTTGCAAAAATATTCTAATATAATTGATTTGGCTTTACTGACAAGACTTTTGAACAGACTTTTTTTTTAGCTAGTTTTTGAAAATTGGTATATTTAATGAGTCAAATCCTTTTTAAATGAGTTTGAGAGGATGTCTGTAAAAAAACATCAAAACTTTTTCGTAATTCTTGTATTTATTGAAAATGGTAAGGAAAAAACAATACAAAATCAATGTAAAAATGTACATCAAAAATTCAAATGACAAAAGTACAAAGCTAGAAAAATGAGTCTGACATGTTTAGTGTAAATCTGACAGTACAAATAAGGCCTTTCTGCATCAGAGAACACTTGTATTGATGAGAAGTCACAAAGGTGGCCACAGGAAGGAGGAGACCACACAACTGTTTCACAGGAAGTCATATAAGACAGGCAGGCACAGGAAAGGAATCTCTGATCCACAATATGCCATGAAAACTCTGTACCGGCATTACAAAGCCAATGCAAACAGAAAGGAGTGTTTAAAGGAGTTTTCCCAACTGGCCACAGTTTTTCAAAAGTGGTTTCTGAGGGAAGTGCTTGCAACCATAATAAAGTGTTATTATCTGTATAATCCCGAGACAGAACTGGATTTGACACGTTGATTCATAAGCCACATTAGGACGGTAATTGTTTATCTTGTGGACGTCTAAAAAAAAAAAAATTAGCATGGCACCTCAGTGATAAAACGATCTATTCACGTTCTTCTGTGATTATAGGAAGGAGGGAACGCGCGCTCACTTGGTCAATCAAGACGCTTGATTGTATGCTGTAAATACAATTTCGTATGCTTGAAATAATAAAGTTACAATGGTTTTCTGTCTTATTCTTGTTTTTTCAAGCATATGACATTTTATTTACAGCAGACACTATGCGACTCACCACGTGAGCTGCGCGTTCCCGGGTTCTTATGCTCATCAGTCACGAACATCCATCCATAGGTCACGAATAAATTGCCATCCGAGTTTATCATTGAGGTGCCATGCAAATGTATTTCTACGGTTGTCCACGAGAAACAATTACAGTCCGATTTGGTATTAAGTCATCAACATTTTTTCTTTAAGACTGGTTATAACTTTTTTGTAAATAAGAACGTAGATTGCTATATGGTATAATGCCGAAAAATAAGATTGACTGCCCCTTGACTAACTGCTAGTGGGTGATACTAGATCTTAAGACTTAACATAGGCCTAATGTCTATGTCTATGCAACTGGCCCCTGAATTCGGACGTCAATAAAATCACAAACTAACCCATAAATGTCCCATTGAGAAACAATTACCGCCCGAAGACTGCTATAGAGAACAAACTCGTTCAAGTATGACTGAAGTTTGGCTCAGTTTAGTTATTTTTGTAGACAAATAAGTTACAGCAGAACATACAAATGGATTTTTCTCACAACCTTCAGAGATATTTGGTCCATAGAACACAACACTAATATCTCCATGCTTATTTAATAATCCACTTGAAAAATGAAAATGAAAATAAATCATCAAAATGATCAAAAGTACAAATGATGGACAAAATAAATAGCTTGTGCTTCTCAAATATTTATTTGAGAATTATCTGCGAAAAGTACATTTCATGGGGAACTTTTCACTTTTTTTTTAAATTTTTATTTTTTATAGGACTCCAGATATTTAAATCTAAACAAAATGCAAGTAGAAATCCACTGGATTTTAGAACAACTGCTACCAGTGTTGGTCCAAAAAATGTTTCCAGAACAAAACATATCTCAAACCGAAAAAAGGAACTTAATGTTAAGTACTTTAAGGTCATTTCATCAAAATATACAAAACACATAAGAAACAAAACTCCCTGTTTATTCTATCCTGTCCTTTTTTTCCTCACAAAATATGTACATGTTTAATCCATACAAATATTAACACTGCTCTCCAGCCATTTTGATAACTAGTGGTCTGGCTTTCCCACAAGGCTTCCAGCCTCACTCCCGTACCTCCATTGGAGGTGACCAATCTTTGAATTAAGTGGCAAATTTGTGTCCCGAAGTGTAGATTCAGGTAGGGGGCAGCAGGGTCGGTTTACCCACACACCATCTGCTGATTGTCCCTGATGGCTTTAGTAAAGGAAGGGTTCAAAAAGGGTGTTAGCAAGGCACGATCCAACTGTGCTCCATTAATATAGTATGTGAGCATTCCATTATCTTAATAATTATCGCCCATTTTCCATTAATGGTGTGCGGGTGCGCGCCCTGCGCCACTGGTGACTGATAGTGCAGCGCAGTTATTGCTCCTGTAAGGCGGCTGAGAGGAAAACCCATGACACATAAAGTACTTCTGGGCCCGAGGCGCTGTGCAGATCTAATCACTCTGTTTGCTTGAGAGCGACCCGGGCTTAATGTAACTTCACAGCATTGCAGTTAGTTGCAAAGGAGTATGCAAACGCACCGAGAGCCACGCACTCCTACTGACATCTATACCAGGACATGCGCTTCAGTCACTATGCTACATGAGAATGAAAATAAAGATGTACAAAACAAACAAACAAACAAACAAACAAAAAACAACAGATTAAGAACCAAACATGACATCTGATCCTGCAGAAAAGTCCCAGAGTCTTTAAGTGGTCGGCAGGAAAGCGCCTGCACTCTTCCTGTGACGTAACCAGTCTGTTTATCTGAACCCGTGCTGGTAGAAAGCATTGATGGTGTCAGTGACGAATGCGACGAGCCCGCGGTACAGGCCCCTCCAGTTCTGCCAGCGTGGGTCAGCATTCTGAAACAAAGATGAGAGGAGAATGAGCTCATCATGTGTTTTATGCAATACAAAAAGTGAAAGGGAACATAAGAATCACTAAAAACTTGTTTTTGTACATTGCAAAGCACTCAGGGACTGTAAAATGAAACAGTCGACCTACTTAGATTTCAGATATTGCTCTAATCATCTGCCTACCTTTGTGAAAAAGAAGTACACTTAGCATACTTTTAAGAAGTGGAAATAATGTACTTTAAAAGAATATACCTAAATGGGAACTTTCGATATAAGAAGATATGTAAATGTTTTAGTATTTAGGCGAATTCTATTATTAATATCTATCAGGCTGCAAAGAGACTTTCAACCAGTATAACAAAAACTGTTTATGAAAAACATTGCCTACCCTCACTTTATATGTAATTTCATAACTATTTCTAGTCTTTGAAATCTGGTTAAAGTGTACTGCCAAATGTACTGACAAGGATTTATATTCAACTAAAATACACTTCAATGTCTTTTTAATTGAAACTTAGTACATTTAAAATATATAGTAACTTTAATTGTAATATTGAATAAAACACTAAGTTTAAAATTATACTCAAGTACTTTACATGTGGTTTAGTATCATGTGGTTTAGTATCAACACATAAAAATAAGTGTTCCTCTTTAAAGCATTATAAGAGATTACTAAAACATTATGATTTAAAATGTACTTTAAAGTAAAACTTATTAAGACATGCAATAAAGTTATGAAAGTGTACTCTCTTTTACTTCACATAAGAGGTCTTTTATATCATTAATATTACATTATCTGCAAATACAGCTTTTTTAACAATATTCTTGAGGTTTGAAGTACACTACAAAGTGCACATTCAATACTATTAAGAACTTCTTGTAAATACTATTAAATACTTTTTTTTGTCACAATGGTATGAAGCAAAAGACTCGATTTGAGGTCTGTGTCTTAGTTCCTTCCCCGTTTGGAAACTGAATTTCGAAACTTTAGCTTTGTGTAATTATTAGCTTTTTCCACCTCTTCTATCCTACAGCGGCCGTGAGGTAATTGCTTCAACTTTTGTGACGATGTGTTTGAGTGGGAGTGAGTGTCAAGGTTTATGTTAGCACAGATGTGTACGTGTGTGAGCACAGACACAAGGTGGGGTGAGGCAGTCTCAGACAGGCAATGTCTGCACAGAGGAGTCAGGAGAGGCAGCACATTACTCCTCAACAGCTGCTATGAGTCATCCGCTAAAAATAACTCTTCATGGGGGGGATCAAGTGAAAGAGAAAACAAGAGAGTGACAGTGGAAGAATGAGCTAAATGCAGAGAAAGGTGCAAGATGGGACATATGGACACAATATTAAGGCAGTCAGGGTTACTACATCTTTCAACCAATTAATTTCCGATATAAAAATGCATATTTCAAGTTTTTGTTACCACAGCATAAACTATTATGTTGTGATAGCAAACATGATGAGCGAACATGTTTATTTAAAAGCTTTTAAATATTAACTAAATTTAGTTAAAACAGAATTACAAAAAATAATAACACAAGTAAACAGTACTAAAGAACAAATATATAGGAGCTGTGTGGTTTTCTTGTTATTATTCCAATATTGTTCCTTAAATTATTTTAATGACATAATAGACAACAGCATGTCTTTCCCACAGCATGGCTTCATTTACGCTCCACAGATCCAATAATTTGGAACATATCAAATCTTTTTGCCATCTGTTACCTAAGACAAATTAAAAGCTGGCAATGACTAATATTATGTAAGATTTTAAGAACTAATATACTACATGAAATTACTATATATAAATATTATATTATAAAATAAAATATTTTATTATATAGAAGCTTTCATGAGTTTTTGAAAGATTTTATTTATTTCCATGATTAATATACTATATATTAAAATATTGTATTCTAAAATATTGTATTATATATATATATATATATATATATATATATATATATATATATATATATATATATATATATATATATATATATATATATATATATATATATATATATATATATATATATATATATATATATATATATAATATAATTAAATAGTTACTGTAAGTATATTTTCATAATATAATAAAAAGATTTATTAACAAATTATATTTCCTATAGAAATTTGCATTAAACTTTGTTAATTTCCATGATTAACATACTATATAAAATATAATATAAAATATATATTTCATATAATTAAATATTTTAATATATTTCCATAATATAATATATCTATAAATTATATAAATACTATATTAAATAATTGATATTAAATAAATAAAACATTTATTAACAAATTCTATTTACTATAGAAATTAAGTTTTTAATTAATTTCCATGATTTCATGAAAATTTTAATGAGGATCCTTGAAAGGTATAAAAATGGGAATTTGGAATGCAAGAATCTAACCAGGGCTGTAACCACTATAGACATTGAGTGGGACAAGTCCCACCACCAATAATTAGAAATGGCCAAATTGTCCCCCACCCCATGCAAACTACTTTTATCTCAAATATGGACGTTTTGAATTGAAAATATGCATTTATGATTCATGTAATTCCTAACTGAGTGTGACGAGACAAGACATGTTTTACGTTTTCGACATATTAGGCATACAAATAAAAGTACATGAGTTCAAATATTAATTCAAAGTAATTAAAATATTATTTGCAAATAATAATAAAAAAAATTACACCAAGAACTTCCTTCACTGTTTTATTTCTTTATGCTTTATAAACAAAAATTGGAAATTGGACCCCCCCAGTGTTCAAGACATGGTTACAGTCTTGAGTCTAAGAGAAAGTGTCTGGACAACTGAAGGGACCAAAGAAGACAGTTCAAGAGGGCGGGAGGAGGATCTATGGTCCGGCGGTCTCACATGTTACGGTGAAAGAGAACGGTATTGTGAGCATGCTTACAGCACAATTACACTGAGCTTTTGTTGCACTGCTCCGTTTAGGGAAGTCCCTGTCATGCCATTCTTCTGCCGGCCACAGTAATTAGAGCCTTCATCCAGTAAAAACACACTGGTATCAGAGTTCACTGCCACTGACTTTCTGCACATGACCGTGCCGGCAGCTGCCTCAACGAGACATACTTGTTTTATTGCATTGCGTGTGTCAGTGCAGGTGTGTTAGCATGTACGGGAATCTGGGACGAATGACTCTTACTGAAAAAACAAAACAATTGACTCTTACTAAAAATGAGGAAAGTGGCGCGCACACACTTAAACATAGGTAAATCAAAGAGCGGAGAGGCAAAGCAGTGACGTCATGTGTGTTTGTCTGAGGAAAGGAGGGGAAGGTGGGCTCGGTCGGGGGGGGGTTTAGCCTCTGTTTACTCCTGCTCGCTCAACTGCCTAGCTCCTCACGCGATACAACAGGGATCCAGAGCGGGGAGAGGGAGAGAGGGAGGGAAGGTTATTAAGTTCAGCCACAACTGGAAACTCGACTCCAGTCACAACACTCACTAAAGGATTGTGAATATCATATTGATCCATTTACAAGAAGACCCACTGGAGGCTACATTTGTGCACGCCCTGCCACACTCGCTCATATTAACAAACAGACACTGCCCTGTATGCGGCTGTTTACTTTATCACACTAAATGACGCTTTGGCATATTTAAACTGTTGCAACTAGACAAACGTGATCCTTACCCTCTGAAGAAAAACAGCATTCATGTCATCTCCGATGGTCCTCAGCTGTATGGCCACCCTCTCGACTGCCTGCTCCTCCAGCCTGGGGTTGTCCTCAGCGCCAGAGCTGCTGGACGTCGAGTCTTCTGAGGAGCTCTGGTTGTCTGCTAGCAGGTCAGGCAGGGGAAGTTCCTGTTCTGTACCTAATGAAAACAATAAGAGCACAAATATTATATTGATTGCACACAGTTCCCTGAATAGATTAGTATATATATTCTTTCAAAAAAGATTTAACATTTTTTCAAGTAAAAACGTTTCTTTATTTATAAATGTCTAATTTATAAATATCATTAATTTTTTGGGGAGGCACACAACATGAACTGACATTGTCTTAAATAAAAAACCTTGTGAAAAATAAGTTATTTTTATCTAACTCTACTAGATAAAAAAAACACTCTAATATTTTTTACTTTTCTAATTATTAATTAATAGAAGTTTAATTAGGAAATAAAAAAAAAATCTATGGACGTCCGCGGACCCTCCAGATGACGAAATTGTTGTTACTTAGACAGTGCACGGAGGGGACGGCTGAAGTATACTTTGGGCTTTATTTGAGTTCCTCAACTAAATGCAACACCACTTCTGCTTGTTTAAGATTACTGTTTGTATGAAATTGTATGCAACTGATCCACTGACAATCATCATTTATTGTCATACAATCTGGTAGTACTGTCAAACTAGTACCTAAGTTCATTTAGAGTTACTACTTTGAGTGAAATTGTGCCACAGGCACAATGTTAACAGTGTTCTCATAACAAAACTGAGATATATGGGACTGTTCCACTGTCTGCCACTATGTAACAGGCATACATGCAAAGGAGTGGATAATCTAACCAAATACAGATTCAACAGAGTTTACAATAGCAGTGAGATTTCATATGCATTGTGAGCCAAATTCTTTATTTGTTTCAGTAACTTTTGTTAACATGTGATGTCATATGCTGAGCCACAATGTTTGTTTTGTTAGGTCATGTTATGTTCTATTTAACTTTCATATTCTGTTACGGTAGCATCAATACTAATCTGATTAAATAAATGACAACTCATCATCTTTTATTGATTGAATGGGAACTTGAAAATCCTTATTGTTTGGGTGACAGCAGGAAAGCAATAAAATGTATCACCTCTGAATAAGCACTGCTATTTTAATAAGGCATAACATCCCGCCCTTTAATAGCTTCTTAAGTCACCATGAAATCAAAATGGGCAATTCACATTTTTATGTAGGATATTGCAGTGTTTTTTATAAATGATTTATCTGTACAGATCATTTTTTAAATGAATGAGGCCTAATAATCTTTAATCAAAATGACTCTCCTATGAACAAAGTCAAGTACCGCCATCCATTTTTTTTCCTCATTCAAGACACCATTTCACTCGGATACAGGTCACAATAAGGACAAAACAAACAGCAAATAGTTAACGCACTTGTGCCCATGGTTGCAAAGGGGCTGAAACTTTCCAAAACCTTCCGAAAAATCCCCCAAAATCCTGAAAAATTTAAACCAACTCTGGAAAGTTTCTGGAAACTTTGCACCCATACTTTTTGCAACCCAACTCCTTTTGGTTTCTAGACAGCTCAAACATGCATTTTAGTCTGGGACTAAACATGGAGAAGAGATTGTTGAATAAAGTCTTTATTTTTGTTTTGTTTTCTGCACAAAAAAGTATTCTCATCGCTTCATAACATTAATGTTGAACCACTGTAGTCACATGGACTATATTAAGGGTCGTTACTACCTTATTTTAACTTTCTGGGCCTTGATAGTGGTAATAATGTTTCAGTCAATGGGGGGTCAGGAAGCTCTCGGATTTCATCAAAAATATCTTCATTTGTGTTCCAAAGATGAACGAAGGGCTTATGGGTTTGGAACGACATGAGGGTGAGTAATTAATGACATAATTTTCATTTTTGGGTGAACTAACCCTTTAAGCCATGTCTATGAAATTGGGTTTATATGTAATTTCATAATTCGATTGTTTTTGAAATAGTGTACTTTTACAGTGTACTGACGAATGTACTGACAAGCACTTAGGATATCATTATACAATGTGAATGAACTTTACTGCAATGTTTTGACTAAGTATATATATATATATATATATATATATATATATATATATATATATATAAAAGACTAAAGTCAATTGTTTTAAATGCTACAAGTGAATTTAATGTACAGTATGAAAAATGGATATTCATTTTTAAATTTACTAAAGATTACTTTTAACAGTGTTATTAAATTACTGATGTTTTTAAAGATTAACTTTAAGTAAGCATATGATAAATCTTTTTCTTGCTTAGCGCACTGAGAAAATGCCTCCGCGGAGGGGATTAGTGCTGCAGCCATGAGAATCCGCTGATCCTTAGCGCAGGTGACTTGAGAAAGAGGGAGTGCTGGGTTCTGGCTTGTTGCCAGGGTAACTGCAAGCCGGTGCAGCCTGAGCTGAAATCCAGCCATTGGTGGACAGGAATGAGGGGTGGGCTGGGATAGGGTGGACAGTTGGAGGACAGGGAGGGACCAGGGACAGGCTATCAGCCAGTGAGGAAAGCCTTTAAGGAGGAGTGTCAGCAGAAGTGTCAGATAAGGTTAAATGATAGTTTAAAATATGAGGAATAGAGAGCGGAAGGAGTGAGAGAAACCACAACATTGAGACGATGCGTGATTCTCTATGACAGGCCGCCATTGTGGACTGAGCAGCACTTGATAGGAAGCCAACAGCAAAGAACATGTCTAAACATGTCTGAGCTCTCTCACTGGGGAGGGGAGGGCACAATGGCACATCCTGCTGCATTTTAACCCTTGGAGTCAAAGCCATTGATTTCGTCTTCTGAATCTCATTTAAATATATTATGCTAATGATTTCCACCATGCACATCACATTAACATCATTTCACAAGCATGATCTCTATGTTGTAACGCCTTACCTGTAATATCCCTGAGTAGACAGTCCTGCTGCTGGACACTGTCTGAGCTGAAGGCATCTTGTGTTGGGACGTGGGGTAGTGGTGCGGAGACAGTGCTGGTCTGTGTGGCAATGGTTCGGCGCCGGTGGCAGGGCTGAATGATGCTGCCGTTGGGCCAGGCATCCTGACGCAGCACCTCCATCCTGCAGCTGTTCGGTGCTCCGGGGTTGCAATCAGCCACCCTGCTTTCCATCTCTGGTCGGGCCATACCCTTTACAGCCTTGACATGAGAAGAGCAGAAAAATGTTATAGAAAACATCTGACCTGTTTAAACGTCACCTGGTTTGTTTAAAAATGCAGCTGGACAAAAATGACATCATATATAATTGCATGCAAATTTTAAAGGGGAACACTTTCAAAATGATTTAATTCTATAGACCAAATAAAGATGAAAATAATTTTGTACTCATGTAGACTTTATGGAATTAATAATGATAATAATACTAACAATAAAATGAAAGATAATCAATACATATTTATGACCTAGCAAACTATATTTTGACCGTCCACAAGATGGCAGAAACTGCAGCCTCGTGCTCACGAATGTGTTTGTAAACAAATCCGTGCACGCGATGTCACACACAGCTTCTCGCGCGCTTTAACACAATCTTGCGCTATAGCGAGTCCCTCTAACACTCAGTACATTTAAAAAGATTAATTCCACTGGAATACATATTACATTTTCCTAATTACGACACTGACTATGATTTTATCATTTTTTCTCAATTGGCAACAAGGGCTTATGTTGTGAACGTGGAAAATATGAAGCGTCGGAAAAGTGGCACCTACAAAGCCGGCGACTTGTTGAGTGATGCAAGGTTTAAGATTTGAAGAGGTGGACATTTTTGGAAACTGGCAGTTCTGGCAGTTCTTTGATATATTAATTCTTAAATATATGTATATATATATATATATATATATATATATATTTACATTTATGATATGGTCTTGTTCTATTATACAAATTGTGGTTAATATATGTAGTACAAGAACATACGCTAAATCACTTCTTCCAACATAAGCATTAAGCAGATTGCTAGTTCTGGTTTGCAACAAGTTAGCTGGTTTTTAGCTGGTCTAAGACGGTCCATGCTGTTTATTTGTTGGTTGACCAGCTAACGTTACCAGTTCCAAAAAACAGCTTGACTGACCACCTGGTAGCTGGTCTAGCAGCTTGCACCTGAACAAACGAGCAGCCCAGACCAGCTAGAAACCAACTGTATTTTCCAAAACACAGTTTCCATCTAAAACTGGATTTTTAAAGCAGGGGAGGACAACATCAAAGCACATTTTTACATAAACTGTAAACAAAAAAATAATAATAAAAAAAAATGGTAACGTTGTTGGAAAATATCAACCTGATCTAACATGATAAAAAAAATCGATTGATTTTTATTCGTGTAACCTAATGCAGTCTGGTTGATTCTGTCATTTAAATAATATGTTTGTGCATAATTAATGAGCAGTAATGTGCCACATCTACTGGCTGCCAAATAACTTTCACCCCTCACTGCAAAAAACAAAGAAATGCATGTTCAACAAAAGTAAAAACACATTTACGCTTACCTTCAAAAATGTGTTGTAAGTAAGTAGATGTTTTTTCCAGGGTTGTTCTGCTCTGACACCAGATATGTGTCGTGCTTCAAAAGGACTTCGCGAAATGTTCGTTCATGTTATTCCACAAACTGCAGGAAAGAAAAAGTGTGTCAATTCATGGGATTCGTCATTAGCCGTGTGCTCGTGAGGTTGTAAACTGTAGGGTTATGATGACAGCGAGTTGCTTTCACTCCCGCGAAGTGCTCGCTTTAGGCCACACCCTCTTCTGAGAGACTCATAACAAGTCCTGACATGCTCATCAGGGGCGTGGCGAGAGACAGTGTAAACACACACGCACACACACACGAGCAGTCGAGACTGCACAGGAATCAGCAGCCCGTACACGCCCATTGTTGTTTGTTTATTGGCAATAGGAGTAGCGTTGCTGTAGTTTGTACTGAGTGTGCTGTACGGAGTGTGAGATCTTGTCGATGATTGTCATTCTCTCAGTTGACAGTGACAAAGTACCCTACTTAGAATCGTTGTTTTGCATAGAATATTACATACAGCAAAATACAAGAAAGTGACGTCATATAGTAAAATATAGAACATAGAACAGTGCGCTAAATGTGCCTTTAGAAAAAGCAACAACTTTAAGTTCAAAGTTTTAAATATGCATAGGCCTAATTCTACATTTTCATGCATTTTAACCCACTGATGCTTGATCCACACTTTAAAAGCTATGATTACATTTGATAGCTAGCTATAGATAGATGCTTATATAGCCAACATATAATGACATAGGCCAACATTAAATATGGCTGACTTGCCACTAACGTATAGCCTACTACACTATAATGGGACAAATTGCTAAATAGGCTATTAAATATGCATTTTTTGTTTGTTGTTTAAACCTGTTAGTTCGAAATTTCACGTGCTGTAGCCTAGACAGTAAATATGTTGTTTGTTTTAGTTTATTTTGCAACACCGAAAAAATGAAGTGAAACCTATAAATACAACATGAAAAAATATAAATGAAAACTTTTCAAATATGAATAATATGATTTTTTAGTCATACAGCCTATCAGTATTATCAGATATCACGTAGGCCTACAATGTCCAGTATGCAGTGAATATGCACAAAATATTGCAGTTTTCTATTTAATAATAAGCAGCATTTTCCCCTTAATAATATTGTTTAAAGTTTCTCAGAATTATTATTATTAATAACAATATTATTGTTATTATAATTATTATTATCATAATCATTTTTTTATTGTTTCCTCATTTGCGATTTAATACGTCATGCATACTATGGCTAATATGCTAATTTAATAAGTGTATATCGTTCAATATTCACTAATAAAACATACAAAGTTCGAAATAATGACCAAGGCTACAGTAAATTCGTTAGTCTTTTGCTCTGCTAATCATCGATGCACAGCGCTGATAACGTGATCTAATAAATGTAATGATGCTAATTGAATACGGAATCCCCCTGTTTCTTTCATCCCCTTTGACCTTTGTCCAGCAGCTTCCGACTGCATCTATTGTTTAAATGCAGATGTCCTGCGCATTAGGGGAGCTTAACTTCATAGATATGGATGGGGAGCTCCTGTCCCACAGACAGCAGATGAAGGAAGGACTGGAGGGGAATCCCCATTCAGGTACATGTCTGGGCATACAGCCCCACGCAGACTGCGCTAGGATGGCAAAGCCTTTATCAGTCGCCTCAATGTTAACTGCATAGCCTAGTTAGTGGTGTTGACATGAAATTCATTATTTTATAAAAGCCGATACTGTTTATTGTGATAGAAATAAAATACAATGAATAGGCCTATAGATAAATATAAAAAAGTATTCTTGTAAAAAAAAAAAGAGCCTATATTACTAGGCACATGTGTATAAAAACAGACTAGTGCAATATTTAAAAAATATTCTTGAAAATGTATTTATATTAATGTTATTATTGGTACAGTGGCATATTACTTGAGGTTTTTACCCTGAGGTTAGGCCACTACAGTACACACAGTCCTCAATGACATAAACACAAACAATTGATACAAAGCTCAATAGTCAAACAGGTAACATGTTTATTTCCATCTCATCTGCGGTGACACTTCAGCACAATGACACAAAAGACAGTTTCCTTACTGTAAATAAATAACTTTTCCAATCGCTCCAGTGTCCACATGACAGCTGAGAACAATAAGTTCATTACCAAAGTTCACTACCTGATAGAGAAGAGATCGTGTGTATGTTTCTGTGACTCTGCAACGGCTACATACGTAACCAAAACACAACGTCCACGTGGGTGTGAGCGTGAAAACACGAGACAACAGCCAGGCTCAAATTGACTGTGTCCTGGACTGGTGACATCATTCTTTACTTTACCCCCTCCTTCCTTCATACTCCACCGTATCTGATAAACGTGTCTCGGGCACTGCTCGTCCAACTCCCATCCCACATTTTTACATATTACATATTACACGTTTTCATTGTTGTCACCTTAATAGTCTGATAAACAGTCCCTATTGGTGGTGCAGGGCTGCAGCTGCCACCCTTCTGGTAATGGGAGGATGGTGAGTGACAGCCCCGAGATCTGCAGGTCTAGAAGGCTAACAACCTGTGCTTGCATAGATGCCATTTGAAAAGTGGTTATCGACTGTAATCATACTGTGCACCAAGTTCCATGATTGTGGCAGAAAGTTCAATTTGCATGTCACGTATGATATCGAATGGGAAAAAGAGAAGGGAAAATATGCATGCTTCCTGATTCTCATTCAGCCATGATTGAAAATTGCTCGTAATGATTACATGATATGAATGTCATGATCCAAATCATCTACACTGAAAGCAGCAATCATTACATATCAAGCAAAGATGATCACGTAAGTTTTTTAATAATAATAGTAATTCATTACATTTACACGCTTATTTTTAATTTTTTCATAAATATTCTCAATAAAGAAACAGAAGTGAGAGCACATTGAAACACAGTTTCAGTCACATTTATGAGTGTTTACAGTAAAAAAAAGGAACTAACAGAGAACAACATGTTTTGTGTACCACAATGAGCATGCTTCCCTTGCAACCACATGAAACTGTTGCCATTAGTGCTGCAGGATTCCTCTGATTATAGTGTCTACTTCAGATTAATTAGAGAAACCTACAAGATCATGATTCATTGTGTGTTAGAATTATTCATATTCCCCATTAGACCATGCCATATTTAATTGGGCTCTTTATATGCTAATTATTACACTACAAAAATATAATATAATCTATAGGCCTATATTTATATGTGTGTGTGTGTGTGTGTGTGTGTGTGTGTGTGTGTGTGTGTGTGAGTATATATAAATAGCCTATATATATTTTACAAATACACATTGATTAATCGCATCTAACATAACACGTTTTGTTTACAAAATATATGCGTGTATATATTCTTATATTTATATATATTATACATGTATGTGTATACACTTATATATGTGTATAAATATGTGTGTGTGTAAATATATACAGTAAATGCACATACACATATATATATCACATATATATATTTAAATATAATATATATACACATACATATGATATGCATATATATATATATATATAGCATGTGTGTATCAGCACTACATAAATAATGACACATTTTAATCCTGTTAATGAAACTTGAAAATGATTTTGGACACACAACTTATAATTATAGTACATATATAATTATAATATAAGTACATATAACTATAATTATCATCCGTTAGTGGATAAAAGGTACATTTTATTTAATGTGATGTATGAATTTCTACAAAATAAATGACTGTGAAATTGATATGTATATATATGGATGTGTGTATATTAGTGCTGTCAAATCGATTAATCACATCTAACATAAAAGTTTTTGCTTGCATAATATATGTATGTGTATATATTATATATATATATATTACATATGTCTGTATGTGCATTTACTGTGTATGTACACACATATATAATATACACATATATAAGTGTGTACACAGACGTGCGTACACAAAAATGTACATATATATAACATTGCAATATCAGCTCTTTAAACCACTCACAGGTGTCATGTTCATGCTTTTCTCCTTAATGAAAGAGTAAGACAAAAAGCTCATTGTCCTAGTGATGGTCAATTGCACTGGATGTGAAAGGCTATAGTGATGTCAGAGCTGCTGAAGGCATTACCTCATCTCCATCATCAAGGATCATTTCACACATGGTTGCAAGCTGAGGCAGAAGGAGAGCAGTATTAATGGGTTTGGGGGTGGATTGTAGAGGGCTGTTAAGGCCAGCTGTTGCAAACATGACCCCGTGTGACACACACAGTCCCCAAACAATGGCTTGATAATGTTGGTTATTTTTAACACAAAGTGAAGGAATGTTATACTCAAATCATGTTTATGCACTGCGGAGTTTCCCATTTCAGGGTTCCTTTCAGCTGAGGCAGGAGTCGGTGCTTGCGCTGTTGTTGGCTTATCAGTATCATGGTCAGTTGTTTTGTGGAAAGTCAGACATTACATATTAGATGTTGATCAAATTGAGCTTTTATCCACTATTGGAATATAATTAGTTTCAAGTTTTACCAAAAAAGTGTTTAAAACCATTAAGTTTCATTAACAGTATTAAAGGTATAATAGTGCATACATTTCTTCTTCTAATTTATGGTGTAACAACAGACAATATGGTGACTCACTGTCCCTAGTGACGCCGTGCACCTTCTCTTCACCTCCCATGGGCTCTCTTGTTGATAATTGTTGGAGTGTAACAACAATTAGGTCATTGCCGAGTTTGTGTTTGCAAAACCCAGAACCTGACACCACTTGATTCACTGCTAGGTCAAGACATCAAACAACGGGTCAGCGCTCGATTGTTTATCTGAGCAATGGGTAGAGGATCCCCATCTTCATCATCAAGCAAGCTTGTGTTTAAAGAGACTAACATCACCTGCTGTGAGTGATGTAGATCTAGCAGGATCAATTTGCTCACCCTTATCAAATGAAACTCTTTGTCTTGGTCTGTAGACAGTGTTTACTTGGTTACGCGGAATGTTGTTGTTGTCTGTTCGGTCGGTCCGTAATGGTTTATTATGCACATATAATTGAGTGATTTTGTAAGGGATATTTACAGTCTTAAGAGTTTATAGATCAAGTGAAAGGAAAGGTCACATGATCCTTCAGAAATCATTCTAATATACAGATTTGCTCTTCAAGAAACTGCAATGGAATTTTTAAAGGATTATTTGATGAATTGACAGTTAGATGAACTATTCATCAGATGAATAGAAAGCATTTATTTGAAATACAAATATTTTGTAACATTATAAATATTTTTACTTGCTGAATAAAAGTATTCATTTCTTTAACATATTGGTACATATATTTATATCGTACTGACCCAAATCTTTTGTTCAATAGTTTAGCTCTAAGATGTACAGTTTATTGACAACAAGGAGAATAATACAGACCAGACATTCAGACATTAATAAAAATAAAATGTCAAACATTGGTCTAACTCAGCAAAACTATGTACAAAACTGTCCCTTTAAATATCTTGCTGTAACAAGTCTAGTGACAAATTTGGCATAATCCCCATTGCCCCCCTCTCTCTCTTTCTATATATAGGTTCTGCTGCCTTTATATTTATTTTAAAAAAAATTCACACTAAGTTGCTGCTTTAATATTCATTAACATCCACATAAGCCTTTTAGCCACATTTTTCGATACTGATATTGTGATGTTTTAAACAAATCATCTTGATTCTCAGAATGCCATTCATTAAATTAGTCAACAACTTCTAATTTGGTTAAAAATTACGTAACCCTATTTAATGGCGACTTTGTTTTTAGTGCGCTTTGCTGCAGCGTCTAAGCAGCTTGGACATACATCAGTCAGGGCAGTAACCCGCTGAGATGAGAGTGACAGAAGCTCGCTTGTTTTGCTCCTCATGTTCCTCTGCCCGGAAACAGTGTTGCCTCGACAGCTGCGAATGGAGAAGCGATTGGTCGCGAGGCGGCAGTTCAAGCATCGCGCGCGCTGTTCTGGGACTCTCTCTGTTAGGAGTGCGTGCGTCAGCCAGCATCAACATCAAGCTGCTCAACTGCATGTTTGCCTCGCAACGCATTCGTGTAATAAAATGAACACCCATTAAAAATGTAGATGTTTCAAACAGCAGCGTTCACTGTTAGTCAGTAATTTAGAGCAAAGTAAACAGTATGAGTGCAAGTGGACTTATAAACCGAGCATTGTATACTACATGGGGTTTTCAGGAACAGTCTTTGGGATGACTCACTCACTCTCACTCTCTCTCACACACAATTTCAATAAATATACGAGTTAAAAGCTAAATCTTAAACGTATATATAATATATATATAAAAACCTTAATCCCAACATCAGGCTCCTAATATTTGCAGTAGCCTTATTAGCATTTCTCTGTCGCCCTCTGCCGATCACACATAGTAATGTCTCAAATTCAATACAAAATCCACAAGTTTTTTATTTTTAACTATATTAAGCTTCTATTTAAGTATAGAACATAAATTATCAGAAAAAAAGAACCATGAGGTCAGTGCACACTAAATATCAAACTAAACAAAAACAGTTATGAAGATGGAGATCATGAAGAAGTCATAAATCAAATGAAGCATTTCCAATTACTCTTCTCCCACTTCTTCATCAGGGCAGCAATAGTATTCCACAAAACAAATCTGACCATCATCATTCCTCACAAGATACTGTAGAGAGAGAAAGCCTCGGCTGTCTGTTCTCACCGAGACTTTACAGGACAGAGCCAAGGCCTTTGTAGAAGGTTTCAACAGGGAGATCTTATACCTTTGAGAATAAACATAAGAGAAAATAAATCTTTGTGACTCAGAAAACTTTATTGTTCTTTTACCACTAACATGTGAATACTTTGGAAGTTAATTTATAAGCAGCTTGTTTTATGAAGTTCTGAATTTAGCACAGATACACAGAGCTTTGATTGATGGGGAATGCAATCTAAAACAGAAACTGTCCTCTTACCTGTTGGTCTGCAATTTAGTACACTGGAACAGCTCCATCATGTCTGAGTCTTTAGGATAATCATAATGGGCATTTCCAGAATTACCGAATGTGGATAATCTAGGGTGAAAAGGAAAATAATAATGAATATGTATTGACATTTAAGTTTGACTTGACAAATCAACAATTTATTTTCCACTCAGCAATAGACCAAATTAATAGATCTCATAATTGGAGCTGACATTATATATTAGAATGAATAACCTTACATTAGTAATTCCTTGATTCAATTATGTACACTGTTGTTCAAACAATAGGGGTCAGTACGATTTTTTTCTTCAAGAAAATATTACTTGTAATTCATTAAATGTATCAAAAGAGACAGTGAAGACATTGACAATTTCACAAAAGATTTCTATTCAAAATAAATGCTGTTCTTTTGAACTTTCTATTTATCAACGAATCCTGTAAGTAAATTCTTGAAATCAAGGTTTCTACAAATTATTATACTGTTTTCAACATTGATAATAATAAGAAATGTTTCTTAAACAGCAAATCAGTATATTAGAATGATTTCTGAAGGATCATGTGGACACTGAAGACTGGAGTAATGATGCTGAAAATTCAGCCTTGCTATCACAGGAACATTTTAAAATATAATCAAATAGTAAACAGTTATTTGAAATAGTAATGATATTTCACAATACATTGTTTTCACCATACTGTAGATAAAAAAAACTGCTTGGTGAGCATAAGAGACTTTTACATTTGAAAGGTAGTGTAGGAACACTGATCTGTTGTGTGCACGATTACAGTACCTGAAGTAGGGATGGCTTGGTGACATAGTAATCTGCAGAACTTCACTGGTCATGTCAAGCTCAGAGAAAGCCTCTTTAAGACTGTCGGACTGCAGAATCACCTTGTTGGTTACATTTGTGCTGCAAAAGTCAAAGTCTATGGGCTCCTCAGGCTCCTGTGTATTAATTTTGCACACGGTGACCACACCACCTTCCTCCAGGAATAAAGTCAGCGGATATCCATAGCCATTGTAGCACATTCTCAGGGCAGTGCACACACCTCAATGGTACAATAAAAGAGAAATTAGTTAAATACATTTTACAAAAGAAAGACCGGATCACCATCAAGATACACACCTGGGGTTGTGCTCGCCCCAAAGATGGTTAGGCAATCAAGAAGAACAGTTAAGTTAACCTGAAACCCAACTGCATCCTCTTTGATAGTGTATTCTTGAAAGATGTCAGCCTGAGGAAACAGACACACAAATACACTGATCAACCCAACTGCTGACAACTGAACCTGTCAGAAACGGTCCTCCAACACCAACCTGAATGAAGGCATTAGCTTGAAGGCATTTGGAGTCCTCTACAGTGACTTTTAACCCATTCTGCGTTGCATTGAAGATAGCATGGTCTTTGAAAGAGATGGCTTTGAGGATGTTGGACAGATTCCTTGCGTTATCCAAACTGGCTATCAGAATGTACTGGTCAATGTCCGCTTGGGACTGAGTTGACAGAGGCATGTTTCTGCGTTGTCAGCATCTGCAATGACATTTAAAACATCTAAGTTAACTAACTAACTAACTTATATTAGCTGTTTACAAATTATGGTGATACAAAACAGAAACATTACACTAAATTGTACACCTACATATATGATCAAGCTGTCAATCTCTGGGTAAAAAACGAACCTTATACATAAACAGTATATGTTTTATATATATATTTAACCTACCGAATATAGTTATGAAATATAAAGATTTACATCTCTTTTTAAAGAGTTTGGCGCCCTTAAGTGCTCGCAGCTCAGTCTTCTTCTGGTGTTTTGAGTTTAGTTGTTCATTCTATCCATCGCACGCACCGCAGTGGTCTGATGCGGAACTGCAGGAAGAGTTGATATGCGGACGTTTTCAATATTAGGAGGGGGGGTCATAGTATGAAAATTATACTATATTATTGTCAAAATTACAATAAAAATAATATTTTATATATGTTTATAATATAGACCCATGCTTTATTTAATTCCCAGAAATGCAAGGTGTCAAACATAAATATTTAAAATGCGTTTCTGCACCCCTCTCACTCATCATGAGTTGGACCAGCCGTCGCCTGGCAGCCGAGACAGCCAGACAGATGAGAGGAGGCGGTCGGTCGGTCGGTCAGCCCGGCAGAAGTGCCACATAATCAGTTAAAGGTTAGGTACGTTTGAGACTTTCCCTGGTTTATTTAACTTTATGTAAGTGTCATTCCGTTTAATAATTTGAGCGACTAAAATTAATTTTAAGTTCCCAGCTGGTCTGTGTTTGTTTAACGTTATCTCAATAGCAACCAGACCATACCAACAACAAAGCGAAACTTGTGAGCAGTAGTATTTTTCCTCATCTATGTATTTAAACCAGGTTTACGTGTTTTATGTAACGTTAATGTAACGGCAGTGGTAACGTTAGTCACATGTAGTTCAAATTAACCAGCTAACTAGCTAAGCGGGTAGCTAGCTTATTGTGATCTGGTGACAGCGAACTGAGTGCAGGCAAATCAATATTGTATTTTCGCCACTATCGTTACTGGGTTCACATTTGGAACGGAATAAAATGATGCTCGTGCTATTTCTTTTAAAATGCTCCTGTTTATGTAATTCTGTGTGATCTCCAGCTATTATCGAGTCACACAGGCAGGTTTAGGTCCTCTGGTCATGGCTAAAGACCCATTGGCAGAAGCTGGTCTTCATTTTGATGAACTCAACAAATTGCGAGTACTCGAGCCCGACGTGAGCCAGAAAACCACCGAGCTCAAAGAGGAATGTGAGGACTTTGTTGACAGTGAGTTTTTATTTTATTTTTTTCGTTTCTTCTTTTGACAGTACAGATCAATAATTTATGCTTGGCAATTGTTTTTGAAAACAGAGATCGGACAGTTTCAGAAAATTGTAGGTGGACTTATTGAACTTGTGGATGAACTGGCAAAGGAAGCCGAAACTGAAAAAATGAAGGTACATTCTTGCATTTTAAATAACCTGCAGTGCAAATTTGTTATGCTCATTTAAATGACTTCAGTGATAATTCTACAGGCCATAGGTGCAAGAAATTTGCTGAAATCGGTTGAAAAGCAACGAGAGGCCCAACAGCAACAGCTTCAGGCTTTGATTGCAGAAAAGAAAATGCAGTTGGAAAGGTAATCAGTCTTATTAGTAGGCCATCAATGATATATTGGTGCTCTGTATTTTTTCCACTATAATTGTTTGTTTTGCAGGTACCGAATAGAATATGAAGCTCTTCAGAAAGTCGAAGCAGAGCAGAATGAATTCATTGATCAGTTTATACTGCAGAAATAAGAGTGCTGTGTTTTTTCTCTCTGTTGGACATAAAAAAAGTGATGCTTTGCATCTTGACTCACAATGACTTCCTATAAAGTACTGGGTCCCAAAGTAGGTTAATTGAATTGAGCAGTTTATAGGTGACGACAGACATCAACCTGCCTCTGCTGTGTTAATATTGAGTGCTTTTGCATGGCCAGTTCCAGGGGGCATACTTGTAATCTTTCCAACTATAGTTCATAATCTCAGATACTATTTATACACAATACAAGTTATTTATACTATTTATATGGAAATTAGTTTGTAAATCATTATTTTTGTACAACAATATACAGTATTAGCATGTTACTGTAATTAATTACATCATGAGACATCTTAGGTAAATCGTTTATTTTCTGTATGATTTTTATTGGATCTGCTGTTTATAACTTGAACCCATCCAGTTTTATTTGATCATATCCTCATGGCAATTTTATTGTCTGTTCATGGGACCACACCACCAAAACATTTTCCATAGAAGTTATGGAAGGCAACTTAATATGAAATCTACTTGTTAGTTTACATTAACCGTTATTAGGTGTGTAATCTCAATATTTGACTAACTTCATACAGATTTGAAGAACATTTGAATAAAAATATATTTTGCTTTTACATGTGTTGTCATAAGTAAACAAAACTGTAAATTTCTATGGGGTCAGAAATTGCTAAAAAAAAATGTTTTGCTTAATTACATACAATTATCAAATATGCTGGCACATATTCAAATATTTAATCACATTTAACCAATAATTACCAACAATAACATTGGAACCCTAGTGGGTTATAATGAATGCATCCATCTATGAACTGGCATTATCTTTGTTTCTTGGACTTTGAGGATGTGTTTCCTTTCGGAGAGGTTGCGTTATATGTTGAGCTGAAGAGCATGGTGAACAGTATCATGACGGGGATGATGAGGTACGGAGCATAAATTGACACCAGTGTCAGGCGTTCGTTCAAAGTTTGGGGTCCTGGATGTGGCGCCAGAGGAAAGTTATGGAAAAGCACGTGGCTTAAAATTGGGACTAGAGTAGTGGCCACATGAACGGAGTAAATGATTGCTGGAGTTCTGATCCATTTACAGCCACCTATTAAATGGAAAACATCACATCAATTAACAAGAGTAATGTGACCATAGTGACTGGTATGCATTGACAAGTGATTCACCACTAGATGTCAGTGCTATGTCATTTGAGAAGTCTGATTCCACAACTCATTCACTGGCACAAATGATCGAGGTACTGACCCTTCAGGAAGGCGTATGCTGCAACTGGGAAAAAGGGCAGCTGCACGAGAGCTTCGCACAATACAAAAGATTTGAACCAGGCAGGCGGGTCCATCATCATCGGATCCTTGAATTCAGCAGCATACCAGTGCAATACGTTTCTCAGCTGTAACACAAATAATAACATTTATTTCGCGAGTAATAATTACATACAACACCGCTAAACTTAGGATATTATATGGTTCCGTTAGTGACAAATACAACAGTGTGTGCAGCACAAAGTGCAAACTTACCTCAGGTGGATACAAATGTTCGGGAAGTAAAGCCTGAAGATCAACCATGAGAGTAATTGGAATGTGCGACGCAAAGTAAATGAAATATATAATTTCTAAAGCGCGAAGTAACATTTTAATTGTAGTGCTTTAACAGTTTTTGACAAGTGCCTTCTCCGTAAGTGGTTCAACAGCCGTGGACGGCGTCAGTGGTCAATTTTAAAGTAGCGTGTTACTCCTCTGCTTCTGATTGGTTCTTTAACTCGGTCACTTCTAATCGTTGTCTTTCCATTGGTCCCTTGGCTCGGTTGATTCCTGAAGTGGGCGGTATCCTGATTGCACATTGGCTCATGGAGCGTAACCGTGGAACCATAGCAACTAGTTTTATGATAAAATAGATGATTATTTTATTGTTACTGAAGTGAAACTGTCATAACTAAGAATTAGTCACCATTGTAATAAATAAAAAAAAAAGACAATTTCCATGGTCATTTGTGAAGGAAGCACTCACCAACATTAAAAATTTCAAGACTTTGTGTTGAAATTATTTTGTGTTCAGAAAGCATGTTTATGACCACAAACACTGACTTTATTTAGTTGTTGTTTTCAAAATTATCCATGTAAATATAGCAAGAATACTGTGATTTGGTCATTAGAGTTGTGTAATGTCATATATACACAGAATTAAATACAAACACTGTTAAAAAGTATGCCTGCACACAATTAAGTAGGTGTTACACGAGAACAATGATAAAATAATTGCTACAAAATTATTGTAGTATTAAAAAAAAGTTATTTGATGTGTAGAACAACGGTTTGTGGGGTTTTTTTTAAATTCACTTTTCTTCTGCATTCATGATCCTTTGGTTGTCAACATCCACATAATCCTGCAAAATATCAGTAATGTTATATCACTTATCTCTAGTATAAAGGCAAAGAGTGAAGAGTGGCTCAAGGACAAATATGACTCACCCCATCGCTCTCCACAATATTCTCCAGGATCCTGACAATGTCTGTAAATGAAGGTCTAGATGTGTATGGATCCAACCAGCAGTCTAACATGATCTGTTCTCTACATGTTAAAATAGATATTTATTACTGGAAACCATTACTACAGAAGCTTGTTTCCGCAACGGAATAAAAAAAAAGAAGGTAATTGCAACGTTTTATCTCACAATTCAGACTTTTTTTCTAGCAATAGAGATTAATAGAGTTTATAATTCCGAGATATAAACTTGCAATTGCAAAATTTCAGTCAGAATTACAAGATATAAACTGTTTCCTCACAATTGCAACTTTTTGTAAATATCTCGGAATTTTGTATGTAATTTCAAGAAAAAATTGTGAGATAAAAAGTCGAAATTACCTTTTAAATGTTTTATTCTGTGCTGGACAAAACTTCCATGCATAACAGTAAGTTATTACGATGAAAGAAAGAAATATATATTTTTATATAATTGATATGATATATTTTAATATATATAATAATATATTTTATATGGTCACTCACATTTCATATATAATAATATATTTTATATGGTCACTCACATTTCATATATAATAATATATTTTATATGGTCACTCACATTTCTGGACGGCAGGTACTGGGGACAGTGTTCTTATATCCAGCACAGACACTATACACCACTTGCTCAGATGTGTTCAGATTTGGATATGGCAAGGTGCCTATAAAAATACAAAATCCAATATTTTTGATTTATTCATCAAAAATATTTGATAAATCAACCAAATATCTCAGATATTTCTCACCAAATGACTGCATTTCCCACAGCACGATCCCAAACGCCCAGACATCTCCCTTAAAGCTGTAGTAGTTGTTCCGGAAGTACTCTGGAGGGTACCAGCGCAGGGGCACGCGTTCCTATGAGGTCACATTAATATTAGCCAGATGGTCAATGAAGATGTGGGAAGAACATGTGCGAATAGTTCACCTTGTGTTGTTTTTTCTTGCTGCTGCGTCTGCTTCTCATGTGGGTCAAGTCCCTGGCCAGGCCAAACTCTGCTACCTTCACCTCCCATGGGAATCGGCTCACCAAAATGTTCCTTAAGGCAAGGTCACAGTGCACCACCTGAATGGTACACAGAAAACATCCAAAATCATTCTTTTACATTTTCCATGCAATGTATAGACCTTATGTAGCCTCCCCCCTTTCCAGCACTGCGCTTGTTGCGTTCGGTCTTCCGGTTTGTATTTCCACAGCATGAAGGTAAGATCTTACGGATTTATGAATGAACTGCTTATTTTAAAATCTCCTCAGTCAACTATCTGACATCCACTTCAAACATTACACTGCTCATTTTATGTAAAATAAGTAAATCCACTTCACCAGCTAATTACTCTTCTCTTCGACAGCGATATGCCATAGAAATACACAGAGCTACCGCAAAGACAGAAGTTTAAACAAAATTCTAAAGATGGCTTGTAGAGGTGTAACGTTACCCTCATGTCACGATTCGATACATATCACGAAACTGAACTCACAATACGATATTATTGCATTACTCCAAGACATATGGTAAAAGGTTAACAAAAAATGTACTGTTGATTAAAATGTTACATTTGGTATTACATTATGGGTGGAAATGAATAGGCTTGGACTTGGTGCTGGAAACCCAATGCACAGGACGATTGTGACACCAGAATAAAAATATTCATGATTCTGAAGCTGAAAATACAGAATAATTTCAGACGAATATGCTTGCACTGTCACTGACTAGATACATTTAAAATAATGTAGGTCACTTTACTGTTAACATGAGACTTTTGGCATTATCAGGACCCACAAATATTCCCCCATTGCATTATAATCAACATTATATAGAGTAGTTTAATGTAATACTGAAACTGAAACTAAAAAAAAAAGAAGAAATTCTCACACAGTAATTTTCATTTTAGGTGTAGCCTACAATATTGTGCTATGATATACTCTTACACCCCTAATGCCTTGTTTCTCTCTTGCATAGGTCTATAACAGAACAGCTGTATTATGTTTGTGCCAGCTTGTGATACCATTTTGGAGCGTAAGTGGTCCATGGCCAGGGCGATGTGGTAGGACGCAATGGTGAACTGGCTCTGCAGTTCAGGCTCGGCGCTCAGTTCGTCTTTGTGTTTCTGCACAAAACTGCGCAAGGTCCCGTAGCTTATGAACTCCATGATCAGCATATACGGCTCTGTGAAAACAGACAGTTTTGGTCACATGATACATTACTTTAGTACAAGTTTGACAAGTTTTCCTGAATGATAAATGAATAATAGTAGAAGTGGAGAGGGAATGTTTGTTATATTGCAAGTGGATTCATTAACGGATATTGCTACAGCAAATTAATATTTCTATATTCTACTGTATATTTAGTGATATTTGTTAAGATTATTGTTGAACAGGATTTGAACAAACCCATTATTCTATGTATGACACTCATCCTGCAACGATTGCTAGTTTTGATGCATCTGAGGATGATCAAATCATGCGAAAAATGATCTTACTTTCTAATTGAGGGAGCTTACAATTTTTCCCCGGTGGACGATCAAACAGAAAGAAAAAAAACATTATAAGAGGGGGTTGAAACATATTTTGGGACCAGACTATCATATAGACCACCCAGAACACCCTAACAACCACAAAGCAACATAAAAAAAACACTTTAGACAACACTCGTCAACCATTACAACACCCTAAGATGCCGGCAAGTTTTGCTCAGGCAAGATCTAGTCTATATTGAACTGTTTAGCTGAAGGTTGCATCATACAATACTGAAGCACAGTAGCATGACTTACCCTCCACTGTATTCCAGTCTAACAGCTGCATCACATTTTTATGATACGCCAGCTTTCTCATAATAGACACCTCGTTGTCCATCTGCTTAGGGGTGATACCTGCAAATGACAGCCAATCTAAACATCTGCTGGATAATTGTTAAGATATTCACACAATAACTTGTTTTCAAAATGCATTTAAATCAACAGAAATGTGTTTGCATATAGTTTTACCGTCTTTTCCAATTTTGCAAGTGACCAGTGAGTGTCCTCTACAAGTGCCCTTCATTATCCTTCCTTTGTAGAAGACTCCTTCTCTACCCGCCTTTATGAGTTGAACAAGGTTCAGATCTGCTTTTGTGAACTGGGGAACCTGAAGATCAATTCTTCATGTTACATTGTTTGAGCACTATACAAGTCAGTCAAATCACATTTCAAGATATTTAAAAATACAAATGTAATGAACCTGTAGTGGGGGCTTCCAGGGAAATCTGCAGCTGGGTTTGGGTTGTCTCTGTAATGGGTTCTCTGTAGTACGTTCTGGTAGTTCAGGAAGATTCAGGACATTGGGAGATGGAGGAGGAGAATCTTGGGAAGGAACTTGGGGGATCACAACCGACCGGCCCTGCCTCAAATCCCGTATGATCTTCTTCATTGACCGATACCTAATAAGAGAAACAAACAGGGCGTTTTCAAAGCTCGATACATATAAATAAAAATGATAAATTTTCTTTCATAAATATTTAACTGCAATATTTATAAAGAAATTGTATATTAAAAGTGGAAAATTGTTGAAAAGTATATATGTAATATATATATACACACACACACACATAATATATTTACAAACTTTAATATTAGATGCGATTTCACAGCACAATTTAATAATATTTAAATAAATATTAACAATTATTATTAGATAAAGTTTATCTGTCCATAAGGGTCCATTCATTTAAAAACTGTTAAAATATACTTCTTTAGGCAAAGGCATCCAAGTGTTATCATGAAGAAAACGGTAACAGCATAGATGCAGATTAGAACAATGTGTCCAACATCAAGGTCTGTAAAAAGAGAAAAACCAAATCAAAGAGAAATAATCCACTGTTTTCATATAGACACATGCAACACTACATTACAACATTATACTTTTAGTATAATTAATTTTGGTTTTATTTAAAAAATGAAACATTTAGAAGCATGGCACCAATATTTTTCACCTCTTTCGATAAGTAATGGAGAACATTATATAATGTAGGTTATAATTATAAATATATATTTTATTTATATATATAGTAGTCAACATTTGAAGTGGATCACAACCTTTCATCAAAGTTATACATGAATTTTGAACATTACCCGTTCTTGTCTTGGGACAACTTGATGAACTTTTTTGATCCACTTCAAATGTTGACTACTGTATATACATACACATATATACTTACTCCGCCAATCTTGTAATTTTCTATCAGATGAATTGTCAGTTTTCATAATGAAGTCAAAAGCATCATATGCTTTTTAAAATCATCCGAGAGATATTTCAGAGCTAAAAGAGAAAAAGACAAGACAAAAATGATCATTTCATTTTTCACAGCCCTTTTAAATTTCATTTAAACTAATGTTTGATTATATTATACGCCATATACCTTAAATGTTATCCAGGCGACGTCTCCTTTTATGTTCAAATGCAAGACCTGAAAAGAAAATGTGTAAAAGATGTTTTGTCTCCTTGAAGAAAAGACAACAGAATGCAGGTTCGCAGGATGTCATTATGGAATGCACACCATTGTCTAACTTTCTTCTGCATGATAGGAGCATGCATGAAGACCAGAGTTGAAGGTGCTGTTCAGAACAATAAGCCACAATTCTTCAGCATTTGTGGTTTAGAGCAGAGTTCTATAAGTAGCACAGTATGCAGATCGACTCGCTTCCTGACTACAGAATGCTTGTCTGCAAAAATTTTTTTTTTTTATATATACATGTGCAACCCACAAAGTGCTCAAAGGTCTTGAGGCGATTCTCATTAACTTAATTTATATATTAAATATTCTAGAGGAAAATATTCTGTCAAGTGGAAGGGTCCTATAAAAGGTTAGTTTAAATGTCAAATGTGGCTTGAATTCAAGGAAGTAGGTCTGATTGATGGCACTGGACGCTATAGAGCCCAACTGAGGGAGGTGTGTGGTTTCCTCTCTGCTGTTGAAGGAAACACCTCGCATCATTCGCATGTTAAATAAACACAGAAGAGAAAAGCTTGCATTTGGCTGCATTTAATTTGTTTCTTGAATAATTGTTACTGATCAACATCATCACTCCATATACAACTACAAGTACATTTGTACAGTTCATTTTCATTGGCGTATTTACAAAACATTTATGTACATTTGTCAGTGCAATGTAAATTCTATTCTTTAAACAACACTTTACAAAATAAAGTTCATTAAATTAATACATCTCTAGCAGTTCATCAAAATTAATTTAACAAAATTAGGACTAACGACATAGACAGACATATCAGTAGTTGATTGCACTACTTGAAAAGAGATCATTTTGCCATTTTAATAAATTATCCCTGTATATATAAAAAAGTGAATGCTTAAAGCATGTTTGTGGTTACTGTAATTGTAATACATCAAACAACAGCCAATTTTAATTTAAGAGTGATATCATTTGATTTTGGATGTTGGATATCTATTTTTCTTCCAACATTAAAATACCTAATAACTGTTTACAGTCCATTTGTTATATTTGCATTACTCAATATGATGATTAATCATTTCCTTACAGTAACACACCTGTTTATTTCACATACATGTCTTTTTCTGACAGGGATAACCCTTTCTTTGATGGCTAACATTTAGAATATCCATGGAAATCTGAAAAGTACAGCAGCAAAATGGGCGCGGGCGAATGAATCCCGATGATTTCCAAGGGTTTAACGTCCCCTCACAGGAGGAGCTCATTCAGTTGATGAGTTGCTGAAAAATAAGAGCCATTCAGTATTTCATACATCATTTCACAGTGGTAATTAAGTAGGGCTCTCTTTTCAAGAGACTAGAGAAATGCTACTAATAACCTGGAATACCCTCCGACACAGACGTCCAGAATATTCAGCAGTTTAGTGAGGATGCTGTTCTCTAAAAGCATGGGTGTTGAATTATTCTTCTGTGCTAATACTGTTCACACAACAGACCTTATTTGCTCTTGTCTAACAGTATTCAATGCTTCCCACAGATTCCGTACATGACCAGCAGAAGAACACTTTGGCTTGGACACATGAGAAAACAATCAGATATATATCTGTTTGCTGTTTTTAGTCTCAGGGGTTAACAGTTTTTTGTAAAGCAAAAAATACAGTGGTAACAGGAAAACGTATAAAAAGCAGCGGTATTGTGGAGAGGACGTGGTTTGATCACTGCATGACTGCTAAGACTAAACATGTAAGCAAATGTGTTTAGGCAAAGTGAACTACTGCATTAAAAAAAAAAAAAATTCACATTGATAAAAATAAATTTATATATATATATATATATATATAAATAAAGAGATATACATTTACTCTTCTAAAAAAAAAAAAAAAGTCTCAAAATAACCCGCTTAAGATTTAAAACTTAAAAAAAAAAAAAATAGCATATGTATAATTTGGCAGCAGGGAGTGGGAGGATATTCTATTAAATGGCAGAAATTGTCTTTAAAAATGAACTTTTTTTGGAAGTGAATTTTGTCCATAAAATAATTTCAACTGCCCTCAGATGATATAATACTGTCACAATGATTTTCTACGAACAGTTGGCCAAAAGATGTGAGGTAGTGTATGGAATTTACTGTAGAAAAAAAATATCAACTATGACAAAACTTATCCAACCAAACTTTTAGAAAACCTTTTTAGGGCTCTGTAATTTATACCAACACCATCTTCCCCCATCAGTTTCCTAATTAAAAGAATCTGTTCTGTCCATTAGCATTCAGAAATGTAGCACTACAGAAGCACAAGCTCTTGTTATGTGATTTTTGGATTCACCTGTGTGGGTTGGCATGTGAAAGAGCAGTTTTGTCTGTTTGGTAATGGTGATATCAAGGGATTGGCTAACAGTTATTTGTTTGCTTGGCAACAATCACATGATCGCTACAGTTCTCTGTGATTCACTCATTCTCCCTGTCCCTCATGTATCTGAAGTGTCAGGTACCTCCATTCTGAAAGCACAGTCAGCGGCGGTGTTGTGCCTGTCGGCTAACTGATATTTTGAGCTTTCGCAAATGATGGTCCTCTGGGGCGGCTCTGCCGTTTCAGTCCTCATTGCACTGGCGTACTGACAGACCCCCTAGTGTCTATAATGTGGAAGAGCATGGCATCACTGCAGCACACAGTACTTCTTGTAGTCAGATTCAAAGTCTTCGTCCATGCTAGTGGTGTCTGCCATCTTTTTGCCCTCTGTTTTTGGCAAAAACTGTGAGTAGTCCACTCCCTGTTGCTCATAGAACAGGATATAAGCTGAATCTGTGTCAATCTCGTCCGAGTGAACTTCCTGAATAGATGACAAGAAACAGTTTGTTTTAAGTGTTGCACAATTCTTGTTTTAGTGTTGTCACGAAACCAGACATTATCAAACTTTCAGTAATCAACACCAATGCAAGGGCAATTTCAGGAATGTAAATTTCCATGTTGATACCATAGTACTTACATTGAAAATTATTTTTATTTCATATTTGTACTGTATTTTATTTAGTTATTCAGTAGTTGACACCAATGCAAAGGAAATTTAAGGAATATAAACTAGTGCTGGGCAAGTTAACGCGTTATTATCGCGTTAACGCATTTATTAATTAATGCCGACAATTTTTTTATCGCACGTTAACGCAGTTTTTTATTTTATTTTGAAAGTCCGTTGCTCACTGGCTCTGAATACACATAGGCCTACAGTCAAACCATGATCACAGGAGGGGTGGGATATATAACCCACCCAAACCAGCAGTGGAGAGGCTTTGGCAGGTTCTCTCAGGTGAACAGAAAGGGCGACAGCGCTTCGCGAGTGAATATACAGTACCTATAAAACCTATAGATAACTATTTAGATTCTGGAAACTCACAAACAGCGAGCCGAGGATCAGTCTCTCTTCCAATGATTTGTGCTGCGCGTCATGTACAAAAATAGACAATTGAACTTCGGCAACGGGCGGGCGTGGGCGCGTGCGTGAGGCGAGCATGACCGCAACAGTTTCACAGGAACGCACCCGCTTGACGCTGCACCATGTGCTCGACCACTTCACCTCACTCTGTTTAATGCAATCTTACGTGGGAAACCATGGCATGGTCAAACCTAAGCTACTATCAGAGAAGTAACGTTGGTCGACTTATATCTGTAGTAGTGATCATGACCTCTGACTACATAGACTGTTTCTGCTGCTCCCTGATACAAGATACCTGTTGATACCTGTTCAGAAAAAAAACAAGAAAACTGGACTCGTTTTAACAAGCTAGATAAAAGGTAATGCCCTGGCAGTGGCAAATAGCTTTGTTTAAATATTTGATTTGATTACATTAATGTTTAAGTTGAGATTTACAAGAAATATTTTATTGATACTGTGTAAAGGGAATACTGCTGGTATAAAAGCACCTTATTTGTTTAAAGTTTTTGCAAACCACATGTTATTGCACTTTTGTGTAGAAAGCAGTACATTTAAATCAAAAGTGCGCAATACACTACTTTAGAATTCATTATTCAATTTTGTGCACAACAATGCGATTAATCGCAAGAAAATTATGCAATTAATCGCGATTAAAAAAATTGAATCGTTGCCCAGCACTAATATAAACCCAATGGTGATACCACAGTACTTATATTGAACACACTATTTTCATTTAATAATAATAAAAAAAGAACATTACAATTACATTAATTCGATTTAATTCAATTCAAACTATGTTGAGCTTTTGAAAGCACCTGCCAGTTACTGTGATGATACCAAATTCAGATGGTAATTGCAGATACGTCAGGCTGTAGCTCCCAATTTGTTTATTTTAGTATCAAAAGTACCGGTACTTTTGACATCTATACTTCGTTGTCCAAGAATTTTCCATCCTTGCAGAAATATATACTCTGTGCAGTAAGAGTGTCAAATAATAGAAACCCATGAGATGTCAAAGAATAAACAGAAGTTGGGATCTTACCTTGCAGCTGCTGTCATTGTAACAGTACCATTTTTCATTGGGGTTTTTAGCATAAGTCACATAGTGACCCCCTCCCATTATTCCTGAATGGCACTTGAAAGAAAAACAACAATTAAGGTGTCAGAAAGGCTTTTTACAAAAGGAATCATTACACATTGAAACATGTAGAGAAGAATCACTTACTGAGATTGCATATAAATTGTACAGGGGCTCCAGGCAGATGTAATTTCTTTGGTGAGGGGTGTCCAGGTCTGTGCTGACCTCCGAGTGTCCATTACTCTGACTGCTGTCTTGTCCCAGTCCATTCACCATGATGACATCGCAGTCGCTGCTTGAGGCGTCCAGTGACCAGGTGTCTTGCCCATTTGCATCAGATGGCATCTGATTCTCCCCGTCTGTCACTGTGCTCTGCTCTGACTCGGTCTCACTCTCCTTGCTATTGCTACAGGCTTCCAGGTTTTCTTTGCTGTTGCAGAGTCGATGCCTACTGCCCAGCTGTGGAAGACGCAGACGCCCCTGTTTCCGTCCTGTATTTCTGGGGCTGCTGCCAGGGCTGCTGTTTCTGCTCAATGGGCTGCACACCCTCCTGATAGAGCACGGGGTGCCTAAAACAACAATGCAGTGGTTAGATAATCTCAAATAGTGTTTATTTAAAAGGTCTGCAAATAAAGAAGAGAGACGACCTCTGCCAGAGGTGGGAGGACTGGCCACAGTAGTAGTGGAGATGGAGGACACAGAGGAGTCTCCTCTTTCCAGCCTCTGGAGCTCCTCTACCAGGCTTTCACTCTGGAGGCTCTGCAAGCTGCCCATGCTCTGAGCTACCTCCCGTGGGGTCAGGAACGCACTGGGGTCAAAGCTCTCGCGTGGAAACTTCACAATCTTCTGAGACTTAATCCACCGACCATTGACAAACTGGAAGCGTTTCAAATGAACAATCTGAAAAAGGACATAGAAAAAAATATGTTGTAACCAAATGTTACAAAGGGCAACTTGCTTAAAATTACATTTATGTTTTACAGTATGTTAATTGTTGCATATTTATCTCAAAATATCTAAAACTATATAATAATAAACATAAATATATATATATTTTTAAAGATTTTATTTAAAAAAATGAGAATTTTTTTTTATTCTATTTTATCACATCAAATGAGCTAAATTTAATCAGCCATTACTCCTGTGTCACATGATCCTTCAGAAATCATTCTAATATGCTGATTTGATACTCAGTTATCACTGTTAGAAACAGTTGTGCTGCTTCATATATTTTTTGGAACCTGTAATACATTTTCAGGATTCATTGAAAAAGTTAAAAAGAATAGCATTTATTTCAAAATATAGATATTTTCAAACAATATAAATCTTTACTATCACTATCACTAACTGCTTTTACTATCAATTTGACACATCCTTGCTGAATAAAAGTATTAAAAAGAAGAAAGTATTTATTTTACTGTCCCCAAAATTTTAAACGGTAGTGTATCTATTTTTATCTATCCCTAAATCTATTTTTATTTTAAATAAATGCGGTTCTTTTTAAACTTTTTTTCATCAAAGAATCCTCAAATAAGGTTATGAAAAAATATTAAGCAGCACAACTGTTTCCAACATTGATAATAAATCAGCATATTAGACTGATTTCTGAAGGATCATGTGACAGACATGACACTGAAGACTGGAGTAGCGGCTGATGAAAATGCAGCTTTGCGTCACAGAAATAATTTATATTTTAAAGTATATTAAAATAGAAAACCATTATTTTAAATTGTAATCATATTTCATTATTGTTTTTTCTATATTTTTGTTTAAATAAATGCAGGCTTGATGAGCAGAAGAGACTTCTTTCAAAAACATTTTTTTTTTTTTTTTTTTTTATGTTTCCAAACTTTTGACCAGTACTATATATACACGCATAAATATAATTTTTTCAGAGGAGGAGGAAACAAATTATTTGGGTTTCTAACCAGTACGGGGGGCAGCCTCCAGAGGTCCAGCTTCTTGGTGGCCAGACGGTGGGTCTTACACTTGGAGCAGTAATAGAGCTCATCCTCCCCTAACTCTTCTTCACTGGTGAAGGCTTTCAAACAGCTGTCCAGACTGATAGGCTCTGCCTGAGCACGCCGACTCTGCTCAACACTGGGATGCTCTTCCACTATCTGCTCCACATAAACATCAGCAACTAATTACTTGACAGACACAGTCCCAGAATGAAATGATAACTACCCAAATACACGAAGAGCTCTGGACTTATTTAAAAGATGTAGAACTAGAATGTAATTACATTTGAAGGCATTTCTTTTTAATGAACAATTAAACATTATTTGCAGACTCATCGTAAGTTATAAAAAGGTCAAGTCTATAATGCACCATAAAAGTGGAATTTTATTTTGTCATCTCCAATTTTAAACAACTTATTTACTATGACTCTGCAGTAGAGTATGCAATCAGAAAGTGTATTTTGCAAGTAGTAAATGATAGATAATAATTAGCAATTTATATCAGGAGCTCTGGCTAGAGGAAAAATAGAGGAAGCAGACCCAGAAAACAATAAATCATACAATATGATTTTAACGGATTTCTCAGCTGTGATGTGAGATGAAAGCAAATCTCTTCACAGGGAATGACAGCACTAGCAGAGTAATCATTATGTGTACATCAAGTCCTGCAGTGCAGCATCAGACTGGATGCAGTATAGAAAGACTCTCACAAAGGAACAACCCACTGACTGAAGTACTGAATATGCTGCTTTTATGGCCTTTAAAATCTGTGAACATCTGTAAAGCACGTACTCTTTCCTGAGAGGTCTGGTAGCGAAGGTGCAGGGCGGTGGGGTCCCAGTCTACAGCAATGTAGGCATTCCCCAAAGATGCTCTGTCTTCATTACAGTCCACTGTGCAGCCTCTGCAGAACCTGGCAAAGTCACGACAACCCTTGTCAGTCACGACAGCCCACAGCGTGAGATATGTGCATGCACAAGCACTGGACTCAAATGCCTTACCTGTACCAGGGACACCAGGCACAGGAATTACCATCTTTCTGCACCACCCGCAGAGTGAAGGGGTATTGGTAACCCATACTGTCATCACTGGAAGAGAACATGACATGTCACATAACAGAGTAAATTAACTCTACCTTACAGATGTGCACAGGGGGCCAAAACCCTTTTTTTAATTGAAACCTAGAAATGAATAAAATTTTAAAATGTAGAAAAATTGAAAACAGAGAAGTTAAGGAATAAAAAATATTTAACATCCGGCACTATTTTCTAGGTCACTAATGGCCATGTGAACTGAAATAAGGAACTAAAGGAACTGTGAAATTCAATTGTTATTATGATGCTATCATTTGCAATAATTTGTATTAAATCTGAAAAATGTAAAATAGAATAAATTTCACTAGGTCTTGTATAAAGTATCAAAAAGCTAACAGTACATTAGTCACTGAGGGACATAGGATACAGAAATGACTGCACTAAAAAAGCTAGCCACTCGAACTAAAACCGTTACTACATATATTATCATTATTTATAATGTATATTATTGTTCAAAAGTTTAAGTAAAGTAAAATTTTATTTTAAAGAAATAAATACTTCTATTCAGCTAGAACACATTCAATTGATCAAGTAAAGATATTTGTTACAAAAGATTTCTACTTCACAAATGATGTTCTTTTGAACTTTCTATTCGTCAAAGAATCTTGAAAAAAATATTAATAATCACGGTTTCCACAAAAATACAAAGCAGCACAACTGTTTGCAACATTGATAATAATAAGAAATGATTCTTGAGCAGTAAATCAGCATATTGACTGAATGATTTCTGATTTTCTGAAGAATCATGTGACACTGAATGCTGGAGTAATGATGCTGAAAATTTAGCTTTGCCATCACAGGATTAAAATGCATTTTAAAATATATCTTAATATAATAAAATGTAATATAATTTATCAATATTACTGTTTGTACAATAATGTAAATGAATGTATTTTTGATCAAATGCAGCCTTGGTGAGCATTAGAGACTTTTTTTCAAAACATAAAAAAAATCTTGATGAACTCAAACCTTTGACTGGTGTACTTCGGACAAAACATACAAACAAACTAACTAATGATCAACATCAAAACGCTGTTAGATACAGATGCCACTGACCAGTCTTGAGCATGGTTGCTGGCTTCCTGTGGGGGCAGAGGGCTGGCAAGTCGGGACACCTGGATCCACACGGCATCATACAGGTCCTTTTTACTTGTGTGCACAGTGCACGGCACAATAAGCGGCATACCAAACAGACTGGGCCTGTTCTTCTGAGAGGACAGGAAGTACAACTCTGTCCGCATCTGAGGAGAAAGACCGGACACTTAGGATGTTTATGACCATCATGTTAAAGGGTTAGTTCACCCAAAAATGTAAATAAAATTGTCATAAATTACTCACTATATGTCATTCCAAACCCCTAAGACTTTCGTTCATCTTCGAAACACAAATGAAAATATATTTTTATTCAATCTGATTTCTGTCCCTTCAGGGACAGTCCATGCAACTACCACTTTGATATTTCAAAAAGTTCACAGAGAATGTAAAACTAATCCATATGAATCAAGCAGTTTAGTCCAAATTTTCTGAAGAGACTGGATCACTCTATGAGATGATTTTTTTAAATTTAGGCTTTTATTCACATATAAACATTGATCAGCGAACAAACAGAAGCTCAACCATACTTAAACGATGCGTGAACCGAACCACAGTGGTTATTGCAGAAGCTCAAACGTGCTGCGTAACACATGAGAAGGAACCTCATTGGTTCTCGCACATCAAGCAAGCATGCTTGAGCTGCCATTTACCATATCTGATGTGTGTTGATGTTTTATTTAAAAAAAAAGGTCTAATAAAATCTGTTCACCATATAAAGCAATCGTATCTCTTCAGAAAATTTGGATTAAGCTGCTCGATTCATATGTATTAGTTTTACGTTCCCTTTATTAACTTTTTGAAGAGTCAAAGTGGTAGTTCCATGGACTGTTATTGGAGGGACAGAAATATCTCAGATTTCATTACAATATCTTCATTTGTGTTTTTGAAGATGAGTAATTGATAACTTTTTTTTATTTTTTTATTTTTGAGGTGGACTTACCCTTTCAGTCCAACAGTGAATATGAAGTGAATGCTCACCATCTTTCTGTGCATGGCAATGATGTAGCCAATGAAGGGGCTGTCTTGCACCAGCACAGCATGGCCATTAGGGATACCATTGGCGAGGGGCTTCTCGGAGGTACAGGGGACCACTGTGCTGGGCATGCCATTGGAAATTAGGCCAGACTTTCCACTGTGATTGTTTCCTGCTGTCCCGTTGGCTGTAGGTGTTTTTTCTTATTTATTTAAAATAAGAAAAAATAAATTTATTTTATTTTTATTAATAATAATATGGGTCAATGGCAAATAAGGGTGTCCATGATAAAGCTTATTACCTGTTTGCACTGGAGAGGTGACTGAGGTGGGTGAGCCAGGCACAGGGATTTCAAATGCACAGAGGAAGCAGTTCACAGAGTGTCTCACCTTCTGGTTGTCCTGAGGAAAGTTCTAGATCAAAGAGAAGCATTTATTTAAAAGCCAGGCCACTTGGATTATCTCAACAACAGTGTCTGATGTGGTGAGTTGAGCTGACCTTGATGTTTGATGTATGAACCTCAGCCAGTAGGATCTGCTCAGGTTTCAGGCTGCACAGCTCGCTCAGCTGTTTCTTCAGGCCCATGTACTTCTCATCCATGTTGAGACGGAGCCCGTAACGCACCGGAGTAGAGCCGTCAAGTTTGATAACTGCAAATCAAAAAAGCTTTTATGTGAGACCGCAGTACCTGCTGATGAATTTTAAAGTGCTTATGTTTTCTCTCTGCTTGGCTTTACCTGTGATTTCTAAGTGCATGGAGCTGTCCATGGGCAGCGGCAGCGATAGGAAGTTAAAGGGGTCGAAGCGGGCACTGATGTGGCCGCAGGTCTTGCACTTCACCTGGGACCTGAGCTGCCCATGGAAGAGGTCCACCACAATTGAACGATTTCTCCGCAAATGGTTTTCCCAGGCCTGTGAAAGAGAAACACACAGATGTCCTCAGGGTGAAGAAACGACTTTTCATCAGTGTGCCTATATAGGCTCATTTAAGAGTGCTGAGCTCATGTATTGAGCCTGGCAGGGGCTGAAAAAAGGAGTTTTGACACTAACCTCTGTGGCTACTTCATGATCTGGCCGTCCATCACTATCCTTGAGCTCCACGTACGGCTTCTCGTGCACGCGATTCAAGTCTTCGTGAAGCCCATCCAAGAGAAATGCCAAGAGCTCCTGGGAGTCTTGCTGCTGGAAGCCATTGAATCGCGGTGCATACTTTGCTATTGTCCACTACATAAATGTTTTTTAAAAAATGGCATAAGAATTTTAACGTAAGCATTTGGGTTTGATGCTGAGAATTTCAGAGATTTCTGAGAATTTCAAAACCCACCCTGAGTTTTAGAGGTGCAACGTTCTTCTGGGTGCCGCTCCAGAGTTCCTGTACCAAATCACCATAGCATTTGGCCATGTGACCACGCATTCCTATTGGATTGGTTCTGTCAAGGCAAGACAGCTCATTGGTCAAGAAGTATGATTGTGACCCATAAAAAAGTTTCCAACTTTTCACTTTAAGTATAAAGGTGCATCACAGTAGCGGCGTTTTGGAATTTCATAGGCAAAAGAGTTCCATTGTCCATTCTTAATGGTCGATGCATCAAGCACTGCTCACACAAAAGTCACTTTTAAATCAAGCAACTTTCTGTTGGTCAACATGGCGTCACCAACTCAAACACAAACACACTTTTTCACCCTCATATGAAACTCACGCTCATGTGGATTCCTTTTGAAATTATTGGATGGATTTCGCCCACAAAATTTTTCAGAGCAACAGTAAATGCTTAACTAAGTAGTTACAAGTGGTTTTGGTATTTAAAAAGGCACTGACCATGTGTCCTTACCTGTTAAGCTCATAAAGGTGTCGCCCTGAGATGAAGTACTCGGTGAGGGGCTTGGTATTGCTTACACACTGAATACTGGAGTTCATGAAGCATGTGTTACCCAGGTTACTCAAACCTGTGGCACCTTTCTCAGTAGGAACTGCAAGAGAAATGGGACAACATTTTTACAAAGTTTTTAAGAGAGACTGAAGGTTTTGACTTCACAGGCCCAACCACTTGAGTACTATCTCCATGAAGTTCAATTACTCAGTATTTCTGTTCGACAGCAACAGTGAGTCTTTAAATGGCTGATTTCTGTCTTGATTTGGCCTTTATATTGCTTTGTCATGTAATTGCTTCTTGGACTCTTGCTGCTTTTGTTCCTGTGTTAATAATCTACTTGATATGTGCTTTGATACAAGAAACCGGTCTAAAGAATTAGTATTCTCAGAACTGTATTATAGTGCCATCTAGGTAAGGTCAAACTCAGATAAACATTTTGGCACTTGTAGATGGTTTGGCCAGCCTCCAATTTGCATAGATTTTTCCAACACTTTCCAAGAACTCTGAAATTACCTTTGTGTCTGTCGATTTTGCTGCTGTTTGCAATGAAAGACATTTCCTCTGGCCAGCTCATATCTTTGTTTCGAACTGGAGAAAGGGAAAGATATCTTAATAATTTTTCCTTTTCCATCAGTACGGTCATGCATGGTTTGCAGTTTAATCCACACTGCTCAGCAAATGTGAAATGAGATAACACTTTAATTAAGACATATGAATGTCACAGACATACCCTCAATGACTAAGTGCTGTTCGTCTTGAATTTTCAAACTTTCTAATGTGTGATCTTCATCGTCCAGGAGAGTGAGGTAATTCTGATAAAAAGACAATATAAAAAGTATACAGTATGAATGTATGTATAATGAATTAAGATATTCATTTCTTTGGGAAATATATTAATTCAGCCTTGGTGAGCATAAGAGATTTTTTTTAAAACATTAAAAAAATCTTCTTTTGAACAGTAGTGTGCGTGCGTACGACCCCTAATCACTGGTAGAATTAACATTTCACAGATTTCAAATTTACAGTCCTTCTCTAACAGGAAAATTGAGCAAAAATTGAGGGCTCATCCTGCACTACATAAAAAAGAATAAAAAGAAACCAAAAACAATTCTATTTTGTACTTTTACAATAACAATGTTATTAAAGCTCTATTTATTAAAACCAAATATAAATCTCAAGAAGTTAGTGTTTTTATGCATTTTTACATTTACTCCAAATAACTAAAGGCAGTAATATTTTAAACAATGTAATTTATTTGTAAAGTGATGTACAACTGTTCTTTTTAATAGTTGACTTATTTTCGGATCATCAGTCATCAAGATCTTTAAACTCTGGTCACTGACACGAATATCTACAGTGCTTAGCATAAGTGAATAGATCCATGCTAAAGTTGACTTAAAGAGGAATAAAATGTACCTTATGTACCTTAAAAATGTTAAGGTATGTGATGATGTGGGGCTATTTTAATTCCAAAGGCCAAGGGAACCTGCCTCTATGGGAATTTAACATGGGGTGTCCTGACTTATGCCCCCTGTATTTTAAGGAAGAAATTTTATTTATTTACGATACATTATTCATTCACAAAGAAAAATGGTGTCCTTAAAGGTTGGATTTCTCCTAATTTTTTAAATTAAGGCATTAAGTAAATTTAATTAAGATTTTTTTATTCCTCTTTTTAGTCAACTTTAGCATGGGTGTATTCACTTATGCTAAGCACTGTACCTTTCACCAAGCTGATTGCTCACTGGAAAAAAAACAACCCACAGTCATGTTTTCAGGCCATGTCAAGTTTGATTTTGACGTGAAAAAGCAGTGATAGGTGGGTGAGTAGTTTACTTACTTTTTAATTAGTCTTCCCATTATCGCCATAATTTTGTTAATTCAGAATGAATCGCGAACGCAGAACACGCATCACAGTAAGAGGCAGGTATTTTTTTGGCGGGTGATTTATCACACGAACCAATCATGTCCAATCATAGCACGATGGAGGCATTGATGCCTCTCATTTGACTTTCCCCGTTCATTCTCAACTACTCCCACCAAACCCAACACACGCATTAGGGGGTCTGTTCAAACTCAATGGGCTCAAGGGAGGCAAGGAACTTTTTCCCGCTGGTGTTGCTGTTGGACAGTGTAACTTTAGAAAAACTAGCAATTTATACACTTTTTACACTTTTCACATTTTGTTATATTTGTGTGGTTTTATTTTTGTAATATAGATTCTTTTCTCATCCAATTTTTTTAAAGGAGGTGCTGCCTCCTTTAAAATCGGAGGACACGCCCCCTGCACTGAATAGCATGTAGCAAATCACAGTTAATAACTGTGATGTAAATAAAGCCTTCAATAGGAAATATGTGAACACAATAATTTGCATTTTGAAGCATTTCCTCACAGTTCACTGCTGAGGTGACATCTGTATTTTTATAATGAGGACATATTTGCATATGAATGTCTCTGATCAGAGTTTGACTTTCTTTTATTCAGTATATGTTAAAGAGGTCCCCACTAGAGGGCTGCATTGGGGTCCCGCAGAACACACGATTTGCCACGTAACAAGAAAGGAGTCTACAAATGAAGTTCACCGCAGTCGATCAGTAACTTTCTCTTCCTCTAAGCCAAGTGATTCATTATTTCATTCATTCATTAAGTATGTTTAATGTCTTTGCTACATGTTAATTAGCTAGGCTACATTAACACCTGTTATTTCAGGGAGTTTTTTCCCCCCTATTCATTTAATTTTTTATTTAATTTGTTTTATATTTATTTATTTATTGTATATGTAATTCAGATAAATAATGTGCCTTGTTAGGTTACCAGAGTTTAACTGTTAAGGTTAGGTGTGTGTGTTGTTAGTTGTGCATACATGTAAAATGTTTTAGGCTCCACTAGTTGTGAAGTTTTGTTTTCGTTGACAGAAAAAACAGTTGACAGAGTTTTATAAGGCTAATAAAAAGCTGACCGAATGCATTTGTCATTTGTGGTGCTACCGTGCTAGCATTACTTTATCTTATGGTCGGCTTAATTAAACGGAATGTTTAATCTCTGTTATTCTGAACGTTTAGCATAGCTCTAATGTTTGTGTTATTTTTTCACAATTTCTACAAGCAGTAACAGAATGTTTGAGGGTGCGGCTGGGAGTGGAACACACTGTGGGAGAGGGCGGTAATGGTCAAAGATTCAGAGGGAGCGGGATTAAGAAAACAGTCCCACGCTGGCTCTAGTCCCCACCTCACTATTGTAGAGCCAGAGGCGCATGTCCTCTTCTTTTATGCGTAACCTCTGGGACAGGTAATCATGAATGTCTTTAATGGTGCCCATCCTGCTGAAACATCCCGTGTATGCCAGCACTCGCTTCAGAGGGGCGTTCGGAGAAGGAACATTTCCTGTGTTGGGAACCAAGCATGTTTTAGCATTCTCTTTGTCACATGCAAAAAAACATTTACACATTTTAAATACAACGTAGTTCCACCAGCTGTGTTGTATATATATATATATATATATTTAAAATGAACATTAAAGAAATCATGGAGTATGTTAATGTAATTTAACTTACTATGCTAAATTAGTAAAGTAATAATTTTATGGTTTCATTATAATGATGAGAAATGAGAAGATCCAGCCCATTCCATCCATATACCCTAGCATGCATGATATTAAATCAACACAGATGTCAAAAGGAGCACACAGATCAATATATAGCACGTACACATCACCAATACCTGATTGACAGACTGAGGATTAGTTGTAAGGTAGCAGCAAGAAAGGGCAAAGGTCATTTTCAAAGGGGACATTCATCAAATCATTAGTCTGGGTGATTTGGAAAAAAAAAAAAAAAAAAAAAAATCAAGCCAATTTTTAATTAGTCCAGTCTTGTGAAAAAATAAAATACATATAAGATTCATACAGAAATTATTGATTTCATAGAAGACAAAAAAAAAATTGAGACAAAAAAAAAAAAATTTGTAAGATTGCAAAGCAAACAATTACAGGAAATCAGCCAGAAAGCACTCATCTTTAACCACACCAAACAGTCTTCTGAGCCAGAAAGCCATGACTGGGTGACATACAATATTTCTAGTCTCGAACACTTAAATATCTGGATCAAATTAAAAATAAAAAAAAATCATTCAACATGGTTTTATAGCTGTCATGGATTACATTATAGTTTTGTGTGAGGAAAATGTAGAATTTAATATATTATATTAAAATATTATATATTTTATGTATTCTTTATTACTCTGGGTGTTAGCAACAGGATTTGGCTCTTTAGTAATTCAGACAGGTCGTTTTGCTGTGTGCATTTTAGGAGATTAGAGAAACTGGTCAAGGCAGAGGTGGAGGGAGCCTCTCTCTTGCTGCAGGCTTACATTACCTCGGGGCATATGTGGAGGGAACATTCGCAGGCTGCTCATACCCATATTGACCCAGATGTTAGACTGAGGGCTGCGTGTGGCCGGTTGCTGTCGCAGGAACAGAAGGTAACGGGGGAAGAGCTCTAGCTCTGGTTGAACTGTGACTGTAGACATGATGACCTGAAGGATACAGCATAAGCAGAATGTATAGAGAAGAATGTAAAGTATTTAAAAAAAAGCTTGACTACAGTAGTGCACTGCTTAAGAGAGAAGCTAAATTTGGCTGAATCAAACTGAATTAGAAGTCACAGGCTAGATTCAGATGACATTTTAAAGCTCTTTTTATGGTCATTCCTCAGTCAATCTTTTAACCCCCTACTGCATACATCATTACAAAAAAAGGTTGATTTACTAATCTTGCATGAAATTGATGAAAAATCAAGAACCTTTTTAATTTTGAAATTTAATACTTGGAGAGGGGTCCTTTTAAGGTACACTGCCAAAATCATTAAATAATATTTGTAATTACATTTAGTTTATAACTTTTGACTAATATACTATTTTACTAATTTAAATTAAGAGAGAAAAAAGATGTTGTAAAAATAAGATATGAGGTATATTTTTTATCGGGGAAGAATCAATAAAAACTTTTTTTTTTAAAAGGGCAGTTCATCATTCACATGGTGCATCATGTAAAATATTTTTTTATTTAAATCACCTGCAGAATGTAACCTTTTTACTGTTAATTTGACATCTCTTCATTATTAACCATTTTAAGGCCATCTAACATGAATCATGTGCTAGTAAAGTGAAGAAAATGAGTCTGATACCCAGAGGCAACACTGCCCAACAGAAGGTTAAATCAAAATAGCCAGTAATCTGTATTCAGGAAAAAGGTTTATTAATATCTGACACAGTTCATGCGACACCTCATGTCACGTCATCAAGATCATTGTGTGTCAAAGCAAAAAAGCCAGAGCAAATAGCATTCATTGAAGCACAAATTAAGTGCCAATGGTGGGACATGGAATACATACCGGTCGGGGGAGGCTGACGTTGGCCCCATACCAGTGATAAAGTGCCCTCCATACCGGCTCTGGTACAGTCTCAAAGTCCCGGCTAGCCAACAGCTGTTGGGACTTTTTCAGCCTCCCTCCCTCCATAGTCAACGTGGGTGCCTGGATAAAACGGAGTCACACACTCAAGGGGACTTCATATTGACAGCAATTTGCAATGATAAATTGTAGTGACCTCCAGTGAATAAATCACAGGTGGTGTAAGCATCCTTCACCCTGCTCTTCTCTGGGAGGTTGGATGAAGGGGCAGACAGGACCAAAAAGGTCCCTTTTTGACTTTACAGCTGCAATGTATTGTGTTGTGTAAAGAAAGATTCTGATTATATAGGACATTATATTATTACATAACTGCAAATGTGTTTGTGACAAGCCATTACTGCAGCAAGCAGTTTCATACAAAATGCTTTTAGCTTTATTTTATAGAACGCAAATGTTACAGACCATTTATCACAGGATTAATTTGTTCAAGGTGATTTTAATTTCAAAAAGGGCACTTTAATGTAGTTTTGAGCTATCCAGAGCTATAATTAGATGGAATAAAAGAAAAAAAACTTGAAGGTGTTATTTCCCCAGCAGGCTAATTCAATGCACTTTGGTAATTATTTTGATGGGCAAAAGGATTAGCAGTGGCTTCCTGGTTTCAGTGGGTGTTCTGAGCACAGGTACACTCACCTTCATGGGCTCGGTGGTCACCAGAGGCTGGTTGTCTATGGCACCGGGCCTCTGTGCGACCATGCTGTTGGGCAAATGGCCATTGGCACTAGAGAAACACTGGTTGTTGTTGTCAGAGACGTTGTGCTGTCGAGCGAAGCAGACGTCTGTGGCAGAAGAACTGATGTGTGGGGTCAGGCCTGAAGAAGTGAAAATAAAAACTGAACACCTCTTTTCAGCCTTCATGCCTTTTTATTGGACCAGAGCACTACCAAAGTAGAATAACTGGCTGTAGCCTAGATGGCTGTAAACTGGATATTTCCTAAATATCTGCAAACATATTATGGTATTTTTAAGCTTCAATACAGTAAAAAAAAAAAAAAAACAAAAAAAAAAAATTACATACAGCACCTTTAATATTTTTTATTTTTTTTTATAAATATATATATATATATATATATATATATATATATATATATATATAATTAAAAAATATTAAAGGTGCTGTATGTATTTTTTTTTTATACTGTACTGAAGCTTAAAAAAAAAAAAAAAAAAAATATATATATATATATATATATATATATATATATATATATATATATATATATAAAGTTTTTTTTCCCAGCATTATTTGATAAATAGAAGGTTCAAAAGAACAGTATTTAGTTAAAATGGAAATCTTATGCAACAATTTAAATGTCTTTACTGTCACTTTTGATACATTTAATGCATTCCTACTAAATAAAAGTTTTGTTTTCCTTTTAATTTTTTTTTTTGAAAAGTAATGTATGTGATAACTGCTAGGCCACAGCTTAAATCATATTCTTAACAACGACTGAGTGTGTACTTACTATTACCAGTGCTCTCCGAGGCCTCCGATGAGCTGGAGATGTTATCAGGAAATTTTTCCTCTGGGGAACTGGGAGAACGCACAACTATTCCAATTCTGTTCAGGACAGGCTCTATAGGTGCTGTAGACTGAGAACTTCTCATCCCACTGCCCTGAATTGATGGCTGCTCTACGACAATCGACTTATTATCCTGTTTAACACAATAGATTGTATATAAAAAAAACAAGTAAGCTCCATATTGTGAGTACTTTTTGGCCAGTTGATGTCTGAGAGAAACAAGGTCCAGCCTGATATATGTGCTATAAATGGGTCAGATCAGTTTACGGTTTTCTCTGTTGTCCAATTATAATTTGAAAAATGGTCATAATTTAGTTTGTTGTACTCAATGTTAAGATAGTACAAAACAGTACAATGTACTTATTTAAAAAAAAAAAAAAGGAAAAGGAAAAAAGAAATTTAGATTTATCATGATATGATCCCTTTTCATCGTTATGTAGAGGCTGCATAGACATAATGCTTACTCACATATCTGACATAATCTTTCCACTGCTGCCACCACTGCATGGAGATCAGAAACCAGTTCTGACTGGGCTGTAGCCCATGCCTGCTCTCCCGCTCCAGCCAACCCCTGTGCCGTCACACAAAATCATTGTGGATGACAAACAGTCAGTAAAAGAACTATCATATTTATACACAAGCACCAAAATAAACCAACAAACTTCCTTCTGTCATAAGATATCAATAATAAACTATTATTTTTGGATTACAAACAATAAGACACAATGATGTGGTACAGTATTTATAGTGTCTTTTTGAGCACAAACAGTCCAGCTAGAAAATCTAATTGAAAATGAAATAGTGTTCTGAATCTCTGTCTGATTTTAAATGCTGTTAGAGGCAACGGAGGTACAATGGATCCTTATAAACAGACAAAGCCTAATCATGAGGATCATGGATGAGTGAAATACAATACAGCCCTCATAAGGCTTGTTTTAAACATTGAGAAAGTGCTCAGTAGGACGCTTTTGAAAAGAAGCGGAGTTACAGAAAGTAATAGGGTGAGTAAAGAAATGCTGTGTCCTACTCTCACCTAATGATCTGGCCTTCCTCTTCAGGGGTAGCAGGACGCAAGCCCAGGACGATATGACACACCTAATGATCAACAGATTAAAAAGCTATTTAAGGCCAGAATCAAGATAACAACGTACACACTTTACTGGATTCACTTACAGATTATTTAAGCATTTACGCACTTTGTATTTTGTTACTTTGTCCAAAAATACTGTAGGTAGGATCTTACCTGAAACAGCAAGTTGAGGAACTCATTGGCGAGGGCACTTTTCACACTCCATATCTGATAGTCCTCCAGGGTTAAGTGCCCGTGCTGTGAGTAAAACACAAGACAAATATTTGAGCACAGATGACATAATGTCCTTAAATATTGGATCTAAGAAAAACCTGAAAAAACCTGAGGGAAAAAACAAACAAATGCAAGTAATGGTGATTTAATTGAGAAATAAATGTAATTTATATGCCAATGTTTTATTTCATTTGGTAAAATTTATTTTGAAACATAACATTTTAATTAAAAGGGAATTAACAGTTTTTGCTGTTGCATCGAATTTAGTCTCAGCAATGGTGAAAATAAATTGAAATTGATATCAACTAATACTTTTTTAGCATGACAAATCTACATCGAAAAGAAAGTCTAATTACTTTTGTTGTGTCGTGCATTTTCAGTATGTCCTCTACAATGCCTGACACGCTGGAATCAAATTCCTGAAACATAGAGATACATAACTCAGGAAGTATCATCATTAAATCTATAACTGACATGAAAGGTCTCTATTAGATGTAAGACATACAATGACAACTCAGGATGCACAAATCAATAATGAATTGATTTGAATTTAATTTAAATGTATAATCCCACATTAGTGCATACCTGCAAAAACATGACTGCATCTCATATGCATATTCACAAACATATATAATACGAATGAAGTAATTTGTTTAGCAACAAAAGGTTAATCAAATAGCTAAACCATATCATGTGCTTATTGCTTTTTCTGTGGACTTAAGTTCGATTAGACACTTACGGGGAGGGTATCTGTACGGTTGTCCTTCCACACTTCTAGCAGCGCCACCACCATCTCATGGATCTCATCCCTGGACAGAACTCCATCCCGATCTACATCGAACACTTTAAAACAAACTGAAGCAGACAAGGAAGAAGAGATTTAGGGCCAGCTTTAATAAAACAGGGCAAATTAGTGTTAGAGCACAATTCCAAAAAAGCACAGATGGAGTTCTGCAAGTGATCTACTGACGAAACACAAATTAAAGAACACAGACGCAGATCGTTTCCATAATGACCAACGCAATCTACCAAGAATAGAATATGCTAGCTAAAATAGCCTTAAAGGATTTTATTCCAAAAATGTTTAAAAATGTTTGAAGAAACACCATAAAACAATTCTGCATCAGCCGTGGAATGAGATGAACAACTAAGAGAGGATGATAGGAAATGAAATGCTTACACTTCTGCCTCTCCGCTACAGGGCCACGACAGCAAGCTGAGAGCCCGCACGATATCTCCTTAAAGTCAATATGATTGTCCCGATTCTCATCAAAGGCATGAAACAAGCCTGGAAAATGGGAGAAAATGTCAGTGTTTAGATTAGCCAGCAAGAGTAATTGGATTCTTTGGAGATCTTTTATCACACATCTTATAAATTTCAAAAGCAAAGACATACTTCTACTAAAATAAGATGAACCGTGACTTTCATAGGTGCTGCAAATGTTTTCAAAGCACACGGATAGCAGGTGGCTGTATGTGTGAGTGTTTGTGTGTCTCAAACCATTTGGGAACCTTTTAAAATTGCTGTAATGAATTCTGTCTTGCCTTCACTTAGCGATGCATGAATAGGGGGCGAGACCAGAGGGACAAAGGTTTCCAAATCAAAGCGGCCTGTCCTTGATTGGGCTTTCAGCAGCCAGTAGCGCTTTTCCAAGTCGATAATGTCCGATTCTTCTACTGCAAGAAAGAAAACACAAGAAATGAGATTCTCTGTGAAATATCCTTATGTAATTGAATATCAATCTAATATTTCTGTGTAATGATGACTCCATTTGACTGTTTACAAAAAATAAGAAATTGTCATTATTTATACACCCCCCATGTTGTTTACCCTCATGTTATTAAACCTGAAACTGCAAGTTGAAGCTGAAGTACTAAATAAAACAAATAAAAATAAAGCTAAACAGAAATACAAAATTAAATGAAAACAAAATAGGTTAAATGTTAAAATAAAAGCTATTTGAAAATATGAATAAATACTATAATATTATAAATATATTCTGAAACAACATTAGCCACGAAAGTAGATATTTTTATGTTACTCATATAAAACTATCATATGGTTCCAAAAGACTTGGAATATATCACACTAGTCTCTAGTCATAGTTTTATGGCACTATTTTGTCAATTTTTGAACTTGTTATAGTGCAAGAATTGTGTTGATATTGACTACTTTTACAGCATTCAAGTTTGTAATGACATGAGGTTGAAAAACTACTTTCAGCCTCAATAAATAATTTCATTCTTTATTATTCTTAAATATTATTCTTTAAATAGACATTAATAATAATTATTTTTACATAATAAATTAGCTGTTGCAGACTGTAAATGGGCTCCCATTGTCAAATTAACATGTAACACTTTACAATAAGGTTCATTAGTTAACTAACTTAGTTAACATGTACTAAGAATGAACAATATTTCTTCAGCATTAATTAATTTTAGTTAATATTAATTCCAACATTTACATGTTAGTCAATACATTTACTACTGTTAACTAATGAACCTTACTGTAAAGTGTGACCATTAACATTTATGACAAGTGATTACATAACATCAACTAGGTGAAAGCATGGCTCAGGTTACCCCCTCTGTAAAGCCATATATAGTCCAGTCTTTTAGTTTGTTAAGAGGACCTAGGTCAACTCCTCTTGCTTTGCAATAATCTCCATCTTAGGCTAATAGGATTAGTCTTGGCCCTCCTGCACTGACCATCACACATAAGGCAAGTGTCAAAACACAGGAATACAAATCTGATCTTTTGTTGAGCCTGACGTTCATTTCAGACTACTACACTCTATTCAAAACACAATACATTTCAGAGAATGCACTCCATAATTAAATACATAAGCAAACTGATCCAAACAAAAGTATGTCCTAGGGATTTCTTGGGGCAGGAATAAAAGGCATCTTAATGAACAGGCTCTGGATTGCCCTGAAAATCCTCCATTATCTCAGACTGCTCCAGCACAGCTAAACCTCTGTGGTTTGACGGACAACTAGGAGTCTGAATGGATGGGCTCGATAGTCATTATTTCCCATAGTGCTCTGGGAGAGCAGGTCTACTGTCTGAGGGCCTAAGACTGAAAGACCGTCGCAGCCAGAAACACAGAAAACAGTCTGGTTACAAAGCAACCCACCATGAACCACGATCAATGACTCTGTCATTTCAGGGGCAGTTAGGAGATGAAATCTATCTTGACAGTAGTCCTAAAACATCCCTTCACCCTTCACATCCAAGATGCATTTACAGACAAAAAACAAATTTCCCTCTGGAATGAAGCTTCATTACAGTGCACCACTTAATGCAGTGATGAAGAATTATCATTATTCAGAGCAACATTATTATTACCTAGAACAATCATTAGTGTACAATAGATTTAAGGAACTGAATAACTGCTTGAGTGTTATTCACTGTTTGTGCATTGGACAGCAACTACTAATCTAACACTTATTATGCACCGTACGGATCAGCAAACATCCATCGTTCATCCTGAATGTTTACAGCACATCTTAAAATGAGGCACCATGTGCAGTTTATTTCAAGCTTGCTGTGGCCTATGAAATCGTCTTGTCCAGCAATGCATTATGGCAGGAGGACAGGTATTGTTGTTTAGGCTAGCACAATGCCAGCCTCTCAAGCTGTCAAAACCCATTTCATCTATTTCTTAAGCTACGTTTCTATTACTTTTCCTGCTGTCCTGTAACAGTGCACAGGGTGTATATAGTCCATGACAATGCAATTACAGGTCTGGACTGAGACACAATGTCACACTTCTGTATTCAATATCACAAACATTAGCCATCTCTCCTGGGGACAGATTCAGTACCATCTTTGATGTGTTGCTTTGATGTGAAAGTGTTTGATTTTTAAATGCCAGTGGGAATATGAGATTTTGTTCTATACTGAAGGAAAAAATAACAGTAATGATAAACCCCTTATTTAGTTAGAAACTCACATTGAAACATTACATAGAATATTTAATACTTTATATATATAAAATTTATTTAATACTATATATATAAAATTAAATTTCAACTTTTGTTATAAACATTTTCTTTTTCAAAAAATGCTGCTCTTCTGACCCATCTAGTCATCAAATATTCCTGAAAAAAAAGTATCCGTTTCCACAATTTTTTTTACAGCACAACTGTTTTCAACATTGATAATAATAACAAATGTTTCTTGAGCAGCAAACCAGCACATTAGAATGATCTGAATGATTAGAATAGAATGAAGACACTGAAGACTGGAGTAATGATGCTGAAAATTCAGCTTTATCATCACAGGAATAAATTACATTTTAAAATGTATTCAAATAGAAAACAGATACTGTTTTTACTGCTTATCAAATAAAGGCACCCTGGGTGATACTTTTCAAAAACACTTAAAAAACACCTAATGGACCCCAAACGTTTGAACAGCATATGTATTGGAGGTGTGTTTTTGACAAACAATGTGTCGATAAAGCTATATATATATATATCCCTCAAGAACTCACCTAATGGAGCGATTCTATCAGAGTGGCAGCAGAAGAACCATACCATATTCCACTGCACATGTCACAGCTCTGGCTGTTAGATATGGCATGTACCATGACAAACTCCACACAAGTTGCTGCTACGTTGGTAAAATGCAGTTACTCTCCATCTCCGTATGCAATCCAACTCCTTTCTTTCTCGCAGATTATTGTCATCCAGTCATCACTTTCTTCTTTCTGATAGGCCTCTAGCCAGTTTGCACTTGGCCTGGTGTGAGGCATATTCTGGACAGTGCATGAACTCAAAAACCCATATATGCTCAAACAGATCACACAGATCATGATTACTTCACACTGACAGCACACAAACAGCCCTCTCACTGAGCTAAGAGGATAATCCAGAGCGGGCTGCAGATTACAGTGCGTTGCCCAGGTAGCTTCTCTGATTGGCCAGAGACGGAGAGCCAAAGCTGTCCTTGATTGACAAACTTATTCTAATTTTACTGAGCTATTTGCATAATCACTTGCTTTTGTGTTTTTTGACTTTCTATCCTGTATCTGAGAATAAAAGTATCTTGCCTTGGTAACAGTGAAAATAATCAATCCCAACCTTCTGCATTCATTCTGTAATGAAGAAATATGCTATAGACAGAATTGATCATGGTCTTACTAATACACAAAAAGGCACATAAATTAACCTTCCAATAATGACTGTATACAGTCAATTGATTAATGACAAAGGCAAACAACTGCTGTGTATGCTGTTTAAAGAAACCCATAGCAACTGTTTTAAATCAGAAACAGAACAGGCATGTCAATATTGGTTTGCTCCTTCCCAGCATTAATGGCAGTGCTCTAAAGCCTATTGAGTTTAGCCTACCTAGACAGCATATTCAATTCAAACGTCTGAACAAACTGAATCAGTTTTCAGATTTCACAATCACATTTCCAGTAAAAATGCATCCTTAAAACATACTTAAAATAAGATATATTTTCAATGTAAAACTGTACACCAGACAAAAAAAAACGGACTAGTTTTGTTTGGTTACAGTATGGCAATCAGAAAATGCAGTCATTTATCCAGGTTTTTGAAAACGCAAAGATGCCTCAATGCCTGGTCAATTTAATGCAACAAGAGTATTTTGGGATAATCTAAGAAAAGGGTAAAAATTAATAATACAAACAACATTACTATTGTTATATTGTTGCCAGATTTATTTAAAAAAAAAAATGAAATATTGAAATTGTTTTTGATTTAGGAATGATTCCTTATTACTTGAGACACTGTCTACACTATTTATACTTAAAAAAAAATCAGTCAGTTAAACGCACCTAAAAAGCCATTAAAAATACATTAAATTAATTAAAATAATAATAATAATAGTATTATTATAAATACTAAAATAAATGGGTTTCACAGTGTGTTCACTTGTAAATGGGGGTCAATTGAGTACACCCAGAACTGCAAACATTACCGGCTTCCCACATTACGATTTCATGACAGCAAAAGCACTGAGTGAATGAGCACCTTGGAGTTCTTCAGCATCTAAATAAATTATTGTCTCCATAAGAAGAGCGAGGGCTCAGATATTCTGTCACTGTGCAGTCTCTGAGAGAATGCAGCCATTTCCTTCGCCGTGTAGGTTTGGTTTTAATAACTGGGTGGCAGTGACAGCTGCAGCAGGGCCGAGTGTGTGCAAGTGGTGTGTACGCGTGTTCACTGAGTGGGAAGTGTTGCCTGTCACTCGCCATTATCTCACACAGATGCCTCTCTCCAGGTGGAGGGCAGGCCGACTGATTCGCTGATGTCTACTGTGTGTCGGGGGATGAGGGAAGTGGACAAAACGACACTTACAACTTAAACATCCGCAGCATAGACTATCAAAGAGCAGATTACTGTCAGCTTTCTGTAAATGGATGCCTCTAAAGTGACAAACACTGGGCATATCTGCATAAAAAGGCAGCCCAGAGAGCATTGGGAGCATATTCAGAAAGTAATAACAGTAAACCGAAAGAGTATTTAGGGAGTATGAAGGGGCAAACACTAAGATACCCTAGAATTCTCTAAAGAAAAGTAATTGTTTTTTACAAAAATGTACACATTTTTCAAGACTGACCCATCATGAGCTCCAAAACTTATGGTATATTCTCCCGCAAAAGCCACAAGTCAGTGTGATTTTCAACAGTTGCCAAATTCCACATTAAGAACTAAACAACCTGTAACTGAAGAAAGATCTTCCTTGATTCACCAATCAGAGAAGTTGCAGTTACCATGGAAACGAGACTAGATTAATTCAGTCTCTACACTATCAAGCGACTTATCTATGTTTATATATTTTAATGTTTTGCAATACAGACTGGAGTAATGGCTGCTGAAAATTCCACTTTGCCATGATAAATTACATTTTATAATAAAATAGAAAACAGTTATTTTAAATTGTTTTTGATCAAATACATACATCCTTGGTGAGCATAAGAAACTTCCTTCAAAACAATTAAAAATCTTTTGAATGGTACACCAATAATTTTATATTCTACAGTCATTTTTTTCTACCTGTAGTTCAGCTCCTTTAAAAAAAAAATACATTAAAAAAAAGTATATGATCTTGTACCCTCCTCTTTTTCAATGACTTTTTTTTTAATTTTTTTTTTTTTACTTCAAATCAATCCTCAGAGATGTTGGTTTAGTTAAGGCTTAGCACAAAATATAAAAAAAAAAAAATAATTTTAAACACTATGAAGAAAATGAATGGAGAAAAATCCTTCCAGACCCAGACTGACAGAGTACCAAGTAAAGTATAGACAGTTTTGAGAGTGTATTGAGAGGAAGTATTCAGAGAGTATCCAGAGAGAATAGTGACACTTACAGTGTGTGACACCTGCCAGGGTTTGATAGAAGGTGGGTGTGTCGCTGTCGTCGGTCAACGTAACGCACACGCCACCTGACAGCAGCCAGCGGGAGAATGTGAACGCATCTTTATTCTGCAGGAGCCAGCTCTTAAACCTCTCATAATTCACTTTCTCTCCCTGGACAGAAACAGACAGAAACACTATAAATAATCACCCGAGTACAATTCTCGTATGAACCCATGACCAATATAAAGTGCATGACAAAACAGTGCAAAATTGAGAAGTTGGACTGTGTGCTTTCCCTTGTTGAGCAAAGGGGAAGTTCTCTTATTATTATTATGAACTGAATTCTTTCTGCTGTATGCAGATACATTTGTGCGAGTGGTTTGGGTAAAGAGATAAGAGAGAGTCTTTGAGCCGCTGCCAAGGGATAACCAAATAAAGTGCTGCACTGGGTGGCTTTCCTCTAAATCAAGAAGTGATGCAGGACGAACGAAGGCTGCGAAAACAGTGCAATTGGAAGAAGAGTTTATAGAGAAATAGGGGCGAAAGTAAGTCACAGCCATATTACGTGACCTTGTTGGCTGCAACATTTGCACTGTCAACCTTTTAAGCTTATTATTAGAGCTATAACAGAGGAAGCTCTCTCAGTAAACAAGTTTAAATAGGGCTAAAAAGGTTCAGAAAGTACTGTATATATAGAATTTGGTAATCAATGAAATAAGTGTCTGACAAAGATTGTTTAAATAGGCATGTAATCCATTTATAAGTGAACAAAATAGTCACACATTTCTACACATTTCTTTCGAAAGCAGCCTGCATTTCTATTGACTTGAAATCCAAAAGACGACATGACTATAGCCATGTTTCAATTCAAGTTGTCTTATTTATGTAATTTAATTTGTGAAATATCAGAATATTGCAAATAAAATTCATCTTACCACATTAAAAATATACACTTCAAGCTGTTTATTTTTTTGTGTATGCTTTTTGGAAGGTTTAATTTTATTTTAGGGCTGTCGATTTAAAAAGTATGTATAGCGATTTAACATTTAATGTGATACAGGGCAACAGGTCACTGTATGATGTAGCCTTCAGAATGCAGATAGAATGCCCTTCAAATTCAAGATATTGGGGCAAAAATGCCCTGGACTGAATGTTTTTTTTGTCTCATGTTTTTATCACAAGTAATGAGCACAATATCACACGAGTGCTGTTTTTATACTGAATAGCTTGAATGCAAATGTGATATTGATTTTATATAACAGTTCAATAAATGAGCAATTCATATTGTGCTATATAAGGAAAATATCACCTATAAAGCCAGAGCAGAACTGTTGTGCGTCTCCAAACACACACAGCGGTGTTTCGTTTTTGAATAAATCCGTCTTTTGAGCAAATAATTCGATTGAACCAATTATTCAATTGCCAATTCATAAAGAGAGCCATTTACTTAATTCATGAATGAATCAGCTATTTGAACTAATCGAATGAAGAAATGACTCAATGACTTGAGATATTTACTGCCACCTAATGGAAGTTTTAGTTTCCTATTTAGAGTAAAATTTCATTTAAAATGAAATTAAAAATAATTTTATATTTTGGGGATTCTGTTTATTTATATATACTCTCCCTCATGTCGTTTCAAATCTGTATGACTTTCTTTCCTTTGTGGAATATTAAGAAGATATTTTGAAGAATGTTGTTAACCAAACTGTTTTGGTCTGTTAATATATTTAAATACTCAGGGGTGTAACAGTACGTGTATTTGTCCCAAACCAGCACGTTCGGTATATACAGTCAGACAACGAATACAGTCAGTCACAGGCTATCCACACTCTAATCCAGAAGGGGGCGAGCAGTAATGCAATGCTGTTTGCTAACCACCACAAAAGGAAAAAGAGAAGAAGAAAAGACAATCTATGCACCAACCCAGAACAAGAGCTCAGATTGCATGCAAGAGCTTGCTAGAAGCCTATACGCTGATTTTTGTGACGTGCTCCACTAACTTCATGGAAAGGTAATCGGGACAGTAGAAAGCGGCAACCTGTTTGTTTTCTTTATTTTACAAAAGCACAATATTTTGTTTTTATTGTGAGTGTAGTGTACACAAATAAAAATAGACACTTTACAGTTTCGAATTATGTCTTACTGGTCATCTGTATGACCGTAATTTATGCTATAATTGACAAGAGTATTTTAAGTTGTTTCTGCTGTTATAATGAGACAAAATCATTTAACATCGTGCCAAATTGTGCCATGGAAATCTCAATACAGTCCAGTGATGAAATATGAGAGTCCTGGAAATAAGAAGCCTAAGGTGCCGCTTCACTCGCTGTCTCCTCTTGGAAAGGTGAAGTAGACTCAGATGAAGATGATACTTTTTCTCCTTCTGGCTCATCTTTCCATGATTTCTTGAAAAAGCGTAATATTAAACATTGTACATCCGCATAGAGCTTAATACACTAAAGTAAGCTCTACTGTACCAACTACCTCAGGGGGGACTAAATGCCATTAGGTGGAACAAATTACCCCAAAACCGAGTTATGTACCAAACCGTGACATCTGTGTACCGGTACACCCCTACTATGTACAATTTCAGATGCAGCTTCTGAAAAAAAAAAATCATGGCCCTTGTAGCCTAAAAGTTTGTGTAATAAATTCTATGTTGAATCAAAAAATATATATATTTCTGGGCTACTATTTGTACATTTAACACAATAATACATTTAAATGTTCTTTTGGGGGTAATTTCTCAACCAAATTTGATGTGTGATTAATTTGCGATTAAACTACATCATGTAATTAATAAGATTAAAAGTTTTAATTGCTTGACACACACACACACACACACACACACACACATATATATATATATATATATATATATATATATAAAATGTAAAAAATTTTATGATGATCCTATAAACTTGATCCTATAAATGCAGTCTAATTTCTTATTGAGAATTATTAATTTCACATTATTATGAAGCTATGAAAAATCTAAATATATCTCTTGAACACCATGTGGCTGGAGGGCATGGTGATTGGTCTGAGAAGTCGTTACTGACAAGCAGGTGAGACAGAAGTAAATGACACAGGTGAGTCTTCCTGCACTGACCTCCGTGAAGCACTTCCTAAGAGAGGGCGGGACCTCCCCATCCACTGAACGTAGCATGTTCTCCACATCCTCCCGGACCACAAAGGCTCCCGAATCACTGGCGAACAAGCTGAAGATGTCTGTGAATACAGAGGACATGCTGGTTAATGCACACACACCTTATCATAGTCTAGCAGGCAATGTATCTCACACCCTCACATCAATCACAGCTGTCAGGGACACAGTGTGACACTCCAGAGTAGACACTACATCTATGGAAAATATCAGACTGTGAACTGGAGTGTGTATGCAGCTACAAGTTTGACTAAAGAAACACAGAGCTAAACAAAGCTGAATAACATTGGATGACTGAATATGCTGAGTCTGAGGTGTGCTTGTTTAGATTGATGTTTGTAATGGAATTACTCTGGCATCTCCTGTGACATGCAAAATTAACATCATACTGTTTTCACATACACACGTGTGTAAGGCAGAACAAGGCTATTTAGACTGATGCTTTAAATTCAAAGAATAAAGCAACTAAAGAGAGAAAGAGAGAAATTTATAAAGGATAATGACAGAAATGAGCAAACAAAGAGTTCGAAAATTTAATAACAATACAAAAAAATATATATAAAAGGCTGAGTGAACTGCATGTGCCCCTCTGTACACCTACATTTGGCTTTCTCTTCATCGCGTCCTCTTGTTAACAGAACCAGCCCGACAATCAGGTAGTTGAAGTGTAGCCCTTTAGATGTGCCACCAAAAGAGCTGTAGATCACCTACAACAGATGAGAAAGGAAGGAAGGATGCACATTAAATATATCCCCTTAAAATGCACACAATTGATCAGCATTTAATTCTGTGTTCAAATAACATTGTCTTCAGGTGACCTGCAGTGATCATTGGCACTGAGCTAAATTTCGCAATAATGCAGTCAAGTAGTAAAGTTTTCTAAAAAAACAAAAAGCTCAGACATTTGGCAACTTCCAATGATTTAGTTGTCAGTGTATATCTTTCTACAGAAAATGATGCATTGTATTGCACATAATGGTTATGCAAAGGTCATACAGTGAAATATACACAGATTACACAGATGCAAATAACTCAGTTCAGTATAATAATGATAATGAGGATTATTAATAAAAATTAGGTTATAAAATTAACATAAAATAACATTTTTACCAAAAAGCATAGCAAAACAGGTTGGAAAAAAGTTTACAAGCATTTACAGGACAAAGTCACACAACACACCATGCAACTAAATAAAACGTGTATTTGTAGTTACACAACAAAGAAGGTCATTACTTCCCATCAGTACACTATTATGAATTCTTATTGGTGTTTGACGCAGAAAACGCTTAAGACAGACAGCCTGGTGTTAGCCGTCATCTCAGACCTTTGATTTCCGCTGAGATTCAGAGAAACATCAGACTCTTAATGATAATAATGCACCCTAGATACATATCTCCCCATAAATCAGCTGACAACATTTAGTTTAATACAGAGGAAACATTAGGTTCTGTCTCTACCCACACTGCAGGGCTACATAAATGAACAAAAAAAAAAAATCCCTGTAAAATATGGCACAGCAGGAGGGTTGCCAGTAAAATGCGTTTCTTCAGTTTTTGATCCGTTTCTATTCCACAGAGACATCTCATGCACATATAATTCCCTTTTACGCCTGGTGTGACACAATGTCTTATTAATTACACCACATAGAACCACATTTCACACCCCCTGATGCCTAAACAGTCTAGTACTCTGCGGCATATAAGAAAAATGTACTAGAAAAAGTTCAAACTGTTCAAGTTCAAATGAGTCTTGACTGACAAGTTGGACAACAGTTTCACTGCTGAGCATGGTCCAAAATTCACTTTTTTCCCCATACTCGTCAAGGAACATTCACTTAACATGTTTGTGGATTCAAACAAACACGAACAATAGAAAAACAGCTAAATAAATAAAACCAGTAAATATTTATTTACTTAAGCACAACCGTAACTAAAATAAAATAAATAAATTAAACAAAACATGTATGTCTGTGACCTTTCCACTTAACGCATGATAGTAAATTTACTAAAAGTATTTAAATTATTTATTTAAGAAAGTAAAACAAACTAGTAAATGGAGATTAGTCTAAGCAAAACAGTACAAAAAATAAATACATATACATAAAATAAAATAAACTAGCACTAAACAAAATTTAATGGTAGGGATTTTTTGGTTTCCTAGCTAAATGTATGATATTCAATTTATTGGCCACTATGCTCATACTCGCTAATTATATAGTTTATAACTAATTATTTATAAAACAAACAAGTAAAGAAAAGTGAAAAATAAATAAAATAGCTTTAATAATAATCAAGTCATGTTTAACCAATACAGTAAAGAATTTGCAGTGATTATTTTTTACATTTGATTATTCAATTTCTGTATTATTTCTTACCTGAATGTTTTGTTAAATAGTTGTAAAATGAGAAAAAGAAAATTTGTTTCTTTCTTGTATTGTATTTGTTATTTGCAACTTTGTTCTTATTTTTAATAAAGATAAAATAACAAAAATAACTATATTGTGATTATTAATAAAAGAATTAGATAAAAAGATGCATCGAGAATCGTTTCATAATTAAATCGTTACCCCCTAAATCGTAATCGAGTCGTGAGACAAGTGAAGATTCACACCTCTATGTTGAAACCACCACACACAAAGCTTCCAGTTTCACATATGGCACATTTAGTTGATTGTTTTAATTTCTAAAGCTTTATGTAAAGTCCTCATGCTGGGTGGCCATTGGTATGTGTGAACCCATTCATTTCTTATGGGCGGTTTACACACATAAGTCACTGCACCACTGTGATGACCCTGGTGTGTATTCTGCACTGACAGCACATCATATGTTTACTGCATGAATGTGATCTTTTGTGACAGAACTAGGGAAGTGCAAGAATAGTTTTTTTTTTTTTTTTTTTTTTTTGTATTAATGCCACGAACCAGAACAATACAATGAGACATAATCCTTCAAAGTGAAACAAAAACAAAGTTAATAAAGTAAAATAAAAAAGAACAGTTCCAGAGAACAAGAAAAAAGGTATTACAAACATACAAGGGGTGCTAAGTGCAAGAATAGTTGACTAAACAATACTGCTGCTGCTGTTTGTCGACATTGGAAATACAAGTCATTTTTTCCACATGAATGTTTTGCATTATATTTTTACAAAGACTAGGCCTACATCCAAATTACTCTCCTATTAATATTACAATTTAAAATAAATTTTGAAAAGTGTATATCAAAAAATAGTTTCCAGTACAAGTCAAAATACTTTCCATACACAACAAGCGCGTTCAAAAAGTACAAGCAGCTTCTGTTGTAACGATCAACATCTTAACATTGGTGACATATGGTCACAAACTTTCTGAATTCTATTTATATATTGTGTTTGTACTTACTGGTCCTGCTATACCAAATGATTCAGTTAATTTTATTATGCGTCTATATTTTTAAACATTGATTAACTGAATGCTTAAGTTTACTGTACAATGCTCATATCAATGAACATTGGATGTACTGTATCTGACCTCATTTTTCAGCAGCATTCACTATGGGATTTGACTGTTTGATTCATAGATTAAGTAGGCTATTTCAAATGAATTGCTAATACAGACTGTTGTTCTGACTATCTTCTGGGAGTTTAAGCGTTATAGAAATTAGTTGTGGCACACAGAACGGCTTTGTTTTATTTCTACATTGTACAAATACATAACATACACAAAAACAGAAGCCATTCTTATTGAAAGCAGCTTTCATAATGAATAATGAGGCACGCTTCCGTAGCATGTAATCATTGCCCTTTGATGTAATACAAACACGGAGTGACTGAAGGTGGAGGCAATGATCAACTAGAGCATTCCAGAAGCTGACACGTGCACAGACAGGAAGTGGGAGGAAAAGTGTGCGATGCTGCAAGGGATTTAATGAGGCTGGGTGCTAAAGATCAACGTGTGGTGTTGGCTGGCCTGCTGCGAGCTGAATTCAGGGGAACCAATCCACTTACAACGACAAAATGAGCAGCTGGGAGCTCGGGGTTCCACCTGACTGTGCCTCCCGATGATGGACGCAGTGAAAGATGTCACCTGCAGCCAGCAGATTAATCACCCACAGGCGCAGGTACTGACTACCTGCCATCTATACGTATGTGTGGGTGCATGTGGGTTAAGTGAATAATATATCGATTTTGAAGCATGGTTAGACAGTGGAGTACAGGGGCCGGTTGAATAAACTGCCAAAACTAGTCTTAGAAGCAAGTTAGTCATCAAATTTAAGTCAGTTACATAAAAGACTGGTCAAATTTGATACCGGAAAGTAAGACTGATTACCCCTAACTAACTGCTAGTTGGTCATAGTTCTTAAAGAGGTCATCAGATGCCCATTTTCCACAAGTTAGCATGATTCTTTAGAGTCTTCATGTTAAGTTTGTAACATACCTTGGTTAACATTGCAACATTCCTCTATGGTTGTGTAAAACAACACCCTTTTACTTCCTCAAAAACAGCTCTGTTCACAGCGACCCGTTTCGGTGAATGACTCTTTAAATGATAATGAGCAACTGCTCACCCCACCCCTCTCTTACGTGGGGCATAAGACACGGAAAGTGCTGCCGTGGCGGACAGTATACAAATGGCTGAGGGAGTAAATATGCTAATACGGGACAGTCCGTCAGTGGTCGTGGGCGGAGCATGAGCAATATGGCATCATATTGCTCAGAAAATCCAAACGGCTTGATTATTGAAAGTGTTTAGGCTTTTTGAGGATAAAAAAAGGAGTGAATGGATTTTTTTCATTGTATATTGGTTGTGCCCACACACTACAAAGACACATTTATATGCAAACACTATGTAAAAGTGAATTTCGGATCCGATGGCCACTTTAAAAGGATATGAAAATTAGCCTATAATTTCCTCACCCTCAAGTCATCCTAGGTGTATATGACATTCTTCTTTCAGACGAGTAATATTAAAAAAAATATGAATGGCTGTTTCTGTTTTGAAGTCCATAAAAGTGCTTCACATGGCTCCGGGGCATTAATAAAGGTGCGTTGGTGTAAGAAAAATATCCATATTTAAAATTTTAGAAAGTAAAATAACGAGATTCCAGCCAAACGAACATACGGATTCCACTTAAGTGTAAAGCACAACTTATGAGAGTAATGCGACGCACTGCTGATATTTACACTATGCCATAACGCACTACGCTACTTCAGACGTCATAAGTTGCGCATTAGGCGCTGCGCAAGTAGACTGGGTATGGTGGTCGTTTGGCCGGAAGCTAGAACTTTACTCTGTAACTTTCTAAATACAGGGTCCGAAATTAACTTTTTTGCTCACCTGCCACGGGTACTGGTAGATAAAAAAAATCCACCAACCAAGCATATTTTTTACCGGCCAAAATAATAAACATTCTTTTTGTGTCAGATATAAAAACATTTTTGTCATTAAATTTCTGGTCTATTATTTACACACATTGCACAATTTACACACATTAAAATAATACTTCTGAGGTGGTGCCTATGAAAATAATTCTGTACAAATGAAATGTATTAATTGTATATTTACTAAAAATATATGCAATAATAATATAGTATAATTATTTGAAAAAATTATTTAGTTTTACTCTGTACAACTGTTCAGAAGTTGACCACATCATGATATTTTTGGAGCTCTGAACAATCTGATTATACCGGCAGCTAGGGCATCCCACAAGATTTGTGTCAACACAGAAAACATTGAATCACTTGATAGGTTTTTTCGTTTATTTAAAGTGTGGTTTATGTCATCTAAATGTGCTGAACGCTTTTCATAGAAGATAAGGTATTTTGTAGGGCTGTGTATCACCAAAAATGTCACAATACGATACGCATCACGATACTAAAGCCACGATAAGATACGTATCACGATATGGATAAATTTGGAATTTAAATTTCTTTTGAGCTGAGTTTAGTAACAGTGTTATAACAGTTGTGATGACTGAAAAACAATTTAGTTTGTCATAAAAAAACAATGAGTTAAATAAATAAAAATGCTTAGAATGGCTCTTCCTTCTGCTTTTAAAGTCTGCCTCAATAGCTGAAATGACAATTATAGTGACACTGAAGCATGTCTACACTGCTCAATGACTAAACAAAACTTAAAACATTCCATAAAAGCAAAAACGGTAACAGCTTAAATCTAGAAACACACCTAGTATTTAACAATTTGGACTTAAGTGTTGAAATGAGCACCAAACAAAGTCATTTCTTCTATGTTGAAATCATTTTAAATGATTACATTTTCAGATTTTTATGCAAAAACAACAATTGATTGACATGCTCAGGGTTAAGAGGGTGACAGCAGAATATATCGCTTAACTTCATCATACAACTGCGAATTGCCGTTTCTGTTAAAAACGTTTATGCTTATTTAAGACATAACCAACTGTGTTTAGAGGATACTCGCAAGCTGTATGTGAGGCGGCTTTACTCTAGGCCTATGCACGCAGAGAAAACCAACTGTCAGAGTTGCAAGTACTGAATAGTTTAAAATCGTTTGAATGTTTAAACTGTTAAGACTTAAATACGAGTAAATGGTAAACTTTAGTCACGATGCAATGCTGGCCCGATTATGGAAGTGAATATTCTGTTATGTCCCGACTCTAAACGCAAGCGTGTAGTTTCACCGACTGCAGCGCTTGACGCTTGCCTTGAGCAGCCCGTTTTGAGAGACGAGAGAGAGAAGACGCAGCACCATTGAACTCACGCTGTTTGTGAAATTGCGTCTCGCAGAACGTTTTAAAACTACTGATTTGATTTCATAATCTGTGTGGATTCATTTACTAATACAACCTACATGCTAAAGTGAATCAATGATTGCGGGAATTTCCCGCATAAGTGGGAGAGCTGCGGGAATGATTAAAACTATGCGCAATACACGCGCCGAAATTCGAGCCCTGAATTGGCTACATTCAAAAGCACAACAGTATCGATACGGCAGCTGCTGTATCGATACGCGCATCACCAGGAGTTCATGACGATGTATCGTTGTATTGATATTCTGAGCACAGCCCTAGTATTTTGGCACAATTCACACCCAGGGGTAATTCAGGAAAAAAAAAAAAAAATTTGAATGCTTCACATGAAACTATAGTCTTCCGACCTTTTACCATCGTATTGATTTATTTTGATTAATACGTGCCAGGGAGAGAGATCAAGACAGCACTTAGGAGACGGTGACGCCTTGTTTATACTTTTGCCTGGCTCCGCAGAGAGACAGTAGAGATCCACTTTTGCGTCACAACAGTCGCGTGGTGCCGCGACGCCTCCTCACATTTGATGGGCGTTCCTCAAATTTACCGCTATGGGCGTGATTTTGAGCCAGCGGCCAGTCTAGAACAGAGGACCTGCGAGAGACTTCCCCCCGTCTCCATATGCTCTACTTCTATTGGATAGTCACGTCGCGTTCTACGGAATTCATTTGCATAAAGATGGGCATCGGCCAGCTTTTTGACGCACAGCATTTTTCCAAATGAAGCGCCGCCTTCCCGGGATGCTCTCTTCCCGGGGGGGCTCTCTCTCTGCTCGTTCTTCAGTTAAACATGCGCCCTGTCACACGCGCAGCAGTTCGTCTACATTACTCACCGATCAAATAAGACTATGGTGGGCCAAAAATTCGCTTTGGAGCAGGAGCATCGATAAGAGGACTCGTTAACATCGAGGGCATACAATATCGATGGTTCATAAAACTTAGAACCGGTTCGAGTTTTCAATTCCCATCCCGCAAACACAACAACTCTGAGCCATCATCCCAGATATTTTATAACATTACAAAACGCAATTGTAATTTTTATTACATTAGCGTACTATTTTGGTATGAACATCCACCCGCCAGTGTGGCAGATAGCCTTTTGAGATTTACTCGCCAAACGGAAAATCTACCCGCATTTGGCGCTTGGCGGGTGTTAATTTCGGACCCTGTCTTAATATGAATATTTTTTTTACACATATGCATTGCTTCACTTCAGAAGGACTTTATTAACCCCCCGAAGCCGTGGGGAGCACTTTTATGATGGATAGATGCACTTTTATGGACTTCAAAACAGAAACCGCGATGAAGAGCCAGGACATTTTTTAATATAACTCTGATTGTATTCGTCTGAAAGTAGCATGTCATATAAACCTAGGATGACTTGAGTAAATCATGGGCTAATTTTAAATTTGGGGTGAACTATCCCTTTAAGACACAGTTTTAACATCATGGCTGTTTATGCAACTGGCCCCAGGTGAAAATGTAAGGAAAATATCAACCTTGATCCAGCAAATGGTCTGTTAACCAGCACAGAATGCTAAGTGATTGTGAATATGTGAATGTGTAGAGAGCTAGAAAGAATCACTTTAGTAATAGACTCACTCAATAAAAGCATCAAAGTGCTTGGCAAAAATCAGGATAAGTCACTGTACAAGCTTGTGAGAAAAGAGCTAAAAATAAACATAACTATGCAATTTCAGATGAGTGGCAGTTTATTCAGCTGAAAGAATTTCATTAGAATGCAGCCAAGACTGAAAGTTCATAATACCTGACGAAAGATTGAAGTCCTGTTAAAGGCCTACATCGTTTTTCAGGACTTCTGTTAATTGATACTAAAACATAGAGAAGTGTCCCCTTCATAAATCCAATACATTTTTCACAATAAAACTGGCTGAGATCCACACAGAAACAAGACGAAAATAACTAGTCAGCCACACTGGCATGTAAATACTAGTTCCTATGACAACAAGTAGAAAAAGAATGAACCAGAAAGGTTTCTGCTGAAATAGAGGGGGATCTCTGTATGATTCATCTCACAGAGATCAGACTGTAAAATACAGGAGGCAGGTAGAGGGCCACATGAACTCATGGTTACAGCGGTCAGGTCATGAGGAAGTATTTAAATGTCAGATGATTATGTGTGAGGGTGTTTTACCATAAAGCCCCACCCTTTCAGTTAGTGCTTCTCTGGGTTACAATTGGTAACCACATGACTATGGGTATTTAAAGCATCAGCAAACCAAAACAGAACTACACACGAACAGGGAAATAGCTTAGTCAAACTGCAGAAAAAAAAGCACTAAATCAACAGTGGGGAACTGTAAGTTTATGTATGTTTTTGTGACTATCGTGTACTAAAGGATGTAGTCTGAGCACAACATATAAAGAAAATATAATCTAAATTCATCAAAGGAACAGTAAAAGGTACAGTAAATGGACTGTCAAATATGCACTACGTGTAGCCTACCATAAAAAAACAGGGGGGCAGACCAATCAAGCACAACACATGAAAAAAAGAAAAAAGAGAAAAAGAGAAAGCTTGACTCACCTCTGCAACCTTTGGTGGCACTCCATCGCCCAGTACTTCCCTGTAGAAGCATTGTTGGGTCATATAGACAGACAGGCCACTGGTCCTCTTGAAGGCATCTCGCAGACGTTTGAGCTCCACATCGGTAACTGTGAACACAATGGAAAGCGCTGAAATAGCTGTACAGGATATGAGGTTGTTTTCAATAAAAACTACTTCCAAAAGTGGTTCATTGTTTTATACTAAACTATTGGAATGCTAGCCTGGTAATACCAGACTCTGCTACTTCACTTAGCTTCGTACACAGAGTCTGGAATGGCATAATAGAGAAGTGTTCTCTCTCTCGCTAGGGGGCGCTTGTCTGAAGTTTAAAATCATTGGTTACCCGTAAGCCAATAAGATAAGTTTATTTATGGCGTATATTATGCGCCGACACAGCCGCATCGAACCAAAGACATCATGCATCGAACTCAAATCTATGATTGAACTTCCACTGTAAACCTGCTGTAAACACTTGATGATGCGAGCGAAATACCGGAGTGAACATGGCTGTAAACGACTTTTGCAGATTATGCGAAGTTAATCTACGCATCCACTGTACAATCGCGGCCTCTAAACTTATTTTTGACAGAGTGAAACAAGAAAATATTTGTAGCCAACTCTCAAATTTAGGATTAGATCTTTTAAACACAGCTCTTTGTTCCTCACGAGTCTGTCGGAAATGCTGCAACTTAATTTCAAGATTACAGAAATTAATTTAATTTCCCAAAACCAGTCGGGAGTAGGGCCACAAGTTCACCTCCATTTAAAAGGTTTATTAAATACTCTTCTTGTTCTGGCTTCAGTTTGAAAAACCCCGGAATGTTCTGCATAACAGAGTGAATTGCATCCCGTGTCTTGTTTCCCATTTCCGCGGTCGTTCCGGTTTTCGATTTCTCTAACCAACAATGTAAAACTCTGCGCTTAGCGTCTACGTCACGGCTCTTAGCCTGCCCTCTGTTCGTTGATTGGCCGGCTGTTTTCAGGCCGGAGGAAAACTGAAAGATAGGCTACAGGAGCGAAATGAAATTAGCGGAAGTAGGAAGTCTGACGTAGTCAGGATATTGGAATGCATCCTTGCTGAATAAAATTAATTTCTTTAAAAAAAAAATTCGGACTCCAAACTTGTAGTGTATATTATTATAATTTAATATTAAAAATATTAAACATTATAATTTAAAATGTAATAAACAAAAGAAAAAATCCGGACATAGCCTAACCTAACGCATTGATGACCCATTCAAAATCCTTGTGAGCATAAGGCTCTTTGGTGTCTAGCATTTAATCGTTCCATTTTCTTGTTATGCCGTTTTTTAAGCAGAAAATTCATGTTTGGTGCGAACAGGGCCTTAGGTCTGAGACAGGTAGCTCTGACTGCTGAGCAAACTTCTTATAAGTCAGTCATTGCCCTCTTTGTACACTTCTCACCTCTAGCTCAGCAAGTGCTTTCATCTCTCTCTCACACGTCTCATCACTTTTAAAACATCACCGCCTCTGCAGCCAGTATTTAACCCAGACACTAATGACTTGTTTCCACTGAGCGGTACGGTACAGTTCGGTACGCAATTATTTGCGTTTCCACTGTCAAAAGTTGTGAATGGTACCAAAAAGCTGAACCGTACCGTACCACTTTTTGGTACCCTTCCGTTGGGGTACCTAGCACAGTGGTACAGTACTAAAAGGTGGAGCTAGACTCACTGCAGAACGGTGATTGGTTGACAGAGGATTGTCACTTGCGCGTGCTACAAGGGCATTAGAAGCGTCATTTTTAATATACAGTTGAAATATAATACCTCTGTTATTGTGTCACAAAATGTAGTTTTAAGAGTTTTTCAGGTGAGAATGAAGTTTTTTAAAGATCAAATCTGTGGTTTATTTATAGATTTATGATAACTTGACTGAGATCAATTCCAAGCAATCACCGGACGCTCGGCGCTCGTGCACCCCGCCTGGAACAGCCTTTCCTCGGCTAGTCATTCTGATGTTTGCCGCTGAATCTGACGTCTCTGTAGTGGTTAAACATGAGATATAATTCGTCTTGTAGCCAAGACCTAACAGGCGATCTTTGGTCTCGTGAATCTATAATTCGCTCCCTGGCCAATAGTTTTGGCAGAAGGCTAAGTGAAGTTTCATATATTTGAGCGCTGAATTTGTATATTTGACTGAATTGTTTGCTTTATGTTATTAAAGCTTTACTGTATAGCTTTTTGTACCTTTTACTTATACTTTTATAATGGCTATTATTGATCAAACTGAAATTCAACAAAAAGAGATTGTTTTGTCATTTTTTATTTTATTACAAGATCATCTGTTATGTTGTTTATTGCAACATTTGTACCAATGCAATATGCAATACATTACAAATTGCCTGGAATATGTTTAATATTTTTAAATTTAAACGAAAAGAGGCAGGGTTGTGTTTTATATTTAGTTTTGTTATAAATATATACCGTACGTATATGAAGTGAATATAATCAATAGGCTATGCGTTGCCTGAACCACATTTGTGTGCTTATAATTTTTTAAATCTATTTAAATGAAATCGAAAAGAAGCAGAGTGGTGTTTTATTACATATTTCGTTTTATTGTTGCCTAAAATGTAGCCTACATACAGAGATAACCGGAGTAGCAGAGCGAGCTGAGTGGCGCTTTCAAGAACGCGCTGTTCCATTAGCAGAATTACTGGACTCGCGTCCTCGGGAGTCATTCTGGCTGAGTCGGACTTTGCGTAGGCTACTTGGTATTGAGAAACGCCTAATGTCACCGCTTGTTTCTTTTGACAAACATGCCGAGAAGCAAGAACAAGATCTGCTGTATGTCATCCATTGTTGTTTATATGTCACTTTCTTCGTACGAAAATGACGTTGATCGCTTCTTTCCGGCAAACACCGCGCCTATCAAGTAAGGATACTGTTGGCGGTGGAAACGCAAGCCGGATCATGGTTTACCGACCCGACCCGTTCTGTACTGTACCGTTACGCACCGTACCGTACCGCTCAGTGGAAACGAGACATTAGAGGAGGCCATTGCTGCTTCTCTCCACTCATAGCCTTGTACTGCCTAGCACAATACATCACAGACCTGCTCATAAACCACAGCACTGTTCTATCTGACCCATCCATATAACATGGTCAAGGCCAAGAGCAGAGGGCCAAGACACCATGCTATTTCCAGGATATTTCCAGAAAAAGAACAGAATGGACTTTGGCTTGGAAATTGGGATGCTATTTTTGGTTTCAAAATCAGTGACTGAAACAGACCTTTAACTAGCGCTTCTCAAATGGCACGTTTTGACTGTGTTCAGCATCTATCTCATGCACACAACTTGGATAAGCTACAACAGTGAAACATGTCAGCTGTGTGGACACTAGCTCTGGATTGACGATATTAATTTCTTGTTTCTTAAATCTAAAATCTTTTAGTCTGTGCTATTTTTTGTTGATGCGTGAAAACTTCACTAAAAATTTGCTTTCACACTCCATCCAATATGTAAGTCCATCCAATATGTAAGTGACTTCTTGTCTTTAGTAGAACAGTAAAGAAGATTTTTAGCATCATAATGCGACAGGAAGCTGAGCTCGCGCTCCAGACTGCTGTTTGTCGAGGCTGTGGATTACAGGTAATTATATTGTGAATAATGTTCAGTTTGTTGCACAGACCAATGCTTTCGCTTCATAAGACCTCATTGTATCATCAGGAGCCATAGGTATTAATTCTGTTTTGCCTGTATATGTACTACCGAAGTGATGGTAGCCGGTGACTTGCACTATATGAATCACCAAGGACCACTGGTTTCAGCTAAAAATCTTCTTTACTATTCTATTGAAGAAAAAAACAAACAAAAAAACACCCATTTTTGGGGGAACTATCCCTTTAAGAATGCTTGGAATTATGTGGCACATAATACATCCACAACAAAAGCATGCAACAAATGCCACTCCATTGTTATAACAGTTGTTAGCATATCATTGAAGGAGAGCGACTGGAGCCATTTTTCAGCACTTATGGTGTTGTCACAATACGGCAGCTGATGTTTTAATTAGAATATTGTTATGTTTATTATAACAAATGGGTTGGAAATGTCATATGAAGAACATGTCATATGAACAAACAGTAACGATTTCAATTTTACAAACCTTGTCCTTAAGTACACAAAATTTGCTTAATTTTGAAACAGACGTCACTGAAAGTAATGATAACTTGCGGTTCGGTGTAGGTGAGTCAAATGTTGATTATATAAGCGCATCTGACTGATTCCATGAGTTCATTCAGTGAATGATTCATTAAACTGTAAATCATAAAATCATTCAATCATTCAAATTCAAATCATTCACTACACTAGTTGGGCAACATGTTTTGATTCACTAAAAAGAACTGGTTCATATTAAAAGTAATTTGTTCATAAATTGGACAACGTCACAGCGGTCTGAAATTAGACAACGTCACAGCGGTCTGAAAATTAGGAGATTGGATTCATCTCGTTTTTAATTTTATCTTTTAATTGTAAGATTATGCTGCCACATACAAATAAACCTATACTGAAAAATGGGTGTAGGAACAATTTTCACTCAGACATTGCTAGTAAATTTCCCAAACAATTACAAAGAAGCAATGGCAAATAGAAATAACACATTGAATTAATGTTATAAAATAACCAATAATCTTTGTATTATTTACAACTTCAGAAAATCATTTTTTACAGTATACAAACATTCACACAAACTTGTAAAAAAGTTCCCACTTCTCTCCTCTAATTCTCATAGCTGCACCTTCATTTCTTAGTTATATGGCAATGAGGTTCAGTAAAAGGTAAACTCTGATTGGTAGGGTAGTGCTGAGCGTATGAGGGCATGTCATTGTGATGTGACCAGTGATGCTGAAAGACACACGGAATATTGTTTAAGAACAATTTCAACACAAAAGTGAGACTTTGAGCCGGAACACTGCATGAGCTGTATCAAGGATCTGGAGAGAAGAATCGTATTTGTACACAAAATGCTTGTAAGGACGTTTAAAAAAAATATGTCAACAGCAGGATGTTGAGGAGACCTTATTGCATAAAATCACTACAGACAAATAATGAGGAGGATATTCAAAAGCTCAAAGCACAAACTTAAACAGGTTCTTCCAATGAGTCATTGGAAAGAAACATTGTTTACATCCTACAAGTGTAGTTGACATCCAATACTTTTGGAAAGTTGACATTGTGAAAGTTGTGCATTGTGACATGCCACACTCACTGCAGGACCATTTAAAATTAAGTGAAGGTTAAAAAAAAAATCGATGAAGAAAAAAATAAGAGACAACCCACCTCCACCCAATGTCTGAGTTTAATCTAACCTCTTTGCTGATATTTGGTTATATTGAGGCCTAAAACAGACTAATAAATCTAATATGGTAATGTGGTGGAAAAATGCTAAGTAGTTAGATAGATATCAGTTAGATATTATGAGTAATAAGCCTTGCCAATATATGGCTCTGTCACTAAGCACAGCACATTTTCTCAATAGGCATTCCACAGTCTTTATAATATCAGGAAGAAATGGGTATACTGTGTTGTGAAGATATGACAACAGGAAACAGACTGTGGATATTCCTGGACTTGACAGAGGGTGAACCATAGGGACTGCCTGAGAAAACAGTTTAGAGCTCTGAGGGTCATAAAAATTCCTCAGGACTAAAGAAAGGTTGATTTTCTTATAAAGCAGGAGAAAAAAATTAATTTCCGAATGACATCCATTCTCTCAGGTCACAATGGCCTTGGTGTAGACCGCATCTGAGATGTTTCAAAGTTGACAGGTCAGCAAATGCGCTCTAATATATCTCTGCAGTCTCTCCACAGATATTTTAATAGACCTGGAGCGAGCATAATTATTCTGTATAATGATCTGTGGGAATAAAGCATCTGATGAGGTGAACAACATCCCAAAATCATAAACACAATCATGGCACCAGATGTTCAACTGAAAATGCAATGACAATGACTATGCTGAATGCTGGAGACATTATCTGTGCATGTGCAGGAAGAACTCCTGACCAGTTTTTGAGGTCATTACAAGACAATTATCCAGTTCTATTAAGCAGTTCCCAAATTGCTCTCTCCAAAGGTGCCAAATATACAAACCATAAGACAGTTTCCCAAGGGAGACAGAGTAATAGCACAACAGTACAGCTATTAAAATATGCATGAAACATTGGAATCAGTTAACTAAAAGTACAGAATAATTACTGTCATTTATTTATATATTATAAGTTTTAAAAGTAAAATAAAAAATAAAATGAAATACGTTAAAATACATAAATACTATGAAGCAATGATTGGAGTAAAAATTAGGTCACTCTGACAGACTAAAATACACTTTCCTACAAGGGCTAGTTAAAGATCTCCTTTTTATGAGCCACAGTGTTTACAGAGAGGCAAAGTAACCTATTTTTATCTATACTGACTCCAATAACCCTGCTTATGCTTACAGTCGACCTGACTTAATAATTGTTTATTTAAACTCTTCTCCAAAAAAAGTATCCAAAAAGAAGAAAAATACACCAGCCTTTTCCAACACAAAGGAACACATTCAGTGGTGTTCATGTTAAGGTAATGAAAAAGAAATGAGGAAATGCAAATGTCGTCTTCCTCTGGGGAATTCAGTGACAGGTCTACTCTTTGAAATAGCACAGCAACAGACTGCTAAAGCATTCACAGCTTCTTTGATTTTCCCTTTCCTCGTCCAGTCAGAGAGCTTCCCCTCAGAGGAGAGACAGCTAGATCCATAAAGCTCTGAGTTACTGATGGAATGCCTGCAAGATACACTGTATCCTACAGTAAAACTAATTTCAGTGTGCCATTACCCAGAAACATGACCTACTTTGAGTTCCCAGTAAGCTATTACAATGTAGGTCTGTAGGTGGTGGCAACCTCACATTCTAGGCAGAGAACTCCAAGGGCGACCTGAGTACAAATGAGACGCCTGACCCTTATAGGTAGGCAGCATAAATAAACATGAATTCCTGAAGACGAGACTTAATTATCTCAAATGGATTCGATAGCCTGGAATCTCAGAGGACCCTCTCTCAGTCAAGCTGAAAGGGGAATCCCTGTGCTCCTCTTAAGGCTAGCAGCATTGTCAGTGGGCTACATACGAAAGGGTAAGGACACTAGAATCTCCTTTATAATACTGAACAGTATATTGAATGTTCAATCTTAGATGAAAGCCACTGAAAACCTTTGAGAATGATCACAGGACTAAAACCTTCAAATTACATACTATGGTAAATGTTAAATGGACTGCATTTAGATAGCGCTTTCAACAGACCCATGGCCACCAAAGCGCTTTACATATTGCCTCACATTCACCCATTCATTCACTCATTCATACGGCCATGCAAGGCGCCATCCAGCTCGTCGGGTTAGGTGTCTTGCTCATGGACACCTCGACACACTTGGTCAGGTGGAACCGGGGATAGAAGCACCAACCTTCCGGTTTGTAGACAACCTACATGAACCACTGAGCCACTGCCACCCACGAACCTAATGAACTATTGAACCTGAGTACATTATAGATGATTCCAATCCACACCTTTTCAAGAATAACACAGTAGGAGTATTATTAAATGAAGACAACAGTCATCATTTTCCTGGAAAAGTGTTTATGAATTCACAGCTGTCGCATTACTGCTGTAAAATTTCCAGTTGGAAATTACAAACATCATAAAATGTCTTTTAAGACAACATTTAAAGAAAGATATATCTTTCTATCTAGTGATGGGTCATGATGGTTGACTAATTGTCATATATATATATATATATATATATATAAAATGAATAAAATAAATGGAGCATGGCTATTATTTAAATATAGTCTATAATGCACAATGATGGACTTAAGAAAAACTATTACATGACCGAGAACAAGCCATTAATAAAACAAGCAATAAAATGCTGACCTGAATGCCATTCCCCTTTAACACTACGTTATTGTGATGAAATGATGTCAGCAACATTGGCTATTGGGCAGCATGGCACAAAAAGCTGCAATAAATGTGCCATCAGTGTGGATGCAGCTGAAACAATTAGGGTAATTCTACCTCTGCTACCGGGCTCAGGGCCAGCTAACTCCCTCTCCCCACCAACACACACACACACACACCAACACACACACACACACACACACCGTATGATACAATCACACAATCTTTTAACCCTTCAACACTCTCAGGTGACTCGCAAGAGGCCCTATTTAGCTTGGGAAACATTATGTTAGCAATTATGTCAACAAGATGAAAAGACAAAAAACAACTAAATTCCTCTGAAGCTGATTCAGATTTGGCCAGGTTGTATCTTGTGGTTTCCTAATAAGAGAAACAAAAATGCAAATAATGCCTATACAAAGCAACAGCTAAATTCAGCTTATTCATCAAGGTGGGGAAAGATAAGCAATGCTTGCTGACAGACTTGATCTCAGGTGCCAGTATCTGCCCTCAACACCCTGATCATTAGACACATAAACTTACCAGCACCAAGGCCTGTCAGCCTTGTCAGGTCACTGGAGCAGTTAGGTGATTATGGCTGCCAGAAAAAAGCAAGAGTATACTGACATAAACATTAAATAACCAATCTAAGAGTATGACTCTGAAGCGTCACATTAGCGAGATTTCTGTTCATTTTCATGGGCAAAAATGTGTCTATTGTCAGTACTAGTGTAGCAATGTGTGGGCCTGTTTACACCTGGTCACTTCATGCATTTTCTCAGATCGGAAAGCTATCCGATCGTGAAAAGACTAGGTGTAAATGCCCTCCGAAATGCATTTGAGACGGATTTAAATCCAATCACTCAAACCACTTTAGGAGTGTCTATTCCAGACGAAACTGGACAAGTGTAAATGCATCTGGTTATTGAAACCACATATGTAAATCACACAATATGTAAAGCTTATTTTTGGAAAACGCGGTTCTGGATGTCCAGTTTGAACAAATTGCAAAATAGTAAATAGTATAGTAATATATAGTAAATCTTTCACTCTTATGCAAAATTCCCTATTGCATGGATTCCTACTGAAATGACTGGATTTTGCCAGTGAAAAATTGTCGATCAATGGTAAATGTGACAGCACCTTAATGTTTTAACAAATGCCAATATTACCTAATGGGAGCGAGGATGGTAACGGGGCTGGGCGATTAATCGAAATTGTGTGCGATTTCTAAACCGGGCAGGATCATGACTTGGCCAAAATAAATCTACACCCGTGGTTTTGGATACAGAAGAGATGATGTATCATAGAGCCAGGTAATTTGCAAGACCTGTCAAACTATCGTTGTGGCAAAACAAAGTAGGGTTCGTTCACACAGAAGAACGCATTTTTGCAGTTAAAAACACAAGACGTAGGTCTTGAGATGTGTTTTTCAAAAGTTTAACATCTTTTACCTTGAGCGCCGTGTAAAATGCTGTGTCATGATGTGTGAGATACGGCAAAAGACGTGAGATGCGAGCGCAATGGTTAATGTCCATCTAGTGCGTTTACATAGAATACAATGATTCTGAACAAGGTGAACAAATGCCAGCGCTGATACTGGCATTTGTGAATAGCACAACATACAAAAGTTAAAAGATGCATAAAGAAATAGGCTAACTGATGCCGTCACATATCATTTATGCAAAGATATCGTGCCTGAAAATATCATCAATAAAGCCAGCTTCCAAAAAAATGATACAGACCAGTATGTGTGTAAGGAAATATTGCTTCAAAATCATGATTAAAAAAGAAATCGCAATATTGATCAAAAAAATTTGATAGTACTTTGTCCATTTCAGTACTTTTTTCTCCATATCACACAGCCGTAGATGTTAACCACCATAAACAGTCCCCATCAATATTCAGATTCTGATTTTTTTTGATAACCAATTCTCAAAATGTATCCTTGGTTCCCAACAGTATTAAATGGATAATTACCCCTAAAATGAAAATTATTACATCATCATCTGACCCTCATGTCATTCCAAAGCTGTATGACTTTCTTCTGCAAAATGCAAAGAAAGATATTTTGTAGAATGTGCCCATCGAGTTTCATGGTATAGACTAAATAAATGAATAAAATGTAAAAAATGAAAAGATTTTCTAAACATATTTTATGTTTCACAGAAGAAAGTCAAACAGCTTTGGAACAACATGAGGGTGAGTACATGATTAGAGATTTTCATTTTTGGGTGAACTATCCACTTATTTGTTTACATCTTTGATGAGGAAACACTACAGCTGATAGGAGCTGTCATTGCCTTATAAACAGGCCTTCAATAAAAATACTTATCTAAATACTTATCTACTTATTACTTTATTGAAGAACAGTCACTTCCATAAAATCACCAAATCCATAAAAGTAACACCAAATAGTATAATAATAATAACTGAAGGTAGGAAGAAAATAACTAGTTAGAAAAATATCTGATTTCTATGTGTCAGGAAAAGCACTTCCACTGTCTGCTTAGGAAGAGATAAAATGCGATAGGCTACATGATAAATACTATGGAGGTGTTGAGAAATGTTGACAGATTAGTGAAATCTGTTTGTCAGTGTGGACGCTCCTGCGCCACCCAGATTAATTACACTACCAATCGGCTGCTGGTTAGATATTGACTGTGTGTCAAAAACCTAGTGAGATGTCCAATCTCAGACGATGTAGGGCAATTTGATCGCTTGGGAATGCGAATATGATGCAGAAAAATCTAAAAAGACAGCTGACAATGTTTTGTGACCACAGCCACTGACAACATTACACCAATAAAACAAAGACATGACAAAACAGCCCCACCTTCATCCTCCAAGCCTTTTACAACAGCAACATCACAGCTAAGTTATGTGAAATGACAAGTTGAGGCTTGTTAGCTCCCAGAAAGAGTTAATATGTGGGCTTAACTAGCTGGCTAACGCTGCTAACGCTAGCTTAGCGCTGCCGCGTAACTGACTGACCGCCGTTAATCGCTGAAGCTCAAACCTCTTAACGTTACCTCTTTTAACGGCCTCGTCAAACGAAAGGAAGCCTATCCGTGACTCTTTGGCGCCCATGGTGCCCTCATTTCATGGCAATGGCTGAAATGTGCAGAGTGTGACCGGTGCCCGTTGCCTTGTTGTGGGTTGTTTTGTTTTTTTCCTCCTCTCTCTCGGTATGGTGTTCCTCAAGTCAAGCGGTCGAGTTTAGCGTTATCAACGAATGACGCGTCTAAGCGACGACGCCTCCATACTTGATCACGTGACATTTGTCCAATCAGAATGCAGGGGGCGTATGAGCGTCAGTTTCACGCAAGAAACGCAACACTGACGCATACGCATAGAAGCTTTTCGCCCAGAGCTGGCTGTCAAGTCGTCGACTATCCGTAGTTGATATTAGTTTGCTTGTGTGGAGACAGTTTAACCAATTTACACGTTGTTGCATCAGCGCAACAACAAGATTTTGCCAGCACATTGTGTGTATAGTATTAGTATGGAAATAAAATGGTTAATAATGAAAGGATGACTTCCATAAACCAATAAATTTTTTCTTTGTGTGGAGGCAGCACATTTTTGCTCTGGAGAGCCCTCAGCTATTTTTATTCGTTTTATCACCCACCAAAAATATGATTCAAATATGTTATTGGGTAGTTTTGAAACATTATGAGTCGTATAAATTATTTGTATGCTTTAAATAGCTTAAATAAGTTTGCTACCTAGAATCAGCATTGTTTTATTCTACTAAAATAAATCAGAAATGTTTTTGGTCTTTTGCGTAACGTTTTGACCAGTGCAATTTTATCATTTAGTAATGTGCTCTGCTTTTATTTTTTTATTTCTAAATTTCTAATTTTAGTTAGCCTATAATTTTCGTCACTTTAGTATTAAGTATTTAGTATTAATACTTAATACTAGTATTAAACTTCAAACTATTTTATTTCAGTTAGTTGACAAGGCAACATTTCTAATTTCCCGTTAAGTTTGTTATACATTTATAGTCCAATATTTTTAGCTCTATCTCAGTTTTATTTCAATTTACAAAATAATTTTGAATCTTATTTTTAATGAATGTATAATTTACACAAAATCAGATCTGACGAATCAGTGGTCAAATGCATTTTTTCCCTAATCTTTCATTGATCAAGCTTATCTTTTAGCGCCCCCCTATGGCATTTAGTGTGTTGCAACACGAATGACTTGCAAAGCAGAGAAGATGGACTCTTTTGCATTGATTTAAATGTTAATGATCATAATGACCTTTTGTTTAATATTAGGGTGACAAAGGGATTTCTAATAGTGAACACAAATCAGTTTCTGACAACCCAAACATCTGGAAAGAATGAAGATCATAATCAGGGCAGCAAAATATTTGGAAGAAGTCAAATTAACAAAGCACTTAGAGCAGGACATGCAGGCCCACAAATGTCAAAAGGGGAAATATATGACAGGATTGAATTACAGTGGAATGAAGCCTTATTGCAAAAGAGTTAAAAAAAAGTTTGCTGATGCTTAGATTTAAAAAAAACCTGAGGTTATATGCACACAATAAACGTGGTTAAAAACATATCTTGATTTTATATTAAACGGATATACGTGTACGTAAGATAGGGAAGCAGGTAATGGAGGTGGAGTGGTTACTTTTATAAAACAAGGTCTGAATTGTAATAAGAAAGAATAAAAAGGCTGAGGCAGTAGTTTGGCAGTAGTTAGTAGAAATTTGGCCAGATAATAGGAGCATTACAGTGATCCATTTTTATAATCCATGTAACAGACTTACTGAAGAGATATTTGAATATGGAGATCCAATGCAATATGAAGTGGTGATTTGAATGATACTTGGTGGGGAGGTAACTGTAGATGAACAAGGATTGATTTGCCTTAATGTTGGTAATGGTACAAGGCTGGATATAGCACATGGCCAAGAATCAGCATTGGATCTTATAGTTTCTAAAGATATGGCTGGGAAAAGTTTGTGGGAAGTCTTTAAGGAGTCAACTATTGGCAGTGACCATATAGGCCTACTGCAATATTGGAATAGAGGTGCAGATAACAGAAAAATATTAGCTATACCTATGGAAACAAAGCAATGTAGATTGGAATAACTTTAAATAATAGATTGGAATAATAGAATGTAGATATATAGATTAATTCAATTAAGTGAATATGTTGATGTAGAAGAGTCTAATTCTCCATAATTTGTAGTGCTATATAATTCTGCAATGGAGATAATTGGGAAGGCATTACATCTAAGAAAAGGAAAGCAGTTCCATGGTGGAATAATGAATGTGGAGCTGCAATAAAATAAATAAATAAATAAACAAATAATGCATTTAGGGAAGTTAAATCAACATTTGCTTTCAGTGATCTTGTTTGTTACAGAAAATGTCAAGCAAAAGTACGAAGAATAATAAGAGCAGCCAAGAGAAAATATAGAAGGATTCTTGCAACTCTATATAGGCTGGGAAGCACAGATATCAGACATCTGGGATATGATAAGGAAAATGGGAGGAATTAGGAAAAACAAAGATATACCTGTACTTTAACATTAAGGGAAAAAATGCCATATCTGACAGAGATAAAGCTGAAATGTTAGCCAAAGCATTTGTTAAGATCCATATGAGAATATATCAAGAGGAAAGGAAATTCTAGAGATAGTTAAAAGAGAAAGTATTAGAGAAATGTAATGGAATTAAAAGTTCCATGGGTGTTCTATTCTCTTTATTTGAACTTAAAAGAGCCATGGCAGGAGCTTTAAGGAAACATCTCCAGGGGATGATGAGATTTTATACAGCATGATAGAACACCTGTCTGAAGAGGTTATACGAAAACTATACAATAATAACAGGTTCCCCTCTGAAAACATTTAATTGTTATTCATATTAAAAAACCTGGAAAGGAAGTTCCTATATAGATCTAGCACTGCCATCAATTATGTGTATAATTGTGGAAAAAAATGGTGACTAAAAGATTAATGTATTTCATTGAAAGCATAAACCTGTTCTCACCATATCAAAGTGGATTTCGACAAGGTGGAAATACTGTGGACTCAGTGCTCTGCTTGGATTTAAGAAAGACTATGTTGAAAGAATATGTTGTAGCAATATTCTTGAGAGAGCCATGACATGTTATGGAAGGAGGGGCTTCTGATTTAATTAAAATCATTGGTTAGGTGACAATTGGGTGATGGATTTTTTATATATAATCAGACAGTGCAGGTTAGAGTAAGTACATCAGTCTCAGATATAAACTTGAAAATGTTACACCTAAAGGAAGTGTGTGTAGTCTTTTATTCAATATAATGATTAATGATAATCATTTTAAGAATGTTGAGCCAAGTACTAAATCTCAGACGATGGGGCAATGTGGATGAGAGGGCGAAATATCATGAACACTGCAAAAAAAAGTCCACATAGCAGTACAGGTATCAGGTTGAGGAGTGGGCAATTAAAACCCAAATAATGTGTTTTTCAAAAAAGAAAAACACAGATGTAAAATTCAGACTATATTCAGACAGCATCAAGAGCAGCATGGACAGGAAATAGAACGGCCCAAATAATGGGTCTAGATCAGTGGAAATACACTCAAAGTGTGCCATTACCTCAAGTGCCTCCATGGTCGTTTCCTATGTCTTGCATAGATACACTCATACATTAAAGGAAATAAGATTATGACAGTTGAACATTTAGTGAATCAATACTTAAAACTAAAATACTGTAACATTTGAGATATTTTACAGATGGATCAAAAGACTCAGAATCTGGAAAAGTAGGAACAGCAGTATATGTGGCAATCTGTACTCTGACTCTTTAGCAGCTCTAAAAAGCCTGAAATATGGTCGTTCTTACTGTAGACATTTATAACAGCCCATAGGATATATTGCAACTAGTGTACGTACTGCATACTCAAGGTATTACCATTCATTTTCTTTGCACATTTAGTAATAGAATGAAATGAGATAGTGGATAAACAAGTAAAAAAAACTCTTTAAATTGCAATAAAGTTGAAATCACAATTCTCATGAGCAAATCTGAAACCAAAGCAATTATCAGAAAAGTTACAATATATATATATATATATATATATATATATATATATATATATATATATATATATATATATATATATATATATATATATATATATATGATAGAGGAAAAAAGGAAAACATTTATATATTGAAGAAAATGTGAGTATAGGAAGAATATTATTGAAAACACAACAATATTAAGAAAAAAGAAGAATCGATTATAACAAGATTATGTATATATGTCGCACAGTGGAAAAATTACCGTACAGACAGGAGGAGAAGCTCATAGGCAATCGGGGGGACGTGGAGGCATAAGGTCAAGGGAGAAGCCCATAGAGAGTAATAAAGTTGATCCTGCTGCTAGCTCATGAGTAGCTTCTACTCACGCCCTCCGCCTCTGCGAGATTTGGAAGGGAATTATTAAGATTTCCCATGGCACAGCTACTAGAAGACTTACAACTGTCAGACAGGTTGCTTACGTCGCCAAGCTCAGTTTGAGCCTGCGCAGTACGCTCAGCCATCAGGAAATGAGTGCTTCTAATTGGCTTCACTTTTCTCCGTTGAAATCTAAGGGGTTGCTTTGTCCGTACATTAATTTCAGCAGCACAATTCATTTTACAGAATCAAAAATATTGTATCACTTAATTTATGACACATTTAATCAGAAAATGTACCCAAAGGATGGTATCTATTTATGATGCAAACTGTTTCTTTTTTATAGGTTATATACGGATTCTTCTTGTTCTCAGTTCCTGGATGCGGTATAGTTACCCAGAGAATTCTGTACCCTTGTATGTGTTATCAATTATATTGGATGGTAGGTATTTACATTAAAACTAGGACAATTATAGTCTAAATACAAGTATATGCACTCTTAAAAATAAACGTTAATTATTGGCATCTGTGGGTTCATGAAGAACCTTTAGGATTCATGGAACCTTTCCAAAAATAGTTCAATGGCACTAAGAAACTTACAACAGGGTCAGAAAATGCTTTCAAATTATTTAAAGTAAATTACATAACAATGATATAAAACAAAAGTAAATTTGCATATAGTTTTTGTTGTATTTCATGCTACATAAGTGAAGCTTTACTCTCCTTTATTTGACATATTATTTTATAATTTATTCTACTGAAAATATACATGCAACATGTAAAATGCATCATAGTTCTTTGGAGGAAAAAACCAGGAACTTCTCATACCCTATGCTCTCAGTTTGACAAATGTAGGCCTATATCACTGCAGGTGAAAACCTTGGCGAACAAAACTTGTTCAATTATTAGTTCAAGTCTATTTAACAAATGTTAGTATTTACATGAATTGATTTAGTGTTTTATATTTGTGGCAGGGGTGGACGGCTGGGTGACAACTTAGGACGTGGCATGCTCTGGAACATGCTTTATGATGTAAGTTCAGCCAGTACTTGTTTGTCACGAACATATTTGTATTAGAAATTTTCACTTTGTACTCTGTGCTTGTGAAGTGGGGCTGGCTGGTGTCTTCACTAGAGTGGTGTGTATTTGTGTGCAACCACAATGCCAGGGGTGCCCAGTGGAAGAACACTTTCACAGAGAGCCCAGTTTGGGTGCAGGCAGTGATGGCAAAAGGTATCACAAGTTATTTGTTCTTTTTAAACATTAAGATTTTTGGAAGCACAGAATGAATAACAGACATGTTATTCTTCACGCAGGCTTCAAGACACCTTTGGGAATCCTGACAATATCAGGTCTCCATGTTTTGCCTGTGTGACTGTATGGCTACCAGCATGAGGTGCTGTCTCATGCTCTCTATGCCCCATACTGGCTACAGATTCTGGGGATTCTGGTGCTGGCAGCAGGGCGCTTGCTGTGCTTTGCAGTTGAGGTAAGGAACACATTTACCTAGCATTATCATAAATTATGGCAGCAATATTAATGTTTTTACTTTCACAATAGAGGCATCTGTGTCTAAACAGTAATGCCATTTTGCAGATGTGGTGCATCGTAACCCATATGAAATTCTTATTGTTGGATGAAGAGGAAGAAAAGAAGAACTAGGGATATATATATATATATATATATATATATATATATATATATATATATATATATATATATAATTTTAACTGAATTAATTAATAAAAAAAATATATATTTGTGTATACAATTTTTTTTTATTAACTACTAATATAATATACACTACCATTCAAAAGTTTAAATATGGCACTTCCAGTACAGTATAACAGTAATATTATGAAATATTATTACAATGTAAAATAACTGTTTTCTATTTGAACATTTTTTTAAATGTCAAAAGCTGAATTTTCAGCATCATCACTCCAGTCTACAGTGTCACATGATCCTTCATAAATCATTCTATGATTCATTCTTGCTGCTCAAGATTTTTTGGTGGGGAATTGTGATTTTTTTTGATGAATGGAGAATTCAAAATACAGCATTTATTTGAAATATAAATATTTTTTATCAATAAAGTCTTTACTGTCACCTTTGATCAATTTAATGCATCTTTGCTTAATACAAGTATTAATTATTAAAAAATCCCTTCGTAATTTATCAACATTGTATCTTTTATATGTTTTAATATTGCCTGGGCTACTCTATTTATCTGTTCTGTTGTAAAAAAAAATCTCATAAAAACATCCATGTTTTGGGACAGATACAGTAATTTGAGGGGGATTTCCTAAATGAAACACCTGGTCATTAGTTTTACAGAGGTACACATGCTGAGTAGTCTTCTATTCAATTTTTTGTTCAGCCTCCAATCCACCCGAAAGAGTGGTTTTTGTAGGATCCCGTTGCATTCAAGTCATAGACTCAAACATATCACATTGACTTCAGAAACAGGTGAAGAATAATCATGTAAAGGCCAAAAATAAAGCAACTTTAATACTTCAGAAGCAATATTGCTCATTGTAGTCTATAAGACAGCTCTATATTGTTTTTAGTGTTAGAAGTAGTTACAGATTTTCACAATGGTGGATACAAATGAGTTTAATAAAGATTTGGTGGTTACAGATGTACAATGTACAGCAGACTCTACTGGGGGTGAGTTACATAAAGCCAATGACTGAAGAATATCCAAGCAGAGGCTCACTGTGGCACAGGTTACTGACATTTCCAGGGTAACAGTCAGTATCAATGTTAAACAACACAATTTTCCTCTTTTTTTAGCCAAACGTTCCTAGAGTGTCTCCGATGGATATAGACTAAAATAGGTCTTTAAAACAAAATCATAAAAAAGGTCACATCCACTCATAGGTCGTTACTTCAAGGATCGCCATCGTCCATCTGAAACAGCACTTTGGCTATATCGTAATCTACACGTGTCAGCACGTCCGAGGACTTATTTAAGATAATTAGCATCAAAAAGGCCCCACTTTATTGTTATCAACCCGTAAATACATTCTCCAAATCTGAGGGCAGATTTAGAAGAAGAGTGAAGGGTTGTAGTGACAGAATTGCTTTTATTGTCAGAGGATGCTATTTATTAATTTCCGTGATCACTTTTGAGTCGCAAAGTTCATTATTTTTTTGTTTCATGGGAGATTAACTGCTCAGTATAAGATGGTTTTTCTGTCACTATGGAGCTCACTGGGACAATAACCACTTGTAGCTATGCATCTACTTCTATATACAATTACTTAAACATGCAAAGAAAGAGAACGTTTGACCCATAAGCACCTTTGTTTTTTGGGGGACTGTGGCCTATTCTGACTTAAAAAAAACAGTATGGATTTGATCAACAGTGATCAAGCATCATTCTAACCATGAAATGCCACTTGAGGTTGACGAATGAGCCCTTGAATCGACATTCAGAAGGAAGCAATCAGTTACGTATTAAATTCTTTCTGCATCCACCAAGCTTAGTTATTTCCCATGTGCATTATTTTCACATCTGATTTTCAAATTGTCAGCTGATATGAGAACTCCACTAATATAGTCAATGGAAATGCACTTATAACAAGTTTGCAAGATCACAGTTTATTTGTTACAATATTCCATCTCTCTAACCAAGGCAAATTCCCATCCTTCCCTTGGTGTCTCTTTATGGTATTGAGATTGCCCGATTCTTCACAATCAAACCCCAAACTTAACAATAAAGGGATTTTTAAGGAGTGAAAATGAGTGAGAATAACGTCCGTCACATGTTTTAGCCGATCTCTTGCTCGGTTTACAGGGCGAAAGGTGTTTGAAATTCTGCGGGAGGTTTCGGCCAAAGCAAGCTATTTGAAAAAGGCTGACAAATTAGATCCCCACCAGCTGAGAGTCCTTTAAGACTAAGGCTGGGACTTCAGCTCGAGCCGGGGTCCTGGTGCTGCAGCCGTGATCGAGGGCTAAAAAGCTGCAAGACGTTAACAGCACATTCTACATGACTAGCCTGAAGCAAGGCTTTGTTTCAGCAAAAAAACAATGAGTTCACTATGAGGTGTGAGAGAAAAAAAATGGCCAATTTAATCGCAACAGTCCTCATTCAACTTGAAATGTTCTCCTTGTCAACTTGGTTACGAGTCTGTGTGGCTTTTGGATATTTGACAGAGGAGCGGCAGTGAAATGAGTCAGACTGATTGGATTTGGAGTGTGGTACAGGTGCATTCAGCAAAATATTGCACTGCTACTACACAACTGTGTGTGGATTCACACCCCTGCGCACTATACCGCAGGTTTACAATGACAGGTGCTGCGCTCAGCCTTTTTTTTTTGGTGTGTCCAGTCAGCTGGCAGTTGGCCAGGGGTGTTAATCTACTCCATCCAGGGCAGAGCTCTGAAAGGAAAACAACAACGACCTGGGAAACCTGGTCCCGTAACTATCACCGTTCCAGCTTATATTGTGTGTGTGTGTGTATATGTATATGAATGAATAGGGCTTTGCTATGACAGAAAGCCAGCTTTGTGAACTCGTCCTCCCAATCCATTTAGTTTATATTATGGCAATTTACTGTGGTCACACATGTATTATAATTATTAACAGAAGTTATTTTGGCTCATCTGTTTGCAACGTTACACCTACAAGTTGTAGCATATCTTGCATATAAATTATTGGCAGTTTAAAATAAGCTATGTAAGTACTAAGGGAACACATAACCAGAAGAGAACTTAAAACAAGGTAGCTAGAGCATTTGTAAACCCACTGGTCCATAAATTCCACACATGACATGAATTAATAATAAAAAAGCAAACATAAACAATGGTCCATAATGTAACATGGCTGGTCTCATTTTCCAGAGAGCACACAGGTAATCCTCAAATGAAAAGCTTTGCATTACATGAAGTCAAGCTCTAATCCTTGTGTTAATGGGGACACGGACATCTACGGATGTTCCTTCACTCGGTTATAGAAAGGGCGGAGCATTTATTTCGTTGAATCTCCTTCTATGGGTGCATTTTCTGAGAGCACAATATAGATGATGTGGTAATAAAGTATTTCTGTAGTGTGGAGAAACTCTCCTTCAAATACAAAATAAAAAAGAACAGAGGGTGTGTTTTCAGTCTTTGTTGGACAGTCTTTGTTTTTTAATTCAACTCCACTTAAAGTCAGAGAAATGGTCTGGTTCTTCAAAGTTGCGAGAAGAGTGAACCGATTCAATGAATGGTTGCTTATCCATCAAGAGTGTTAGCATGGTCGGAGAGATGTCATGGTTTTTCTCCCATTTTAAGGAAAATGGGCATGGGGAGTGGCTGATACAGGTGAATTGACAGTCCAAGAGCTTGATGATGATCACACTCCCTGCCCGTCTTGACTACTTGTGAATAAATGGGTGTGAAGGAGTGAAATGTGGGTGGATGTGCACATCTATATGTTTCAGGTGGGCAGTGCGATAGGCTTCCCAGCCGTTAGCCCAAGCAGGAGCGTCCGGCACCGTGGCTCTGGGAAAGCAGGAAAGACTGCACCACCTGCTCTGTGACCTGGGGGCTCGTGTTGACGTCCTCCAACGCGTTGGCTACTGCAAACTGCCTGTCCCTTAAACGATTCCAGTTGGACAGAATATTGTGGTACTCAAAGACCTTCTCGTAGTTTCCAACTGAGTTGTACAGTTTTATCAGGCCTCTGTAATCATATTCCAGTCCACTGTAACCCTCCCCGAACAGCTTCTTGCCTGCAGGAAACAGACGAATAGTTTATGTTTAGGTTAAGAACAAGATTCTACATTTGAAGAAGAAGAAATTTATACTTTTATTCAGTAAGAAAATGTATCAAAAGTGACAGAATAGTTTTTGACATTGTTACAAAGGATTATTTAAAAAAATGTGACCCGTGCTGGCAAAATGAGTCGGAAATTACTACTTCCAAGGTACAGGCAAAACAATATGTTAATTTTGGTTGAATTTGAGGTTTTCCCAACCAATGAAATGTGTCTGTGGCACTGAACCAAATGAAATGTGATTTTATGCGCGTAAAGACGCCTCAGCGCACAATCCCGATATACACATACACAGAATTACAGTTTTTCAAAATTTCTGTCTTTGTCAGTATTCACGCAAACATGATCTGTTATGTCTTAGATATTAGATCTGTGCGGTACAGTAGGTCTGAATATAAGCTGTCTGTTTCATGTTAATCAAACAATAGTGGTATGTAAAAAAAAAAAAAAAAAAAAGTTGAATATATATTTTTCTTATAGATATATGGTTTTGACTTGCTGCCAAATTTTGTCTTATTACCAGAGATTTTAAGAGGTGATTTTGTTTTGGAAAACCTTAACTAGATTTTTCTCAAAACTGACCTTGCGGACTATATCCACCTTATTCCTGACGGGTTTACTGCGTTCTGAATTATGGGTGGCACTTTCGGTTTGGAGAACTCCCATTCAAAAAGACTGAAACGAATCATTTCAAATCATAAGGTTGCCCTACAAATAAAGCTGATCCGTTTGACTTAATGAGCTATCAGTTTTCTTTCATGTTTTATCCAAGAATAACATGAGAATAACGTAACACTTGGTATTTTAACGTGACATGTTATAACAAAGAATATCTATAGTAAGAGCTCTGAATTCTTTTCCTCATGATTATTTTCTTTTTTACTTTTGAATTTCGCTGTAATAGTATGATAAAGGTCAACATATACTGCACATTTGTGGTCTGTTCTCCCGATTTAATTTACGATGTATACCATTAATAATTCACTGGAATCCTCCCCAAATCCTCACGTCTCTTTCCAGGTTTGGTTTCACAGGTAAATACAATTTATTATGTGTCAAAATGACTGAAATCACTTTAAAATAGTATCACGCAATGCTGAAGTAAAACATTTTTTTTATTATTAAGGCATATGTTACATAATACAGATTACCACAGTGATCTTTAACCGACCGATTTTGTTGTGGAAAGATGCTTTTTCAGAGATTATTCATGGTCTGTTGAAAATACCTTGTTGATGCTTTTACACTTTTAAATGTCCTTTAAATGTTCAATGGTTGAAGGGTGAGTAGAATAATATATGTCATCATACACAGTTAAAAAAAAAAAGTATATATATATATATATATATATATATATATATATATATATATATATATACTTTTTTATATATTATTGCGTCCATAGAGCTAGTCTTTCACTAATTGTTTACAGCTTAACGGAAGTTACACCCATAATTCACGCAAAGCTTCATGGGGCGCAGGAATACTGTGGATATAACAATAACTCAAAAATGTGCTCATTGTGTCTCATTTTGACAGTAAATATAAAAACAAACAAAACAAAAATCAATCATTTTAAATGTTCCAAGTGACTTAATTATATTACATTATGTACATTATGAAAAATGGATATTAATTTTGAGATTTGGTTTTAACTACAATGTTAAAATGTAAACATTAAATAAATAAAAAAATATTAATTAATTAAAAACAAAAAAATTATATAAAATTTAATTGTTTATCTTAAAAAAAAAAACGACAACTAATTAAGCATTAGGTTAGCATTAGCAAAGGCAAACAAAATGCAAAAATAGTGGAAATGAGCATAATTAAATAAACAATTTCATCCAACAAATATGTCTAATATCAACGACATAAATAAAAAAAGACCAGTAACTGAACAGAAATGTCATGCATCTCCACCCAAAATGCAACAACAAAAGTAACCCTCACCAATAGCGATGGAGCGCAAGTAGAGGCGCTCTGCATCATCGTACTGATTCATGTCATAGTTATAGAGCGAGGCCAAGTGTCCCACAGACAGAGCCACCTCATAGTCCTCCTGTCCCAACAGCTGCTCCTTGATCTGAATGGCCTTGATGTGCATCTCCTCTGCCTCCTGCATTACAAATCACACCATGGAAAGGTCAGTCAGCCCAACAGAGACCTCAAAAGCACTCTGTTGTGTTTGGCTTACACAATAGAAAAAAACACATGGCTTTCACAACGATCCACTTGTGGTGATTTCCATATATTATAAATGGTAACATTCTCACAAGTTTAAATAAGGAGGAACTAATAAAAACCTTGAATTTGCGCATGGATTGGTAGAGGCGGCCCAGGTTGCCATAGTGTTTCGCCGTCTGAACGTTAAACTCTCCGAAGGCTTTTTTGGCTAACTGGAGGGAGGAGAGGTGCAGATCATGGGCCTCCTGCAGGAGGCGTTCCTCTGTTTCTTTGTTATGACAATCGATGGCAATCTCCTCCAGGATTAGGGCTTGAGATGTAACATCAAAATTAGACTGAAGTAACATGATTTTTCAATTAAGTGAAAAAAAAATAAAAAAATAAACTAAACTAACAGAAGAGTGAAAAGATAATGCTACTTTGAACCAATGCTACCATCTTAATGTTGTCATTCCAGTAATGCAGCTGTGAATGAGGGGAGTTATGAAAGCTTTTCAAAGTGCTAGTCTCACCTTTCACCCTCTTGGACGAGGCCAGAAGCAGATGGTCTTCAGGGAGAATGTGAGTTATGATGTCTATGGCACGTTCTGCGTGGAATCTAAAAGCAAAATTCAAAGTACGAAACTGGTACGTTATTCGATAAACACTTCCAAGAAAAAAAAAAACAATTCTAAAAGAACAACTTAATTGTGTTAAAGGTTAGGGCAACTACTGGACATTGGTGTCAGGGATTTCTTAACACTCGAGGGACACATGAAATGGTATAAAGGTTCATACGAGATTAGTAGCAAACTAAAATACAAAGTTTCATCTTGGAAACTGGCAGCTTGTTTTTCAAGAAGTGACTCAAGAAACCAATTAAATTATTCATATTTTCATGGTGATCGTAATAAAAGGAATGTTTGTCTGAACGATTATGTATTGTTCAGTGTTGCCTAATGAATTCTGTTTTTAGAGCGAGGGAATCCCACGTCACCCAAGATTACAGCTTTTTGTAAGAAATGTTGATTTAATTAAGGATTTATTCACAATGATTCAAATGGATAACAATTAAGAGTTATTTTTAAACAATTCATTAAGAGAACCTGCTCATAAGATTCATCTGTTTATGAATCATCTACAATCTATGTGTCCTATATAATTCTATTTAGAAGCATCTGAATGTAAGCACTGAGTAGCGGTACAGGAATCATTGATATAGTTCATTTACTCAACCAGATGTCATCATAATTCACTAAATTAACTAACTAATGCACTCAGGATAGGATTGAGACACTCACAGTGCGTTATCGAATTTTCCAGAGCTGTACTGATGGACGTAGGATGAATATGCCAGGTCCTCATGTGCAGTTGCAACATGAATATTCTTTCCTCCAAACACGGATTGCCGAATATCAAGTGCAATCTGAAGGTAGAACATATCCATTGTTTTTCAGCGAATGAGAATGTTTTATTTATACTTCCAAAGAACCCAAATTTTAAGTAATTCTTAGCTCACCTGGTAAATGACCACTGATTGGCAGATATTATCCACGTTTAAGAGATAAAATCCATAATCTAGTAGTGTATCTGAGTATTTTGGGTGCTTGTGCCCAAAATGTTCCCTGGAAATAAAATGTGGGAATTCATAAAGCATTTCATCGTTGTAAAATCAAACATAATTTCACCATCACTTTAAATATGCATGGTAGTTCTTACCGTGCCAAAAAAACGGCATGTTTTATCAGTTGTTCAGCTTTCCTGAACTCCCGCTTAACAACACAAGCCTGCAGGGATCAATTTCATGATGATGTAATGTGACAATGGATCAGAAGTTTACATCTATTTAGAAAAACTCCAACATCCAGCAATCACTGACCTTAGAGGCTTGTCTGAGAACATCAACTACTACTTTCACAGGTAAGCCGACAGTGATCTCCCTCATAGCCTCTATACACCACCTATAAGCCTAAAACACAAAAGGAACACAACTGTAGAGCAGGCGTTCTCCAAACAAACTTCTGGTATTGTTGCATTGGGACTTACCTCATCATAGTGGCTTTTGGCAAATAGCAGGGCACACAATTCTCCATACAGGGCAGCCTTATTAGCCTGATGGCCGTGTTTGGCTAGTTTGTCCATGTAAGACTGGGCCAGTTTGAAAGTCTCTTCTCCCAGGTGGTATTTGCAGTTGCCATTACGCACATGAAGTAACCTGGCACACAAAGTCCCAATAACACATTAGTAAGATATTAATAACACTAGGTGCATCCCGGTTTATGTAATTATTCACTATTCTATGCTATTTTGTAGTATAAATAGTGTGAGTAGTGTGTATCACATTTTAAATACCCAGATGATGCACTTCATTAAATTAAAATGTGTGGAATATTGAACACTTCATACACTCAACTGTCACAGCTTAAATTACGTAATGGAGGGGGGATCAGACAAAATAACTTTTTAAAATTCATACACCACATGGTTGAGTACATAATGCACAATGTATAGTGCGTCATTTGGGACACAAGTACAGTTAAAATGACTGACTGACCATTTACTGCTAGAAGAGACTCAAGCTGACTATTTACTCACCTCACACAGCACTCCACTGCACGATACCAGTGAAGAACCTCATCATGTAATGTGCACAGCTGGAGACAAGACAGAAAGACTTTCTCTGCATCTCCATACCAACCGGCATCTGATAAAAAGCCACCTGAGATGGAAGAAAAGTATTATTACAATTACAACAGCTTGTTATTATAGGCTGAAAGAGCAGAAAAGTGAGCACTATACCTAAAACAAAGCCAAACTGTATAGCTTTCTCTTTCACGTGCGCATCTGACTCTGCGATGTATGAACATCGGCGACTGAAGGAGTTGGCCAGGACTGAAGCGACCTTCACACCGTGGTCCATCAGAGCCTGGAAGCAGTGGTGTAAGAGGTGCCTGTGGAAGAAAACATGTTTGGTCTTTCATCTAATCACTATCCATGTTAAAAGTGACTTACACATTTTTTTTCCTGAGGTGAGGGTATAGGGATGATTCTTTATGCGATGACAAATATTATAGTAGCATATTACTACTACAGTTGGACAGACCAATTCAGTTTTTAAGATGATATAAAAGACAACAGATTGGCTTATATAAAGCCAATGCACATAATTTGTTACATATTAACATATAATATATATATATATATATGTGTTTACTACCGTTCAAACTTGGGGGTCAGTTAGATTTTGTTAATAAATTGAAATTAATAATTTAATTTAGCCAGGATGCATTAAATTGATCAAAATTGACAGTAAAGTCTTTTTAAATGTAATTTCCACAAAAATATTAGGTAGCACAACTGTTTTCAAAATTGATAATAATAAGAAATGTTTCTTGAGCACCAAATCAGCATTATAATGATTTCTAAAGAATAATGTCCCACTGAAGACTGGAGTAATGGCAGCTTAAAATATAGCTTTGCTAAATTAGTAGAAGATTTCATTTTTGCTGGTTTCTGCATCATGACGAAGACCATCACTACATATATTAGTCTTCAACCAAGTCTGGCAAAGATGCCAATGAAGGCTTGTACCATAAACATCATGTGCACTTTGAATCATCAGACCAAAATACACACACACACACACACACACACACACACACACACTAAGGTATGGCTTTGATCTATATTACCATGACAGATTCACTCAGCTGTCAATTACCTTTTGTCAGAGGCCCTGAGGACTTTAGCGAAGACCTCCAGCTCACAAAACTCCCCTCCCAGCTGGCAGAGCCGGCCTTGCTGGTAAAGCTGGAACACATGAAGAAATGTGAGAGTGTACCCTACTGTAGATGTGACACAACAAAGACAACTCAAGCTTTCCCTTGGGGGTGCCAAGGCCAAGAAAACGAAGTAAAGTAGCAATTTTAAAGACAGAATGTGCAATCAGGAAGAGTTTGTGCAAGACCAATAAGTAACGTGTGCCAATAATATTGTTTGTGTTGTGGCACATTTGGTTTTCGACACCAAATTGACTGATCTTACAAAGAAATGATAAATAATTTAATGATTAAATGGTCAAATTATCTACACAGAAGAGTAATTTAACCCTTACTGTTATATTTGAAGCTAAAAACTATGATAATCCTAAATCAGTGGTATTCAAACTTTTTGACACCAAGGTCCCCAATTTTCCACAATAATTGTACGTGTGTGTGTGTATATACATATATATATATATATATATATATATATATATATATATTATTATTTTTTTCATTTTGTACTTACAATTTCAACCCTGTAAAATTTTAGAGCTTGCCATAACTAGAAAAATGTATATTTATCATCAAAATGCCCATGGAGTTATAAGACTTTATTCATTTACATGATTTTTCCACATCTAGGCATCACACTTTTAAAATTAGGCTGCCTCATATATCTAGAATCTTCAAGACAGCGGGAACACAATTTCTTCTCAATAGATTTTTAAATAAAAATCTCAAGTCTCCAAACTACCAAGAGAAAGAACAATTACCTCAATAAACCTTCTCTGGTCTAATCTAACAGGTTCCAGTTAAACTTGATTTGTCATTTCAACTAGGCCTATATCTACAAACCAAATAATAAATACAGTCCCCTCTCAAACTCTGTTTGGCAATACAGAAATGCAGAATATTTATTGTCTAATGTGAGGAATGATAAAGGTTTTAAAGTCATGTGTCACAACAAACTCAGTGGGATTGGTCTAATAACACATTTGCCAACTTAGGCTAAATGTCCAAAAAGCCAAATTAAATAAAAAAAAAACAAGAGGGCAAGTCAAGCAGGTCACACGAAGTGGCCTTAAAATGCATGAGAAATGCAAATATTTGATATGTTGAGCATATTTAATTTTATATAATGATTAATATGAGCTCAAATAAGTAATTTGGTCCCATTACTTAATGTGGTTTTAGAAAATCATCTCATTTCCCAAAACAACAACAACTCTCAAATCAAGAAGTCATTTAAAAATCATTGGCCAGAAAATCATTAACTAATATTAATAAATGCTTTAGAAGTATTTTTCATTATTAGTTCGTGTTAATATTGGAACATTGTTATAGTAAATTTTGTCTTTTCTGTTTTTGAATTGTTTTCACAGTAGTTGGTGACAAACCATTCAACCCATATTTGCAGATGTCAATTATGTCATACAAAACTTATGTATTTGTTAGAAACACGGTTATGGTTTAAAATACTCACTTGCCATTATAGCTAGTACACATAAATAAGGTTAACAAGGTAAAAAGTGAAATGTCATAGTGTTTTATGTTTAACTAGTCTTGACCCAGAGTGAGAGCTATATCTCATTCAGCAGCAGATAAGCTACATGCTAAGATAACTGGGACATAGTGTGCACTTCAATCAGTCTTAACCTAAACTGCCACACAGAAATGAGTGCACTCTTAAACCAGAAAACCTTAACGGTTAAATTGTTTCGCAGCTCGAGTCTCTCATAATAACTAGCGCTGCACTGAGAGCTTGGGTCAGTTTTTGTTAGCCAAGCTGCTAGTGAAAAGTGTCAGATGCTTTGACGTTTGTTCCGCAATACACCCATTCACTGTCCTTCTTACCTTGTAGTACACATCAAACTGAATATTTTCAGGCAGAGAGCGGATGTCCCGTCGCGATCGGCCGTAGTTGTCTACCACGGCTGAGATAGCGGTGTTGTACAGGGTCTCAGGGATCCATTCCAGTTCCACCGCGGCCATATTGTTTTCTTTCACTAAATCCAACCACAGCCCCCCCTCTTCCACTCCTACTTTTACCTCCTTCGCTACCTGATCGAGGTAAAACTCTTTACTCTGATGCTCCTCATACACTCCCGCAACTGGAAGCGCTTTTTGAGTTTGAAACGGACTGTAGTGATAGGGAACACAACCCTAAGGTTATGCTCTCATGTTTAAAGCTCATCCCCGATCGAGATGCCCCGCCCACTCTATGACACTTTAGGCAATGACGTAGCGCCAGAGCTCCGCTCGAACTCAGTGAACGCGCATTTGACTGTAGTTCAAAATAACGGCCGCTGGGAGGACGATGGGAATCTCAAGAGTAATACATTTTTTTGTGTCATATCTATTAGCCATTTTAATGTTAATCTGTCAGGAAACAAAATTAACGTTTAGCAAGTATACATATTTACAATGTACAACCTTTCTTTTCTGGGAAAATGGAACGAAAAGATTGAACTCATCCTGCACTGAACAGATTTTTGTCAAAAGTTTAGGCTATAGCTGCTACTCAAATTTAAAATGGTAAAAAGGAATACATATGTTTTTTAAAATAAAAGCAATCAAAACACTTACTAAAACGATGGAATACTTTATTCGTGATACGAGGAACCGTAACATTTAAATTCTGAGGGGGTACTTCAAGTAAATATTTCTGGTCAAAGAGGTTCGGGTTCGGCTGATAAATTGTAACGTTAACTTAACACGTTTTTTCGCGGTTGTGGTACGTACGTCATACTGCAAGCCAGAAAACATACGACTCGATAGAACATGACAAAGTATTGTAGGCCTACTATTTTGCATTAATCTAAATATTATATTTAAGAATAGAATAGAATAGAAGGAGATGCCTTGTGGATGTTCCTTCCCTTGTGAGACAGCCTACTTGTACCATCCATGTTATGGAATGCCGAAGCTGCCGAAATAATAAATAAATATACAAAGAAATGTAAAAAACAAAAATAAACTTGTGTTTGAATTTTTATTTCCTCATTTATTTATAATAGTATTTAATTGAAATGTAATTGTAAATTCAAATGTAAAATAAATGTTACTTTCCACATTTATTTATTTATTTTTCCGTTTATTTATTTATACATTTATTTATTTATACATTTATTAATTTCCACTTGTCCACACACCTCTTGCATTTTGTTTGGTCACACCATAAGGTGTAACCATGGTGTAACTCTGAGCTTTGCCCTTTCCACTCTGAGCTCGATTGCCATGTCTGAGGTAAAACACGCCCCATTCATAACCACACGGACAAAGAAATGTAGTAAGAAATAAATGTGAAAAGAAATAAATGTGGAAAGAAATACATGTAGACATAAATACACATATAAATAAATAAATGTGGAACTAAATAAATGTACTATAAATAAATAAATACTAGAAAAAATAAATTAATGTGAAAAATACAATTATACATAAATAAGGAAATAAAATAATAAATATACATTTATTTGTGTTTTTACATTTTGCTTTACATTTATTTGTACAATTATTTATGCATTTTGTTTTACATTTCTTTTTATATTATTTATGTGTTTATTTATTTCTTATCTCGGCAGCTTTGGCATTCCATGGTTCCACCTGCCGAGCAGGAATTGAAGGGGGGTACCACCTACTGGCCACTACTAGTAAAATCCATTTTACAGTATCATAAGAAAATCCTTTGATATCAGTTACATGTATGTTGTTTCAACCAATTAGTCTAAATGATACTTATCGGACTAGATTTCAAACTACCTCCCTCATATATAGCCTAATGTAGATTATGTTTTCCTTTGTGCCGCACAGTGACATGTATTCCCAGAGGTTTTCGAACTGGGGTCCGGGGACCCTATGGGGGTTGCAAGAGAGTGACAGGAGTCTGCATGTGGATAAGTCTATAGAAAAACTGTAAAAAAATAAATAGGCCTAAGTGAATAGATAAATTATATTAAAATAAAAATGAATAATACATTTAATATTACATTCATAGTGAGTAAACTATATAGTTTAATTGTAATCTTCCTTAATTGTAATTTCATTATTATTTATTGAACTAAAAAAAAACAGGCTTTTCAGTACTTGAAAATGAAAATGGCTAACCTTAAGCAAAAGTCACAAATTACTTCTCCCAATTAAATAAATTTTACAGTAGACCAAAGAGTAGGCTACTATGATTAAAATATGCAAACGTACATTATTATGATTAATAAAACATTAAACTAATGATCAAAAGCAATCATAAGTGCAAAACAAAATAAAATTTGGCTTCACAAACTTATTTTTGAAATTTGTCACTATATTTGTGAGGTCATTTAATAAAGAAAAAGGTCCTCACAGGTAGTTAAACTTAGTACACAATTTAGTAACTAATAATTGCTTATGCAAAATAATAAATAAAAAAAAACCCTGACGAAAGGTAAGGGCATTAGTGTGTAATCTAATTAACACATGACCCCAAGATCCCATCCAAGTTCAAGCCCATAAATACCATCCCTGCAATTTTAGCATCATGTAAATACTATCAAAGATTTATTAATTTTGTTAATGAGCTTTTATTTTTATATTTTCAGTTTTGTATTTTAATTAAAGCATTTTTGTTACGTGTTATCATGTTAAAAAAATTAAATAAAAAAAATATATATTTAGGTTTTATTATTATTTTAAGTTCAGTTTATTTTTTATTTATTACCAATTTGTATTTTTAGTGCTACAAAAAAAACTCATTTCAGTTAATTACTAAGGCAACATTTCTAATTTTGATTTAGTTTTTAATCAAATGTTCATATTTTATTGCAGCTTTATTTGACCCATACCAAAGCTTTGATCTAACTGAGACCCTTCAGTGTCAGTTTTATATAGCTTATCTCTAGACCTGTTCTGAAATGATTTTACAGTAGATATAATACAGCCTACCAATTGACGACCATCAAAAGCAAAACGAGACAATAGATTTTTATCACTGAACGTGTCTGGCATTGATTTCTGCAGCTGCAGTTCTCAACATAGACAGCAGATGACGCCGTTTCTCCTCACCGAACAATAAGCAGCACGAGGCCAACCTACCGCCTTTATCACTATATTTACAACAGCGCTCGCCTGCTCACGTTCAGCTGCGCCCATCTAGAGGATAGAACGAACAGAAACAACACCGTTCCCTACCAAAACCCTAGATACCTCACAACGGTGAGTCCAGCGGACTTTTATGTATATAACTATTTATGTTTTAATCATGTAAACAAGATAACATCCAGTTATTTTCAGGAGGTAAAATCCCATGTCAGGGATGTAAGCATGGGATCAACAGCAGTCCGCTGCTGGATATAGAGGCGAAGAAAGGACCCCTATCAGCCACTTACTCATGCTAACGGACCTGCTAACTGTAGTCGGAGGGTTCTTACATTTTCTGGTCATTCTGTTTGGTAGTTTCACGCTAAATTATGTGTACTCTGGTGGTCTGTGTTTAACAGTTTCAGTCCGTGTCCAGCTAATTTAAAGGCTTGGAAGCTGATTTTTGCGTTAGCGTTTGGCTTTCCTGCTGCTGATGATTGACGAGTCTCTCGCCGCTCCGGTTGACTGACCGGGCAATTTATATAAGGTTTCTTGTCCTATCGCGTGTTTCTCTTTATGTGATTCTCGCCTGGATTGTATCTGTCTAGCCTTTAGTGCGTCAAGGATACACCGTAGCAAGCCGCATGTTTATAGGCTACATTGTAATATAACGCTTAATTATATTGTAGCATTATAGGTGTGAAGGAGGACTGGGATTCGCCCTCACTTTCCTGTCATGTCGGTGGTCAAGTGTATGTAGGGTTTATCAATTTATTAACAACAGTTATGCAATTAATCATTTAACTGTAAATGAAAAGCTAGCATTCTAATGTTAGTCAATACACAATATATTCTCAGACTAGACACTATTCTCAGATTATGAACTTTGGTCATGTAAACACATACTTTGTTTATTATTACGAGGGCATCAAAACGGCATGTATTCATTAATAAATGAGCAAAAGTGTATATGTATATGAAGTTTGTATCATGCACACTGCTGGACACTGATGCCACTCCTTTATGTGTCATGTCAAATACCCATTAAAACTGTTGGGTTTTGGAGCTAACCGGTTACCGTAGTACATTTTTGTAAGAGACTTTAACTTTTATATGCTTGTTCAAACATGCTGAGCATATTCCAAAACCCTCAGGATATTCAAGCTAATATTCTGTGCTATAAAGAGACTGATGCTGATGCAAATGAAAATGAGAATTACTCTTTGGACTAGCTATTGCATTGAGAAGTCTGACATCTTTAAGTGCTTTCAGGCTCAGGCAATGTCTTTATCTTGGTTTTGATAACCAGGTCCACTTAAATTCATAATGTATTTTAATCATTATTATCATAATAAATATTACTGTTTATTTATACTAGCTAGGGTTTACTAGTATGTGTTGCATTTAAATGTTATTGTTGAACTCAAATTATAAATACTAGTACAATTAGTAGAGTAGGTAGTATTAGGTACTATCATTGAGTATTAAGCCTGCATTAAATCTTTTATGGGGAAGAATTGCCCGAATTGCCTTCCTGTATTATAGGGAAGAATTTGGCCCCTTGTTAATGGAACTTGTTCGGATGATGAAGTCTCCCGCTGGTGGGAAAATAGGAATGTTAGAGGCCCGTGGCTTTGATAGCACCTCCCCAATTCCTTAAACCCTGTTTGTTTCACATCCTTTTAGTGAAATAATGATATGTGTCTTCCTTACACTAAAATTAGTCAATTTTGCTATTACGGTGAATATTATCATGTCACATGATGGTACAGAAGTTTCTTTCTTGAGTGAAGCTTTACTTTTCACAAAGTAATTGCATATTGTAATGCAGGATATTCAGTTTCAGTTTAGTTGGAAATTATGACATGACTAATTTAAAATATTCTCATTGTGCAAAGAAACATGGAAAATGATACAATTATTGATGCTATATTTTTCTTTCTCCAGGGAGCATAATTAATCCATTCTGGATGTACAGAAGCCACTCTGTCTCTGTATGGAAAAATCTCTCAGTTCTAAAAACATTGGTGCTTCTGAAGTGGAACGTAGACTACTTTTGGGGACAATATGTTCAACTTGATCAAAAAAGACAAGGAGAAGGATGGAGTTAGGAAGGAGAAAAAGGACAAGAGAGACCGGAGGGAACGGATGTCTGCAGCTGAGCTCCGAAGCCTCGATGAGATGAGCATGAGGCGGGGCTTCTTCAACCTCAACCGTAGCTCCAAGCGTGACTCCAAGAACAAGTTGGAGATCTCCAACCCTATCCCTATTAAAGTTGCCAGCAGCACTGAGCTCAACCTGACTGACATTGAATCGGATGGCCTCAGTAACCGGAGCAGCATGGTCCTGGATGCAGATCAGCTCAGCGCGGCCAGTTCCAGTGATGATCTGAAGGGCGATTATGGTCAAGATGGGCATCGGAGCTCTGTCAAGGAGCGGGCAGCTAGGTTTGGCTCCCTCGCCATGCAAAACTCACAAATGGGTTCCATCATGAAGCGCTTCTCCTTTTCTCAGCGGAATAAAGATGAAAGTCCGTCCGAAGGTTCCACACCTTCTGGGCAGAACTCTGCTGCCCCATCACCGCAGGTAGAAACCAAGATCTTTGACCCCCAACGTAAGCCAAGTCTTCAACATCAGCAGCAGCCTCCTGCTGGGAAAAAGGTGCAGATTCCTGAGGTTGTGGATAAGACGTTTCCTGCGGATCTCCGCTTGCCTGCTGTCGTGCCACCGCAGACGCCCGAAGTTCGGGAGCTGGTTCTCCAGAGGCGTAACACTGGAGATTTCGGCTTCTCCCTGCGGCGCACCACCATGTTGGATCGTGGCACGGATGGAACGGTATATCGCAGAGTAGTCCATTTTGCGGAGCCAGGTGCCGGCACCAAGGACCTGGCTCTTGGTTTGGTTCCTGGAGACAGGCTGGTGGAGATCAACGGGCGAAATGTGGAGAACAAGAACAGGGATGAGATCGTGGAGATGATTCGGCAGTCAGGCGACACGGTTCGGCTTAAAGTTCAGCCCATTCTGGAGTTAAGCGAGCTGAGCCGATGCTGGCTGAGGAACACCGAAGGGCTGCGGCGGGAAGCATTTGACGTAAGTCCATACTTTGTCTCTTCTCTTCTCTCGTTCATGATCACAGGCTTTCCAGGCAACTCCCCACAAGCCTGCCCAGCTCTTACACATGTAGAGCCAATTGGCTCTTCTCAAGAGTACAAGCACATCATTTAAGATGAACATGTTCTTATGCAACAGGAAGCGGATTCCTTTCCAGGATGAACATCTGTCACAATGTGTCTAACAGAATCTTTTCTTCCACCAGCTTTCCACAAGTGATGACTTTAATGACAGGCTTTGAAATTGTTTTGTTTGTGTTTTTCTTCACAGTTTGCTTTGCAATAGTTGGACACAGTGCGACAGTAAATTCAGAATTTTCCCCATTACAGTTTGCAGTTTAATTTTGGTATGCATCTATAAATTGCACTTGCTGTTGATAGTTAAAGAGAAAGAGGCTGGTCAGGGACTCTTTCTTGTGTAAGATGAGTATGAGGAATGGGTGAAAAATCTCTTTCATGTTTTTCCTTGACAGAAGAAAACCTTTGAAACTTATCTGTTATGTCCTTGTTGGATTACAGATAAGAATGACACTTTTGCGTAAATGTTTTGTTTTTTAGGATGGGCGGAGGTTGTCTTCATTAACTAGCATGTGTGCCGCTACTGGTCTGGATTTAATCTAGTGCTGTCGTGCCAAGTTGCATATGTTGATGCTGAGACGAATCACAAAGCTTCTTCCAGTAACTTCTTGTGGGTGTTATGTAAGACTTAAGCGGAGAGCTACACTCATTGGATTCCTAAAATTTAGCAATGTTTAAAATGTTTTTTTACTTGCTTGGAAAACAGTACATTCAGTTAACATACTCTTTGCTATGTAATGTGCAGTGAGGACCCTTAAGTAATTTGTAAAAAGGTATTCTGAAGCTGAATGATGAGCCATCATGGAAGTGAGTTTTGAAACAGTGAATCAGAGGGTTTGAATCATTAAATGGTGTTTGTGTAGGAAAAAAAGGTGTTGGCTGTTTAATAATTATTTCCTTTAGTTAGCTGCTTGCTGACAATTATGAATTTAAATGCTCCCTTTGCAACTACTAAACTTTTCATTAGCCTAAAACAGGGTTTCCCAAATGGGGGTTCACGGTCCTCAAGAGGTTCAATAGTAAACTGCTGTGGGTTTGCGAGATTGTGCTTAAAAGGCAATGCTCAGTTAAACTGATTAAAAATGAAATGATTCAATTAATTATTAAATTAAATTATTAGTGTTTTTAAATTACATGAATACATGTGATATTGTGTGCATTTATTAAAAGGTTAGCATTACAATTTGTAGGTGATATTAGCCATTTTCTCACATAACACACGCTGAACCCGTTTTCCAGTAAACAGAGCTGCTATTTACACATGTAACGGCTTTATTCTCCTTATCTATATTCTACCATTCAGACAGCTGTTAACACATTACTCATTTGTTTCAGCATATGCCCAATTTGATAACATTTCTTTGTTCTTTATAACATTTTCTTTTCATAACCACAGATAATCACACATTTTGACATTTTGAATGTAAACTAAATGGTGTGCAAAGTAATTTCCTTCAGAACTTAGTGATTGTTTCAAACTTTTGACAGCATACTTCATATGTCAGAGCATTTAACACATACAGTATGTGCTCAAATTGCTATTCTTACAGCTAAGAAATAGCAATTATGGTTGTATACAGAAAAAGCTGAATGGTTTGACCGAGAAAAAGTTATGAATCCCAGGCAGGCTTAGACTTTTGTAATGTATTAGCCACAGGTAATATAGAGTGTTAAAAGGAGTTCTAAGTGTTTTTGTACTTGTTGAAACGGACCCTGGTCTTTTTGTTGTCAGTCTTGGCCTAGAGCAGGTGAAGAGCAGGACGAATGCACCTACAGGTGCCTGACAGCACAAAGACAGAACACTTGCTCATCTTTCTCATCTTCTTCATCATTACTACATTTACATGATGGTAAATGATCTGTATGGCCTAGAGTAAAAAAAGCTGCCTCTCAGCTTTAGCATTTGTGTCTACAATAAATCTTAACTCAAGCAATAACATCAGGCTAATGGTACTGTACTGCTGTAATGGGCTTAGAAAAATAAAGCGATCATCAGCCCTGCCTGTTTATGAAACCACATGTTTGTGAAGGACTCGCTAATAGTTTTTCCTATGGAATAGTTTTAACTTTGTGGCAGCATCATAAATTAAGCACTTTCAGGAAATCTAAGATTTGTTTAGCTTAAAGGTTTGAGTGAGTTTTTGCCCATTTGGTGACAGACCATCTCGTAACAATTAGAACGGTTCATCATGTGCTTCTGCAAATTTGGCAGGCACCTCCATCTCATACCAGAGTGGTTCTGCTGTGCTATTTTGGGTTTTACCAGCAAACAAGAGGGGCTTAGTTTGCTGCATAGTTCTTAGTCAGCCTCTCGTTGCATTCGTTATGGTTCATTATATGGCCTCAGGTCAGTGGGAGTATTCTGTGCAGCCTCTGTCACCCTGACTCTTGCCCCCTCTGTCTATCGCTCTCTCTCGGACGGCGATCATAATCTGTTCTCTCTTTTGGCAAGCTGTGTTACAGGCATTGTCTGGAACATCTAATATGTCCTCTGAGAGTATTCATTTTGGGCTTCTTTTGTTGTGGAGCTGTTTTAAAATAAAGATGGGCAGGAAGTACTCTACTACGTGGATGCGACAGCAGTGATTGTTTATTAAAACACAATATTTTAACTAGTGATAGACTGATATATTGGCCAATCAGTTTATTCCGGCAATATTAGAGTATCGGCCGATAACCATGTCCACTTTGCAGAATGACAAAAGTGTTCTTCTATTCACTTTATCACTGCCAAGTTCTACTGACACTCGTCATTGTCAATGGATAGTATTTCTGTTTTCAAATATCTATAGGTTTTTATTTTATTTTCATTTTTTTGGGGTGTAACAATACCCTCATGTCACGATTCGTACATATAACGATACTATTGCGATACTCCAAGACAAATGGTCAAAGGTTAACAAAATATACCGTTGATTAAAATGTTACATTAGGTATTACATTATGGTTGGAAATTAATAGGCTTGGACTTGGTGCTGGAAACCCAATGCACAGGACAATGGTGACACCAGAATAAAAATATTCATGATTCTAAATACAAAATTATTTTAAATGAATATGCTTGCTCTCTGTAACTGACTAGATATATTTAAAATAATATAGATTGTCACTACAGTTTGTCACTATCCACGATACATAATGTAGCATTTTTGTATTGCGATATATTGTTACACCCCTATTTTTTTATTTTTGTGGACTGAATAAATGTTTACAATCATAATTTACTGAGGCTTTCATTAATCTTTGGAACGCAAATTAAGATATTTTTAATTAAATTTGTCCCTTAATTAAAAGTCTAGGTAACCAAAACATTTGATGTTTCAAGACGTTCATTAAGAAATCCATGTGAATCGAGTGGTTTAATCTAGCCTAAGTCTTCTGAAGAGACACAATCTCTATATGGACTGGACTTTTGTGTTTATCTTGTGTGATTATTGAATTGTATAATGTATAAAAATATATTGACCACCCTAGCTTATCACCGCTGGCCATTAAGAAATCCATAACTGTCATCCACTAATTTGCATTTGAGTTTTAAAACATTCTTAAAATCAAAACATGCTTAAAATCTGCAAAAGTGCCATAAAGGTGCCTCAATTTTAATTTTGTGATTTAAGTTGTCAATTCTCATGATGCCTTGCATTGTGGTTTATCAGACAGCAATTTGCATCAATGTTTAGTAAATTATTGGGGATCACGGCTAGACGGAGCACAAGTGAATGGAACAAGGGTGTCTTAAAACATGTTTTCTAAATTGCATCTATTTTTGATTGCATCCCTATTATAAAAGTAATTGTGGAACAGAATATTTGACAAACAGGAAGTGAATAGCTGGACCTTTGTTTGGTGTGAATGTGGTCTCGGGTAGTCGTGTTTTGTAGCACGTGTCTGTGTTTGCATGTGTGATGTCTGGAGTGCTGTACTGATTTGTGGGCCTCACTGTGCAGCGGGAGCCATTCTCGGCCCCATTGTCTCAGAAAACAAATAGCAACAGCTTTATCATCAATCCAAATAAAGAAGAGCCGTAAAACGATCATGTCCCAGTGCAAACAAAAGCCAAGCGGAGCCAATGCTCTCCTCCAGCAGGCATATTTTATAAAGTCAGGCACAGCTGGGCCCTGCTGTCGTCTTGATTGACCTTTTACTTTCTCTGTCTTATGGCTCAGTTTTGCTGTTTTTGAGTCTTAGATTTAGCTATGTTTTTCAGGACAAAGTCTAGTGACCTAGGTACTGCTTTAATAGTGAAAACTAGATTTGTACTGAAGAAATAAATGGCTAAATTTGTTGCTAGGGTGCTGGTGACCCAAGTCAAAAGTCCATCCCAAGTGTCAATGATATTTATATAGATGATATGACTTTGCTTGGTACTTTGATTACCAATTATATACATGTTATGGAAATATGTTTGACGTCCTTTTGTATGGAGTTGCAGTATGCAGAATAGGAACTTCACAAATAGGAACTTCCTCTTCATTTCAGGAATGTCTTTGGAGTGGCTGAAGAATGGTATGTTATTCCTGCTTTTCCCTATTCCTTAGAAGAGAGCACAACAAACATACAGGAAGTCCTCTATTCTTCTAGGCATTGACCAGTGTAGTCAGGATGTCCTGAGATGGCTGTGAGGGAGCCAGAAAAGAGACAGTACTACAGACCCTGCTGAAACAAACAGGTAAAGCTGTCTATTTTCAGCACAGATTGTCCCATTGTCCGATTGTCTCGGCCGAGGCAAAACTAGGCCTGGAAGCTCATTTTTCTGGTTATTGAGTCTTGGGCATCGAAGTCCAGCACATTGGGTGTGTCTTAGTCGGCTCTCTAGTTGAGTAGTTTGCGCACTTCCTAAGGAGTCAGACATTTTTAGGGCTGTCCCACTGTAAACAACAAAACTATAAAGATCTTTTATTTGCTATTAGGTGAGTATCTTTGATATATTTTGAAATCTGTACAGTTAAACTCATTTGACAGCATTTGTGGCATAATGTTAACAACAACAACAAAAAATGTCCACTTGTCCATCCTTTTATTAAAAAAGAAGCAAAAATCTGTTACAGTGAGGAACCTATAATATCAATAATATAGCCACAAGGTGTAAATGATATTAGTGTTAACCAGTGTTATTTTAATATTTGATATGCTGTTTACTTTGTCTATTTGTCATTTTTGTTATTTAAATTTACCTTTTAATTTTATTTCAGTTTTATTAATATTAGTAATGTTAGTATTTCAACGTAACTATTTTAGTTAGTTGCCAAGGAAGCACTTCATATTTGCATTTTTTTACATTTTAATTTAATAATATTTATTTTATTATATGCATAATATAGTTTTTTTTAATAAAATAAACAATACAATTATATGCTTCACATTTCAGCTTCTAAATCCTCCATAAATGGGCCTATGCATTTGCCTCACAGTAACCTTGACCTTAATATTTGGTAGTATCAACATTTTCAATAAAATGTGTTTTGAGGTAAATAGGTCTTCCATTAGTCAGGTATTCAGCGTCTTCAGCACTAAAGGTCTTGCTGACTCTGCTGCAGTGAAGTGACTGGAGGCATCATCATGGGTGGCTGTTGCCTGACTGACCTCCAGCAAGGTTGCACTTCATGACACTGTCTGCAGAAGAGTTACAGCTGTGCACCAGATGCCCCCAGACCCGCATACACTCACAGATTGATGCAGAAATTCTGACATCTAGGCTCAATGTGCCAACACGCTGTTTTACAGGCAATGTGAAAGCATGACTTTGCAGTTAACAAACCTCAGAGGTCCATCATTACCAGTACACTGTGGAGACTGCATCAAGACCACAAATATGCTTTCATTAACATACTAGTCTCATATAAGAGTCTATCCCCCATACACACTTCTAACAATGTTGAAATAAGTTGTAATTTGCTAATCACAGTTCTTCTCGTCACAATATATAAACAATCCTAAATGTCAGGTTTGCAGTATGTGTTCATACTGTAGTGTTTTTCACTCTGTAGACAGGGCCATACTGGCTCCATCTCTGCCGCAGGACTGGCCCACAGCACCCCAGAGACTTTCTGCACCACACTGCTGTACTTCCCTTCTTCTCCGCTTAAGAGTAAAGACTTAAGTGGAGGAGATGTCACTGAATGATCGTTTTCGACCAAAAACTGTTCACTAAACAATTGTGGCACTTTTTGATTTCTGTATTTCAGCACACTAACCACCCACAATCCAGTTTACCCAGACTCTCGTCTGCTGTAGACCCCATCCTTCTATCTCTATCTGCCTGTCTGTCTGTTGTTCTGTCAATTATTCTTTCAGTCTGTCTTTCTGTCTGTCTGTCATAGAAAAACTCATTTTTTCTAGTTAACAAAGCATTTCGGTTCATTATCATTTATTTGTTCTTCCTTGTATTCAAATTATTATTTCAGTAGATTGTTTGGTATTTCAATTCAAATTCACATCGGATCGAATTGGAATTTAAAAGGCTTTTTCAATTCTGAATCTCATTACCCTGACAAATGTCTCTGAATCACCTACTAGGTGCTAAAAATGGACGCTTTAACAGGAGGATGATTTCGATTTATGCTATTTATGCTTAAATTGAGTCATCTGTGATAAATTGGTAAGTTTGGCTATTTTTTTTCCCCCTCTAATTATTTTGAGAAATTGATTCTCAGCTAAAACCTTCCCTCTATGACCTCCCTCTCTTTGTTTTTTTTTTCTCTTTCACTGCCTGTGGGTTCTGGTACTTCTGTTGCCTTGGCATTGCTTCTGAACAGTCTGTGAGCAATTTCACCAAGCTAGGTTTTTCATGTGTATGTACAGTAAACGAATTTAAAATAACAACCACAGAAATGGAAGAGGCTGGAAATCTTCAACACTGTACTGGCCCTTGACCAACGATGATAGTTACCGCTCCATGGATAAATATGACTCTTCTATTATGTGAACTCAATAAACATTAATCTTTCATTGTCATTTTTCACACATCCTTTTTTTGCATGTGTATTGTGGAAACATACGTTTGTTTGAGAGAACAAACTGTTCATGTATGTGCCCTAGGTTCTGTTTATTTTATTTTATGGATGCTGTCGGGAAAAAAATCAATCCATTATCATTACTTGTTCCCATGGGGACTTTAGTTTCACTGTGGATGCTCTCAGCGTTGAAGGCTCAACTAAATCAATAAGCCATAAGAGTCATAAGTGCATAATAGTGATTTTTTTTCTACTGATCCCAATTATTATTATTTTTTACTACAAATCACAATTGTCTTTTCTGCATGAACCGTGTCTACAATTGCAAAAAGTAGTTTGGTCACAGGTGCATGAATAGCATGTATTGGCTATTATTTTGGCTTTGAATGTGTCCAGACATTATTAGATTTTAGAAAAAGAACCGGCCATTTTGTAACTTTATTTTATACTGATATGGAAGGCACACATACACCTCATGATTGATACCCCTCCTCAGAGTGTACAGGCACTGTAGCTCTTGGCCCTTACAGTATTATTTTACTCCACAATTTTATTTCCTCCTCTCCAAAACCACACACTTGAGGTATGATAAACGATAAACTAACAATGAAAACATTTTTTAAATCTACATTAATGGTAATTACACATCAACAACAACAATAATAATAGTACCTTGTTAATGGTTATTTAATAATAAACAATATTATATTTATAAATAAACCTAGATTGAGGAAAAAAATGCTGTTAATTGTTAGTTCATGATGCCTATCGTATCAACTGAAAACGAATAATAATACAATTAACTAATACAACTATGAACCAGTTTATAAATAAGTTAAAAATATGGTGGCGATACTGCAGAATTTAACTAAATATTCAGACCTTTTCCATTTACATGAACCGATTTACACAAAATGAATTGGGATATCCCAAATCTACGTATGTTTTAAGAGGAACACATTTGCATTAGGCCTCTCAACTTTAAAGCTGTGTGCATAATACAGTTTGGCAGAAAAAGGTGATGTAGCATTTTGTCACACTTCAGTTAGCTACTCCCCAAATGTGATCCTGCTATAATTTGTCTGCTGACCTTTAGGGCAGAGTGCCATGTGTCATAATGCTGGGTGTGCCAGGCAGGAGTGTGATATGAGGGAAGTAATTGACCGTGTTCAGGAAGCCCTAGCACAGGAACTGGGATAAAGAGCCAGTTTCTACATTCTGTGCCTGTCACGTCATCTGAGATAAGCTTTTAAGTGATTTAAATGGCCTTTCTTCCTATGTGAATAAGTTGGTGTGTTTCCTTTACAGTAGTCCTTCCGCTTTGTTTTACATCGTCTTTTCTCAGTAGTGTTATATTTTAACACTTCAGCATCTTTTTCTCTTTCTCTTTTCTTAAAAATTATTGGAAAAGTAATACATGTCTAGCACATTTCAATGTAAGTTATCGGGGTAAAAACACATCATTATATTTAAAGAAACTGTTTGTTGTTGTTGTTGTGAGAAATAGAAATAAAACACTCATTAGATGCAATATAATGTTGAAATCCTACTTGTGAACTCTGTTGATATGTTTTGTTAAATGAATCGTTCACCCAAAAATGACAATTCTGTCATTTTACTCGCCCTCATGTCATTCCAAACCTAAATGAATGTCTTTCTTCTGTGAAACATAAGAGAAGATAGTTTGAGTTGAGTTTTTTTGTCCATAAAATTGAAGTCAATGGGGTCCAAAGTTGTTTGTTTCCCAACATTCTTAAGAATAATTTATTTTGTGTTCCACAGAAAAAAAGGTTTGTGGATAGATTTGGAATGACATGAGGGTGAGTAAATGATTTTATTTTTGGGCTAACTGTCCCTTTAAGGGGATCATGAAGTGAACTGCTTTGCTTGTTTCTATGAAGGGCTTGGAAATGTTTTCTCCTCCCTAAAGTTCCATTCTTGGTATTTTTGGAATTTGCTTTGGAACAAACATGTCACTTCCTGAATGGGTCTCTGAAGAAAGCAGAGTCAAATTGAAAGAGATGGGGCCAGAACAGCATATTTCATCTTTACACTTGAGGTCATTCTATGGGAATGTTCAATTTTGAGGGTTTTTGTTTTAACCGTTGTAGATTACATAACATCAAGCTTATGTTTCAACTGATTACAATTGTCCTGCATTGATTCAGTACAGCCGAACCATGTCGGAAGTAGCGATGCTTTCAATTAGAGACTGTAATGTAACTGGGTATATTGCACCAATAGCGAAATCTATTTTCTGTTGTTGATTATTTTGGTACCCACTTTAATTCTTTAATGTTAGTTAACATGTGACATATGCTCTCGATGTCCATGCCACATGGTTTCTCACTCACCATAGTCACAATTAGACAGGAAGTCTCCAGAGGAAGGGGATAGAGCAGAATGGGGCAGACTAGACGAACTGTGCAACCCTGGCTCAGGGCTCATTAGAGTTGAGATGCTTCCTGTCAGGATGGACCTTTTATCGATGTCATGAGAAAGTGGTCTCGCAGTGGTCTGCTGCAGTAAGACCCCCTTTCCACACTGTAAAACAGGAAGTGAGCAAAGGCAACCTGATGCATTAAGATTTGCTTCACACAAAATAAGAATTGTATAATATTAAATGTAATATTATATTAATATTAAAAGTCTTTTGTCCTCAGAAATGTTAAGTCAATTCAAATTAAACTGCCAATACTAATTAAAACTAAACTATACTTGCCAGTAAATGAGGTACATTTATTTATACTGCAATTCATACTGGGAACTCACAATTCCTTAAATATTAGAATTATGTTGGGTTGGTGTTCTAACATAGCCTATATATATTCTGATTTGATAGACTACTGTTCAAAGTATGCGCTCAGTTATTTGAAGAAAAAAACAAATTCTAGTTTAATATATTTTAAAATGTAATGTATTCCTGTGATTGCAAAGCTGAATTTTCAGCAGCCATTACAGTCTTAATGATCCTTCAGAAATCATTCTAATATGCTCATTTGGTGCTTAAGAAACATTTCTTCTATTATCAGTTTTTATTATTATACGTTTTTTTCTGGATTCTTTGCTAAATAAAAAGTGTTTATTTGAAATAGATTTTTTTCTTTACTGTCGCTTTTCAACGATTAAATGTGTTTTTTGCTGAATAATCTTGAAAAAATTCTCAATGACCCTAAACTTTTCAACAGTAGTGTATGTGGAAAAAATATGTATTTTAAAAAGAATTGCTCTCCCTCCACAGTCCTACACTACACTTCGGTTTGGTCTGCCTGCTCGTAAGGCCCAAGATAAAAAGCAACAGAGAGCTCCATTGAAAGCCCACTTTATAGACATTAACATTTTGACTGTGCTGCATGGTCAGACCCACTCAGCACAGGGCCTTGGTGAAACCGTTCTGATTGGCTGTGACCCCAACCCGGAGAAAGGCCTCTCTGTACGGCTCTACAAGGAGAATTCCCCTCTTTTTCCTTCCACTCCACATCCCACTGCCTCTCATGTATCAGCTCAGCTGTTTTTACTGCACTGGATCATACCGTTCTCCGCATCTAAAGCTGTGGTTTCTCACAGCAATATATACTGTCTCTCTAAAGGCTCTCATGGGGTTTATCCAGCAGCACGCCATACATACATTTTCATTTGGCCACGAATTGAGTAGTAATGACAGAATGTGTATTTAGCAATCCTATACACAGAATCTGAACCAAACCCCACACAATCATGACTTAATTTGTTGTAAAAAGCCTCGCGGATTGTTAACCGATGCTCTGTCCTATAAATTGTAATTTATAACCCCCTGGAAATAAAGCAATTTGAAGAAAGCGTAGGGAAAGGAATGCTCATTGCCCAAGGCTTATTCTTTTCCATGCAGTCCAGCGTGGTTGTGGTCTGCGCTGAAATACCAATGATTCCTGATGGCTCATGGTTTATTGTTTCTCTCTGGCTGTTGTTCCAAGACTCATACGCTTGGCCGTGTTGGTTAAAATTAAACGCACTGCGTGTCAGTGATATCCTGTGCTGACTCCAATGGCTTATTATGGATGCTGCTCACTACATCACTCCCTTACCATTGATCATGGGACTGTGGAGAGGCCTGAAAAAGGCCTTTTATCAGAATGTCCACCCGAGGGAGGGAGTAATGCGAGTCTTGGCCATCTCTCTAACACCATTCTCCACCAGTCTACCCCAGTAACAGAGGTCTTTATCATCACAGTTGGAAAACGGCACAATTTGTAAGTGAGGAAGGCCTTCCCCACAGAGATAAACCACCATAAAGCAGTTTAATGCGGAAACAAGCTTTATTTGGATTATCTTCCAGATGTTCCACTGACCGTGAGAGTGATTGCGAGTTGGGAAATCCTCATTTAAGCATTTATAGACAACGAGTACTGCTGACTAAGCGTTTATTATGACCGTACAGACCACTTCACAGTGAGACCTGCTTCATGCCTGACCCAGAAACTATACACGTTTTTTTTATTTGATTTAAAATATATCAGATTTAATATATCAGATTTTTCATATATTTCTATATTCAAAATGTAATGTATTTTTTATTTATATATTTGGTTTGTAAAATTATATATATTTTTTATATAATTTATATGAATGATTTTCGGCAAACAACAATATTTGGCCAAAAATGAATTTGATTTTGACCAAAACAGGGCCGAAATCATTGAAACGAAACTGTGATGTTTAATTAGCATTTCTCCAAAGGGTGCATTTTGACTGTCAGTGAATTTTTTTGTGTGTACACAATGTGGATAAGCTAGTTATAGCATGGAATGAATATCAGAAGGTGTGTTGAAATAAGCAGTACAACTCACTGAAATGTATCACTCCGTCAGTGTTTTAACCGCGGTAAGCGTCAATAAAAAAACAATGTCGCATAACAATACATTTATTAGTCAAGAAGGTCATTCATTGACCATAGCTTAATAGTTAGCTAGAAAAAATAGGATTTTGATAATATCTGCTCTATATTACATATTCAATATATTTTTACTTAATCGGTTGTCTTCATTATTTAATGTATGTTTGAATATATCTGCCATGAAAACAAGTCTGTTTAAATGTTTATAGCTCAACACCGAATTGGACATAATTAAAAAGTTGATATAACAACTACTGTGTACAATTTAAATGCTTATACAACTTGTATACAGCTTTTATGTGTTGATTGTTAAATTCTGTTTCAGTTTTTGGCTGAATGAAAACTTTGGTATCAGTAAAAAAAATAAAATAATTCAGTGCATCACTCCCATGAACTACTCTTGATGGTGAAATTCCTTAAATTTTGCTGGAAAAATTCAAATGCTATGTTGGAGTGGTGAGACCTGAGGTTTGGAGGAGGTGAATGAGTGCACTCTGGGTACAGGAAAAACCACCATCACACACGCTAGCCATTACCCACACTGTGAGACGCCAACCTTCGCAAGGCAGACCGGGTTACCAGCAAAAACCCAACCGTCCCCACTGACTGACTAATGTCAGATGTACTCCATCAGCCTGCCGTTCTTCATGTGAGCGTCAGGCGCTGGGTTTTGTCATTATGGGGACGTGCATAACTCAGTAAGGGTGTCTGGCAGTGCATCTGAAGCCCTTGTTGCCGGGATTCATTTTTGAACGAGGGCGAGGCTTGGTGGTCTGGTTAAAGTGGGTTATGGGGTTTCACAGTGCACTGCAGGGTCCTTCAGGATCTCGCTTTGTCTCTAACATAATGCTTTCGTCTTTGCCAGAGTCAATTATTTAAAGAGACCTGCTACAGGCAAACTGAATAATGAAAGAGCTAGTCTGGGCACGCATGCGGCATTATGAGGAACTGGGTGGAATAGAGTTGGGCTTATGGAAATTAGGAACGCAAGTTATAGGATTGTGTATGTGTGTAATTAACCACTTCTTGTAAATGGCCTCTCCGGTAGGACCACTTCAGCTTTTGTTGACGCCCAACAACACTGCCGCCATGTTGAGGATGGGGCGGTCATCTTTAATGAAGGGCTTTTGTGTGCTGAGAGCAGCTCTCCGCCAGATGATACATGACACGACACAGTAATGAATGGGACTGCCAAAACACAAACACTTGCTGTTTGTTATATGCTCAGGCTAATGCTTTTTCTGTACTTGCGATTGTGCTTGTGTGGCATTCAAACAGTTGTTTGTGCTATTTTTGATGCAATCATAAAATTGAATTATCATTTAGACCAGGAGTCTTCATCCCCTTTTCAGACCAAGAAATATTTTTTGGACAGACGGATGTAGCAGACACCCACTGTTATATATTATGTAAATAATATTATATTAATGTTTTTAATTTTTGTTTAATATAACAAACGTTATAATACATCTAGCTGACAAAATAACAAGAGCTAAAAACTATACTATATTTTCATTTTCATTTTCTATTTGTTTCAAAGTGCTTTCTCTATGAAAGTTTTTTTTTAAACCAAATTAGTTACAAACAGCAATTAATGGGCCCCTTTTAATACCATCCTGGACCCCTGTTGAAAACCATTTATTTAAATAAATGATTATAATTTTTAGATGATTTAGCTTTTATCTAAATTTATTTTTCACATTATATTTTATTAAATGTAAAAAGTGCTCCTTTTAATTTAAGCACAGGAGCTGCAAGTGGATTCATCAATTTTTATTCGCTTTCTGACAGTATTTATTTTTGTTGCCATTTAGAAGCCGAGAGTGGATGTGTTTATGTGAATGGTGCAAGTAGGAAGTTTAGCATGCTGTGTGACTGCCTCTTGTTATATCTCATCCTGGGCAGGAAGTTCCTCTGTTCTGGCAGTGATGGTTGTCGTCTAGGATTGAGAAACCGGCAGGTGTTCTTCCTGTTTATGACACATGCATGCAACTGTAACATAACCTGGCATGGTTACAAAGCAAAACCCTTAACAGCCGTAAGAGGTCACTTGAGGGCAACTTCAAATGGAGGAATACAGAGCACACAAATTCACTTTCCCTCTCATGGAAAACAAATAAAGTTTCTCAGTGTTTGTTTGGCAACAGTAGCTTGCACCAAGGGCTCCGGGATCATGCTGGTATTTGATGTTTACTCAGTTGCTGGATATTGCGGTCACCACAGTGGTTGGCATAGCAAGCCAGGCCAATCAATTAATGCCTGGCGGCACTGCGCCGCAGCATGCTAGATCCACCGCTGGGATCAATTGAGAACTAAAATAGCATGTTGTTTTGAAGTTCGATTTCATTGATCATTGTGATCTCAGTTTACTGCTATATCTCGCCTTTATTTAAGAGCTAGTTATTGCTTTTGTTTTGCTTTATTTGTTCTTCCTTAGTTTATATTTTTTTTAAAAAATTGTTTGTAAAACACTTTGTGTACTCTGCTAGATTAATATGCAGAGACAACTTTAAGTGTTGTTTGACCTACATGACCTTACATGAGTTATAAAGCATACAGTATATTTTATAGTTGTGAACGCACTCAATAATTACATTTTTGAAATTCTGTTCTGATGGCTGCTCAGAACTGTGGGGCCTTTCAGCTCTTCATTGCAGGGAATGTGAAGCCTGAAGTGGTTGGTTATGCCTAGATTCAGTGCCAATGTTTCGGTTTAAGCAGACGCTGGCATGAAACCACTCTGAATGCCAGATGGCGGCTATATGAGTCGGTTACATGTGGACAAAAGGCCATAATTGAGCGAGACACGAGACCGTGTGTCATCTTATTTATGTATTAAATCACAAAGCTTCCGTCATGCTTAGAGATGCTGTGGAAAACGAATGACGCAAGGCTTCTTTCTAATAGTCTTGTGTTTGCTGCATGATAATGTGGCTACTGTCTGATAAAGGCATCCTTTTCCTCAGAGCCTATTCACAATAAGTAGATGGTTGGTGGCCTTGTGGTGGTGAAATGTAATTATGATGGTAATTGTCACTTTGTTCAGTTTGAATGGTTGTTTTGTAATGTCCTTGCAGATCAGTGTGAATGGTTGTTCTTAGGTTAAGGGAAATAGAAATGTGCCATGCATTTCAGTAAGCCACTGGTTGTTTGTGTGCTGTCACATTCTATGTATTTTCTGCTTAAAGCACAAGAAATATTGGAACAGTACCAGCAGCAACACTTGTGAAATGTAGAGATCAAAATGGCCAGAAAGACCAAGGAGCTGGTAGGCCAACATGTTTTGGCATACATGCCTTCATCAGGGCTAAAAGATGACATAACATGTCAAGTGAGTGATATATATTCAGTCCAATAGCCTCTGTTCTTATGGTGAATTTCTAATCAACATGTTAAAAAACACAATGAAAGGTACAATGACAATTTGTTTTTGTGTGTTTGAACATGTTGATTAGAAATTGCACAAAGCAGGGTCCATAAAGACATGGTTGGATCAGTTTGGTGTGAAAGAACTTGTCTTTTGACCCCATTGAACACCTTTAGGATGAACTACTAGGACATGAACTGTGTGTTTCAAACTGGTAGACCTCAAGTGTAGAGCTCTGCAATGTCTCACTCTATTACTGTAACCACAGCTATGTGTCCCAGAATGCAATGGGCTCCAGGCACAGGGCACTGTGGTGTAGTTTAGCTTCAGAGCGGAACTGACCCTGGCCTCTAAAGTTTTGTCATCTTGGACCCAGTGCCAGTTCAGCAGCCTGACATTTTAAGTCCAGCCAAAACAGTTTAAATGCTCTTTATTCATCTGAGGGCACATTCAGAGCAAAATCTGCCCTATGAACAATGACACCAGTGGCGCTTTTGATATTCAAACATTGGGAAGATTCTTTCTTAGAATAGAAGAACTCTTTCCAAGCGGACATTTCCGGAGTCCAACGAAAGCTTTTGAACAGGAATTCACATGTGCTAGCATGCTTCACGGGGAACCGCTGCTTTAGAGGCGTTTATGTAATACCACAAGCTTGATACAGTGTTTGGTACTCAAGTAAACCCATTACAGGCAGAATCCACCCATGATCTCTCTAACTTTTGATTGGTTCCTGATGCACTCATAGCCATTAAATTCATTCTTGACCTTCGACACGCCGCAGGGGTGAAAGGCCAGCTAAATTCCTTAAGTTATGTAAATACAGCAGTATTTCTTCTGCATTCCCCAAAGATTAGCACAGACAGACAGAATTAGCGTGGCTGCTAAACAAATGTTGATTGTGGCTGTAAAGAGGCTTGCCATGCAGGCCTGGACGCTTCTAATGCTACTACTCGGCACGTTTGGTGACCAAGTACAAAATCTAAACAAGTCTCAGTTATGTCTCACTTGGTTTGAGATGTCAAACCGGAACTGTAAAGTGGGTCAAGGTGGAGCGATGAATTGTGGCAGGCTTGGCAGAGTTTTCTTGACCTTTATGGTGGTCTTATACTTGTCAGCTGTAATAGCTACTGTCATGCAGCTTTACACGGATCTGCTTTTCATCACATAATCCACACTTTACACAGCCTGTGTTTAATTTAGTGCACAGGAAAAGAGTCTGGCACTATTCATAGGCCCTTCTTAGAGGCATAGACACACAATAAAGTTAGTTATATAGTCACACTGGCTGAACCTTAACCTACAGAGGGCACACATACACCAGAATTGTGCTGTTTCTTGTGCTGACGCTCGACCTGGTGATTTGTGAATCTCCCTTAGAACTGGCATTAACTGACTTGAACTCAGAACGATGATCTAATTCTAAAACTTTCAAACTGGGATCTGAGGAATTATTTATAATAAGCACTATACAAATCAATTTGAATTAAACTAAACTGTTTCTCCTTTGTTTTATTGTAACAATACTTGTTGATAAGGGAAGGAGGCAGGAACCGGCAAGCGTTTAACACTTTAATAATCACAAAACTCAAAACGAAAGTAAAAGCGACACCCCCTCACGGACGACTGCTGCACACACATAAACAAAACATAAATAGTCCAGTCCTGCATCCTCTCTCCTCCTTCACGTCATCGTTCCTCCTTTTATGCTTTCGTAGCTCCTCTGTGTGAGACTGCCCTGCTTGCCACTTTTATATATTTAACATGATTCTAATAGTTGTTAGAAAAAAAAATGTTACTCTTGATATAATAAAATAATAATAATAATAGTTATAATAATAGTCAATATTTTCCATAATTCCATAGTATTTGAATAATTTATTTTGGCTTAACTGTACTATATAAAAGCCAGGTATTATATCATGTTTTTTTTCTCATATACTATAAATAGGACTTCATACGTAATATAACTGCCTTTATTTATGCATCCTCCTCATATTTGGGGGTCTTTGCATCGAAAAGTTTGAAAACACCTGATGTAACTTGCAACATCAAACACTACCATTCAAAAGTTTGGGGTATGTAAGATTCTAAAATGTTTTTAAGTAAGTCTCTTATGCTAACTAAGGCTGCGTTTATTTAAAAAATATACAGTAAAAAAGAAACAATTTTTGTTTATAATTTTTGAGAACATATTGTAACATCTAAAGTTTGTTCTATAAATAATAATAATTTCCTCATGTTTTTTTCATATTGCTATGTGCCAAACTGATCGCAACATCAGAAACTGCTTAATTTAGCAGCTGGTGACAGGTTTTCATAAATGGATTGTGTTACATCTGCTTGTGTGTGTGTGTGTGTATCTTAAGGCATCTAAGATCTTGAGTCACATCCTGTGATGGAGGAGGAGGGTCTGTCTGTAACAGTGACCCAGATGTGCCAGCCAGTCCCCTTGAGTTGAGCCAAGACATGACTGGCTCAGTGAAGTGTGTTTTACCTGGTTCTGCTGGCACATCAACACTCATACAACAGTTTCCTTATAAAGTTCTCATGGATACAGAAATCTGCCCATTTTCCATTTTAAGAAGGGAGTGGCAGAGAAGGAGGAGGGAAGAGAAGCTGAACAATACAGCTTATGTTCTCCTCATCACAGACACTCATACTTGGCTTCCACTCCATTTACTGTATGCTTGGGTTAGGCTTACTGAAGTCTCGGCCTCAGATGTCACACCCACAGACCGTTGGCTGAAAGTCTGATGCATGTGGCTCAGAAAATGGGAAACACTTTAGATGTTTCCAAGTCACCATTTGATTGGTTCAATTGGTTGAATTCTACAGGATTTCCGGGAGACGTGTTGCGTTCTTTAATGGTCCCCGTGGAAACAAAGCTGTGAAGCCCCTCGTGTAAACAAAACAAACTATGATTGGTTGCTTTACAGGTCGGTTAGACGTCCTCTTGGGCAGACTTTGGCCAATGAAAGCTGCGATGGAGTCCAGTCCTTCTGCTGACAGTCTGAAGGTCTGGCTACGCAAATCTAGGTGTAATGTAGTATCCTTGGTTATAGTCTTAAGTACTATTAATGTGTGTTTGGAGTGCTGTCCTGCATTAAGAGCTGGTAAGGGGTGAGTGCTTGGTTTGAATTTTTTTGTATTTTGTTTTTGGTTTGGTTTTTGGCTGGATTTTGCCTACTGAAGCTAAGCAGGGTTGAGCCTAGTTAGTACCTGGATGGGAGACCTGCTGGGAAAACTAGGTTGCTGCTGGAAGGTGTTAATGAGGCCAGCAGGGGTGCTCAACCTGTGGTCTATGTGGGTCCTAACACCCCAGTATAGTGACGGGGACACTATACTGTCAAAGAGCACTGTCCTTCGGGTGAGGCGTTAAACTGAGGTCCTGACTCTCTGTGGCCATTAAAAAATCCCACGGCACTTCTTGTAAAAGAGTAGAGGTGTAACCCTGGTGTCCTGGGCAAATTCCCTCCAATTGGCTCTATCACTCTCTCTCCTCTGCACCTAGCTGGTGTGGTGAGCGCACTGGCACCATTGTTCTGTGCGGCTGCCGTCACATCACCCAAGTGGATGCTGCACACTGGTGGGGGTTGAGGAGAGTAAAGCGTTTACAGTAGGACATACTAAAGTGCTATAAAAATGCCTCATTCAAAATGTCATGCATGCACAACTGTTCATTCTTCACTATTTCTGGCAATATTGGGAAAAGGAATGACTCAGTCTCTGTTTGGTTATGTCTGTTTAGATGACATGGAGAATTTACACTAGTCAGTTCTTTCAAACAACACCTAAGGATAAGATCAGAAGGATTAGATATCTGTGCCTTGTGCGCATGCCAGTTGTTGTGTCTCTCCCATCTGAGGTCACATTTAAGTTTGCAGTTGCTGGGACGGCAGAAGAGAAGATGAGTCTTGTTCACTTTCTCCGGGAATCTTTTGGTAATGAGGATGTCCTGCAGTAATGATCAAGGGAAATGAGGCCAATCTTGATATTGGTTCTGTAAGGGTGGGCAGTATGTGTGCTTTCCATCTCTACACTGGAGTCTCAGATGCTCTTTTCTTTTCTACATGCACTCTTTCTTCTCTCTTTAAGGAGTGATGCTGCAGCAGGTACCCCCTCCTCATAAATTACTCTTATTATCCTTTTTTAAGCTAAACTTTCCCTCCTATTCTACCTTCGACCCCCCTCAAGCTATCACTGCTGTGTATCCGGCCTGCACAGGAGTCTTACTGATCTTGGTTTACAGAGTTATTTCTGGCTATGAGGTTCTCTCTTGCATGACTCAGGTTGATGTCAGCATCTTTGACAAGGTCTGCTGAGCTCTGTACAGTCACCCTCAGGACTGGCCATCATGTCTCTTTTTTTCCTGTGGACATGTGTTTTCTTGCATTGAGGGGATTATGTACTGTCTGGGCTGTGATTAATGCGTTTATCTCTGTTTCTGGAGACAGGAAGATGATTTGCATTTATGATATAGATGATTTGTCTGGGTGCGTGTGTGTATGTTATGTGTTTTTTTTGACTAGTGCCACTGTAATTTCTCTGGGCATTATGCAAGATTTTATAGTAAAATGGATCCGCATGTCTTCTAGACATCAGTCTCTGTATTAAACCTAAAGCTTTTTCAATTTATATCCCTTAAATTAAATCTTGACCATTTTGATGATCTCAGTCAGGGCCTACATTGGGGAAACATTGTCCCTGAAAATATATTGGTTTTCTCTGTAGCAAATAATGTACCATAAAGTATGACCTGTAAGCTTGGTGGCTGGACTGAGACCTGCTAGTCCATCTTAGCTTAGATTTTTGTGCCTGGATTCGCTGGATTCCAAGACCTTTATCCCAAGAGTGTACTTAGAAATTACATATCTATCTTTTACACATGAACCATTGCAATATCTGTCAAGACATTTTTTCATCAAAATGTAATTTTTTGCATTGCAGGCATCACATTCCAATCAAGTGCAGGAGTTCATTTTAGTTTGTACAGTGTTATTGGGCATGAGTCTGATATTAATAATGTATAACTCTTGCTGCTTTCCAATGTAAATTATTAAGATTTAATAACTACTATATATTTGTATATACGTTTTGGGTGTTTCAGAATCTGCTCACCAAGGCTGTATTTATTTGAATAAAAATACAGTTAAACAGTAATACTGTAAAATATTACAATTTAAAATAACTTTTCTATTTTAATATATTTTGAAAAGTAATTTATTCCTGTGATGGCAAGGCTCAATTTTCAGCATCATAACTCCAGTCTTTAGTGTCACATGATCCTTCAGGAATAATTCAAAATGCTGATTTGCTAACAGCTGTTCTTATTATTAATGTCTTTTTTTCTAATTAAAACAGTGGTACTACTGCTTAATATTTTTGTGAAAACCAAGACACATTTTTTTCCCAAGATTCTTTGATGAATAAAAAACCCTGCATTTATTAAAAATAGAAATCTTTTCTAAGAATATAAATGTCTTTACTGACTTGAATTTAATGTGTCTTTTCTGAATAAAAGTATTAATTTCATTCTTCCAAACTTGTGAATATTAATGTGAGTATATATATTTTTTATATTCATCAATAAATAGGCAATATAGACAATGTCACTAATGATAAATGGGTGTTCAATGTTCTGTGGAATCTCTGGTTGGGATGGGTTGCAGGATAGAATCAAGGGTTAGCTCTTCAGGGATCAGAGTGCATGCTGACATTGTCATTGTTCTGCCGGTGCTGACAGAGTGCATGACAGTTTTGGGAAGAGGTGAGAGTGTTCTCGTTTGTTCCTGGCTGTTCTGTGTTGCATACTCTTCTCATTTTCCCGGGCTGACAGCCTCATAGCTCACATTCCTCTCCTCTTCCTCTCTGTCTCTTCCCCAGATCGGCCTGCAGTGTCAGCTCTGCTTCAGTCTGTTTCTCCCTCCCCCCTCGTCGTGCTCTCCCACACGGCCGTGCATACCGCCATAGTGGTCTTTAAATCCACCACACAGACACATTGTGGGCGTGCTGTGTCCTCTTCAGGACGTGCCGTAGCATAGACTCCCTGCACCACACCCCTAGCCCGAGCCGCCACAGGCCTGTACCAGCACTATCTGCAGAGCCTGTGCCATCACCTCCTCTGTCTCCTGCAGGGAGATTTCTGTATGCGAGACACGACACCCAATCTCCAGGCTATTGTGTGCACTACCTGGAAAATGATAGCGGGAGTGAAAAGTACACTAGTGAAACAAGGTGAATACAATCAGCCTCCCTTGACAGGGTGTGTTGACCACTGCTGGCTTCAGGTTACTTTTAAGAAGGGCTACTGCACCCTCTTGTGCTCGTAAGCATGAATGGCAATATAGCGAGAATTAAAGTTTCGCCTCCTAGTGGCAGGTTGTGATGTTACAGCTATGAAAAGGCACTTCCCCACCTCTGCATAGAGGATATGATTGATTTTGCCTGTGATTCTTGGCTAAGACCATGAACAGTGCAGAACAGTTGAGCTCAGCTGTGCACTGCAGTTTCCTGTTGCTTTAGGAAGAAATGCTTTGAACAGAGAATCATACTTTGTCTTTATTTTATTTTGAGAAACTTGCATACAAATAATATCAAAACACTTTTTTAATTCAATAACTTTCTACTATACATTGAAACAAAATTTTACAAAAATTCAGAGGGAAGAAGGTTTTGCTCTGTTCCCTATAGAAAGCTATCATACGTTTACATTTTTTTAAATAAAAAAATACAGTAAAAACATTTATTTCGTGAAATATTATTGCAATTCAAAATACCTTTTTTCCATATGAATATATTTTAAAATAAGTAATTTATCCCAGTGACGATAAAGCTGAATTTTCAGCATCATTACTCCAGGCTTCAGTCACATGATCTTTTAGAAATCAAAATGCTGAATTGCTGCTCAAGAAAGAATTCCTAAACATTATGAATATTAAAAGCAGTTGTGCATCTTAATATTTTTGTGAAAACCTGATACATTTTTTTTTATCAGGATTCTTTAAATGAACAATTACCATCGCACACCTGCAGGTAATAGATATGTGCGTAGGAGAGAAGACCAAAAAAGTCAAACATCTAAAAAACAAAAGGAAGTCCTGCCCACTATCAATACTTAAAAGTATCAAAAAATATTTATTAGCAATGTTTCGGTCTCATGACCTTCATCAGGCATATACAATCAAGATTCTTTGAAAATAGTCTTTCTTTGAAAGAACTTTTTTTTTTTGTAACAATGTTAAAGTCTTTACTGTCACTTTTTATCATTTTAATGCATCCTTGCTGACCCCAAACTTGTAAGTCTCATGGACTTCTATTTGGTCATTTTGGAGTTTGACAGCTCCAGTCTCCATTCACATAAGAGTGAGATTTGGTGGAGTCAGTCTTTGGTGCTCAGCTCTCACACTGATATACATGTGTGTTCATTAGGTGTAAGCCGCGGCAGCTTTTATTTCCAGTGTGCTCTGCGCTTTTGAAATGACTGTGTAGGAAGTGCCAAGGCCTTGCGTCATTTCCTCAACCTTCTCTCTCAGCTCTTCTGTTTTTCTCCTCTGTTTCCCCTCTCCGCCCTACACCTCTGTATCTCTCAGAGAAGAGAAACGCTAAGCCAGCGCTCAAAGGGCTTGATGCTCGCTCCACAACTTCCAACAACAAAGTTTGCTCCAGCTTCGGCACGACCTGCGTTCTTTGAAACCAGCAGACACCCTCACATGTGCACGCCTGCACTGGACCAACGTTTGCTCTGGAGCAGCTGAGCAGGAGAAGCAACAGCGGAGCTGTCCATCTTCCAGCCTACATTTTTGGGGGTGGGGAGAAAGCAGGAGTGTTGCAGCGGTGGTACTTGGGTTTTTTTATTTTTAGCCTCTTCCCGACCCTCTACCCTGACAGCTGTCTCTCTCCTCCTCCTTCTCTGACAGAGCAGCGTCAGGAATAGCCTATCGCTTTGCACCTCTCAAAAGGCTGCCAGTTAGTGTGACATGAGACTACTGGTTCTCAGGACTCTCTCTCTGTCTCAAACACACACATTAATGCATCTCGCCGCTTTCGTCTGCTGCTCCGCTCCACTCTGACCTTGGTAAGGGAGCAACGGTTACTGTTTGTAGCTGCTTCAAAGGATCTCAGGTAAGGAATCTTTAGATCTAGACCTGTGGAGGAGTCTGTTGGCTCACAGTTCTGCTGCAGTCTGGACTCGGGCCTTCTCTGTCGTTTATTTTTAGGCTTGAGTGTGATGGCACGCCGGGAGCAATGATTGGGCTAGCTAGTACTAATCCAAAATTCAATAAGTTTTGCAATTTCACGTGAATTCAAGTAAGGGTTTTCTTGTACTCTAGTGTGTTAACATGGCTGGTTTGTTTGGATTGTGCGGTGTAATTTGGTATTTGGTATAAGTCCATCAAGCTTAAAAGAGGCTTTTGTTTGAGTTGGTTTGCTCTTGTGGAAAAAGATAGTGCCATTATGTTTTGGTTCTTGTACTCTTTGAGATGAATGTTTCAAATGGGTCTTATTTTTTAACTTGTGTGGCTTTTTTCTTACGCTTTTGAACTGTTCCATGACTGTTTGATAGATGAAGTCAGTGGATTATTTTGTGTATACAGTCATTGGATCATATGTTTCACAGTCTGCAGAAGGTTTTATTGATGTGGCCATAAACTTTCAGCTGTTCAATTATGTCTCTTTTGTTAGGCTAAATTGCTGTTGCTGGTTTGTATTTATTCTGTTTCGGTGTAGGTTTCTTCATTTCTCTGTTGAATTATTATTAGTTTCAGAAAGTAAATTTAATTTTGTTGGCTGAATTGCGTTTAATCTCCATAAAAGCCTAAATTGGCTGTGGCATTAATTAAATCCTTTTGTTACTGTATGTGTCTTCGAGAGACATCTAAAATGAAAGCTGTTCAAGTCTACCAGTCAGTCCTGTGTTGAGTGATAAGACCACTTTCATTTATATATGCGGGTAGTCTTGCTATACATGGACAAATGAGGTATTTTATCATATTAACACTGTTAATTAAAATGTAATAGTTGTTATTACTAGAAATGTATCCAGTTTTTTTTCCTGTTGGGAAAAATAGGGCTGTTTGCTTTGTTTTTGGTTTTCAGTGATTCTCTAGCTAACAGATTTAGCCATAAGCAGTGTTTCTGTGGTTGTAATCTTGCTATATAATAATAATAATAATAATAATAATAAAACAATAGATATTATTATGATTATTTATTGTTGTTGTTATTATTATTATTATTATTAATATATAATTTTAACCTTTATTATTTTTTTTTATTATTATTATTAATATTATGTATATATTTTTGACAGATTTTTTTTGCATATGAGAATAGAATATTTAAGGCAAGCTTAATCCTTTGGTTTCTGCTTTTACAACAGGATGAAACAATTTTGGTAATATTTTATGTAATGTTTTTTTTTTTTTAAATCAATCTGGTAACCCACAGTTATCAATGTGTTATTGTTTGTGCAGCTAGCCTGTTGTGTGTATTATGATGTGGGCAGTTTCTTGCCCATGTGTCTGCTCTTAAAAAAAGTCTGTGCTGTCAGTATCACAGTGCTCTGTTAACAGATAAGCATTCCATTGGTAACTTTTTATAGATGCAGTGTGTCTGATGGCTGGAAGCCCTGGATAAGGGTCAGTGGTGGCATAAGGGGCTTTAGGGGAGAGTGGTGATCTGGATATGGAGTTAGAGGACGGCAGCTACTTTCGACAAGCCTAGTGGGAGATCCCAGAGTAATCCATACAGCTGATGCCGTACAATGTGGTGACAATGATGTGAAACTGCTTTGTGTTTACAAACAAAAGCTCTCTGGCAATGTGGCAACATTTTTGTTTTCTTTTTTTGGGGGTGGGAAATTTCAACCAAAATGAAGATTCTGTAATTTGCTCATCCTGGTTTCATTCCAAACCTGAATAACTTTGTTGTTTGGAACTCAAAAAATGAAAATAAAAGTAAAAAGTGTCTAAGGGCCTTTCAAGCTTCCAAAAGAACAAATAAGTACTATAAAATAATCCAAATGATGTGTGCGCTATATTCTATTTTGTGCTTTTGCTTTTGTGCAAATGATGCACCATTAAAATATATGCTAATGTGAATTTGCAGAGGGTGTATGGTTTCTTTTAGAAGGATTGAGGCATAGTTGACTTGCAGATCATATCACTGATGTAGTTTTGTGTTTTTATTGCATTTTATTTTTAATTGTTCCATAGTAAACAGGCATATTTCATTTCAAAAGGCTTCAGTTGGATAGAAGTCAGACTGCAGCTATACAATGAGCCCTCTGTTGACCCCCCATATAGGTCTGTCATGTGTCTCTTGTTCTAATGTCAACAAGTTAAGAATTCTCTTCATTTTAGGATCCTTTTTATCTCATATTTAAATAAGTAACCTTAATGTGCAACTTGAGGCAAATCTAGTGTGTTTAATCATCTCTTTCTACCCAACAGAGCCAAGAACCTCCTCTTCTTTCCAGCATTGTGGGTCTTGTGTACCTGAAGTTTGTGACCTCACATAACATAACTGTGAAGACCAGCATCCATTGTGCCAGCTTATTGTCTGCTGGTCCCTCCATCTGTCACTCATCTTTCCATCCCGCCCTCCCTCCTCCATCAAACCCTTACCCGGCCCAGCCCATGACAGCAGCGTTGCCAGCATGGCATTCTCATCACGCTTTTCCTTCTGGGAGCAAAAGGAAAGTGATGTTCCATTCTCCATTCTCATCTTTCTGCACTGTGTGACATCAGCTGGGTGGTGTGCATGAAATGCACCAATGATCTCACTTTTATATCTATCTGTAGCAATGTACTGGGGTGCCATGTGCACATTAATGACCGCATAGTTCCTAACAGCCTCTGTTCAGGGCGTGCGTGTGTATTTGTGTGTTCTGGGCTGATGGAAAACATGAATCACTGTGTGAAAATGACCGGTGTGCTTCAGTGTCATGGTAGACTGTAGTTCACCAGCTCTCCGCCATAGCTCTTTTGATCACATTTTGAAAAGCTGCCACTGGCTAGAACATAGCAGTACACTAATGCTACTGCTTAAAATGGCAGGCACTGTAAATTGGTTCCTTTTTAGGCTTCAAAATTGTTACATAGATCAACAATTATATGGATATCTTGGTCTTTAAAAATGCCCTGCATGAAATGTGTTGGACACACAGCATAATAGCCTCAGCATGAACTTATTGTCCTAAATCAAATGCTAATGACCTTTTTACATGGACCTTTATAGATCAAAGAAGAGAACAAGCCAATCCCCAAGAGTTCAAAAGACAATGTAAGTGCCAAGATATTGTGCATAGTACTAACAAATTAAGTCTCTCAGCTCGTTTATTATAATGCTCTCACAGAGAAGAGATGCACTTATAAAAAGAGAAGAAATGGAAATTGAAAAGCACTCTGACTCTGTCTATTTGTCCTTACTGACATGTGTCTAATTGCATATTTACAGTTATTATTTTCAGAATAATATGCTGTCAGTTCCAAGTCCCTCTGTTTTGACACAGGATGCAGAATTGTTGTCACAGGAAGCTTGATTGAGTGGCTGCTTCAACAATTTCCCTTTTTGAGAAAGAGTATTTAAGAATAGCCAAATTATGTCCTAGCAGATTTTTAAAACATCTTTTATTTATATGGACCATTGATTCCTCGACGGTCACACCTGCTGCATAGTAATTTACCTCTAAATGGTGTTATGTCGGCATGAAGATGGAGGAGTTTGTTTGATTCTTTGTTAAGCTGTTGATTGACGTGCAGAAGTGCACACCACACACTATGCTTGAGTGGGAGGTCGGTGGTTAAATAAAGAGACTGGTTAAACAAACGTACTAAATATTATTAAAGCACCTTAATCAAAATTCTGCCGCCAGTATGATTTGAAGTGTTAGAGTGTTAGAGTTTTTTAGACAACATTTCATTTCTGTTCCCTTTTTTATTAATATAAATTTGTTACATTTGAAAGCAGCAAGTTTCTGGTAAAATATGTTTAATGTGTATTAGAGACAGCATGGTAGGGCAAGATGGGGTGTACTTTCAGTCTAAGTGTACTTTCAGTCTGATTGTACAAATGCATGCTTGGAGAAGTGCTGTGTGCAGAGCAGAAAGTGAAGTAGTATATTTATGTGATAGTTCACCTTTGCAATCTTGGTTCTCTCCTGCATATAAGGCAATTGTATAATATGACAATATAAACCAGCATTCTACTTCCCTTTCTCCTAGTTTGTGTTTGGTAGCCATTGACGAGACAATATTTACAGCATTAAATTTACTATTGGAAGTAGGGCTGCACGATATTGAAGAAAATTGCGTTATGCGATTAGTCATTCGATATGCGATACGATAATGCTTATAGTGTGTAAAATAAACTTCAATTATCTTTCAAATATATTTAAAATTATTTAATGTGTTTTACATTCTTTTTGTGACAAGAAAACATCACTACAACTTCTGAAAGTAAACATCAGTGTTTTACTGTTGCATAAGAAGAGTTATTTTAACATCAGTGTAAACCACAGGGTTTAGGGTTTCAGGTTATCCTACATTAGGTTTATTTAACAACAGAAACTGAGTAATCAAATGTTAAAATAAAACACTGCTTAGTTTTCACTGTATGAATTAAATATAGTAAATATAGATTCTTAGTAAAGCTACAAAAGTTATTTAGCCAAGAGCAGTGAGTGATTTTCTCTTTGTCTTTTGTTCATGACCCCAGTTATTGCAAGCCGTTGCGATATGCATATCGCGATAAACAATTGCGATATTTTGATAATTTCGATATATTGTGCAGCCCTAATTGGATGACAGTCATCTGAAGAAGTTTAATTTCCCAAGAGAGTTCTAAGATTCTGAGATCTTTTTTACTCTACCATCAGTGGTGCCAAGTGGCCCTAATCATAGAACAGCAAATTAATCAGGAATCAGGAATAAACAAGATAGCATTACATGATCTGCTGGTTGAGTATTTTGAGATTGTATGTAATTTTAAAGTGTTATATAATGATTTAGCAATTGGTTTGTCTTCTCGTGATTGAATATCTTTCTATCCTTCCTCACTGACTTTTGTACATGTATCTGTCGGATGAGTAGTCTGACAGCGATGGCAGCCTGAATAGCCGCTCCCAGTCAGTGCCCAGCCTGGAACCTGGCAGAGGCCTACTACGTGCCAAGAGTCCTCAGCCTCTTTGGGACACAACTACAGAGGTCCAGTCCCAGTCTCAATTCAGGCGGGTCAAGAGCCCCTCACCCAACAGAGATAAGATGGCGACCAGCAAGTTGTCTGAAGTGCCCAAGATGCCGGAGCGCTTCAAAAGCCCTGAGCCTTCTCGAACTCCCTTGAGTCCTGAACCTTTTTTGAATGGAGAAAGCAAAGTGAATGGTGCTCTCAATGGCAGTGTCAAGACTACTACAAGTGCCAGCCAGCCAGAGCTCACAGAGGACTTGCAGGATGGGACCCGTAAGAAGGTGGTGAAGGTGGTGCGCAGGGTGGTTAGGAGGGTACTTCCTACTGAAGAAGACAGGGCAACAATCCCTGCAACCATGTCCCCTGAACCACCTAAACCAGTTTTAGAAACACCAAAACCTGAACCATCATCTGTACCAAAAGTCGTGAAAGTGCCTGTGTTCTCCTTCAAACATGATACTATAAAGAAGGAAGAAAGAGATGATATCTCTGCTGGACTGACTAACTTGATGACGCGAGGCAGGACCAGGGAACCTCGTCATCGGATCCGCAATAATGAGCCTGCTGAAAAAGAGGATGTTAAACCTGTAGAGAAGTCTGAAGAGAAGGACATTTCTGAATCAGCACAGAAAAAAACTTTGCCGAAACTAGAGGCCTCCCGGGCTCTAAAACTAGAGCAACAGACTTCAGCTTCTGCTACTACCTCAACAACACATAAGTCTCCTGTTTCACCACCAGTAGGGTTCATCCCAGCCTCCAAACCCAATCCACTCTCTCCCCCATCAGGATTTGTTCCTACACCAAAACCCATAGGATTTGTCCCGATCTCAAAACCACCTACTCTTTCCACTTCAGCAGGCTTTATTCCTGCTCCAAAATCTTCTCCTATGGCCCCTGCTGGATTTGTTCCTATAGCTCCTACCTTTTCTCCACCTTCAGCACCTATTCCAGATCCCAAAACATTGCCTATTATCCCCAGTTCTACACCTGCTGTCCCAGCTGCTAACTTTGCTCCAACCGCTCCTGGTAAATCCAACACCCTTAACCCCCCAGCCCTCAAAACAGATCTATTTGCCCCTCCATCAGGGTTCATTCCTACCCATAAACAGATGTCTATGAAGAAACCAGAGGTATTGATCACAGTGATTACTTGGCTGCATGGATTGCTGTGTGAGGAGTGCACTAATGTGTAGGCTATGCCATTTACCACTCGTACTACTGTGTTCCACCTTATATTCTCTGTAAATGAGCAAGTTTCTCAAAATTTAGCTGGTTACATTGTTTCTTTTTTGCTCAAAACACTTTACCTGCATGTTTCCTTTTGGTTTGTAGCTCTCTGAAGTGTTGTTGAAATGGGATTTTAGTTCACAGCAGCCTTCTCCTAAGGTTCTTACTCTCTCTGAGTTGCCTTTAACGTCTCTGGCCTTAACTGCTCAGGCCAGGGCGTATGGTTCTTGAACGTTACCAATGGAAAACCAGCTTTAATATGCTGATCTTGCAAATCAATGGTGTAGGTGAAGGTTGTTAGTAGATCAAGTCACATCAGAGGCCCACAGAGCAATTTTCACAGAGCCCGTAGATCTTATGGATTTGATGCTTGAACTTTTATAGTGTTGTGGACGTTGGATGGTTGGTTTGGTTCTATGCATGGAATTTGAGAGTGGTGGACTAATTTGTGTCTGGTTGCATGGTTACTGACATCAATCCCTTAAACAACTTGACTTTTGTGACACTGTGTGTGGTTTGGATGTGAAGGTGAAGACGGCCGTACGTATGCCACCAACTCCAGCAGGGAGACCTTCTCCTGGAAGCATTTCTAAACCCACTCTACCAACCTTGTCCAAAAAGGTGTGTTCACGCTTTGCAGTGATTAGATGACATACCCGTTTAGTTCTCCAGGAAGGGAATGCAGCATGGCTAACATAAACACTTGTGACTTTGTCTGCTTTCAACCAGGTTCTGTGTAGAGCTTTTACAATTTATCCTTTGAATAAATTAGTGTTGGCTACTTTACATAACATTTCTTAATAACAAAGCCATGTGCTTAGTCTGAGTTAGACTCACCTCTTCTTGGTGGTCTGACCTATAGGAGAGTCCGCCACTGAGTCCCACTGAAGAAGCACAGAGACGGCTGGAGAGGATCTTCGCTGCATCTGTAATGCCTATACATTCCTCCTCTTCCTCTCTTCACTTATCTTGTCTTTATTCCTGCTTCTTTGTCTGTCTTTCTATCTCTCTATCCATCTATCCATCTATCCATCTCTATCTCTAGCCTAAGACAAAAAATGTCGGACGATTTGTGTAGTGTTTTCCCCCCACAATGGTTTCTGATCCCCTTCAAACAAAAAAGGGGGGGGGGGGGGGGCGAAACAATTCAAAATGTCAGACAATTTGAGAGAAACTTAATTTTTGTGTTTTTCAGAATAAAATGTTAATTTAAAAAAACAAACATTTAAAAACTATTTACCCACCTTTGTATTTATGCTATGTATTTTTTTGTGCATAGAGCATGGTTAGCTTAGTGACAGATGGTGATAAAACTCTGTAGCTCAGCCTTCTGCTCTGATGTCTACTGAGCTGCCTTAGAGGCTGTTGTTTTTGTTTTTGATAAGTCTCTGAAACTCATGTCTTTTTTTTATAATCCGTCTTGTTCCTATTTATCACAATTTCATGCAATTTTTCCATGTGCTATGTGGTGCAGTACAACTTTAGTATCTAGCAAACAGGTTTTTATGGATCAGGCATGCCCATCTCACCTCCATGTGCCTGCTATCCTTTCATCTGTGGGTAAATGTCTCATCTTTACCTATCTCTCTCATCCACTGCTGTCTTTGTGGCTGTGATTGTTTGGCTGGCTGGTGTAGCTGGAACCTGTGGCCAGTGCCTCTGCGTCGTCTCAGGTACAGGGCTCTTCCCCCACTGTGCCCCTCCATGGCTTGGCCGGAGTGTGTGCTCGTGTGGCCTGTTGGAGTGTAAGCCCTCTGTTCCTCTTTCTAACTCACCCCCCACCCTCATTCATGACTATGCTTTAGTGCTTGCATTATTTGCATTATTACTTTTTTTTGTGCCAAAAATAGATTCTCTCTCAAGATTTATGACTTGATAAATGATAAATATGTTGGTAGTTTGGCTAACTGAACCCCATTGTTTACATATCATATCTTTGATATAAGGATTGCCTGCTTGTTCATTGCTTATGAATGATAATTTTAAGCCAGTGTTTATGCAGTACATTGTGGCTCAGGGTTAGCTGTAACTGAATGAAAAAAAAATGAAGCTGTCCAGATGATCAACTTATTAGTGAATAGCAGTGGATAAGCCTTCTGATTGAAGACTTTGATTTATGAGCGTTGCCTGTTGCCGTCTCATGCCTCAGGCTCTGAACATTATCTAATTTATGCATTGCCTCATGTCACTAACATAGTGTCTTTATAAATCCTTACATCACCTTGCATCACCTCTGTGTGTTGTGTAACCAAGCTGCTGTTGTTGTTTGAATCAATCGTATATTTTCTCTATATACGATCGTATTATATTCTTATTTCATTTTTAATATCTATACTCTCATACACCATGTGGAACATTAATAATATAATTTAATGCAAATGTAGAAATCGACTACATGGGTGAATCGCATGAAATGATGCATATTTGCATGTAATTATATATAATTCATTATTACGTATATATATATATATATATAGAGAGAGAGAGAGAGAGAGAGAGAGAGAGAGAGAGGTTAATTATGACCTATTCTTAGCAGGTTTTATGATATTCTCCCTGCTGAATGTTTATTTCATACCCATTACCTCCCAGAGTGTGACCAGTGCCTTATGATCAATAAGCCTTTTTATTCACAGGATGCTTTAGATGCTCTATGTGTGGGGCTGAGGCAGGCTATTCAATTGATAAATGAGTGTGTTTTTGAGAGATGCACATTATAAAATGTTATGTCTAACGCTGCTCTTGCCCCCTCATGCTGGCCTGCCGTCTCACAGGGACAGGTGGAGGAGGATCCCGTGGCAATCCTAAAGGCAGACCATGCAGCTGCCGCCCAGCCTAAGGTCTGCTTTCTGCTGTGTGTGTACTGTAGTTCACCTGCCTAATCCCACCATTGACCTATTGTGTCAAACTTGCCCTTGTGTCGTGGAGTGTTGTGTTCGCACCCATCCCATTTCATTGACAACACAAAGACCCCAGTCGTAGAGACCATAATTATGAGACACTCAGATGGAAAAACACAACAGCAAAACAGACAATCTGGCAAATAGTAATATGGGTTCATCTACCATTTTAATAGCATCGGATTGTTATTAACTTGCACTGACAATGGTTGTGCTGTAGTGTTTCTTACCCTTCTTTCTCATGTGCCACTGTACTTGTAGAGTGTACTGGTTTATCTACAATCATAACATTGTATACTAACCAAACACCAGAGGATAGAAGCATGTGAACTGGAACACAACTCCATCCCATCAATGGATCAACTGATATACTATCTCTCACTGTCAGCCCTTCACAGCGGTAGAGTTCATGTTCAGACCCGTGTGTGTAGGTCAAGCATGAGTGCAGTGGAATCAGACATGCCCAGACAACCAGAACATTGGGCTTGTAATCTGACCCCATCCATCATTTGAAGCCCCGAGTTGGCTTCATCTACACCTGCAGTTCAACTCACCCCATCTTGCATGACAGCCCACAGCATTTCAAGCTTATTTCCCACTATAGACGTTGGGAAACAATGATCTGGGACCTGTTTGTACCTTAATAGTTATTCTGTTAGCAGATGTCTCAGATCAGGGTTAAAATACCATCTTTGTGTCATTAAGTGATAGCAGTCCTTTTCCCATAAGTGTGGACTAATGCATGCTGTGGATTTGAAGCGTCAGTGATGTTTCTGGTCAAAGGCCTGTGTAAAGTCACAAATAATGAGTTGTTCACCATTAATGGCTGGTGTTGTTCTCTTCACAGGTGAAAACAGAGGAGCAGATAGCTGCAGAGCAAGCATGGTATGGCTCGGAGAAAGTGTGGCTGGTCCACAAGGATGGATTCTCTCTGGGTTAGTACAAAAAACATGCCAGTTGAACTCTGTATCATTTAAACTGTGTTATTTTAAGTTTAAGACAACATGAAATGGCATTCTCTGATCATTTAACTTCAATGATTTGACTTATTCCTGTGTGAAAAAGAATATTCAGCTAGAGTAGAAGAGAGAGTCATTTTAGAGATGACATTACATTTCGATGAAAGATATTTTCTCTGTAAGGATATTGTGCACTTATGTTTTGCATAAAATAACACCAGGGACATTTATTAAGAAAGGAAATAGCATTTTTAACTTAATGTGAGATTCATTACTTTTAAAATAAGGAGTGATTTTATAGCACTACAATATTAGAAGTCTATTGTAATATTGTTCCACTATGATGTTTTGTGCAGTTACTCCGAAATAAAAACGTTTACTATGTTCTCTGGTATTCTCACAGCTACAGTGGTGAAGACGGAGACTGACAGTCTACCAGAGGGGAAAGTAAAAATCAAACTGGAGCATGATGGGACAGTACTGGACGTGGACGAGGATGACGTAGAAAAGGTCAGTTTTGCAGGCTTATTATGTCCATCTAAATGAAGGTTATAGATCTTATTGTGAACAATTCATCGGTGTATGTTTCTCTACTTCAGTTTCATGTTTTTATTATAATTAAAATAGAATTTATTGAAAATGACTGATTCAGTGAGTCCAAGATTCTAACTGATTCTAACTCTGAAGAGATTCAGTGTATGATTTGTTAGACTTAATGATACTCCAGTGTTTCCCACAGGACTTTGTGAAACTGTGGTAGGTGGACCTCGGTCAAATGCAGTGCACTGCAATGCCCTGAAAAATAAATGAAACTTTCATAATTAGTTTTGTCCTAATTTCAATACTTGGAAGAGATAAACACGTGAGCTTTTATTTTGACAGAAACTGCAGTCAAGCTTTTATTTAGGTGGAAAACAAGTTTACAAATGTGTCCCATTACAAATCTAGTGAAATGCTGTAATTGTCAACTATGCAAATGTGAAAATAATGCTTAACTGGTGCCAGTTATATACCCAAATGCACTCTAAACTCAGCACATGCACAAATTAAGTTCACTGCATTCATTTGCTGCGAAATGACTGAGACGCAAAGATGATAACACGCTGATCGCGTGAGCTAAGTGCGCACTTCTCTTTGCTCGGTGCAGTCAGACATTCTTTTGCGATTTGATAAGGACTTAATTTTAGTTTGTTTGACATCAATGGCTCAAAACATGACATTAAAGACACACATTCTACTTAATGAATGGGAATCACTGAAATCTATTTGTGGCGGTCAATGATTTATTTGTGGAAGTCAGCCACAATATCAACAATGTATGGGAAACACTCAACTGCTTACTACACTAGTCATGCTGTGCTTGTTTTTGAGTGCTGCCAGGAAATAGAATAGAAAACAACGATCTCATCTAATTTCATCACTTACAGTTAGTTCAGATTGCAGACTCGCAATGGAAAACAATGATTCCTTTCACCGTGGCACTGTGGATTCAAAACCAGAATAGATGTGTATTTTAATTAACCGCAGGGCTCGTCCACAGGATTATTTGCAGAACTCTGCTTCTATCTGGCCTGAATCCAGAGGGTTAGACATGCACAGGTGGGCCCTGGGTATATTCAGAGGGTGGGAGAAATTGAAGACAGGATATGGGTCATAGAGAAACAGGTGGAATTTGGCCCAATTTTTGTTTTTTAAATGGACAGATAGACTAATATAGACACATTCAAGTGTAATAGAATAGTTTGGGAGGTCAGAGCTGCAATTTTCAGAGTTTGTACTATTAGGTCTTGATGAGACATATGTTGGGAGATATTATCAATTCACTTCCTGCCTGGCGCAGTCGCTTAATTTGCATACCCCCCGGTGAAGGCCAGCTTGAAGCTGATGATTTCCATAATGTCAAGGGTGACCTCAAATCAAGCTTTTGAACCATCTGTTCAATGAGGAAATTGCAAAGCTCGATCCAGAGTAGAGCTTGACAAGTTTTAAATTGCATTAAACACTTGGCATGAAGTCTTGAGGCTATTCTGGTTGAGGCACCTCAATTTAAAACCTCTTACTCTCTTTTTTTTGTGCCATATTAAGGAATTTTTCCACTCTTCACATTCTTGCTTTCTTGCATTTTATGACCTTTAACATTTTTAAACCACCCAACCCAGGCGAACCCGCCGTCTTTTGACCGCTGCGAGGACTTGGCAGCTCTGCTCTATCTGAATGAGTCCAGTGTCATGCATTCTCTGCGCCAGCGCTATGGAGGAAACCTCAACCATACACACGCCGGACCCAACATGGTGATCATCAACCCTATCAGCGCCCCCTCCATGTACTCGGAGAAGGTGAGAGCCCTTGCATGTTATCTTTCACACTCCTCACATCCAAATTAGCTTACTTGTCTACTATATAGCATCCGAATACAGAATATTCATGTAACAGAATGTGGAAAATACTCACATAACCATCTATTTCTTAATTAAATCCATTATTTCACGACAGTATATGATTATGGACGGAGCTATTCACTGTGGCAGCAATGCATTATGGGTACAATATTTTATACAACCCCACAACCCTTCACTGGTTAAACGCAATAGGAAATGGGCAGCAGAAAGCAGTTAATGAGCTTTATTGGATTCCATGCAAGATAAAGTACCAGCCATAAAAAAAAATCACAATCCAGAAGCGCATTTCTTTTGGTCATCTGTCCTAATTAAGTAAGCTTCTGTCCTAATAGCTGAAACTATGATATATATATATGGAAATGTTATTGTACTTGTGCCTGAGAGATATTCGCACCAACTTTCATTTCAAATTAACAGCTATTGATTTCCTTTCATTGGAAAATTTATGCTTATGGGTTTACATTTGAGGCTTTCATTATTGACTTTTCTGTTGTACAGAATATAAATGCTCTGTAACACATTAAGATTCTTAGATTATTAACTTGGCCTAATGTTTTTCGGGTGTGTTATAAGTGTATTTTTCTCTCTGTCATTTCAGGTGATGCACATGTTCAAAGGCTGTCGACGGGAGGACACAGCCCCTCATATATATGCAGTGGCCCAATCCGCCTACCGAAACCTTTTGACAACAAGACAGGACCAGTCCATTGTGCTTCTGGGAAAGAGCGGCAGTGGCAAGACCACAAACTGCCAGCATTTGGTCCAGTACCTGGTGTCCATCGCCGGCAGCACCGGAAAGATTTTTACTGGTACATTCACTCACCCAACAATTAACCCACCCATCCATTCACTCACCAATAAACACACACACACACACACACACACACACACACACACACACACACACACACACACACACACACACACACACACACACACACACACACACACACACACACACACACACACACACACACACACACACACACACACACCCATTCACCCACCCACCCGAGCCTAGAAAAACAATATACCTTAAGAATTGCTGATTTTGGCCAATATAATATCAATGAGAAGTTCCATTTTTATCTTCATATTATTTCACCATGTGCTTGAAAAGCTTGAACAGCCTGTGGTAAAGGGTGAATGGAAGGGTGCCATGTGGTCACTGGAAATGGGCTCGTACAGCGTGGCGAGAGTGAGAAAGCTGGGAAGAGGGTGACAGATGAGGGCTGTGCTAATGATGCCCACTAAAGCACTCTGATAATTAGCCATCATCAAGGCCCGCTCAGCCCCTGCTTGGTCAATAATGACCTAATGAAGACTACAGTGCTCATCAACTATACTATTAAAGAGGCCGTGATGTTATCTGCATGTGTTCAACTCTGAATGCAGGAGCCTCTCTTCTAGTGCGGTCACATTAAGGAGTGAGTCCTTAACAGTTAAATATGAATGTGTGTCTCCTCCAGCTGAAAAATGGCAAGCGGTCTACACAATCCTAGAGGCCTTTGGAAACAGTGCCACCTCCATGAACAATAACGCAAGCCGCTTTTCCCAGATCGTCTCGCTGGATTTTGACCAGGCTGGTCAGGTGGCCTCCGCCTCCATCCAGGTTTGTGGATATACATTGCACTGGGTCATATCTAAATAAATATGCACATTTTTATAAAAAAAAAAAAAAAAAAAAAAAATCGAACTGCCCACCCTGTCACCATTATATTTTCCCATTTTTTCAGTAATGTTCAGTTCCATAAATAATATGGTATCATCTTAATAGTTTTAATAATATTGTCATTATTAATATAAAAAAATATATAGAAAAGCCACCCATTTTGTGCAATAATACCCCTACTGTAATTATATAATAATTTGTTTGTTCTGTTCAGTTGTAAAGTTGTGTTAACTTTAAACATTTTAAGACTCATGAATTTCTTTCTTTTATATATAGACCATGCTGCTGGAGAAGCTGAGGGTGGTGAAACGACCAGAGACTGAGTCCACTTTTAATGTCTTTTACTACATGATGGCAGGAGCAGACAGCACAGTCAGGTGAACTCCGCATCATTTTATGCAGATTGAAACCAGTATACTTTTGCTATTTAATTTGATCATTTATTTTGTCTGAGAAAACTTTCAGAGCTCTCAGAAGCTTGCACTATTGAAGACATCTGTATATTGACTGTAATAGCTTGATTGTATTTCCATTTTCCCGCAGAACGGAGTTGCATTTTAACCACTTTGCAGAGAACAGTGCTTTTGGGATTGTGCCTCAATCTAAGGTTAGTTTAAATAGATGGAGTTTGTAAGCCGCAGAAACAAAATAATTTAAAAAATATATATATATTTTTTTATAATATTAGAATTCCCATTTAATATTATGTGTGTGTGTGTGTGTGTGTGTGTGTGTGTGTGTGTACACAGCCTGAGGACAAGCAAAAGGCATCACAACAGTTTACTAAACTGCAGGCAGCTATGAAGGTGCTAGGCATTTCCTCTGATGAACAGAAAGCTCTGTGGCTCATCCTTGGCGCCATATATCATCTTGGAGCTGCAGGGGCCACCAAAGGTAATGCTGCACTGTGGTGCATCATGGAGTTACTTTCAAGCAAACCCGTCACCAATAAGCATAAACCCCCTTAGCAAAGCGTATTTATACATTTTAATTTCTTGCTTTGATTCGACGTCTCCCCCTTTAAGCCCTGCACTGCTGTCTCAGTGCTAATTTAGTTAACAGAGGCATTTGACAGCTTTCTCTTTACACATTTAAACTGGACAGCATTAATGAGATGAAGCATTTAAAGTGCCTAACAAGCACAGAAACAGAGTTTATTAATTAAGGCCGTCGTACTGTCTGCTTACTGAGCTCAAACAGAGAACAGACAAGCAGCTCAGGAAACAGTTTGATGCTGAGGAGTTTAGAGATATATGCGTTTCTTTTGCTCTAATGAGGATGGATGGCTCAGTATTCAGTCAGTGATATCACTTCCCCCTCTTGCAGTCAGATGTGGATGTATTAATGAACCTTTTAATAACCAGACACCAAACTGGACTATCTACATGCTGTCTTCTAGTGTCAATATTCATGGCAAACTAAATCATCATGGAAATTTCCATAGAGAATATACTTTTCTTTTTTTTCTTTTTTTTTTAAATTTTTTAGTTGTTCTTAGCTCTAAAACATTTATTTTACTATAAATTGCTCATTTTGTGAGTGAAATTTCCATAAAATTATTATTTATAAACAATTATCCAGTAATTGGTTTGGGAACCCTTGATGTGTGTGTCGGGGCTTGAATACATGGCCTTCTGCCTGTCTTGATTTATATGCGATGTGTACAAGCTTGTTGCTGATATGTTGCCACTGCAGTCACTAAGTTCCTCGGTGTCTGCAATGCATCCATTCGTTCTAGTCTGATACTTTCTCCTGTACCTGCATACCTTCCCTGTATCTCTTTCAGACAAATGCGGCTGGGAAAGCCTTATTTCTCACAGGAGTAACTAACACTGCTTCAGTTTCCTGAGTTGGTACTGAAGACTAACATTACCTGACACTAAATTTAACAACTGATAATTTTTTTATTTTTTTTTGCAACAAGTTCAGGTCACTGCCTTTAAATGTTTATAAGACATCTTTGTCTTGAGTCACTCAGTTGTGCCTGGCTGTTCATACAGCAGGGGGCAGTGCAGTTCTGCCTTATTTTGTTCTGTCTGGGAACTCTATTTAATTTGGTCAAGTCTGATGATGTTATTCTTCTCAGTACAGACATGTACATCCTGGTAAAAGACTATAAAATATTTATTTCACAAAAACAGCTCGATATACACTATCTTTCAGACAGCAGAGACATTTATAATGATTTATGAAATTTTCAATTTTCTAGTTCTTTTGAACTAACAATATTAGGGTTTTTGCATGCTGTGTTTTTGATCAAATAAATGCAGCCTTGGTGGTGTTTTAAAATCATAAAAAAATCTTACTGACCTCAAACTTTGGGACAGTAGTAAACATAAAAACCACATAATAACCAAATACAGAGAGCAGTAACTACTGACTTATGCCTAGTAGTAGTAGTAATAATAATGCTGGATTCATATTTATTATATATATTTTATATAAGTAATATATAAATTAAAATGTACAAGAATATGCAGTAATAATAACTATTAAGCTATGAAGTTTAGATATAAACTATAATAACTATATATGATTTTTCTGCAAAATAAAAATGAAAATCATGAGTAATATTTTGAGTCTAATACTAGCCCTAATGCATTATATCATCCATTGGCCACTCTGCTCTCTAGACATCATCTGCAAAAGACATCAGACATAGGGAAAGCATGTATCGGTCGATTGCTAATTGACAACTAATTAAAGTGGAAATGTGTCTAGAAAATGCATGGAAGAGCCAATGTATGTAAATGCGAGAGTTTGTGTGCTAACGATTGCATCTTGTTTCCCTTTTTGTACAATACTGAATGCCTCATGTTCTAACCTCCTCTTCTTCTCTACTTGCATGTTGCATGCTGTTACAAAGCAGAGACTGATGAAGGTAAAGAGCATGAATATTATATATCAGCACAAGCAAACACCTCATTTGTGTATGCGTGTGTGGTTTTATGCCGTTATCATGGTTGCCAGACATTTCCATTTGCATTCTTATTGTCTTCTTTTCTTTCTACTTTCATTTCTCTGCTGGGCTTCTTTTCTTCAGAGGTTTATAACAATGTCTTAGTCTTGAAGCTTAGATAAAACTTTGGTGGGAATATGTGCGGGTGATGGTGGGGAGCAACTTAACTTTGTTGTCTTTTAAAGCTCAGGCTCTCTGATGTTTCTCCATGTTGTAGACTTTTCATTTCTGCTGTGCTTTTCTGTTGTTAAGACGCAAACACAAATAAAAAGCCTGTTCGCTCTCAGTTCTTGTTTATTTTTTGCATTCATCTATTCCACTAGAGACCTGCGTTGTTCCCCCCCACCCCCTCTGTCTTTCTCTCTCTCTCCGCGACCTCTTCTGGTTGTGGCAACTTCACTGCAGCTTGCGTGTCTCTCTTTTTGTGTATAACTCTGTGGTTTGCTCTGGGGTCAGTCGGAGCTATGTTTGCTGGAAACACTTGAAAATCCTTTACATATCTAAAATTATTTTAAAAAGCTGACACATTTTTGTGATGTCTAAACACTAAAACTTACAGACATAATCAGACCAATTTTGAAACTGAGTTTTTTCTGTTTTTACCATTAGTGGATCTCAACAGTGGTTTTCACAATTTGGTACCAAAACAAATTTGTTCAAATTTATTTACATTTATTCAACCAAATATTTGATTAAATTAATCCAAATGTTAATCAGATTTTTTTTTAAATAGTCAAATAATAAAAAATTTATTATCATGAGCTGTATATGGCCAGTGGTATGCGAAATGTATAACATTGACATTTAATGTAAAATATGTACACTAAGGTTTTAATTTATTGAAGTCTTTACCAAGTAACAGATTTATTTGAATGAAAATACCACAGAGATTAACTGGACAACAAAATATGTGGGAAGAGTTTCTTCTTTTTTCAAAAGTGATATGCTAAATAAGCATAATCATACTGTTATTTCATTTTGTTGTCCACTGCCTGAACAAACCTGCAACATTTTTTAAGGTCATAACCTACCAGCTGAAAACCACTGCTTCCAGACAGTTTCAGTATTTGGTTAAAATTGTTACAATTGGTATAAATCCATATTCTAGAGATGATACATATACATAAGAGAGATAACTGTACATAAATTACATATTCAGTGAAATTGTGTAAGACTTCCCTCAGATACCATAAGAGCCCCACAGTCATCTGTGCTGCTTCATTTGACATGGTTCTTACACCATCCCTGTGCATCCCACAGCGGGCCGAAAGCAATTTGCACGTCATGAGTGGGCCCAAAAGGCGGCTTACCTCTTGGGTTGCACCCTCGAAGAGCTCTCGTCTGCTATCTTCAAACACCAGCCCAAAGGAACATTACAGAGATCCACCTCATTCCGCCAAGGACCAGATGATGTTGGGACAGGAGACAACTCTGGTAAGATCTTTGACAATACAAGACCTCTGATACAAATGAATTGTGTTAGCTGGCTTTGGCAGTATTAATACTGAAATCTCTCTCACAGCTCCAAAGATCACAGCTCTGGAGTGTCTGGAGGCCATGGCTGCTGGGCTCTACTCTGAGCTCTTTACTTTGGTCATCTCACTTGTTAACCGGTAACATTTATATCCTCTCATGATCAGGACATATACTTTTAAGTAATTTACATTACGTTAGTTTAAAATAAACCAGGTTAAATTTGTTTTCCCAACCAGTGGCATATGGCGTATACAACTATTTTGGATGGTCAATAAATACCATGTATAAGACATTATTTAATAACTTAACTTATTCAAAAATATATAAAATGGTTAATCTGAATTGTTTTGCACTTTAAAAATAAAAAATTTGAATGCATTGTGCCTCAAAATGTCTTTTTACTCTTCAACTGGTATACCATTTGACATTTATAGTTTGGGGGGGGGGGGGGTTAAGCATTAGTGCAAGTGAAAATGAAAAACAATTCTAACAAAAAAAAAAAAAAAAAAAGCAAAACACAAGCATTTTTAACAATATAAATAAATCAAAAGAGCATTTGTCCTTTGAGCATTGCCTGTCATTTGTGTTATAAATGATAAAAAATATATATTTTGATGAAAACATTATTATAATTTTGTTTGGTGGCACTAGTGGTGTACACTATTTCACATTTAAGGCCAAATAATGTCCTTTACGTATAAAGAACATAAAGATTAGTAGTAGGAATATGCTTTTAAGTTACCTACAGTACAGTTTCAATTTAACCCCAGGTTCAATTGTGAAAGAGAAAGAAGCCTGTATTGTTTGAGGACTATAACCTACATCAAATATGGATCTGTTGTTTGTTTGTGCTGGATTAGGGCGCTGAAGTCGAGTCAGCATTCCCTGTGCTCTCTGCTTATTGTGGACACTCCAGGATTCCAGAACCCAAAGTTAGCGAAGCGTGACCGCGGCGCCACCTTCGAGGAGCTGTGCCACAACTACGCCCAGGAGCGTCTCCAAACACTTTTTCACGAACGCACCTTTGTACAGGAGATGGAGCGCTACAAGGAGGTGCCGCAGTCCATCCTGTTACACCCATCAAATGATTCCTTTTTTCTTAAATAAATTACTCTCAATTTATTTGGGCTGAGACTAGCTGAGTTAAATCAATGTTGATTTTATTAACATGTTTGTCTAATCGGTCATAATCAAATCTGCTTGCCTTTTTACCAAAATCAATATACATTCCAAGTTTATGAGCCAATTATAGATTCCGTTGAGATAAAGGTGCTGTAAGCAATGTTCTGGAACTCCCAACACACTTCAAGTTGTCATGAACTGAAAATTCTATGCTAAAAATAAATCTCTTTTTGTAAATGCATGGTATAAATCTTATCGTGAATGATTAAATTTTTTTGACCTTGTCATTTTTGATAAAAATGTAATAGCTCACTTTTTTGGGGAAGATGATGACAGACTTCACTTTGGTGACGTATGCCGGACTTCTCCAATCTTTTAGTCAGTTTAAACCCTGCCCCTTCACAATCGACTGCAAGCTCGCATTAATTTTTAAGTGCAGCACCCACATCTCAAAATCCAATCAACTGATGAATAAAAAAAAAGTCCGTTCTACAGGACACTGCATTCAGTGTGCTGTCTGATACCATTCCATACAAAATGCTTGCTTACAGTACCTTTGATCAAAAGTCTTGAAATTATACCTTTTCATGCATGAGTTTTGATCGATACTGATTTTAAGCCTCTTGCATTTTTTTTTTTTTTGGCCACAAGGCAGTAAAATCATAGAACAAGAGAAATTCTAATGATTGGACACTTGGAAAAAATAGACACTTTTAACCTGAAATCAGTTTGCAATCATAGCTGACTAACACTCCCTCTATCTCTGTTTAGGAGAACATAGAGCTTGCATTAGATGACATAGAGTCCAGTACATCATTGTCTGTAGCAGCTATAGACCAAACCTCAACTCAAGCATTGGTAAGCAACTCTCTCCTCCCCACATCTCTTCTTACCTCCTCAGCTTTTTGTAGTGCATCCCAGCCTGTCCCCAAAGGGGCTTTATCTGGAGAATGTGTTCTTTTCAGTCTCGGCACTGACTTGAATCACTGATGTTTTCCCTTGTCTCCCACAACGTTGGGGAAAATTCATTTTGACTGCTTGAAAGTTCTAGTAGATGACTTTTGTGTTCTTTAGTTTCTCATTTGAGTGTGAACTCTACCTCAAAGTTGTTATCTATGGTGACAAGTTATTATATTGTCATATCTAGCCAATCATTGCAAAAGCAATGTATCAGGAACGTGGCTTTCTGGGATGTTAATGATACCGGAGAGATGTTCTTTTTCTCTGTATGTGTGGGGGTGGGTAATGAGTGGGAAGCGCCCTCCCTCTTCTTAAGGCACAGCGTTCAGAATCTTTGTTAATGAAAGCACTTTTCATGACATTGTCTCTCTCACAAACTGTGTCGGGATATTGCTTAGTAGTCCCATCAAATGTGAAGTGTATTGGCATCAGACACATGTATGAGGCTTTATGCATATTTCTAGCTTAGATATTATTTTTAGCTTTGATTTGACAATGGAAACTATTGTTTTGGCAGCATTTCTTCTTTGTATGTAGTTGGTAAAATGTATATATAGCACATAAAATGAGCTGCCATTGGAAATAAAGGCATAGTCAGAGTAGAATGATGTTCATGTTAAAATGAGTTCTGCTTAATATTTTTGTGGAGTCAGTGATGTTTTTTTTTTTTAGGATCCTTTTAATAATAGAAAATTATTTTCGTTATAAATGTCTTTACTGTCACTTTAAGTCAATTTAATGTAAAATAGTAGTGTATATTTATTGTAGTGTGTATTCTTGACCGAACCTGTATGAGAGTAGTTTGGTCACATAGTACATGTTACGTTTCTCAGTGCTGGCAGCTTTATACTAAACACTACACAGTAGGACATTTTATTTAGTCATTTTCTAAAAATTGCTGCAACCAATTAGTATATCAGGTAAACATCTTTACTTAAAATTAATAGATATGTAGAGGAATCCTCAGATTAAAAAAAGAATTTTAGATTAGAATGGGTCAGTGATACATGACCGTTTGCAAAGACTTACAAATGGAGATCAAATGAGTGTGTGATTTATTTCTCTGTAATATAGTGTTTCGCTATAAAGTGTTTTGAGTGCCCCCAGTGGTTGCGTTCACCAATTACAGATTTGCGACTTGAAGTAGATACACAAACACATGCCTGTGCTGTCATTATAATCTTTCCTTTTAAACTTTTTAAATATAATAAAGTTAAAGAAATTCATAAATTGTCAATTGAGCACTTTAGCAACTAAGTAAAGTGAAAGAGCTCGTTAAAACAACCCTGAAGAGTTAATTAGCCAGTCTGTGTCTGATGGTAATAGTACTGAGGCAGTCTCATCAGTGTGAAAAGGAATATTCAAAGACATATTCGGAGTATATTCATAAGCCTACGTAATTTCTTTTTTTGTGCTGGTTTCATCCACAGTTATTCAGCAGCATGCAAAGTGTCAGTGTGGTAATGCAGAACAAGGGAGAAGCCATTACTGGTATTAATTGCTTAAGTAGACAGGCAGAGTGTAAGGTTTAAAAATGCCTGCCTGACTGCCCTGGAGCTCTTACTTAATACAAGCCTTTAATGAGGAGCCCAAGACTAATAGCTCATCTTTTTCCCCCTCGTTTTCTCCTCCTCTCTCTTATTGTATAAAGGGTTGTAATTGCTTTCATGTAATGACTAATGTTGTGTTTAAGGTCATTATCGAAATATGAAATGAAAAGTAAATGAAACAATGCACAGCCTTGATGAATGAAAGGGGCTTGAATTGTGAGTAAACAAAGTTCTTGAGGGAGATTGAGCATGTGCATAAGGGGGACTCATTTGAACAATGTCATTGGCAAAGAATCTCCAAAAATGTGGCGTAACCTTGCCAAGAGTAATGACAAGAATGAGTTGGTAGTGTTTTCATAAGGTTTGAAGGTGCTTTTTTAATGTGTTTGTTAATGCTGTTTGTATATTGTGTGTGCATAAGTGTGTTTATGCTTGCATGCACATAGACAAATTTTCTTTATTTCATTTATAAAGCCTGCTGTATGATATTTGATACACAAATTTCTAAGGTCTTTAAATGATCTCTTTTGAACTTGATCAAAACAATATATTACATGTCTTCACTTGTCTTATCGATCGTTTAGGTTTAGTGCAATTTTAAAAATATTGCCCTTCAGTTCGTGGTACACCGGTATAAAATCTAAACTTATTTTTATAAAGTAAATGTAAGAACTTTTATATTGTTAGGAGGTTGAATAAGGTTCCATTTCAAAACATTTTTCTTACTATTATGTCAGGCTTTAACAGGGTTAAACATTGAAAATGATTTACACCCTGGCCCAAAATTAGGCTCATAGCTCATAGCCGGGTGCCTAGTTTATATATAGACCCCAGTCTATAGTTTGAGTCTAACAAAGTGTTATTACATGTTCGTCTGTGTCCATGTGGTTCAGGTACGGACACTGGCCAGGACAGATGAGGCGAGAGGCCTGCTGTGGCTGATGGAGGAAGAAGCTATGCAGCCCGGGGGCTCGGAGGAAACTCTGCTGGAAAGACTCTTCAGTTATTACAGCCCTGTGGATGGAGAGACCAAAGGTCAGAACACAATACACCTCTCACATGCCCACCCACAAACATACCATTTACTTCTATACGTTTATGTATGCAAGGTTTATGCAACCTCATGTGGTCAACTCATCTCTCAGGCCCTGCCTTGTTGCTGAAGAGCGAGAAGGTACATCACTTCCTGTTGGGTCACAGCCATGGGACTGACTGGGTGGAGTATGATACTTGGGGATGGTTGAGCCATGCCAAACAGAACCCTGCCTCTCAGAATGCGGCCATTTTACTGCAGGATTCCCAGAAGTAAGACCCTGATAATTAAATAATTACTAATATTTGCCTGTTGTTACATACATGTACTCCATCTCTGCAAGCGCTGTGAGTTTGTAATGTGAAATATTTATAAGTCAGTAATAAATCTGAGGCTTTGATGTCTTCTAGCATTTTTCCACTAAATTAAAAGCAGCTTAATGTTAATGTACAGTTTAGGTTTAACAGCCATAAATTAGTATTGTATTTTTATTGTTAATCTGTAAATGATTAATATTATTATACTAGTTTTTTTTATATACAGTACAATAGTATACCAATAGCAGTATATTTCTTCATTGTTTTTTTTCCTCTGCAGGAAGAATATCAGTAGCTTGTTTATGGGGCGTTCAGGAGGAGCCACAGTTTTGTCAGGTTCTATTGCTGGGCTTGAGGGCGGATCACAGCTGGCCCTGCGCAGGGCCACAAGCATGAGGAAGACCTTCACAACTGGCGTGGCTGCTGTTAAAAAGAAGTCCCTCTGCATCCAGATTAAACTACAAGTGGTGAGTACTTAAAACATGATAATTACGTCCATATACTAGAGCATTCAAAAGAGCTAGACAGAGCGCAACTTATTATAGACCTCCTTGATAGTAACAGAATGCAGGGGTCTCAAGAGACCCTAAAGCTAAAACTTGGCATGCTCATTAAAGCACCACCACTACAATATGTAGAAAAATATCAATATGGATACTTTTGATGGCCTATGCAATATCTTAGAGTGAAGCGTGACTGATATAAAGGTGATATATGACATCAGACTATTTAATTTAAATATGGTAAGTAACACATGCTGCAATTACATTTATTTCACATAATGTTTACAAATTAGAAATAAATAATTTGAAAATGGAAAAAAAAATTAATTGGTAACTTAATGAAAAAATACTTTTTGATTGTCACCCTAATATAGTATTTTTCCACAGATCAAGAAATTGTTAAAAACATGAATAAAAATAAAGTAAACACTGTAATCAACAGTGCACTCAATAATCTGATAAGTCTAATAATATAAAGGTAAACGCTATAATACTTTTCATATAGCACTTACTTTCTTTGTTTAACATTTAATAATTTATTAGACAGAACTGTTAAGTAAAGACAGTAAACTAGTGAAGACGGAGAATGGCACTGTCAAAATAAAGGTCCCCCTTCCATTTATCGGCCAAACTGAAAAATGTATCGGCCCGTAATTAAAAAAAGAAAGCTAAATATCAAACAATATATTGGCCTTGGTGATATATATCGCCACCACTATTCGTGATCCATTAGCACAGGTCCTCACATCATAAAATCTTATTACAATGTGGTCAAACAATAAAAGCGTTTCTGAACTTAATGTATGTTGTTTGTTTTCTTATAGGATGCACTGATAGACACAGTGAGGCGGTCCAGGGTCCACTTTGTGCATTGTCTGCTCCCTAAAGCAGAGACTTTGTCTGGGGATGTGAAGGTTCTAGGAGGACCCTCACCTCGCTCTGGGGAGATAGAGGCACATGGAGAAAGCTGTGACAACGGCCTCATGCAGCTGGATGTTGGCTTGCTTCGGGCACAGCTCCGCGGTTCCAAACTGCTCGACGCCCTCCGTATCTACCGCCAAGGTTAGAGTTTAAAAAGCCAGGCATTAAAAATCTAGATAAAGACAGTGAATGACCCTCATTATAGATCTGTGACCTTTATTTTGAAAAGAATGTAGAAAAATCTATGAAGAGAGGAAAGATTTGAAAGTTCAGATTTACCATGCAGGCTTGACTTTTCCGAATAACGTGTTTTTCTCCCAGGGTTTGTTGACCTTTGAAGTTTTCTATGTGGGCTTATGTGGTCAGGCACTGCCTAGTGTTCTAGATGTAATTTATTTTTGGAGACGCTCATGGGCTTATTCTGTTCAGTGCTTTAGAAAAATCAACAAAATGTCATTAGCACATTTGGAAGATTTCATCCCAAAGCCCTGAGTAAGCCGAACATTCTCTAGATAAGTGACTGACCAATGCCCTCATCATTGCTCACTGCTGAACCTACACAAGCCTTCTAGCTTTCTAGAATCTCACACTTGTAACAATCCTGTCATTTGGCTCTCCTCCGTCCTCAAGGTTATCCCGATCATTTGGTCTTTTCTGAGTTCCGTCGCCGTTTTGATGTACTGACTCCCCACCTGACGAAGAAACATGGGCGGAACTACATTGTAACTGATGAGAGAAGGGTGAGTGTCCTTTTATTTGTGTGTTTGTGAGTGTGTTGTTTCTCCGAGTGCTGTTTGGCTCCTCCTTCATGAGCTGCTCTTCCATGTAATTGATTATGACAGTGCTCAGGGCAGAGAGCTGTGATGTTGATTAATGGGCTATAGTACACATCTTTCCCCCCTTAATCTCGCCTCTGCTCTGGTGACAGGGCAATAAAGGCTTTAATCAGTTCCCAGAGTGACGACTCTATCAGTGGCATCCTGTCCTATCACTGACCCCGCTATAGAGTCTTCAGAGACCTGTAATGTCTTAATGTCAACTTCATGTGGATGTATGTGTCTGTGTGTTTATATATATATTAGTGCTGTCAAACGATTAAAATATTTAATCGCGATTAATCGCATTAATGCCATAGTTAACTCGCGATTAATCGCAAATAATCGCACATTTTTATTTATTCGAAATATCTCTTGATTTCTTTTTGTCCCATTATTTTTTTTTCTCATTTTAATGCTCTTATCAACATGGAAAAGTGGATCGGCTTGCTTTGTGCAAATGTTTTTTTTTTTTATTGAAAACAACTTTGGCATATACTGTTCAATTTCACACTAACATTCTCACTTGGAGCAAATAATCTCTCACACGATGTAACGCTGTCCATCAATAAAAGGGTTAAAGAAATACTGACGAGGTCCTGATATTGACGAGGGGGCGGAGAATTCGCGTCAGCTGTGTGTGTGTGTGTGTGTGTGTGTGTGTGTGTGTGTGTGTGTGTGTGTGTGTGTGTGTGTGTGTGTGTGTGTGTGTGTGTGTGTGTGTGTGTGTGTGTGTGTGTGTGTGTGTGTGGCCATCAAGTGATATTTCAGACTGGACTTGCTGCCCAGGATAGCTCAGTTCACAACGACAAAACACACAGATCACTTTGGTCTTGTCAATGGAACCATTTGGCAACTTTTTAAAAGTAAATTTTCCATTCAGAATCTTATTGCCATCCATTTCGGCGTCTCGCGCTCGTCATCCACTCAAAACATAACGTTAACCCAGCCTACTTCTCCTTGGCCGGATCGCAAGCCCAAACAAGTGTGTGAGCGTGCCTCTTGTTTTCGGTCTAGCTAGATCCGATGTGGTGTTGTAGTTTAACTTTCAGACAGGACGAAGAATGCGCAGCGTCAAAAGTTGAACTATTTCGAACTTTGACCGTGGCGCGCTTTGGTTGACAAAGCAACAAAACGTCCTCGCGCGGCGCAACTTAAGCCATTGAAATCATGATTGAAATGAATGGGTTTCATAGCGCAGCGCCGCGCATGCCGCATCCTGTTGCAAAAGCATGTAAAAAACGACAAAGTTTGCTAGCCCAAAAAGAACGTTAATCTCGCGATAAAAAAATTGACGCCGTTAAAATGGGTTTGCGTTAAAGCCGTTTATAACACGTTTAACTGACAGCCCTAATATATATATATATATATTGGAAATGTAAACTGATATTTCCTACTGACACTACAGCCAAAGATACAAATAACTGTCTTAAAACCATTTTTTGGGGGTGAAAGTGCGAGTGCGAGTGCGAGTGTGAGTGTGAGTGTGAGTGTGTGTGTATAATTGTATGCAACTCTCAACAATGTGAGTAAATCACTCGGGTATGCGACCATGTTTCACGCTAGGTGACTAAAAGGGTCTTTTAATTTATTTGCCAATGGCTAGTAAATTGTACGATTTCCCTCGCATGTGATTGAGTTAGAGGCAAAAAATAATTTTACCGCAGATATAATTTCATTGGCTGCTGAGCTTTTCGCACTGTCGCTGAGAGCACCCTGTGTCACTTTCTCTCACACACTCACACTCAACGTGAGAGAAAGGGATAGGCTTTCACAGGCCACGTAAAGAGAACTGATGCGCTATATCTAAATACAGGGCTCGACAATAAGGACTGCCCAATGGCCAAGAGTTGACGGAATATTATGCATCATGAAAGTTTATCATTTACAGGTGTTTTTAAGCCTTGCCAATTTAAACATTCAAGCACACAAAGACGTGAAAGAGAACTCAATTCAGTACTTGCACGCTGTGTTAGAAGTTGTGTGCTCACGCATCCGAAGCGTGTGTCCAGAAAGCTGCTTTATGCCTAATTATGTTTTTAAGTGACAACAGGCCTAATATTCTTGCTGCTGTCTGTGTTTTTTATGTTAATCAAACAACAAAAGACTAACTGCAAAAAATCATTAACTGCTCTTGACGGAATAACTTTTGTAGCTTTAATAAGGTTTCATCTATATACAATTTTTATAGTGAATACTATGGAAAATAGTAACAAAGAATGAATAAACATGTCCAAACTTTTGACTGATACTCTATGTATGTTATATATCTGTCTATTCCACAGATAGTAGTTTATACTTTTTAGTATACAAACATGTTACTGGCTCAAAGAAATGTATCTTAGGAGAACAATCTTTGTTTGCATGTTGCTTTAACTGTGTTTTACCGAGGTCTCGCTGTGGTAACCAAACATTAGCAGATTCCCCTTTAGACCTGTGATCCATCTACAGCTGCTCAGTCTGAGGCTTGGCCTTTTGCTGTTCTCTCACTGAACCTGTTCACCAGTCGGCCCCTGTGCCCCTGCAGAGAGCACTCAATACATCCCTGTGGTCTTAGCTCAGACTCTAGCCATTAGTCATCACTCCACCGAGATTTTTTTAATCCCCTGCCATGTTGTTGTTTGCCTGACATCCTGTCAGGAAGAAAACCCTCATGGGTGAGTAGAAGAGAGAGGTCAGACATTAAGACAGTTGTTTGGTACCCAGTTTTCCCAAGCTGGGTTAGCTTTTAGACAGAGAGCAACCCAGTCAGCATACTGTCCTCTTGGTGCCCTGAAGTGGATGGCACACTAAATCTTTATAAATGTGTCTATCTCTCTGTGTGTTTCAGGCTGTCGAAGAGCTACTGGAGTCGCTTGAGCTGGAAAAAAGCAGCTATCACATGGGCTTGAGCAGAGTAAGTAATACTTCCATTCACCCTCTAAACGTTAAAAACTATAATGTATCTAGCGATATTAGACCCAGAAAAGGCTCATTACCTGCATTACTCAATCTATTCTATTCACTCTGGCCAACAGATTTAATATGTTATTTACGTTCCTGCCGTCAAATGCAGTGGTGTTCTGAAATGGGGAGCCAAAGTTCTTTTTAAAAAAAATACATTCATGTTCCAGTTACACTAAATATTGACACATTTTTAGGATGAATAAATAAAAATTACTTACACTATCCAGAAAACAACAACAACCAAAACAGTTCTATTTTGTATTTTTAAATTAACAATGTAAATATTGTTCTATTTATTAAAATCAGTTGTTGCAAACGGAAGCTCAAGCATGTTCGTTTGAACTTCCACAAGAGGTTTGTTCTCGGGCATCAAGCAGCTTCAGTTGAGCTTCTGTTTATGTTCGCTGATCAATGTTTATTTGTGAATAAAATGACAAATTCAATCTGTTCATCATATAAACTGATCGATTCTCTTCAGAAAGTTCTGACTAAACCTCTCAATTCATATTTCACAATCTCTTTATGAACTCTTTGAAGCATCAAAGTTTGTTGCGTAGCTGTCTATAGAGGAATAGAAAGCTCGCAGATTTGATCAAAAAGATCTTCATTTGCGTTCAGAAGATCAACGAAAGTCTTACAGGTTTTGAACGACATGAGGGTGAGTAATTAATGACAGAATTAATTCTGTCCCACAAGCCATCCTAGGTGAATATGACTTTTTCTTCTTTCAGCCAAACACAATTTGAGTAATATTAAAAAATATCCTTGCTATTCCAAGCTTTATAATGGGAGTGAATTTTTTGAAGCCCAAAAAAGTGATTCCAGGCGTTTTGAAGCGAAGCGCTGCGTTTTTATTAGAAAATATCCATATTTATAACTCCATAAAATATAATCACTGGTTTCAGGTTACGGCCATACACAGGTCGAGTTCAGGCCGAAGAGTGAACTCTGATCCGACGTATGAGTAGCGTAAGCTTAGGTGAGAGTAGACGCCTCTCGCGGTTCAAATAAATATGGCTGGGCAACAAACTGAAGCTCATCCAACATTTCTCTGTAAAAATTCTCGTTTTAGTCTTCTAATTCGTGACCGGTGTTTGGTTTAAATATGGATATTTTTCTCACAAAAATGCATCGCTTCGCTTCAGAAGGCCTTTATTAATCCCCTGGAGCCATATGGATTACTTTTATGATGGATGCAAGGATGCGCTTTTTTGGGCTTAAAAAAAAAAGGTACCATTCATTCTCATTATAAAGCTTGGAAGAGCCAGGATATTTTTTTAATATAACTCTGATTGTGTTTGGCTGAAAGAAGAAAGTCATATACACCTAGGATGGCTTGAGGGTGAGTAAATTATGAGATAAATTTAATTTAATGGCATATTTAATAATATATGCAGATTTTTTTCATTCAGCTTTTTGATGAGGTACTAAATCTCTTGCATCCTCAGAGAAAACGCCACAAATCCAAAGGCAAATAACCGATAGGCTTCACAAATAGTCAAAAAAGAAAGTATGTGAAAAATTGTGATTTCAGAAAAGTGATGATAGACATTCCATGTAGACTCCTGGTGCATCTATTTACAACTTGTTTTGTAGCGGCTCAACATTGTAACTAATCACAGACATGTCTGTTGAGTGGACTAATGCTACGTTGAAACGTTGAGTCAATTTGAGTGCATTTAAGCCGGATCTATCAGTGCATGTTTTCACTTTTGTTCCCGGTACAACAGAAAAATGAGCACTGAGGAAACCTGCTGAAGACCTAAAATATTGAGCCTTCAAAACTGAAGCTAAAAAGTATCATTGGAAATTTTGAATTATTTTTTTAAGTTTGCTAGATTTTGGGCTGCTCTTTTGCATTGTAGCACCCAAAATGTCCTGCAAGCGAGTCAACAAAACTAGAATGCTCCCACTGTAAGCAATACAGCGAGATTTATTGTGAATTTCATTCATTGATTAAATTGGGAGCATTCATGGGAGTCCTGGACAATCATGCTGAACTGCTATTAATCTAAATTAGTAAATTAATTTATTTTACAATATCAGGGTTAGAAATTGACAATGTTGTTTTTGTCAATCATAATCATCTAAAAAAAATTACTTCACTTTTTCAGTCCCTCTATGTTATGGATCAGTGCATTGAATCAGTTTGTGGCATACAGATTCGGCCTGAGTCACGAGGATCAGTTCCAAACAGATGGCATGATTTCCATTTAGATTGCCAAAACGTTCGCTTCTTCTACACCTCTTAGACACAGACCGACTTTAATCCGCTCTGCCGCTGTGCTCACATCTGGACGGAAAGTTTGGCAGGGGCGGCTTTGGCCAAAAAGACTCATCTCCTCCTCTCCTGTCGAAAAGCACTCTCTGCTCTGGGCCGATACTGTACCCACAATGCTTAGCTGCAGATGGGGCATGGCTGGCACCGTTAGCAGGCCTCATTGGCGGGCATGTTGGAGCATGGAAGACAATTATTGTGAGGTTTTCTGAGATTGTATGAGCTCTCCTGGAAGGTTGCACTCTGGGTCTCCCCTATACTTCGAATGATTAAAGCAGAAATCCTTTTGTGCATCTTCTGTAGACGAAAGATTGATTCTGGCGAGGCACCGGCTTGCTTTGTTTGGTTTACTCTGGCTTGGTGCTCGCCGATAACTCACTACAAACACCAATCAGCACAGCAAGATATTGTGCTTTCAGACAAAGAACAGCAGCCTAGAGAGAGAGCCAAAATAATCATATTCTGATAAATAGCTGATTACATAAATGGGAATAGAGAAACATGTGTCCAGGAAATACACAACTGATTACTTGACAGCCATAATTTTTTAATTCTACTTCAGTATAGAGATTCACATCATTGATGGTGATTCTGATATACAGTTGCACCCTTTTTTATTTTATTTTTCAAATTAAAATAAAATGCAAATACATGTATAAAAATATATATTTATATTTTTTTCTAATATTTTTGTATTTGTTTGTATTTTTAATACGTGTGGTAATATGTACATACACATACTGTATATGTAGCACACAACTGAATGGTGGTTCTGATATAAAGTGTTTTTGTTTTTCAATTAATTAATTAATTAATTAATTAATTTTGAACCCTACATAAAAATAACGCAGTAAAGAAAAACAAGCAAAATAATAATAATAAATATAGTTTGGAGAAAACCTCTGCTTTTATTTGTTTACAGATGTTTTGTAAGGATGTCACACATTTTCAAGCGTGTCTTGTGTGTCCAAATACTTTTTGAAGCCAGTCTAGATGTGAACAAGATCCTAACCAATCATGAACTCCCATTGCTGCTTATTGAACACAGTCATTGTTCAGTTGCCACCCTAGTACAATACATCCGTCTAAATCACAGACTCCCCCACAGACTTAGACACAAGGTCCTCTCTTTGCACTCCTCCATTGCCATTTGTTTCCCCATGTTTTCGTGAGGAATTTTATTCTCTTGGTCTCCATGGAAAGCACTGCCATTTGACCTCCATGAAAAGACCTTTCCGTCATGCTGACCTTTGGTGCTCTTGTGTGGAAAAGACTGGTGAATCACAGGCCTGCAGGGTGAATGTCAAGGGGCAACATGGGTAATAAGAAGCTGCACGCAACAGACATTTCTACTAACACAGTATCTTCATGTTCTTCAAATTAACACATCCAACGGAGTCCCTTAGGATGATGTAATAGTGTTTCACACATGCTCTGTGATGCTGTGGATAATGTACTTGCGAGTCTTTTAGCATCTCCACCTAATCTTACATTTGACTCGAGAGGACCATGAATGAAGTTCTCATTCGGGTGATATCAGGCCTTTTTTCCAGCACATCTTCACTGACATTGAGAAATGAAACTCAATTTTCCTTTGCTACTCTCCTGAGGTGGAGAGGTCCCACTCTGATATTACACCTGCCTGAAAGCAGATAAGTGTGTGTGTATTGGCTGCCCAGCAGGTAGCTCAGCCCTGATGTTCTAATTTGCGAAGTTGTAAAGGGTTGTAGGAAGCGTTTCAGGTAAACACATTGTCCTTTATTTTTATTTGTGGTACAGTTGGGTTGGCAGCGAATGCCATGGGGTCTGAAAGCTGTCAAACTTTACATGAATGTGAAATCATTTCATAACACTCCATTCTCCCCTATGATCTGATGCTTGGAGCTCTGAGAGATTGCCTCCTATAATAACAATAACTGAGGCTCTACATCACTGAAAGGCTCTGGCTGCCTTTGATGTGAAAAGGAAGATTATACCACAGAGCAGCTCCAGATAAAGGCTCAATCAAGAGGCATTTGTTGCCATTCCCTCAGATGAGTAGTAATTGCAGAAGTGGACTCTCATCCTCTCTCTCTCTCTCTCTCTCTCTCTCTCTCTCTCTCTCTCTCTCTCTCTCTCTCTCTCTCTCTCTCTCTCTCTCTCTCTCTCTCTTTCTGTCTCTCTCGCTTTCTCTCACGCTTTCTCGATCTAGAGATGGAGAGATATTAATAAAAATATGTAATATATGTTATATATACAATATATACAGTATATATGGATCAATGATGTGACATCACTGATCCTTGTGGCAGAGTGACAAGGTTTGTCGATCTCTCAAACACTGGTAAAAACGGCTAATTTCAAGTACTTTTCATGTCAGGTGGTGCAACTACAGTATATACATACAACTATTTGGTTGGACTGCCTTGCATAAAATCAGTCAAAAAATGAATTTAAACACGTTGGAATGTTATTTAACAACTGAAACATGTTTAAACGCATTGTTCATGACTCAAATATGCATTACATCACTTTTAAAAAGATTTTTTAAAAACACCTTTTTTTGTCAAATATATCACATTTAAATCACATAAAAAAAAACTTCTCATTTCAGAACACCACTGTACGCCATTATATATATATCAAACCAATTTCCAAAAGCAGCACTTCTTTCCAACACAGGCTCAGGTACACCATGAATCCAGTGCCTTTTTAATTAGGATTTTGTTCATCTAGATTAATCCATCTTTAAAACGTATAGAATGCTAATGCAATTAGACCATGTCCACAGAGTTTGATGAATGCACGTCTGGAAAGGTCCACTTCCCTCAAATTTCTCTGATTAAATGGCCTAATGGAGTAGGATTCTGAAGTGTTAATCCAACTTGGTTTGACACCCCCACCACAGAGCGGAAAATTAGCAGTAAATAGAGCATGGGCAGCAGTTTAAAGGAACTCCTCAAACTTTCGACAGGGTGCTTGCAGATTGGAAAATCTATGACTATGAATTTGACATAAATATGTATATATTTGTCTAGACAATTTATGTACACATATGTATAATTATATACTTATAATGTTTAAATATAAAATATACTTAAAAATATAAAAAAGTGCAGAGAAGATAAACTAATCATATACATACAAATAATCATTTTATTCAATTTTGAATATACTTTATTATAAACAGTATTACTATTATTATTAACAGTGTATCATTAACCAAATTTTATGAATTCAGTGAAATGTTCCTCTACATTAGAAAGTTTGTTGTATTTCCTTTTATCTCATAGCAGTGGTCTGTTTGCAGGTGTTCTTCAGAGCAGGTGTTTTGTCTAAGCTGGAGGAGCACAGAGATATCCAGACCAGACGCAACATTACCCTGTTTCAGGCTGCGTGCAGAGGCTACCTGGCCCGACAGGCCTTCAAGAAGAGGAAGGTGAGTCCTCCATACCTCATAAAAAAAGAATTCATACTTTAAATAATCACAACATGCATTTTAAGACATTGTAAGCCACATTTTGTCCCACCGAAATGAAAATGTTTTGTGTTTTTTGAGCATCTGTCCCTTTCTCAATCAGACCTCTCCATACTTGAGTTCATTTATCGTGAGGTTTGTCTCTGAGTCCATCAGAATGTCATTGCTGTCTTGAGAAAATCCCTCTGGCTGTGGCCTCCTCTGACAGATAACATTCAATCTGCACATCTCTGGGGAAGAAGCCGCCTGCCCCACTGCCCTCCATCACAGGCCTATCGATTATCCCGCCACTGCATGCCCTCCACTCTCGCCTGCCCCCTCTCTGTCCATTAATTTTTGCTTTGCCACTCACTCTGCCTCTTTTTGAATTTAAGCCCTTCTATTCTGCCCCGGGGTCTTTTATTTTGTTTGGTCTTCCTTTCAATCTCTGATCCTTTGTGCCCCTTTCTTGCTCTCTTACTTTGACACTCATGCTCCCCTCAGTGGGATTGGCTCAGGATGTGAGGGCTGGTCCTACAGTTGCCTGTGACTCTTTCTCTCTCTCCTAAGAAGACTGGGCCCCTGTCTCAGTAAAATTCATGTAATGGGAGGAGGTGGGCTCGATGCAGCTCCTCACGCTGCTGTTGGCCCTCGGTGGTCAGCTGTCTTGGCAATACAACTTCATTAACATCCACTTCCTCTTTCAGTATTGCACACTAACAGAGAAGGCTTCTTGGTGAGACTGTTTTCAGTTTGCCTCAGAGCTCCTGACAGGAGTCAAGACTGTTAACTGGATGTTTTTCTGTGAGTAAAAGTAGTTTGAATTAGTTTTTTTTTTTTTTTTAGTTTTTTTTTGCTCTTGTGGGCTGTAGTTGGTATCATAGATGTTAGTAGGGGTTGTTTTCTTTCTTTAGATCCTGTGTAGCGTTCTTTTGCTTTTGTTGTTTAGGGCTCCTTGTAAGGCGTCTTTGGTAACACTGATTTGTAGGTGAGCCGCTTTATAGCTGTCGCCATAAAAGAAGTCTTGTGCACTTCTGGTTTTGTTTGATTTCTTTGACAAAGTTCTTGAGTAAGGACTGCGGCTTACCATTTGTTGAAGGGTTCACTGTTATTTTCCACTTTCTTTACAATTATTGTCCTCACAAAGAGCCTTGTCTTGATGCCTCTGAATCACAGCGACCTGTCCCCAGAGGAATTTATTTTCTTAGAAAGAAATCTTTTATCAAGCTTGTCAGAAACCTATGCTTCACGCTAGACTGAGAAATCCATCTAGGGATTTGTACTGGACTGAAAGTCCCCTCATGGGCCGTAACATCAGATGCCCATGCACTTACAGTACCCACAGTTTGACAAAGGTTGTCAGGTTAGTGACATAAAGATATTCAATGGATATGTTTGTGGCTGTCACCTAATTTATGCTGACAAGTAGAATTTTCGATTCTGCCATGTTTTTGAAGTTGTTTGTGAAATATTTTTTTCTAAAATTTGCAACCTTCCACGAACTGCCTATTTAATTACATATTTTTAAATATGTATTATTCATATTCATTATTGATGCAGTACCATTCAAAATTTGTGGGTTAGTAAGATTTTTATTCAGCAAGGGTGCATTAAATTGTCAAAGTGACAGTAAAGACGTTTATATCGGAAGAAATTATATTTCAAATAAGTGTTGTTCTCTTGAACTTTCTATCAAATAATCCTCAAAAAAATTGGTATCTCAGTTTCCACAAAAAATAATAAGCAGCACAAGTATCAATGCAGCATAATCAAATTGTTTCTGAAAATGGCAGAAATAAAATATTTTTAAATATAAAGTGGTTATTTTAGTTTGTAATAATAGTTCACAATACAAAATAAATGCAGCCTTGTTGAGCATAAGAGACTTCTTTAAAAAGATTAAAAAAAAAATCTTACCAACCCCAACTTTTGAATGGCATAGTATATATATTTAATTTGTTCTTTTTTTATATTTTAATTTAATTAAATTTTGTGTTAAATTGATCTAATTGTCATTAGATGGTCTCTTCCCTACTCTTGTGTGGTTCCTGGCTGAAATAATCTACAAATGGAACCATTCCTCTGATAATAACTGTCTGGTTATGCGAGACATTGGCCCCTGACCTAGTGATGAAAAACAGTCTTAAACAGAATCTCGGTATCATATCCTCTTCCAGATCTAAAAAATAAATGGAAAGTGGAAGTGGAAATTCCTTAGTGTGTGCTGAAGTCATTTGTGTTGTAGGATGTATTTAACAATGTCAAGACAAGAAGTGTTGAGTTGAATCGTTACGCCAGATCCCTGAGAGACAGACATGTGGGACCAGACTTCCTTTAGCAAACCACAGTTGCCACAATGCAAAATCAATTTGCTTGTTTCTCTCTCAGATCGATAATTGAGGGATCTCAGGACCTTGAAGTCTGTTCCAGTTTTAGACTTATCTAAGAGTGTGTTCTAAGCCCTTAGTCCCTGCAGATTTCTCTGTCTTTCCTCTATCCCTCTTTCTGTTTGTCATTGTGGTTGGTGGGGGGGGGTTCTCTGCCTTAACAGAGAACTCCACGTGGGCTCCTTTGTAGCATGCTGGCCTGCTCCTTCCAAATTTTCTTTTGACTTTCAGCGAAAACAACGCTAGAGGGAGCTGGGAATTTCACAAATGCCAATAGTGTGTCTAATTAACTCCATTGCCTAAAGACACAAGTTTCATTCCAAGTATGAACAGGTGCCCTCGCAGTCACGTGTGTGTGTGTGTGTGTGCTCAAATGTCCTTGTGTTCATACATGCGGATGAATGCCACCTGCTGATCCGTATTCAAATTCACACCGGACACCTGTTGGAGGGGTTGTGGCCGACTTTGTTGGTGTCGCATCCTTACATACGAAACGCTTAGTTCCTGCTGCCAGGCCCCAGGGCTCACAGGCACCATTTCTTCCAGACTGCCATTTTAATTAGGAAGCTCTTCCTGATTTTGTCGTCTCTTGCAAGCTGTTTAGATGGCTGTTTGTGGCATTTGTTGGGGTCAAAGCATGGCAAATGAGCTGCGGTGCATATGTCGGCCACGCGCCGCCTCTGTTCTGTGCCGAAGCTTTCTTGCCGTGACAAATTAGACATAGTCCAAATGCAACGCGCACAGACTCTACCCCGTTAATGTGCTGAATTGGGCCTGTCTAATTGGGTTTCCAGATAATCCTCTATTATTTGAATCGTCCCTGTTCCTGCAGCATGTAAATCTTATGCAGTGTTTAAATCAGCTGCCAAGTAGTATTGAAGTTTAATTGAATTACTCAAAGGAGCTTGGGGCTTTTGCTTCTAGCTGCATTTCTACACAGTCCAAAATCACTCCTCTGTATAGCCTTCTGACAGCCTCATTGAAGAAAATGTGTTTGTTATTCCTGTGATCAACACCATTAATGGGTGTTTTTGCTAAGGGTGAGTATGTAAGCAGTGTTAACGTCCGCTTGATGAAACAGAGGAGCGTTTATTCAAACTGTGAGTCTAGAGTGGAAATAAATGGGTTGCACACTGAGATGTGTGAGGTGACTCTACGTTCAAGCCATGTCAGTAATATGAAAAAATAAGCTTTCAATTTCAAAATAATATGTGTAATATGAGTCGATTCTTTTATTCAAAAGGATTCAAAAGTTTCCAGTTTGAATCAGCCTGACAAAGCCTTCGCTGAAAAGCCTGTTGTATTATAATGACTCACTTTTACTGCAAGTTACATGTCAATGCATCATTTAAGCATACAGTTAAATTGATTAAAGGTGCTCTAAGCGATGTCGGGTGACGTCACTTCTTGTTGACGTTTAAAGTATTGTCAAACACAACGGAGGCTAGCTCGACCCTCCCTCCTCCTCATCCACGCACTAACCCCCCAAACCCCACCCCCAAATCCTTCTTGTCTGTTATTGGCTGGAACAGTTTGTTATGTTTCGTGGTGCGGGTTAGCCCAGTTTGTTTTTGTTGCCGTTTGTGGAGCCTGGGGTGTCTGCAGAGACCGCGTCTTTTTACAGTGTGTTCAGGGACAGGCAACCAGCGGATAGTGAGGAGATGTTTGCAGTATGTGACAAAAAATGTTTTGACCTAAAAAACGCGTGACATCGCTTTGAGCACCTTTAAGCCTACTCAGTGTAATTAAAAAAAGTAAACATTAATAAATAAAAGAAAATATTGTGTAAATGTAAAACGTATTTATACTTTATACTTTATACTTTAATATTTAATATTTAAATATTAAATACATTTTTGCAAAATATTACAATTTAAATACCGGTACTATATAAATATTAATTTATTATCATATTAGATAATAAAATAAAACATAATTTGTTAATTTAAAAATACCGTTAAATCTATTAAATATTTCTGTCAACACCTTGAAATAAGATTCAATTAGTTAACTACATTAGTTAATGTGAACTAACATTTATTGATGTCATACAATGTTGATTTCAACACTTACTAATAGACCTTATTCAGAGCAGCGCCATGACAGGTATAAAAGCGAGGCTGTGAGGGATAGCCTTACTGTAATGGCATCTGCTGTATAAAGCTCCCTGATTACTTCTAATTTTCCACTACTCATGTTGTCTGGAGTTTTTTGTCTATTGAAACTTCTTGGCAAGATATTTTTGCTGTGTTTCGTCAGCAGAACAATCCAAAAACACATTAAATAACAGTACAACCCACTGAAGAGATGGCACTGATGTGAATAAGGTCTATACATTATTAAAATTAAAAGTTGTATCTGTAAATATTCTTTAATGGACCTGAGCTAGCATGAACTAACAATAAACAGTATTTTTAATAACTAACGTTTACAAAGATTAATGAATACTGTAACAAATGGATTGGACACTGTTAGTTAATGTTAGTTAATGCATTGACTAATTGGACCTTGTAAAGTGTTACCAAATTTTTGTTGGGTCTTCAGATTGATTATACAGGTGAAACTTGGAAAAATTAGAATATTGTGCAAATGTTATAATTTTGATGAGTATGGCTTACAGCTTATGAAAACCCCGAATTCAAAATCTCAGAAAATTTGAATATTACGTGAACTCAATAAAAAAAGGATTTTAAATACAGAAATGTCGGCCCTCTGAAAAGTATAATCATGCATATGTATATAGTTATATATACTAAATATATTAGTTTCACCTTTTAATTTGAATTGCTGAAATACACAAACTTTTGCACGATATTCTAATTTCTCGAGTTTCACCTGTACCTCTGTAAACGTTAAGAATGTTAACATTAAGAACCTCTGAAGTTTAGAGTCCCACCCTCAGGCTTATTGCGGACCGCACTGGACATCCCAGAGTTGAAAAGGTCCATTCAGAGCTGGTTCCCCCAAGGGAAGCTCTTTGAATGTGGGGCCCTGGGCCTCCAAACACAGGCCTGCTTTTGTGCATCTGGGCTCTGATTGGTTTGAGCTACTGTACTTCACATGCACAAGACCTAAAGACCTGACAATTTCTCACTAGCACAGCAGTAGGAAGCACACACAGTCATAAACACAATGTCCTTGTTTTTCAGATCCAGGACTTGGCAATCCGCTGCATTCAGAAAAACATCAAGAAGAACCGAGGTGTGAAGGGCTGGCCTTGGTGGAAGGTTTTTACCACCGTCCGTCCACTCATCGAGGTTCAACTGACAGAGGAGCAGATCCGGGGCAAAGACGTAAGCACCTGTCATCTTCACTAACCACTTTAAATGCTGTAAATCGGCATGTCATGTACAGATTTTGCCTTTTGAAAATAGTTCAGCTGAATTCAAAGGCCATCTGTGTGGCTTTTAATGCCCCTCTTGGTTTCTCTGCCCCGCGGGGGTCCCTCTCAAATTCAGCTGCAGCTCTGTCGCACCCAAATCACCCGTCTCTTTGGTTACTGTCTCTGCGGCTTCGCCTCAATCCAACTGTTTGTAGAGTCCTGTGTGTGTTTGTGTGTGCGGAGAGTGGCAGAGCTGTGTGTATGCATACATTACCTATGTAGCATGCTGGATCAAAAGCAACTGCTTCCCGCGGGGGAGTGCATTAGCATGTCACAGAGTGTGTGCGCGTGTGCATGCGCGTTTCGTCTGCTGGGCCGCGTCCCGCTGAGTGCTGTGTAGCCATGCAGTCAGGCGTGCTCCTGCGAGAGACAGACGGGTGCTGACACTGCCTCCAAACAGCCTGCTTTTAAAAAACAAACACAGAGTCACTATCTCCTCTGCACAAAAAGATTTCACAGCTTCAACCGATTGGCTGTATTCTACAGTTCTCTCAAGTTCACAAAAGAAGAGTTTTGGAAAGTAGGAGGAGGTTTGCGGTAATAGAGACGCTAAGGCTCCAAACAGGGCAGGCTTTCTTCCTGTCTGCCATTCCGTTACAGTTTCTAATTTATCTCACCTGTCTATCTCTATACTTCACTAAATATAGGAACTGTCATTGTGTCTGAATGTGTAACTGTCTGTGGACATTCCTTTATACATCAGCTGCATTTCTTGTCATCCTGTCTGATTGTTTGTCTGTCTTTAGGAGGAAATTCAGCTGCTCAAGTTGAGGCTGGAGAAAGTGGAGAAGGAGAGGAACGAGTTGAGACTCAATAGTGACCGACTGGAAAGCAAGGTTAGTGTTTAAATTTAATTCAGTTCAGATTCTATTCAAAGAAACTCTATTGTTTACACAAAATTTTCATGCTGATGTCATTTGAGCATATCACAGTTGCATACATACTTGTAGGGTGTTCCATAACAAATTTTCAGTAACTGATGCCATTGAAAATTCATTATTCTCAATAAGAAATTTGATATAACAGCAAAAATTAATGGGGTTAAGCTAATTAACATACCCCTTTTATTTGAAAAGTTACATATAATAAATATTAACATATTAAAACAATGACAAAGTGAATAATAACATGTAATGTATAATTGATACAATATATAAATTATATCATATTTTTATACAATAATTAAACAAATTTAACTTATTGTTAAAAAGTTCAATTAAAAGGTTACAGCAATATCAAGCAATAGTGTGTTCGAGTAAACATTCAACTATATAAAAAAAAGTGATATCTAAAGTAATTAGAATAAATCTAGAAGTATTAGAATAAATTACTAAATTAAACAACTGACGCCATCTTCAAGTGCATGATTATTAGATACAATACATCATTCAATACTTATTAAAGCTCCTAAAGTTATCCAGCTAAGAGCTTTTTTTTGACAGTATTGCTGTTTATATAATGCAACCAACATAATAAACAGAGGCAAGTCTATAGGAATCTCAGAAATGGATATCTTAGGATATATATCTTTGAATAAATTCATGCTTAATGCATTGGTCTCTAATGTGTAAATCAATATCTTGTTCAATAATACATTCCTACATTTATATATGTCCATTTTAAGGCATCCATAATACAATTTTTACAAGTTGGTACTATGTATGTTAATATTATATAATTGTACAAAATCACACCTTCGCAATACACAGTCACAGACACCCAGACCTCACACCGTCAACATCTTAAGACAATAGCAAAAAGCTATAGTCCCTGTGTGAAATATGTGAGTGATGATATAGATGTGAAGTGTTGCATATGTGTGTGAGATGAGCTCATACACTACTCTAAAGTTTGCATAGAGCACTTGTGCCACATCTAGTTAATGTTTGGTCATCATATGCATGTTTCAGATCACAGAACTGTCATCAGAACTTGCCGATGAGCGCAACACAGGCGAGTCTGCCTCGCAGCTGCTGGAGTCCGAGACTTCGGAGAGATTGAGGCTAGAAAAAGACATGAAGGATCTACAGGTACACACACACACACACACTTCTGAACAGAGATAGAGTTTGAGTTGATGGTTTTCTGTAAGGAATCTCCTCATGCCTGAAATAGATATTTTCCACCAAAGCACAGACAATGCAGTTCATGCAGCAGAGCGTGAGCCGTATACAAATTGTGTCATCTCATATTAAATATCCATGTGAAAGAGTGTGTGTGTGTGTGTGTGTGAGCAAGAAACTGCAGGTATTTGTCTCTGTATGCCTGGTGTGTTTGTATGTGTCTCTTAGGCTCAGGGTTGCCTGTGTGAGCAGATGGTCTGGACATTTCCCTGCAGAACAGATAGCTGATGTGCTCTGTGTGTGTGTGTTTGCGTTTCAGGCCAAGTTTGATACTATGAAGAAGCAGATGGAGTCTATGGAGATGGAAGTGATGGAGGCACGGCTAATACGTGCATCGGAGCTCAACGGGGAAATGGATGACGATGACACCGGTGAGTTTGTGACATCACTTCCTGGACAGAGCAAGATTGGAATAAAATGCATAATACGATCTCAGTGAAGGGATTCCCTTATGATTGCTGAGCTTTGAGCAAAAACTATCAGAGCCTTCCGGAATCATTTTGGCAGAATTGAAGGGTTATCTGGGAGTATTTCCATGAGCTTGATGGCCCATGGAGCTTCAGGTGTGCTGAGCTTTTCAGTGTGGCACCTCCAGACAAATGAGAAAATAATCTGTAGCATCAGAGCTGCTGCTCCTCATTAAGCTGTTTATATGGAAATGCCAGGGGGCAGTGAAAACGCCAAACATGAGCTCTCTCTCCGTCTCTCTCTCTCTCTTCTGTTTCTGGAACTTTCTGTGAAGAGGGAAAATCTGGTGTCTTGTTATTTATTTTTTAAGTATTAGAGACATAAATCCATGTTCATTGCTTTGAGAACTGTTAGATATTGTATATTAACATATTATCCTACAAAAAACTAGCATGAAAAGTAGCTACTTTTAAAAATCAAATATATATATATTTTTTGGCCCGACTCACCTCTGACTGAATATTGCCAAATATTAAACTTTTATATTAGGCTTGTATTTAGTTAGTTAAAAAATTCTGTTGCCCACATTTTGAATGCAGTCTAGTTAATGTGTGAATTTGTTAATGTGAAGTGTTTTTTTTTTTAAATTGCAATTCCCACAATAGGTAAAATCATTTGGACCCTTTCTACATCATGATGTGAAGAGTAAATCATTTCATTATTTTTACAAATATTGTAGTGTTGACTGTTGATTGGTTGAACTTGAGCTTGATAAATGCACTGTTACCAAAGTTATTGTAAGAAAAAAATATGGCAATACAAAAATGGCAAATGTCGTAGAACATTTATAGAAAATAAAACTGTCTGGCTCCGTTTTTGTTACCAGTTTACTTTGATGATCTGAGGTTGGTGATCAATATTTTAAGCACTTTCTTTCACTATGAATTTATTGAAAAAGATAAATAATTCCTTATTTTTGAGCAACGTGTTCTCCGTGAAAGCCTGAGCGTGAAAATACTTATAATCCTATTCTTAGAATCACTGCTGTCATGAACAGAACTCATTTTCATGCACATGTCAGACTGGTGAGGGCTTGTTCTCACCTCTGTCACACAGCTGATCTATGAGACTTAATGCTAAGGCATGAACATTTGATTTATTCCACTTTCCAGCAATTACAGTACGTTCTGTAATGGTAATGTGGCATGGACAGCTTCACTCTGCATATCTAAAGCCACCTCTCATATCTATGTTTCAGAGAGTTTCATTGATCTGCTTTGATTTATTACCCTGTGTGTATTTGCTTGTTTCCAGTTTATCAGATATCTTTTAAATTCACAGAATGGGTTTCTGTGTGAGCCACAATTAAAAAGGATTGTTGTAAAATTTCCCTGGCAGTGATCCAGAGTTTAAACCTCGGCTCTCTTCAGGATATGACCACAGACTAATCTGGCCCATAGTGTTTCACCTTGAAAATCATATTGCAATTATGATGCCAAATAATGTGATTTTAACAGCTTTATGATAAACATCTGACATTTAAAATTGCACATCCAACTTCAAGTGCACTGAACCTGTTGAGATAGAGTCCTTGGACTATGTGCAGTAGACAAAACAGAGTGCAGCCACTTCGCTTTGAAGCACTGACATATTTATTGAATTAAATCGCAGCAATATGCGGTTTAGTAATCACACAAGGCCGTCTCACAATGAACTGTGCGGCCTTAATCATCACTAACTCTTGTGTTCAGGAGGAGAATGGAGGCTGAAATATGAGAGGGCCATCAGAGAGATTGAGTTCACCAAGAAGAGACTCCAGCAAGAGTTTGATGACAAACTAGAGGTGGAGCAGCAAAACAAGAGGCAGCTGGAGAGAAAGGTTAGGGCATCTTACAAACACAAAAACAATTTTTTGCACTTAAATGTTAACATCTCTGGTCGTTTTGCCAGTGCCTTCAAGTCTGTCAGCTAGGGATGCACAATATCAGTTCCATATCTGTTACCGCCGGCCAATATTATTTTAGACATTTTATTGGCAGTTATTTAATATTTAATTGCGCATGCTCATTTCCTCTATTTTTACATTAGTCTTTAGCAAATCTCAAAACGAATAGCTTCACATTATAATGTTTTGATGCCTAAATTGACTTTCAGCATTTAAAACAATTGATTTTAGTTCTGATGTTTTATTTTAATTTTATTTAGACAAAGTAGTATATTATTATAATTTCACCCATTTATCTGTAATCAGCCATAACATGAAAATAATCATCAGCTTATTGGTATTGTACAGAATTTTAATAAAAGTGCATCCCTGCTGCTGACTTTATTCTACCAAACTAACACACACATCACAAAGACTCAGACTTCATTTGTATTGTCAGTGTGGTCCAACACAACAGCATCTACTGTCTCAAACATGAATGTATTAGCTGAAACTCACACGTTTCACACTGGAAGGACAGATCCACCTGTACATACTCACTGAGAATCTGTGTGTTTAGCTGACGGACCTGCAGGCAGACAATGAAGAGGTGCAGCGTGTGGCTCAGCAGCTGAAGAAGAAATGCCAGAGACTGACAGCCGAGCTGCAGGACACCAAACTACACCTGGAGGGCCAGCAGAGCCGCAACCACGACCTGGAGAAGAAACAGCGCAAGTGAGTCAGACCAGATATTGGATAGTTATGCCTCTTTATGGAGCTTTCAGTCACGGCAGGATGTGTAGTAGTGTTAAATAAAATAAAAAGTCCAGTTTTAGTCAATCAAAAGCTTATTTTAGTCCTGCTGCATAATGGTTAAACTTATAATCACAATTATTTTGCTCAAAACTGTAAGTTTGTTTACTGATCATGATTGTCATTTGAGATTTTTTTTTGTTGCATTTCATGAGATTTATTTCACCTATAAGCCCCAATCAAGACAATGTCTACTCATACGCATGGTTTATTTGATTAATCTAGTTTCCTGATTTATATAAATCAACACACTCTCTACATTGAAAATAAGGTGCATTTATCTTGCTACCTGTGGTAGACTACGCTGGTCATGTTGTGTTTGTTAAACAAAGACATTTCTAGACATTATTTCAATCTTTATTTTTTAAAATCATATTCTATACAGACTGCAAACTTGCATTTACACCGCGAGTAAAATGTGATTTCTTTTGAATTGACCCTGAAGATTCAGCTGCAGCCGAAAGAAACATGACACAGGGAACCTTCTAACTTAAAACAATAATTTTAAACATTAACAACAGGATTCAAACTATGCAGCTTAAAGAGTTAGTTCCGCAAAATATAGTGGCATCTGCAGGAGGTACTACATATATTTTTACTGAGCCACTAAAAATAAGCATGGATTTAAAGAATTCATATTAAATTAGTCACGCTTAATTGAAAAATCAATTTTTTTACCCAACTCCAGTATGTTAAACATCAAAACTGTTCTGATAGGTTGTGATTTCATTGTTTCACCATATTTTAGAGGATGGTAGAAGGTTTTAAGGCCCGTTCACACCAAGAACGATAACTATAACACTAAATATTTTAGCGCCCACACCAACACCAAGTCCAGTTTATTATAAAAGTATGCGCTTAAGTTATGTTTTCTACCGCTTTAAATGCTCAAGTTCTTTAACGCTGGGTGGAATTCTGATTGACTGTCAATATTTTAAGCATTCATCAGCTGGGAAAATAAAACATTTTGAAAAGATTCCAGCGGTATTGCTCCTGTGTGTCGTTAGCGTTATAGTTGTGGTTTGGTCTTTCCTATTCTCATAAAATTAGAATTAGTAGTCAAATGTTGTCGTTTTTTAGTTCTTGTCGTGAGCAAGCCTTAAGAGTAGCCCAAGAGTGCCTCAGAAACCAGCATCTCAGAATGAAACATGCATGACTATCATTACTGTTAGCGGCAGGCCCTTAGCGGAGCGGCGGTGGTTAATCTGCGAAGGTGCTGTGGCTAAGCCTTTTTAGACTCTTGAGTAAACAGTCGGAGGCCGTGCCTGTCAGTGCGGACGGTATGTGTGAAAGTCCACTCTAAATGTAATGATCGGCCTGAGGCTCAGGGAAAAGGCAGATTTAGCCAAAGGGAGGGATAGGGGGAGGGGCAATTCTCTATGGGGCTAGGATTAACACGAAGAGTTGCATAAGACTCATTTATGGGATCATAACAGGGCCTCTGAGAGAAGGGGGTGGAGAACGAAAGAGAAAACTATAAAAAGAGGAAAAGTATTAACTGATTTGCCCCAAAGCATCACGACTCCCCCCTCCTCACACATTGTTACCCACTTACAAGTTAACCCAATCAGAATGTTTTCCCCTAATGCCCCTCCGGACACACACGTCACATACAATACTGTAAGGCTTAAAGGAGTTTTATTTTCTCAACTCTCTGCTATGCTTGGCTATTTTAGGAAAAGCAGGTATGTTTTTTTTTTGTCATTAGACTTGTGCTTTGATTATAGGAATTAGTGTGATTAGAAATTAGCGATGGCCTTTATTTATTGCATTGTACATAATTTGACTAATGGTCAAATAATATGGTTTTTTTTCAATTAGTAACACCAATATAATAAAATCAGATGTAATCACACAATGCAGATAATTCACTTTTATTCAAATTGAAATTAGAAAAAATCCCATCCATTTTCAGTGCTAAAACATTGTTATTTTATAAGGTTTTGCCAGCCTCGGCAGTGTGTCTTGTTTTACGTAAAAAAAAAAATATATATATTCAGAGTATGCAGGGGGGTATTTATTTCTTTGATAAATAATAACCTTAAAACAAATGATCAATTGACATAGTTTTCTGAAGAATTTGTAACTGTGCTTGGCTGGTGAAAGTGATAGTTCACCCAAAACTAAAAATTCTGTTATCATTTAGACTCACCCTCATGTCATTCTTAAACCATATGATTCGTCTTTCTTCGGTGAAACATAAAATAAGATATTTTGAGAAATGGCAGTGGAAGTTAATTGTATAACCAAAACAGTTTGGTTACCAAAATGTTTCAAATTAATATCTTCATTTGTCTTCCACAAAAGAGAGAATATCATACCAGTTTGAAACAACATAAGGGTGAATAAATTATGTTTTGGGTGAAAAATCCCTTTTACTTTAGTCACATAATTGGCTGGTGCAATAATGTCAAAGTGGCAATGGCAAATATCATGGTTGTTTTCATCTGATCACAGTAAAAACTTTGTAGTGTTTTACATTTTTATAAGAGTGCAAAGCCTCTGGAAAATTACTTTGTACCTTTGTTTCCCCTTTCCTGAGATGAAGCTTGTTGACGTGTGTTTTTTATGCATGCAATGTCTGCAGGTTTGACTCTGAGCAGACTCAGGCTCAGGAGGAGGTGCAGAGAGAAAAGAGTCTGCGGGAGAAGCTGAGCAGAGAGAAAGACATGCTGACCGGGGAAGTGTTCAGCCTTAGACAACAACTGGAGGTCAGCAACCTCTCTTATATCATCCTCCTTTGTTGTCTCTCACTCACAGACTTTTCCTGGCTGTGATGTACATGTGTCTGTGTGTGCCGAGTCCAGACTGTGTTGTTCTAATGAGTTTTTTCTCTGCTCTCTCAGGATAAGGATCTGGAGATATGTGCTGTCAATCTGAAGCTGGAGCAGTTGGAGGTGGAGCTTCAAGATCAGAACTCACAGGATTCAAAGGATGAAGCGTCATTGGCCAAGGTTAAAAAGCAGCTTCGTGACCTTGAGGCAAAGGTCAAAGATCAAGAAGAAGAACTCGATGAGCAGGCTGGAACCATTCAGATGCTGGAGCAGGTATTCATTTCATGAGAATAAGGATATATACTTTGGATTGAGCTGACTGATGTTTAATGTATTATGTCTTGGAATGATGCATATTCTCCATGCACACAATTTTCACCTGTAATGCGTAATATGCTAATTTATGTAAATTCAGCTGATGCGTCGTTATGAAGAAACTGTCAATACTTACATTCTGCATACATTATAATAATAATAAAGAAGAGTTTTATTGGCCTATGCGGCAGAGTTATTTTGCATAGGCGTCTGTATGCACTTGTCGTATGTTCAACTGTGTTTGTATTTAATGAGATGTTGATGTTGTGACCTGCAGGCCAAGCTCCGTCTGGAGATGGAGATGGAGAGACTGAGACAGACGCATTCGAAAGAGATTGAAAGCAAAGACGACGAGGTGGAGGAGATCAGACAGTCCTGCAGCAAGAAGGTACGATACATCCACCAACCACTATATGACAAAAACTGCTAATAGTTACTGCAACCTTTGGCATGTTAGCATCATTCTATGCATCATTGCATCATTGTATTTTTATTTTATTTTGCATCATTGTATGATATTGTTATTATTTCACATACATTTTTTAAATATAAATACAAACTTCCTTTCTTTATGTTATTATCTAAATGCTGAATAATTCTAATTAGCTACTATCCTTAATGTGCAATTATTTTGTAGAGCTGTAAATATTTTTGTTTATTATTATTATTTTTATTAATTTTATTTTATTTACAAGCAGCTCTACAAAAAAATGCACAGTGAGGATATTAGCTCTTGAAATAATATTTACAAAATATTATTATTATTGTTATTCATAATAATAATAGTAATATTCTAATTAACATTAGTGTTAGGTAATATACGTATACTTATATAATCTTATAGTACAATAAATATTAGTCTATAGGAAAATAATATATACCGTACACAATAAAATAATGCATTACCATATTAACAAAAAAAGTACAATTATTTTATTGTAATATATATGTAAAGGAACTTTTGAGTCAGAATCTTGAAAACAATTTTTGTTATGTTTAGATCACTACAAAATTGTTGATATCTCAGAAAAATCTTTTCATGATGTCAAAATCACAAGAAAATTAAGTTTTTATGACAATAATGAAGAACCAAGACATAAAAATGCATGGCCTCTTTAGCTTCCGTACACATTCAGTCAACTTTTCACTTAAGTACAAGTCACCAGCTAACACTACTTACAACATTTTCAGAATACTTTACAATTGGTTTCAGAAGCTCAAGTGTGTTCAGTTTCTAACATTTTAATTGCTGATGTCCAGTTCTTATGCAGAGCTCGCTTTGCTTCCTGTACAACATAAATAAACAAGACATATTCGGCTATGTGTTGAATAAGAATTTTCATTCAGCGTTGTTCAGCGCGCAGCTCTTGTTGCAGATAGCGACTTCCCATTTGTAGAGTGTCTTTGCCGCGGAGGTGCAGATAAGCTGAACTCATTGAGTTTTGTTTTGATGTATAATTCATGGGCCTATTTTATTTTCGTCACGTATATTTCACCTTTCCCTCCTATCCACTTAACCAATCAAGCTGCCAGTACAGTGCATCCTATAATTACCCTTCTTTCTCACGACCGAGTCCCTTGATTGACACTTGAAGCATCTAAAGACACATTTAGGGAATGTGTTTATATGTCTGGAATGACGGTATATAATTGGATTGACTCTTCAGGGTAAACCTACTTCACAAATGCTTTCCATGATGTTTTGTTTGTGTGAACAGCTCAAGCAAATGGAAGTGCAGCTGGAGGAGGAGTATGAAGACAAGCAGAAGGTCTTACGGGAGAGGAGAGACATGGAAGCCAAGCTGATGAGCGCCCAGGAGCAGGTACTGCACTCATGAAACTTGCTATAGAACTAGTCAAGGTTTAAAATATGATGATTTAATATATGCAGTATGAAATGCCCTTTATTTTTTTTTATGTGTTTTTATTAATAATCAAAAAAAATTATTAGTAAATTAAAAAATATTAAATGTGTACAATATTGCATATCACATACAGTATGTGATGCAGATTGTTCTGTACTTTTTGTTTTGTTGTTATATATTAGACAGATATTAGATAGACCCTTTTGTCAAAATGTTGTTAAAGACCTCAAATTTTATGGTTTTCTAGTTTTTGAATGTTCTATTCATCTGAATGAAAATAATCCTATTCAGAGCTGTATCACGGTTTTGTTTCCACAAAATTCAGCACAACTGTTTTCAACATTGATAACAGTAAGAAATATTTCTTGAGCAGTAAATCAGGATAGCAGAATGATTTCTGAAAGATCATGTGACACTGAAGACTGGAGTAATGATTTTAAAAATAGAAAACGGTTATTTTAAATTTCAAAAATATTTTCAAATATTACTGTTTTACTGTGTTTTTGGTCAAATAAATACAGCCTTGGTGAGCATAAAATACTTTCTATTAAAATAAATAAGACTAAGACTAAAGTCTCCCTAAGACTAAAAATTAACATCTTTCTATAAATCATGGACCAAAAATGCTAATGACTTTTTTTGCACTCTTTTTTGGGTACATCCAATTTATTTATTTTTTAAATTAAATCAAATGTCTACTGTAATGAAAATGCCCCTTCCTCTAATACCAAATGCAACAGACTAACAGATGCAAGCAGCAAACTTTGGTTTGTCTTTAAGATTTTCTAAATCACTAAAAAAATTAAAACAAGGTTGTGGTACTTATATGAAAAATAAAACATTACGTTTACAATATGAACAAAAATATTATTTTGTTAAAGGTTATGTTCCGTCATGAAAGTATTTTTTGGTATGTTTCCTCAATGTAACAGTTGCCAACTCAACCAAAACCATCATTCCTAAGCTTTCAGTGTGAACAACATGTAAAGATAATATAATCAGTCTGTTGTTTTCAGGTGAGCCACAGAGATGTGGATACAGAGAAGCGTCTGAGGAAGGACCTGAAGCGCACAAAGGCCTTGCTGGCTGATGCCCAGATCATGCTGGATCACCTGAAGAACAACGCTCCCAGCAAGAGAGAGATCGCTCAGCTCAAGAACCAGGTCTGTTTCTCAGCTCCCCTGGGCTGGGTTAATAACACATCATACATGAGGCCCAGTAGTAAACATACATTTCATTTATGTGTGTTTGCATGTGTGCTCTTTACAGCTCGAGGAATCAGAGTTCACATGCGCTGCTGCGGTCAAGGCCCGAAAGTCAATGGAAGTAGAGATCGAGGACCTCCATGTACAAATGGACGACATATCCAAATCCAAGCAGGCGGTAAGTCTGTCTGTGTTTGGTGAAAGTTTAACTCTTTTTTTTTATTTTTTATTTTTATTTTATTTTATTTTTTTACAGAGTCAGAGGCATGCATAGACACAGACGCCACCTGTCTTCCTCCACCATAGGTGGCAGCCAGGATGTCGTTTCAATTATTTACCAAGGGGAAATGATTTCCGCCCATAAGGGCACATTTCCGATCCCGGCTCTAATTCGAACAGGATGTATCGCCGTGAAATGCATTACACTTTAATAATTCTGACATTGATTCAGTATTATTTAAGCGTGGAGAAAATTGTGCAATTGTGTCCTCACTGTAGCGTATTATGAAGCGATATCAGGAGAGACGGATGCAGCCAAATTCTGCAGATGCTGTTCCCCTGACGCTCTCTCCATATTGTTTTCCTTCTTTTGTCATCGCCGCCTGTCATATTTGCTCAGCTCTCTGGAGCAAGAGACACTCTGATAGAAGGGTGCAGTGAACATTTTAATTTTCTATAAAGCCGTGGCCATGCTGAAGCATTGTTTTGGTGCAGTCGGGTGTTTTTGTGGTTATTTCTAAAACTGTCTCTCTTCTGAATATTGTAATCGATTAGCAAGCGCGTGATAAATGGTCTGGTCATGATCACCGTCTGATTAGCTTCAGGTCTGTCTGACACCCCCTCCCTCCCCCCTGGGAGATTATGGATTTCCACTAGAGGATTTGAAGGTGACACATAGGTTTGATAAAACACACTTGCCAGACAGCATTTAAAGGCGTGGAATGGATCTGCACAGACAAAAGGAAATGTCTTTTATCAGTGACTTGTATTATCGTAATGTGAAAAAACTTGAAAAATGGGTTATTGAGAATTCATCGTAATATTAATGTCATAAGCATATTATCATATGACCACAATTTACACTACCGTTCCAAAGTTTGTGATTTTTGAAAGGTTTCTTGAGCTCACCGAGGCTGCATTTATTTGATAATAAGAGCAGTAATATTATACTGTATAAATTAAATTATAATATTATAACTTATAATATAAACATTATAAATTAATTAACTGCTGCTTTTGGTCAATTGAATGTGTCCTCGTTGAAAAAAATTACTTGCTTAAAAAAAATCTTAAAAATGTTAGTGTACATACAGCTAAGGTAATTTTCAGATTCAGAGATACAGTATTAAACAATCATAAAAGAAGTCATTCACCGGTGTTGGGTCAGAGAGGCTAAAAAAGGATTGTTTTTGATGCATGTCATGGAAACTAGTGCAAATTGTAGAATATAACCCCTTTTAATATTAATTTATTTGCATTGGTTTTTGAAAGAGTGCGAGAAAGAAAACCCAAGCTGCCTACATGAGGATGTTTTTCACTAAATCATTTAATTTCCTGCTTTTATGCTCACTAGTTCATTAGCAATGTGTGATGTCTACATTTTTTGCTTTTACTAAAACATTTGAAAGATACTCCTCGGAGATTAGCTGCCTGTATTGTTGAGGTAATTATTATTGAATAGAATTAGACCTCTGATACTGTTTGACAGAGCAGGCAGTGAAGTGTTCGTCTCTAATTGGGAGACGGTGCTGTGTTCTCATGGATTTATACAATGCAAGCAGCTACTGTTTAGTGACAAGGTGACAGGAAAATGATCTCTTTAAGGAATCAGGAGACGCTTTCAGTTTCAAACTAAAAATGAGAGCTGGTTAGTCTCACACATGTTCCTGACATGTTTAGATGTGGTGCTCATGCAGGGGCCACAGGTTTGAGTCTGACTGACTGTATCAATAAAAATAGCTAAAATGGACCCTTTTTCGGGGTCAGAAAGCAGAAGTCGTCGTAGTTGGGTAAACTTCTATAGCGGTGAACCGGAGACAACAGGAAAAATAGTTTTTGTATTTCTATTTGCTCCAATAGCAAAAGAAAAAAAAAAATCTATGATAGTGTTTCGACGACATCCAAAAAAAGGGAAGAAATATAGAGATATTGATTACAGCAGTCAGAAGAGAGAAAGATGTCACATTTGCCGTTACTCCCGCAGCCAATCTATTATAAACACCCTTGCAGCAGCGCTCATTTGTTTTGTTTTTAAATTAAGCATAACTGCCAAAGAAAATAAAATGATAAATCAAAGTATAGCGCTATAAATGTGTTTACAATTTTTTAAAAATATTAAATTAAAGATATGAAAAACTCTACTATATTTACGATATTGATAACTGTGGAAACATGTCATCACAGTCTGTGAAAAGAGTCCATTAACCTAAATGATTATTCAAAAATTGAGTTAATTTGTGTGTATTTCCTTGGGCTTATTGTGCATGAACCAATCAGTCCCTGATGCATAAACCAAAGACACTTTACATTTTTTAACCTGAATATCCCTGAAGTGTGTTGTATTATGAAAGTATGGATTGTGAACTTGCCAACATGTCTAGCATTTCTATCAGGTTTTTTTGTACTTCTCAGACTTTTTTTCCCTTTTAATTTGCAATCATATTTGTTTTTGTCTTAATCTATTGTTTGTTTCCTGTGCAGCTTGAGGAACAGCTGAGTCGTTTGCAGAGGGAGAAGAATGACCTGCAGTCTCGCATGGAGGAGGACCAGGAGGACATGAATGAACTCATGAAGAAACACAAAGCCGCCGTTGCCCAGGTAACTCTCTCCAGCACTCTGTCTCTGTCTGTCAGAGCTGTACAGAGCTTTTCTCTCATCATCACACACGTAGATGTGTCTGTACATTTACATTTAAATGTTTTTGTAATTTGTATCATGGAAGTACAATATGAATGTTATTTTTTTTTTATTACACAGCTTATGGTTTATGAAAAGTGTTTTAAATATTTATTGTTGGTATATCAATTAATTAATTTATACTATATACTAGTATATATATATATATATATATATATATATATATATATATATATATATATATATATATATATTCCAGAATTTAAGGTCTCAATTCATGTGTAAAAATGATTATTCATGCTCCCTCCTAACCATTCTTTCACAATTTGAGCCTGATGAATCTTGACATTGTCATCCCTCCTTTGTTGTTTAAGAAATGATAAGCTACACACTCCATCAATTAGGTTAGAAGAACTGTTGCCAAATATATAACATGCTACAAACATAATAATCACTGCAATAATTATCCAATCATAGACTCTTTAGCATTTGCCTATTTATATCCAAACAGCTTTTTTTTTGGCCGTGTGTGTGTATGTATATGTGTGTGTGTGTGTATATATATATATATATATATATATATATATATATATATATATATATATATATATATATACTATTATAAATTTAGGGATTATTTCACACTGCAAAATAAAAGCAGTGCGTACTTATTGTGTTCAATATATTTAACAGGTTACAGCAATCACAGCATACTACATAGCAGGAGCAGTGTGAAACAAGGCTAAAAAGCATTTTGCTGAGCGTAGTGCATGCTACATCATTCCAACATATCTGAAATTTTCCAGTATGATTCATTGCTGTTTCTCAGCAACATACTTCCATCATGCAAATAAAATCTACAGCGTAATTTAGTGTGTGCAGATGGACCACTCTGTATTTCTGCCTTTGATTGGTCGTTCGTGCTAGTGGGAAAGTGTCGCTGGAGCGATTGTCATTTATTTGAGTGTGTGGGTTGATTGTCATTAAGAGTGTTTTAAACACAGCATGCTGCAATGACAGCTATGTACAGATGAGTGATGTGTCTCTACAGATTCTAAGTAAACAGATCCTCTCCAATGGAACAGCCTGTTCCCTTGGGTTTACTTCAACTCTATGGTTCATTTATGGGTATATCAGGTTTTAAAGTGCAGTCACATTCATACTTGAGGCATTCAGATTCCATTTGAGGCTCCATTTCACTCATGCTTCTGTTAACATGCTTTTTTATTGCTGCCATTTTTTGTGAGATGTCATTAACAGACCATAAGATTGCTTGTCTGTCAGCAGCTAAATGGTTTGCAATGTGCTGTAAGATATATCACCAAAATAACATGCCATCATGCATATTTCCCCCTTCCACTGTGCACTGCTTGCTGTTTTTTTAACTAGTAAATAGGACCGTATGCATCAGTTAAATGAGGGATAATACACTATTTTCAGATTATTTGAAATACTAGATGTCCACCTTTTTAAACAGTGAAATAGATGAGTTGTGGTGAATTTTGCTGTATACAATCATATTAATATTTCATACAAACAGAAAATGTGCATACTTACGGATCATGTATATAGCATAAAAATTATGTTTAGATCACTTCAAATAGATGAAAATAAAGGAATTGTAGGTTTCAGATTATGTATCCTATGGTGTGTAGAAGACTCTGACCCCTCTTTGGTGCGTTCTTGTACAGTCCTCACAGAACCTGGCCCAGATCAGTGACCTGCAGGCCCAGCTGGAGGAGGCCATGAAGGAGAAACAGGACGTCCAAGAGAAGGTGAATTCACTTTGGCATCCATATGGAAATGCATATTCACAAAGTTACTGATCACTCAAAGTCACAAAGTAGATATCAGCTCCTGTTTTGTTTTATTTCTGCTTAAGGTGAGCTAAGGCGCTTAAGGTCAAATTTATTTTCACTGCAAAGTTACAATATGAAGATTATTCTCTTCCTCTTTGAATAGTTTATTCTTTCATGAGCTCAAGATCAGGCTCCACCCTTTTAACGGTTTACTCTTGTGTGAGGTCAAGGTCTGACTCCGCCCTCTCAGCTTGACTTTGTAATGAGATACCGTAAAAAAAACGGCCTCTCTCGGAATTTAATGATAGGATCAGATTCTGCACCTCATGATAGAAATAGACTCCTCCCCTCTCAGCATTTGCTTATTTAATAATAGAATCAGACTCTGCCCCCTCTTAGCATTTGAGTCTTTAACGATAGGATTATTTCTTTGAAGAGAAATTCAAAGACAGGTCTCAAATTATACAAACACTATCACCATGTGTACCTCTTTACTGGTTTGAACTGGATTTGACTTATCACTTAATGTAAACCGGCAGAGCTATTTGTAAGGTTGATAAACCAGGTAGGCCTTGTTAAAGACACACCATGGAGGTGAGGGGCTTTTATCAGCAGATAATAGTTAAATTCAGCTGTTCAAGTTAGGATTTCAGTAAAATACAGATTGCTTTTGTTTTTCTCAGTGTATGTGTGAATTCTCACTCTGTATGTGTGTGTTTGGCAGCTCACGGCCCTGCAGAGTCAGCTAGAGTTCCAAGAGCAGTCCATGGTGGACAAGTCTCTGGTCAGCCGGCAGGAAGCCAAGATCCGTGAGCTAGAGACCAAGCTGGAGTTCGAGAAGACACAGGTCAAACGCTTGGAGGTAAGTTGGCAGGATGCATGTGCTTATGTGGGATGAGTAGGCTGGGTGCTGGAAGTGTCAAAAGGTCAGTGCGCAGGCATTGAATTGTTGGATAAGAATAAAGTTAATCTACACACCCGCCAGGCCTCTCCTCATTGTCCCACAGCTTTATAGACCTTTAACCCTTGTACAAGAAGTGTTTTTCAATTCCCTAAAAAAATGGCAATACAAATTGAATGTGGATTATTTCTGTCACCTCTCTTTGTTTTTCAAATCGACAGTGTCAGTCCCCCTTTTAGAGAGGAAATCTACATTTCATTTCATGTCTGATATATTATTTTGCTGGAGGCAGCAGGTCATCTGTTTTTGCATTGTACACAGCTAGCGTAATTAAAATGTGTTTTCTCTAATGCACATTATTTCAGTGTTTTGTGTTTTGTTTTGTTTGATTTGATGGATTTTTTGCTCCTTAAGTGACATTTTCCAGCAGCCAGTCCTCTTCACCGTTCATCTCTGTTGGGTGCTCCTGCTCACCTGCAGAATTACAATTGGCACTCTGCACAAATTACAAACGTCTACTTGCGCCCACAGCAAAATCTGTCAACAGAAGCGCTTTGAAAAGCGCCATTATTACTGATTTGTTGGACATATAACTCAGCGAAGGCTTAAGCAATGTTATCTCTAGGGGCAGCTTGTTTAAACCATGCCCATCCATAGCTGTAAAGAATCTCTGTTTTCCTAATACTGTATGTAGTTATTTCTGTTTCCATGCCAGTCTGCAGCCCACCCTTGGTGTGAAAAATCACAGATAAGTTGCTATGGAAGTTATTTGGAATTTCACACCATATGCATAGCTTGACAATCTTGCATATATCAGTGCTAGACTTGCTAGATTTGGTAAACAACCACAGTGGGTTCAGAAACACTTAAGCGATAGTGCATGTATTGCTGCATATATGTGTTAAATAAATGATTGCATCTTCTTCAGAGTCTTGTAGCGAGGCTGAAAGAGAATCTCGAGAAGTTGACTGAGGAACGAGACCAACGCAGTGCCAGCGAGAACCGGGAGAAGGAGCAGAACAAGCGTCTCCTCAGGCAGATTCGAGACGTCAAGGAGGAGATGGCCGAGCTGGCCAAGAAGGAATCGGAAGCCAGCCGCAAGAAACACGAGCTGGTGAGGGGCCTGATCTGCTGTTCTGCTTCACTGATGTTCTCATTCTGAAGTGTCTTAAAGGGATAGTGCACCCAAAAAATTAAAGTTATGTCATCATTTACTCACCTTCATGTCATTCCAAACCGGTTTGACGTCCTTTCTTCTGTGGAACATAAAATTACGTATTTTGAAGAATGTTGGGAAGAAAACAATATTGAAGCCTATTGACTTCCACTAAATGGCAAAAAAAAAAAAAAAAAATCCATAAAAGAAAGCAAGTAATACAGGTTTGGAACAACATGAGAGTGAGTAAATTCTAACAGAATTTACATTTTTGGGTGAGCTATCCATTTTAGCATATGATGAAAGCAGAAATATGACTACAGAAAATGTGGACATATAGTTTCCTTCCAATTATCTGGTTTGATTAAACCTCTTAATTCCAGACAGATTTTAATACTACAGAAAAAATGGTGTATAGCATTTTGACAGCAGTTTTATGAGGGCTCTTTTCTCTTCCAACATGACATGAGGTTCATAAGTCAGGTGAGAGACCTAAACCCCATTGGGATGAATAGGACTACCGAAATGAGTGCCTGACCAAATGGATCAAAATCAAAACTTTTTTGCCCACGGCCACAATGGTTGGTGAATGCAGAATTGTATTTAATCAATTTAGACTTATAACATAAGGGACCTATGAACAAAGCATTACATTCTGATAAATTTGGTCTCTTTTTTTGAAAGTTGAATCTTCTTTAGTAGTCAATTACAAAATAAATATAAATAATATATCATTAAATTCTAAGGATGCAGTAATAATGAAATTCTGTCTAATACAGACTAACTGCTTATTATTTTAGTTTTGTCCCCAACAACCGATATATCTTCCATATTAAAATTCGAAACTATTTTGTCTTCAAAAAACAAGTGAATTTAAGCATTTCAACATTATAATGTACTGTATGAAATATGGATATTTGAGATTTACTGAAGATTAGATTTATCTGTGTTAAATATTCAATTAATAATGTTTTTAACATTAACATTAAGCGAGCATTAGATGATGGTAGCAAAGGTAATCTAAATGTAGAAAAAGACACAAATGAGTACCTCATTAGTTAGGCTGTAAATGTAACCCTGTCTCTTTAGGAAATGGATATTGAGAGTTTGGAAGCAGCCAACCAGAGTCTCCAGGCGGACCTCAAGCTGGCCTTCAAGAGGATCGGAGACCTCCAGGCTGCTATCGAGGACGAGATGGAGAGTGACGACAATGAGGATCTCATCAACAGGTAACACTTGCTGCTCTGAGGACTCTTTATTTAATGCAGACCTCAGGAGACCTTCTCCATGTGCATAAGTGGGTAAAAAAGAGATAGAAAGAGAGAGAAGACACTATCTGGATGAATGCGCTGTTCACTGAGCTTTTGGATACTGCAATCAGTGAGCCAGTCTCAGTCTCAGTCATCTCTTATTCACACTCTCTTAAATATTTATGCCTTGAAAACTGCCGCACATAATTTGGAGCTCCTTTTTTATGTAGTTGGTCTCATCTGTCAGAGGAAGTCATTTCTGTTCACTCTCATTCCGCGTCGCTCTGCTTCTCTTAGTGACCTGCACCTTACTGCGCAGAGCTGAGTTTATTTTCTTGCTTATGTGCGTGGAAGAACTCCAGTAATCCTAATAACAGTAAATAGTGCCGTGCTTACACTTGCATAATGGACTACGCAGAGCAGAAGTTAGAAAAAGGTCAGCATTCTGGGTAAACATCTTGAGCAATATGTAGCGCTAGAAAACTTTTACACCAGACATAATAAATATTCAATTACAAGCTGTGTTTTTAAGACCATGACTTCTTGTTTTTTTCTTCTTTTTTTTTTACGCCATTGTTCTTTTCATGTTTATTAAGTTTCCATTTGAAACTCACTTATTTCTGGTTCTTGTTTTTTTATGTGTTTGTTTTTCATTCCCCTCCTACCTCTAGTTTACAAGACATGGTGACTAAGTATCAGAAACGAAAGAACAAGCTGTAAGAAGTTAAAGTTTGAACTTAAGTTAACATATTTTGATTCTCCTTTGCCCTCATAGGAAGATGATGCAGTATACATGCAGTCATTTTTGAGAAATGTAATACAGAATAGAGATTATTCTGTACTGTAAATCTCGATATCAACTTGTCGATCATGTTGATACTGCATCACACTTCCGGGCATGACAACTAACATCACTCATTTGGTTTTCTCCTTTTTATGCACGATGTCTCATAATGTATGCATACTACAAACTGCATGCTTTTTCCAAGCCATGGTACCCAATTATTTACCCTCCGCAGAGGCGATTTCCCCCACCCTGAACCCCCTGCTTTGTAAAACTGAACCTTTGGATACTTTGGATAAGAACCATTTTGAGTGGAGGTCTGGTGTATTTACATGTCCACAGGGTCCAGACCATGGGCGATCCTCTAGCTGTCTAACTCGAGAACCAGAAGGTGCTACATGCAGACTTATTGGATACTGCTGGGCCTTGTACAAACATCTGTGAGGGGGTTGCGTGCCCTCCCCCCTTCTCAGCCTTCCTTTACCTGCCTTTCTCTCTCTTTTGAATAATTCACACTTCTGTTCTTGGGACTTAGCAGCCTCTTAAGGCAGCAAAGAAAGGCGTGCTTCTCATCAATCTTTCAACCATGAGGACTAAATAATGAATAACCCTCAAATGTCCTACAAAAAGCCCCCCAACTCATCTGGCAACGGCCTACAACAAAGTACCAGCCATTGGCGTCAAGCCATTTCATTCCCCTGTCAATAGACCTTGGTCCGCACTGTACACCACTTGATGCGTTTTCCAGTTTTAAAAACCCTTAAGCTCTAAGCACCACTTATTACATCATGTGAGAAAGTTTTAAGAGCTAATGGACAGGGTGTGCGTTACTTATCAGGTTTAGATGAATATTCTGTTCCAGAAATATTTGGAATGTTCTGGTCGGATCATTCTATTGGGGAGTTCATGTTGCATTATTGTAAATGAGACTGGCTGTAAGAGGATTGTTAGCTAAAACAAACCTTAGAAGAGAACCTATTATTCTGATTTTCCCAGAGCAAATGAGAGAATAGACAGGGCATAAGGAATGACAAATGAGAAGTCCAGATATTTTGAAATGAGCTATAATTAGGAGAGTTGTTCCAATTCCCTCTCATGAACATTACTTGTATATTTTATTTAGTGACATCATGAATTATTTGAAATATTATTTTATTTTACGTTAATTTAGTATTGTATCATTTGACATTTTGATTTAGTTAAAGTTTTTCATCTTATATTCATTTTTATTTCAGCTGTATTTTAATTAACAAAAATGCTTTAATAGTTTTAATAATAATAATAGAATTTGAATGATTAGTTTTAGATAACGATAATAACCCTGGTGTAGATAGAGGTCAGACTTGTGTGCAAAGAGGAATTTGGCAGAAAGGGTTTTTTTTCACATTACTTGAATATACATTAACAAACAGAGCTCTCAGTCGATTTAACTTTTGTATCATTAAATGATTAATCAAATTGTTTGCAGTAAGTCAAATATTTCAAGTGTTGTTGTTTATTTTTTCTTTATTTCTTGTTTGTCATTTTGGAGCTTAACAGCCATTGCACTGAAAAATGTGTATTTCACAAAAGAAAGCCATATGGGTTTGGAAAACATGAGGGAAAATAACCATAATTTTTTTTAAGAACTATTCCTTTTTTCTTTTATTTTTAACCTAAATATATAGATATTTCTAGAGTTTTTTTTAATTAGTAAAGAAATAGAGATGTAGCCAAGAAACAGTTGCACTATATAAAATATCCAAATTTGCCCATTTAAGGGTCAAGAAGAGCGAGTGGGGATATAGAGAGAGAAAACAGTGTAGAGAGACAGAGACTAGGGAGGAAAACAGAGGGGTTGAGAGAGTTCTGTAGGTGCTAATGATAAATGTAATAGCCTGTAACAGAGATGTACAGCCAATGGAGGCATGTTGTCACAGACAATTAATGTCTCTCCTCTCTCACTGTGTTGTTTGTTTGTTCCCCTGGGCTTTGGTGCAGCTTAACTAATGGTATATGGTCAAGGACATAAATTGTGTGTGACATTTTGCATTAGCGCTTCATTACAAAGACCCTGCTGTCCTACTGTTTAGCGATGGGCTGGCTAGCAGAGCTCAAGGCTTATTCACACAACGTTCTCACCTCAGTTTACCTCCAGTGCACTAGGGCTTACACAATAGCCAAAAGGGCTCTTGAAGAAATACACACTCTGGCACTCGTAAGTTGCCAACCCATATCGTCAGAGCGCTACTCATATAACAACAAATTCATTTGTCCCGAGTGTATTCGCTGTAGTGTATCAGATCTTCTGATTTAGACCCTCTCCAGCACCCTGACTGTGAGCGTACAGTTAGTGTTTAGTGACATCTGTGCTATCTCATGGGTCCATGCATATATAATATTCTCATATGCATAATACCACAAACGGAGAGCTAAGCAGACCGGAACTCTAATGTCAGAGAAAAGCAGCTGCTGCTTCAGTTTTGATCTTCTCTCTATGCCTAGGATAATGAGCTACTGTATGTTGTATCATTTCTTCGGGAGATATTTGACTCCTGCAGTGCTGGAGGACAATAACAATGATTATTAAAATTTTATTTGAAACAAAATTGTGAAAAAGGCGTAGTTTGAAATCTGCCATCACAAAGTCTTCTCTAAAGGTTTTTTTTTTTGTGCATATTTGGGGTGTTTAAGCTCTCTAGGTCCTTGAAGGGCAATTCATAGTTATTCAGTGCGGTGTGCTGTGCGATAAGTGAAGGATAAGACTAATCTTAAGAGGCAGGGAAGCATTGACTTGCAAATCCAGCCAAACATAAATTCAATGGTTTTATCTGGTCCAGAGAAATGAGCAAACAGGACTGGGATTCACAGCACTGCTTTCTGTGTGAGGTGTTAATGCATCTGCTCCCAGGGATGTTCGAACTGTGTTTACTCGTTCTTATTGACAGTGCAACGCTTCCCTACCAAACCCATTTGTATCCAGAGATGCATTGTATTGCTAGCATGGTGAGCCAAGTTAATTACAGTCCCAAAATGGCCTGTTCCTTCATGCAGTCCTTTAACATGGTAGTCGAAGGCTACATTAGCCTGAAGCATTTCATTTAGTTAAGGAAGATCTTTCACAAGGTTTGCACTACCTATAATTCCTAATTCTGTTTTTATTCAGCTATAAATCAAGAGAGAGAAAGAGTTTAGTTCTGGCACAGGCAGTGTTGTAACCATTGTACAATTTCAAAAATTGGTGTCCTTCACATTGGCCAACATATTCGTCTCACGGTTGATTTGAATAGAATTTGGTGTTAGCGTGTTGCTAAGCTAACAGTGATAATCTAATTATCATAAAAAGAATAGCAAACAAATTATGAGTCGAATAATGTTTAATTACATTAAATGAAGTACTTCTCAGTGTTGAAATCTATTTATGAGCTTGTCACAATGCATTGTGGGATTGCTTTCTGCGATACAATGCTGCCTTAGGAGTTAGCTAAAATTAGGCATTTTAAGTTGCTTTTTTGAAAGGCTTCAAATTGCAAGTGTGTCGATGATCCCTCAAAATTCTGCATGTGTAGGCAGCCTCCTAGGTTTTGGAACAGAGCTATTGTCTGCTTGGCTACAGTGTGAATGATTTTCTCTTTTCAATGCTCTCCTTTCTTCTAGTTTGGCTTGGAGTTGTACTGACCTCACCCCTTTGGATGCCTCGCATTATACAGACCCAGCTTGCTGCAGGATATTGTTGTTGGGCTATAAGTCTGACTTACTAACACAGAGGCTTTTTCCAAGTTACTAGAGATTGGGCGCATGCATCCGTACATTGTGTCTCCACCATAAACCCTGTGTTCCTCCTACTAACAATATTTATGTACAGGTTTGGCTTGTTCATTTTGTTGAAATCCCCTCTCTTCTTCTTGCACAGTGAGGGCGCCTCTGATACCGACTCTGAGGTGGAGGACCGTGTTGATGGGGTGAAGTCATGGCTGTCCAAAAACAAGGGCTCTGCCAAGAACCTGTCAGATGATGGTAGTCTGAAGAGCTCAAGGTCAGTACTGCAACCTCATTTCCCTCGGTTATCCCACAGAATGGTTTAACAAAACCCAATGCAGCAAGCAAGAAAAAAAATGTATTTGGAAAAGCTAATTAGCTAGTGCTAAGGGTGTTTTCTGTTGGTATTGTCTAGCTTATTCTCCCCATTGTCAGCAGTTTGATAACAGAGGCTTCTATAAAAGGGAACAGCTTCACAGGCAGATTAATGGATATGCCCACTGGCCAGTTGGCATGCCTACCTGCGCCTTTCTGCTGAATAATGAATGGGTCTTTCCAACAGTGGACTTTTACATTTTAGATTTTTACAGTTTATTCTTTTTACCAGAAGATTTAAGTTTGGCTCTTGAGGTTCTTGTGCTTTTAAAACCTTAAGACCTTTTGAGTCATTGAATCATTTTGATAATTTCAGTCCTATCTGTCAGAAGCACTCTTCCTAGTATAAATCATCCTGCTAGAGAATTATAGTCCATATCAGCACCATTTTTTGTGCAATTACCTGAAATATTTTCGCCTAAAAGGATCTTTGTCTACATTTATATGTAGATACCTACGTTTATGGATTAACTATCGATTTTAAATCACATAAGCTTTATAGTCTTTCTTAAGTCCCTTGTATATTTTCTGTTGTCACATCAAACTTTCATCTATATTCTGCCCTGTCTGCTTGGATATACCTCTACTATTATTTCTCTTTTTGGGTGTCAGTCATTGTTTAAGTTTTTATCAGTGTTTTTTCTCATTCTCATGTTTTCATCTCTATCCTCTCCTCCCTCCATCTGTTTGTCTTTCTACACTGTGCACACCCCGTCTGCCCCTCCATCTAGATATGCTGTAAATGTTGACGGAAAGGAGGGGAAAGAGTGGGAAGAGGGTAAAGAATGGAAAGACAATGGCAAAGGTAAAGAATTAGAACCCAGCAGACCTGTATCTGTCATGAGTTCCCTCAGCTACAGGAAACGCTCCAACATGAAGGACTCCATAGGAGGTAAGGGAGACGAGAGTTCGCTCCTCAACACTCTCAAAGAACAATCCAATTCCCAGGACCTCTCATCTTTCCGCAAGAACAAAGCCAAGCAAGAAACTGAGGATGAGTCCTACTCTGTTAGCTCCTGGAGGAAGGCAGGAGATGATCTTGACGATCGGGGTTCTGTCATCTCTCAGGCCTACTCGGAGGCAGCCAGTCGGGCAAGGAAGGGCATGGACAGCCGCTGGTCTGATTTTGATAAGGAGTCCGTTGTGTCGTCTGTAGCCCCGAGCCGGGTTTCCTCCTGTCGTACTGCGATGGATCTAGATGACGATGCTATTTCCAGCGTGAGTCGCATGAGTTCGGTAAGCCGCCGTCGGAGCATGCCTCGTCTCGATGATCGCCAGAGTGAATACAGTTCAGCCATCAGCCCCAGCCTGAGTCGCCACAGCCCAGGCAGTGTAAGCCGTTCCGACTCCCGCATGTCACTGTCTCGTAGCTGTCGCCTCAGTGAATTTGACGTGGACGATGACGCCCGGAGCGTAGCATTCAGTGAGGCTCGCTCCAGCGCTTACAGCCCTCACTCCACCTCCGGCCGAAGCTTCTCCATGCCTCCGCAAGCCCGGACCACTGACTCCAGCCCGCCTGAGGTTTCAGACGTCAAGCCAGTCAGTCACCGCAACTACCTTGACCCTGACCTGGAGGCTGCAATTAATGAAGTTTTGAGCTTCAAACCCATTAAGTTCAAGCGCACCAACTTGGAAGACTCTGAAGCGGAGAAAGATAAGCCGGCCGAGGTGGAGGATGAAAAGAAGAGCGCCAGCATCTCTAGGACTGGCAGAGACAGTGGCCGCTCCTCTAGCCTGCGGCGCTCTGCTTCAGCCGTGGACTTCATGCGTTCCAGCAGCAGCCTCAGCACACGCAGCAGCCGCAGCAAAAAGGGCAAGAGCAAGAAGAAGAAGAAGAAAAGCCACAGCTCTGAATCAGACAGCTCTGACGACAGCCACAAAAAGAAGAGCTCCAAGAAGAAGGGCAAGAAATCCAAGAAGAAGTCCAGAAAAGAGTCTTCGTCTTCCTCCTCATCCTCGGAGTCTGAATCTAGTACAGAGTCGTACTCCAGTTCAGGAGCATCCACTATTTCTAATAGAAGCTCCAGCAGTATCAAGAAAGCCCCTGGAAGGCAGGCCTCAGGCTCTGAGGGCGAGCTAGAGCCCAAAGGCCCCTCTGAAGAAGCTCCACCACGGTCTAAGAAAGAAGACAAGAAGAGGAAGAAGAAAGTAGACAATCTTATGATGAAGTACCTGTACCGGCCTGACAGTGACTAAAGATGGCAGTAGGTGATACTTGGTGTGGGGTGAAGGAATGCTACAAGCATGGTGTTAAACTAATACTCAAGTACCTCAGTACTGTCTGATATCTTTCATTGCATTTTACCATTACTTTACTTTCAGTTTATCTTTACACGGTGTTCTTTCACTTTGTTACTCACACACATTTTCAGTCATTTTTGTAGCTATAACAGGGGTTCTCAACCTTTTTGTCTCTAAGGCTCCCTTGGTCTGAGACTATACTAGAAGGCCCTCCTATCTTGCTGATATGTTCCTCTGGTTCTCCTGTTTTTCACAATTTTCATGAAGAATATTAAAATAACTAAATTTAAATAATTGTAAGACTTTTTGGCTCCCCTTAGAAATGTGCTGTGACCCCTGTTTGAGAGACACTGTTCTATATCATTCACTGAAATATTTTTTTGTGATTTATTAACTCAAGATAACAGCTGTGTAACTAAAGTCAGTTTGAAATTCTTTCTTTGGTCTTGGGCATAATTAAACATAAAATCGATTAGGGCTGCTTGCCAGCAATTAACCTGAAGTTTGTATTTTTATGGGGAAGATGAGACTCAGTGACACAAAAGTTAGCATTGACTTTTTGAAGAGGGTGAGGTATTCATGCTTTCTCTACATCTCTCTATTTGCTCTTGTTTAATTAGAGGGGAGTTCATTTATATGTTAATTCACTGATAAGATTATGAGTAGACATGAAGAATATCACAAGTTGTTTTAAAATGAACCATAGATTTTTATAGAAGTAGATTTTTAATAGACAGTTTGATGCTTTTATTTGTATTCAACTATTCAACTCTGTACTGACTTGACTGTGCAAACACTTCTGTACCCACCCACCTGTGTCAGTTCTAGGGTTCATAATATATTGGTACTATATTGGTTATCATCCGATTTAAATTATTATTATAATTTTAATTTACCGCTATAGGTCAATATTGGATATTTAATTGTAATACTTATTTTCCCCATTTTTACTTTTAGATCACCTTTGCTGTACTCTAAAGCTCACTTAAAGTTTATTGTCAATTAATTTAACACTGTTAAATGTATTCTTTAGCAAATTTCAAATTGGGTATCTATTTTTCATAGTGTATATTATAATGCTGCGATGGCTAAATGAACTTGTAGCATTTATAAGGATTGATTTTAGTTTACTGTTTTTAATTTTTCAACTATTTAGGCAATATATTATCGAATTTTAACATCAACTATGTATCAGATATCAGCCATATTTTAATATTGATGCATCCAACAGTAACTTACCATTACTATCATAATCACTTCTTAGTATTATTATTTTTTCTTTAGTATGTATCTAATGGTAATTTAGTTACCTAATGAAAGTGTTGTTTGCTTGCACAACTTCACTAACAATTATCTGATAAGGTGATGTTTCATGGCACCTGGTGTGATTTCAATGTGATTTGTGTGTATTGCACCACTAACGCATCACCAACGATTATACTTAATTATAGGGCCTGTTAAATATTGTGACCCCACATTCTAAAGTTTGATAGCCCAACATTCCTTCAGAGATTATCCTCTTCGGTCCCTCTTTCCCCCAGCTGTTCCTAATCAAAGCTTCTTTATCTCCCCCCTCCAGCCCCCCTTCCTGTCGCAGACGCTTCTGCCTTGACAGATCTGATGAGGAAGAGGAAGAAGAAAAAGAGGAAGGGAGCGCGGGCCGAAGCACCTACCGCTCCCGCTACAAACGCAGCAGCTACCTGAATGACAGCGATGGCGAGACCACCGCGTAGCTGCCCCCCCCCACACACACACATCCACATGCACTCACTTTCACAGAAAGGAAGACTTGAATTAAAATCAGTGTCTTCCATAAACTTGGATCCAGATGAGAGGATTTCAGTGAGGAGGAGCATGATGGGACATACTCTGGCAAAGATATACCCATCATTTCTTTTGACTTGTTATTAGTATTATTATTTTTATTTTACTTGTGCTTTGTGTTTAGAGCTTTAAAGGGTTTGTACAGCAAAATGAATCGCTGCACTGTTGACTTTTTCCTGTTTGTGTGCTTTTACTTCTGACATTCTTCCTCTTCCTTTCTAAATAAGCAAATGCTGTGCTTGCGTTCTTGCCCCATTCAGGATTCAGTAATGGATATTGCTTGGGGCAACATGCTACAGCCTCTTGCATGGTCACGGCTGAGCCAAAGATACATGGCACTATGTAAACGAGAAATGTCTGGGTTTTACTGTTCTGTTAGATTTAAAAGAAAAGAAACGCAAAGAAAATATTTTATCACCAAAAAAAAAGAAAAGAAAAAAGCTTTGTTTTGGGTTCATGAGCAAATTAGTTTTTCACTCTTGACTTTAAGTCAGAAGAGAGGAGGGAGTTGAGGTGGGACTGATTTAAGACCACTTCCTTTCCATCTCTCCAACTGAACAGTTTTCAAACTTGCTTGTATCTTTTTCTCTCTGCCTCTTTGCTTTCATAAGGTGAAGAATTCATGTTCCTTGCTTGAATAAGTGAGAGAGTACGTCATGCCTCATGATAAAATAGAGCCCATTCCTCCTCTCTGTCTTTACTTTTTTGATCTTTTATGTGTAGAGGAAAAACATCGATCAGGTCAACGATATGAGAAGTGAGCAGCGGTTTGGGGTGTTTGGGTCTGGACTCTCATCTCTCCATAATGCCTTGTCTTTTTCTGTTCTGACTGTATTGACTAAGTGCTTGCTCATAGCAGGTGTTATATGGCTCAGCGTTTTTTCTTTCTGGTTGTGGTCGTTGTTGTTCTCAGGCTTTTTTGCTTTGGTTACCGTAGATCTCTGGCTTTCTCAAGGGAATGCCTATATCCTTGGGTTAATGGGGCATTGTGGTAATTTCTCATCCAACTCCACTGATACTGGATAAACAAACAGCTTGCTTTTGGTGCTGATGTGATGCACCCAGAAGCACAAGATGGAGACAGAACCGATACTGTGAAATCCCAGCTTCCCTACAGCATGTCGTCACATTGGATTCATCAGTATTTTTGGCCTTACCTAATAGCTTTGAGATTCACTTGAACCTGTATGGACACGCACCCCTCTGAAGTCCGTTGTTGCCTTCCATTGTTGTTGTTTTGTTGTTCTGCTTTCATTGTAGTATTTATGATCTAGCATTGATGGATTGAGCGAAGCTGCCAAAATATAAAACAACAGCATAATAGCAATGAAAGGATCTCATTGCTTCTCTTTGATTTTTAAAGGGAGTCAGCGTATGTATTTTACATGTGTATTAGTTTTATAGACCCTCTGCAAAGGTCAACCACTTTATCCTCTTTTCTATGCAGTCAATATTGATTTTAATATGGAAAAAAATGATATCTTTGGCGAATTAAATCACATTGCTTCAAGATACATAACATTTGCTGGCTGTACACATTAATATAAAAATATATAAATATCTGTATGATTCATTTTAGCTTTCAAAATAGCTAATGTTTATTTTCTTTATTGAATAAATGACCACTTGATATAAGTAATAATTTTGCATTACAGTTTAATATATTGTAAATAAATGATGGTGATTGTTTTAGACATGTTTCAATATGCTTATTTCATAATTCATGTTTTTTTTATAACGATGTAAAAAAAACACATTCTGGCATGCTCAATACATAATTTTCTTAAATTTTAAAGCTGCCGTGTATAATTTCTGCACCATTAGTGGTGCCAAAAATAATCCCAAATTATTTTTCAATAATAAACAATTACAAATTGTTTAACCAAGAAGTTTATCCTAAAGAATACATTTATTGCAATAAGCAATAGTATTTTTCAAATAGGTTCTATTGTGTGGAAAACAGAAACCATCATTACTGTCACTAATAAAATGTTGAAAGCATAAATCATAAAAATGTCTCTGCTCAACCAAATTGTAATGCTGTTTTAGTGCATAGAAATTACACAGCAGCCTTCTTTTTTTTTTTATCCAGAGCTTTTATATTTTAATAAATCTTGTTAGTAGAAAGATAAAACCTGCAATATTCATCATCTCTATTAGAGCAACCGATTCTGAGTGTCTTCTTTTATATTTCCGAAAGATCAGAAGAAACATCTGAATGGAGCCTTAAATTGCAGCATTTAAATACTAAGTATGCCACCAAATTATGGTTCACGTTCAACAAGCTTTTCTTTTCCATTGGCTGCTTGCTTCATTGCACAATAGGAAGGCTTGCTGTGATTTCTATGAGCTAACAATAGGAGAGGCAGCTTGGACACAGCGCAGCATGAGCTTTCCATTGGCTCCAGTCAAAGCGGAGAACTATAGGTAAGTTGAGTGTGAGCCAACAGCAGATCTCACCATTATGATATAAACCATTATTTGATCTTAAAATACATTTAAATACAGCGCAACCATAAGCCACAGATTCTCTTACCTAAAACTTAAGACTTATAACAATTTTGTTCCATATATCAACTATACCTATTGAACAAATAATTGAATGTACTTTTCAATGCCTTCTGCTTTCAGGAGAAGCACTTACATACATCATGCTGAGACCCTTATAGCCATTTATAAGTGCAGAATAAGCTTGATTTTTCTTATGACAACCGCAGTACAAATCAATATGATATATAATATGACCTTGCATAACATATAGGGCTCTTTTAAAACAATATAAGACAGTCTGAATTTAGAGGTGCTGTGGCCTTCTCACTGAAGTGTCCTTGCATTCTCTTACATAAACACCCGCTGTGCAGATAAATTGAATTTATAGATGAGATGGCACTTGCTTCACATCAAAACAGTGTCTGTAAAACGCCTGTCTATTTCCAAAACCTAATTTTATTTTTTATTTTCAATATATACCGTTGAAAAGTTTGGGGTTAGTGAGATTTTTGTTTCTGAAAGAAGTCTTTTTTTGCTCAAGACTGCGTTTATTTGATCAAAAATACAGCAAAATTAATTAAAGAATTGGTCAAAAGCTGTGGAAACCATGTAATTAACATCTTAAGCATTTTTAAAACTGGTTTTACAACAGTATGAAGCAAGTTACACATGGTTGTGGTGGCAACACTAGCAACTACACCCAGTTTTTTTTTCTTTTGTAGCCCTGTGTAACAAACAGCAGCTGTCAGCCTCTTCCCACTCATAACCCAAGGGCGTCGTGAACGTGAACACTAACTCAAAGAGCAACACACCCGCCAGTAGTCCTGGGGCACAGCTTTATGTGTGTGTTCCAATTACGGAATGCAAGAACGTGTCTGTGACTGGAGCTGAGGATGTAATTCAGCATGTGTATGGATGACTGTAATGGCGTGATGCACATTTTCTGTTTCTAGGTCAAATCTGCCCCTTTTAAGAACATAACATTTGAAAATTCCTTTTTTTTTACCGTCATAATCAAACTTTTGGAGGTGTGATTTTTTTTGATCATTCAGTTATTTATGGTCATGAAATCTGTTTGAGGGCTTCTTTATAATGTCCTTCTCATTCTTTCCATGTGTACAGAAACAAAAGTCTCCAGTACAAAATGAGTCTTATTTTATAATAAGGCAGCAACAGATAAAATACACTGATTCATATATTAAATAATAATATGAATACATTTTAATTGACACTTTGCTAAGCTCCTCCTTAAAAATGTTACTGACCAATCCTAGCATAGCAACTGTGGCTATCTGCCATTTTCTCTTTTTTCTTTAAAAATACAGTAAAATATTGTTACCAAGTAACTTATAGTGATACAATAAGGTACTAAGAGCAGGTAGTGATTTTTTGCTTCTAATTCAGAGAGAGAGAGAGAGAGAGAGAGAGAGATTGTATTGTACAGAAATCATGCTGTTCATTCTTATGAGATGACCTGTAAATCTTGTTAGCAACAGTGACCAAAGGGGGTGGAGCTCATTATAAATAAATAAATAAACAGTTTGTCATAGTTACCACGACATATTATCTCGTACACCCACGAGTTAGTAGGATGTTCCTACGAATTTTTATCTGGTGGCCACGACTTACTGTATTATTACGTTCCCATGTTCCGAGCACTTAATATGCACTGGCCAAGAAAAAAACTAAGTGAACCGATCACGTCCACTCCCGGTGGACCGTAATAGACTAATCATTATCAACAGATAAAATTTACAGTTTTAAATTACAATTATTTTTTGAGCCCCTGCACTTTTCAGCACTCCAAAACTCTAACAGTGGATGGTAAAGAAGAAAAGAGTATGGAATGCATCTCTCTCGCTCTCTCTCTCCCTCTCTCTCTCTCTCTCAGAATCGATCTTTCAGTCACCTGTAGCTTCAGCAAACATCCTTCCTATTCTAAATAACTGGAATGAAATAGCCAGAATCTCCATCAAAAGTGCTGCTTTTTGAGCTATTAGAGGCCAGCATATTGAGTACTTATTATGTCGAGCTATTAGCTGTAGCCTACAGTCTTTCTGCGTGTCCTTGAGGTAGACAACAAGGCATTAGTTCCAAATCAATTCGTTTTTCTCGTCAGAAGCATAGACTGGTCAGAAATAGAGCGGACGCTTGAAGTATGCTGCGTCAGAAATAGGAAAGGACACCAGTTTACTGTCGGGATTTGTCGTGTTGTGCCGCATCCAGTGAACATTCTCACTGGTTATAATGGGTTATATTATCTCTCACTCCGCTCGCATCCGGTGTAGACACAGTGTTTATCAATCAACGCTCTTTACCTGGATCCTTTCTAATATTAGGCTGTCAGGGAATGTCGTTAAACCCTAATCAAATGATCATACCTTCTCGTGTTCCCTGGCCTTGTAATATCCTCTGATGAAAAGGATTGATGTAATATTCATGGGTAGCCATTATTACCCTGCTGGACTGCAATGTGTCATAAGAGAGGTGGAGGTACAAACACAGGGTCGGCAAAGATGCAAGTGTACATGAGACAAGGAGAGGCTGTAACGACATGTGATGCCCTCTATGTTCCCAACTAGCAGCGCTGGCACCAGGCTCATTACACTACCAAATGTAGCGGACTCTCCCAGATCCCAGAGGACAGCATCCCCAAGACTGACACACGCTTGCGACACGTCGGGATCAGAAAGCAGCAGGTACCTGTTGTGGTGTTCACATAGTGAAAGAAGTAACATCAGAGAGCGAGGACATGGAGAGTTATCAGAATCTTGGGGGCTAGTGTTTAAAGGCACCAATTCCATGTAATCAAAATTGACAATTCTTATTTTCCAATGGAGTAGGCTATTGCAGTATTTATTATAAATGATTTATCTGTGCACATAATTATTTTTAAAGTTTGTGCGCTCAGTTTTTAGTTTAAAAACGCAAGAGGCTGAGTAGTGTAATGAGAAAAAAAGGTATAGAGATGGTTTTAAAAAAAAAGTCTTAATTTGAGCTTTGCGTTTTTAGAATGCTGTGCCATGAGCGAGCGCAAAAATCAAGCAAGTCCTTTTAGTGCAAGTTTGTAGAAAAACAATGGAATAGCAGGAAACTGTAAATACTCATTATTTGTGAACAGACCATTACTGTCTATTTTTTGTTCGGCCACTGAAAATGGCTAAAATAGTCCAAACGAAGACAATAAACTGCAGCTGCATCTGAGCAATTTACTAATGAATCAGTGTTTTGAACAAATTTGTTCAGTAAATGATTCACTCACATTGTTGCGTTCCTAAATGAAAAAGTGTTTTGAACGGATCAGTTGAGTAAATGATTCAATGACTCACTCATAAAGTCACTTTTTTAAACGAAAAAGAGAAATGCTGCTGAAAAATCCTCTCCACTAATGGATGGAGTGGATAAGCAGAATGAAATGTCCCAGTGCAGCTGGACTAATCGTCGCTCGGCCAATCAAATTGAGTATCAGAACTACCAGTTGAATTAGAATCGAATAAAACATCCTTACATAAAAGATAATCAAATCAAACATGGCTTAAGGAACTACATTTGGAACACTACTTTCTACTTTCCAAATCGTTTTACTTTACATTGTTTACAACATATTGTCTTCTTAAATATATATTATGTATTACAAATATAAAATGTATCAGTGTAACTCATTATTCACTTCTAAAAATATTTTTTACAGTAAATGGCATGTAGTGTCCTGTTAAATCAATGTATCTTACAATTAAATAAACCTTTTTTCCATCACATATAGTAACTTAGTTGACCAAATAACAGGTTTTTATTTCCATTTCCATTTATTGCAGAGTAATCCACTATTTTTTTATATTTGCAGTTGAATCCCAAAGGCGAACTTTTGTCAGAAAAAAAAGGCCGCCAAGGGACTCATATGCTGTCATAACCCAGGGATATTGATCTTTACTAGTGCTGTCATCATAGTCTGCGCTGCCATGTTCTCTGATCCCCCCCCCCCCTCCTCCGGTTGGAATGAATTCTGGCCCTCTTGACCCTCACAATGTCTTCCCGCAAAGAGCTCCTCTGGGGTTTATGCGGGCAGCCAGTGTGCTGCAGGATGATTACTCCAGGGACAGAGCATTTTGTTTGCTATCGAAGTCTAAAGGAGAGAGTGTTTTTGGTCAACAGCCACTAATTAACACCCGTCTCTTGAGGCAGGGTGTGCAGCATTATATAAACTTTGGGGTATGACTGGCAGGGGTCAGAGAGGCCTGACCTCCTTTTTATTACACACTCATCTGTAGATATAAAAATCATAGAAGGCAAAAAAAAAACCCATCATGGTTTTGAGCTCATAATACTTGATTTCAGGCTCCACAGCAGGTGCAGGGTCATAGATTTAAAATGACTGGGGTATTTGTGCTGTAAACATCATTAAATTCTGTATTTCAGAAGGCTAATAAAAAACACAGAGATTTAAGACAAGGTGGCATCTACAGTGAACAACACACTGGCAGCAGAGAGAAGCGCTCATATCGAAAAACTACACCACAGTGCTTTTTTGTAAGGGTATGGTGTCCGAATGTATTTTAAAAGCACACAGCAACTAATTTTGTGTGTGACTTGGATACATCTAAAATATTCTCACGAAAGCATGGGTGTGTTGTTGATGTGATGCAAATAAAATGTGATTAATTAACCTCAGTTTACTTGCGTCTGCTGACTTAAAATAATAAAACGCTGCTAATACCTGCAATACCCTAAATTCAATTCAATTCACATTGATTTGTATAGAGCTTTTCACAATAGATATCGTTTCAAGTGAGCTTTACAAAAAATGCATGTTTCTATTACAATGTAGAGTGATTATCAGAGGTGACTGTGTCCAAGTAAAACCATATGTCCAGAAATGTACAGTTCCAAGATAATACAAATCATGCAGTTAGCTAACATCATGTATTCGTTTAGGCAAAAACAATGATGTCATTAAAGCACATATTACAAGTTGTGATCATAATTATTACAATATATAGAAAATTTGGCAGTGGTGCATGTTGATTCACAATTCGCATTATCTGAAGTCCTCGCAGGGGTTGGAGTCATCTCTTCCCAGGTGTTGGGGGTTCTGAAATCTGCGTAACAGACTGGCTCCAAACTGGAGCTGGCATAATGTAGTTGGCATCCCGAGTTAGAAACCGAAAAGCAAGTGGAAAATAATTAGCATAGCTGCTGTTCATAATATTTCAAGTAAAAGATAATCATGTGCACTTCATCTGATATAACTGGAGTACTGAGATGTATTATTTGAATGCTTGGCTAAAGAAATGTTTCTTTAATCTAGATTTAAAGTGGGAGGCTGAACATTATCAGAAAGGCTATTCCAGAGTTTAGGAGCCAAATGTGAAAACACTCCTCCTTTAGTGGACTTAGATATCATAGGTACTACCAAAAGTCCAGAGTTTTGTGACCTTAAAGAGCGTGTTGGATTGTAGGGAGATAGAAGATTGGTTAAATGCACAGGAACTGACCCATTTAGGGCCTTATAGGTCAGTAGCAATACTTTGTAATCGTTACAGAACATAATAGGTAACCAGTGTATATGATAAAATTGGTGTTATATGATTACATATTTTGTTTGTTGTTTATTGTTTATTACCTAGTAATGCATTACAGTAATCTAGAGTTCATGAAGGCATAGGATATTGGATAATTTAGAGATTTTATCTGGTCATGATGAAATGTATAACTGAGTATCATCGGCATAACATGCTTTCTAATAATATTACCAAGGGACTGCATGTATATTGAAAAAAGCAGAGGGCTTAACACAGATCCTTGCAGAACTCCATAATTTACTGATGTTACCTTGCATAATTCCCTGTTTAAATAAACAAAATGCTAACGGTCTGATCTAAACCACCTAAATGCTTGTCCCTGAATACCAGTGTAATGTCATGATGTAAAGTGTCGAAAGCAGAACTAAGATCAAATAAAACTAGTATTGAGATGCAACCTTGGTCAGAAGCTAAAAGTAAGTAATGGGGCCTGAATCCCAACTCAAATTTTTCAGATATATTTTTTATTATTTTTTTGCAGGAAGGAGCACAATTGATCGAACACAACTTTTTCTAGTATTTTAGACAAACAAAAGATTTGAAATGGGTCTGTAATTTGCCAATTCATTTGGATAGTTGTAGTTTCTTAATGAGAGGATTAATAACTGACAGCTTTAAAGGTCCTGGGACATTACCCAGAGATAGAGAGTTACACTTTTTCTGAATTGCTAAAACACTAAACCCCATTCTCTGAACCAAATTCTCAATAGTCTAAACCAATTTGTTGAATAAATCACTCTTCTGTAAATCATTAAACGAGTTCATGTAGTCAAAACACAGTTTGCAAATCTCATGCACTCTTTTTTTCAAAACTTTAAACACATTCTCACTCACTAAAACTCATTTTGCACTGTGATGCACTTCACAGTGCATCACAATCAAAACGCTAAACACAGGTAGGCGAAAGTTAAACACAACTGCAACACAGTTGACATCGTTTACACACAGCGACTCAAAATTGTTCACACTTATTTCTAATGATGTGACCAAACCAACTGTACATAATACAAGTCGGTTCAGAGTCCCAAAAATGTACTCAAAATGTTGCACTGAATGTTGATACCAACGATGGATGGAAACAATATAAGAGGGAGAGAAGGAAGAGGATGAGTAAGAGGAGGTGTGGAGAATGTTGTCAAGGCTGGATCTGCTTTAGGGTTTTTCCCTTTGCCTGCAGAGATTACATTGTCTCAGATGTGGAGAAACTCCTCCGGTCGGACCAACATGAAGACATGATGCTGAAGCAGAATAAAACCTCTCACTGACCTTAATTTTGCAGTTGCAAAACTCTTCTGAGTGTACTTTACTGTAACATGCTTTTCATTCGGAGTTTTTTACTGTAAGCTTTTTGGCTTTTGCAGTTGGGTCACTATTTTCACAGTATGCAAGTGGTGAATATACAGACATTCGATAGGCCTACTATTCAATATTCAGTACAATACTATACTTGCAGTGCATACAGTATACAATTTATTCACCTTACTACTGTAAGTTGTTATTACTATACTTTTTTATGTAATTGCAAAATTTGTTTACTTTGTTAAAATATAGGCTACTTTTTTTCTGTAACTGCATGCTTTGGATTTTGTTCTCCATTTTTTGATGTGCAATCAATGATCTGTAGTGTTTATAATTTTGTCTCGCTGTGTGTATGATCTGAGAGCATTGTTTGATTTTGAGCACAGATAAAATGGTTTTGAGGCAATGTGAATGTGGTTTGAAAATTTGGTTTTGTGTTTAAGGTTTTGAGAAAGTGAGTGATGGTTTCAAGAAATGTGTTTTAGCAATTCAGAAAAACTGTAATAATATTGAGAAGGGGCTATTCTGATTCAGGTAACTCTTTCAGTGGTGGGTGTTTGATCTAGTAAGCTTGTACTGTTTAGATGTAATAAGTTTATTTAGCTCTTCCTGTCCTATAGCTGTAAAGCACTTCAGTTGTTCTTTAGGGGCGATAATTGAAGCTGAATCATAAACTGCTGTCAAAGTACATTTACAATTGTATTTCTGATACTTTCCATTTTATTAGTGAAGAAATGAATAGTCATTTAAAAATGACAAATGGTGGAAAAACAAGCAAGAGAGAAATATGAAAGCTCAAAATAAAACTACAATTTGTTTCATTTTCATTTTTTGATGATTTATGTTGTTTATGTGTTGTTAACATTTATGTGTTGCTTATATGATGCAATGGCATGATGCATACACAGTCAAGGACAATCCAAATCACTGGCAGGCGGTTTGAGCCCTGTGCTTAAATGAAACACCCTGTCCAATCTCTCCAGTCCTTTACAGAGGTAAACACCTCTCATCACCATAGCAACACAAGCCTTGTGTCTCTGTTGTCAGTCAATGTGTGCTTTTCTTCATCCATGTGCATGTCAACTCGATACATTGACAATTTCCAGAAGGCCAATTTTTTTTGCCATTTCCCTGGAGAGGGCAATATTTGAGAGAGGGAAGCACAGCAAGAGTGATGTGCTTATAAGAAAAACAGCAGCCTGCACTTATTTCTATGAGTTTTGAGATTGAGTTAGAGTTGATCCTCCTCTCTGCTATGAAGTGGTGGCTGATGAAAAAACACTTGATAGATTGGCATCAGAATTCTGCTTTAACTGTCTATTGCATGCATCAAGAAATTTCTATTTCTGTTCATTGAAATGAATTCTGTAATACTACAAGACGAATGTGTAATGTTAGTGTAATAGACTTTAACTACATGACAGAATCTAAAAATCTATTTCAAATAAATGATGTTCTTTTGTACTTTGTATTCCTCAAAGAATCCTGAAAACAAACAAAATGGATTCCTGGCTTCCACAAAAATGTGAAGCATTGTTTTCAATATGGATAATTATAAGAGCAGCTTGTTTTGAGCAGCAAATCAGCATATTAGAATGATATCTGAATGATCATGTGACACTGAAGACTGGAATTATAAAGCTGAAAATTCAGCTTTGCCATCACAATAATGAACTACATTTTAAAATATATTAATATTGTCTTCCTTCAGGCATCCTGTACCTGCATTGTTTCAGAGAGCAGGTTTACCAGCGAACAACCTGATTCTCTCTCTCCCAATCACTAAACATCTCCTTTATCATTGGAGAGCTATTTTGACTTTTCTTGGAAAAAAGCTCTCCTTTAGACCCAAGCCATGGAAATGACCCTTCCACGCATAGCGAGCCAATGAAGAGCCTGGAGCTGCATTCATTAAACCTCAATACAATGAAGCCTTTGCCTTCACAATAACTCCTGACTCTCTCATGGCGTTCATCAGAGGTGATAAACATTAAACTACTGCATGTTGGATGGCATTTTAATACGGCCATCAATTCACTAATACTATCAATGCACGCTAACTTCTAACCAGGAGGATGAATGGGGCCCCTGGTAACCTGCTGTCACATTGTATAATTTCCTCATTCCCCCGATGGTGCTGGTGGACGTCTAGAGTAAAAGGCTGCCTGATTAGTGATTAACATGTTTACAGGGGAAAATGGGTCCAGGCAGCAAATCAACAAATGACTCTGACTTCTCAAAGACAAATAGCTCAACGGCTGATGTCTTTTTAACAATACGCCCCGTTTGCCACCAGACCTCCTTCTCTGAGGTATTGAGGAGGAGTAATGTGTAAAATCATAAAAACTGACAAGTGTGCACTTTAATTTTAATGCTGTTGGCCACAGATGAATGCCTTCACAATCAGACAGTATCAGACGATACTGTTACAAACTCATTGCAGGAGGCTAATGGCTCCCTTGTCAGTGTAGCAGATGTTGAAACATGCCGGACTTACTCTTGCGATTAGCAATGGAGGTTATTGATCCGTCATCCTTCTCCTGAAGGCATTGAGTTTTCATGAAAGTTAGAGGAATCTCAGCAGGCTTTTTACATGAACGTTAATGGGGAAAACAGCCATTTATAATTGATGCATTTATTTGTCCTCAAAGAGGAACTTCTTTTCCACAGTGGGGCATACATAATAAAGACACATAGAACATTCAGACTTATACAAAATTATACAATAACTAACACCAAATTACTAACATTGACAAAGGCGTAGCACACCAGTGGCTGATCCTCTGTGCGTTGAATGGTTTGTTTAAAACCCGCATGAAAGTAGGGATGAAGCTCTTATAACTAGCCTTTCTACACATGGGCATTCTGTTTCTACGGCCAGAAGGGAGGGGGGTAAAATATTGATGAAGTGGATGATCAGAATGGACTTGGACTTAAAGTGAAGATCTGGCATGGGACTGGAAACGTTTAATACCGAAGGGTGAGAGGTCGTGTGAGGGAACCTGCCCCATGGCCAATTGAGAGAGCACCTTCCCTATGATAGGGCCGAACTTGAAGCCATGGCCTGTGGAGAAAGAACGAGAGAAAAATCAAATATATTTTTTTACTGAGAGGTGAATCATCATAGGATGGAGTTGACATTCATTCAATCCACGGGGGTAAAAGAACCGCACCTCACGGGAATGTACAACGGACCTCTATAAATAGCCATTATCTGTCGTCCATGGTCTGACTCAGAAAGCCTTTGCATGAGAGAGCATAGAGAGAGAGAGAGAGAGAGAGAGAGAGAGAGAGAGAAAACCCAATCATGCTGGCACCATCACACCTGTCATGGGACGTTTATTTTTTGAGTGAGTTTTGGATTTAACAGTAAATTAAGAAAATTGTTCTCCTTTGTTGAAGAGAGTGGACAATCAGAGGCTTCATTATAGCATGGTTTTGTACATGTATGTTTTATTTTTTGTTGTGTTAAAGAGATATATTTAGCTTAAAATGAAAATTCTGTCATTATTACTTACCCTCATGTCATTCCATATCAATCTTTCATTCAGAAATAAGTAATAACGTGTACTACTGTTCAAAAGTTTGGGGTCGGTAAGATCTTTCAATGCTTTTATAATAAGTCTCTTATGTTCACCAAGGCTGCATTTATTTTTTTTTAAAAACAAAAAACAGTAATACTGTGAAATATTATTATTATTTTTTTTTTAATGTAAATTATTCCTGTGATGTTAAAGCTGAATTTTCAGCATCATAACTCCAGTCTTCAGTGTCACATAGAAGAAGAAGAAGTTTTATTTATATAGCGCCTTTCTAGAAGCTCAAGGTCGCTTTACATTGTACATTCAATACATTTACACTTGATCCTTCAGAAATCATTCTAATATACAGATTTGGTGCTCAAGAAACATTTCTTATTATTATCACTATTGAAAACAGTAGTTCAGTTGTGGAAACTGTATTACATTTTTTCTTTCAGGATTCAAAAATGAATAGATTATTTAAAAGAACAGCTTGAATTTGAAATAGAAATTCAATTTGTAACATTATAAATGTATTTACTGTCACTTTTGATAAATCTGTCCTTCCTGAATAAAAGCATAATTTTTTTCTAAACTTTTGAATGATAGTGTACTTGTCTGTATTTTCCATGCAATTTTTTTTATTTTAATTTTTTTATTTGATTTGACAGGGACAAAAGACTGTAAGAAACTGTCCCAGAATTAGCTACAAAGCAAAATTTAATCTGCAATCCCTCTGAATTACAATGATCAGAGACTTTTAAGCTTCTAAAAGAACTCAACAGCACCATAAAAATAAAATAAAAAGTGACCCATATGAAATATACACTGTATTCAAAGACTTCTGAATCCATATGTTAGTTTTGTGTGAGAAACAGACTGAAATTTAAGTTATATCTACTGACAATCTTAATATTATCCATCCCTGAGTTAACAGGAGTAATATTAATAATAATAATATCTGATTCATGAACAAATAGTTAAGTGATTTTCTTTTCAATGAATCAGCTGATTAGGTTCATAAAACTAGCCATGAATCAAACTGATACAATTCTCAAATTCAAATCATGAGTGAATAATGATTGAATTTCAGTCCGTTCCTCACAAAACACTATTCTATGACTTAAGAAGACATGGATTATAAAAACTGCTTTTATAATACTTTTGCATGATGTTTTTGAAAAAGCTTCAGTCCCCATTTATAGTGACTGCATGGAACAGAACAACCAGCACAATCTTTAGAATTTTTCCTTTTGTGCTCCACAGAGGTAAGAATACAGTTGAGTAAATGGCAGAATTTGAATTTTCAGGTGAACTATCCCTTTAAGAAAGAGATGGAGATGGAGCTGGGTGAGATGTTTAAAATGCACTGCATTCTTCTCCGACGCTCTCAGCTCTTGCCTTTGCGGATTGGGTGGCTGTTTGTAGTCTGCAAGGCTGGTCTGTGAGTGGATATGGCTTTGACCGGCAGATGTGCGTGTGGAGGGTCTTCTGTTCTTGCTTAAACCCCACTGATGTGACTGGGTATCCATGGCAACCGGAGAGCCCTGAGCTCGGAGATTGCCTTGAGACAAATTCCGAATGGAAAGAAGGGCAACATCCCGCCCAAGCAGTAGTCTGTGTGTTTGCCCCTGAAACTGATCCAATTCGCACACTTTAGTTTTTCCCAAGCCGCAAATACAACAGCTGCGCTGAGGGCAGGAGAGCAGCGGGAAGGCGAAGCACTGTCATTATGGCAGACAATAAAATAAGAAGAGGCAGGGAGAGGTTAATAGTGAGCATTCCTCTGCTCCTATCCGAGTTGTAATGTATTATTAAGGCAGAAGAATATATGTCATAAATCATTAGTGTGCGATGTGCCAGAGCAATGGGACGGTACCGGTAAAGTGAGGCAGCCACACAATGCTTCCTGTGACACCTCCAAAGCAGCTCCTTTAACTGCAGACAATGCATCACAAGATGAATAGCTACACAGTGCCGCCATAATACTGCATTTCTCTCCCTAACCCCTGCTTCCACCAAACGCCACTATCCGCGCCCCGTGCTGCTAACCAGCGCTTCTCTGAAGTGATTACCAGCGGAATTTAATTAGCCCCATAATTAGTCTAAGGAGGAGGTGATGTGAACAGATGGAACAAATGTCAGGTGAACCCTTTGGCCCCCTGAGGGGAGGGTTCGGGAGCACGCAGGAGCCTGGGGAGCCAGCAACCGCCTTTAATTAAACGATAAAAGACCCCCGCACTGGGGGCTTCACTTCCTGTCCTTCACCAGCGCCCTGTTCCATTCCCTCATTAAAAAGTTAAGAACTCTCTGAGTCTTTGTGACTGTGTTTTACAGGGACGGGACAGAGCATTATAGCTCGAACTGACCTGAGAATCCAGCACCGATGATGATGTTGCCGTAGGTTGGGTGGGAATCAAGGACAAAGTGGTGGTCTGGTGTGACCTACAAACAACGAAGTAGGGGAATGTTAAACAGCAAGACTAGATTGTAATTATTTCTGCAAATATTTGACCTTTCTGTACTCTGAACGTGCACACGGCATGAATTATGACTCAAGCGCTGTTTCAACTGAACTTAAAAATGAAAGATAAGCTTAAGAGATGAACAAATTGACTGAGGAATGACATTTAGTACACTACCGTTCAAAGGTTGTTTTGAAAAGAAATGAATACTTTTATTCAGCAAGGACACTGACACACAATTTGATCAAAATTGACAGTAAAAACTTTTACATTGATACACTGAAAAGATTTCTATTTCAAATCAATTCAAATGTTCTTTTGAACTTTCTATTCATAAGAGAATGCATCACAGTTTCCACAAAAATATTAAGCAGCTCAACAGTTTTCAACAATTATAATAATAATACAGTAAATGTGTCTTGAGGACTAAATCAGCATATTAGAGTGATTTCTGAAGGATCATGTGACACCGAAGACTGGAATAATGATGCTGAATCACAGGAATAAATTACATGTTAGATATACTCAAACCTGATATTTTAAATTGTACAATTTTTAACCATATTGCTGTTTTTACTGTGTCAAATAAATGCAGCCTTGATGAGCACGAGAGACTACTTTCAAAAACATTGAAAAATCGTACCGTCCCCAAACTTTTGAACAGTTGTTTTGTTTCTAAAGGCGCTTTTTCACTTCGTCCTAAACAAATGTCATTTCTGATTACTACAAACAGAGACCGGTTCAGCAGAAATGATTGTTTTGATTCATTTCGAGCCACTTGTATATTTTCCCTTTGAAGTAAGAAAGTAATCGATACAGTGGTTGGCTGACTGAGATGTTGTTCTGTTCTGTAAATTGTAAGGAAGAAGACAGCTCTGTGCAGCTGCTTCTAGGGAACTGCTTTATAATGTTCCACTCAGTTTCTTGCTTTAATACTGAACTTTATCTCGGTGTGCTCCCAGGCATTCTGTGGATCTCCTGACAGGGCAGTTTATAAAGGATTTAGGTTGTGTTGCATCATCTCTGTTCTTTGTTTGATGTGATTGTACCTTGCATTTGTAAGCTGTGTTTGTATTATTTTTTCATTTCACCCATCTGGATGGAAACTTTGCTTGGTCATGCAAAAATTAAAAACTGAAAACCTGCTTTGAGAGAATTTACTTTTTTGATGTACTGATGCATCAAAGGCACTATATGCAGGCCAGCTGACAGTCTTGCCTGGGCCCGGGACAAGATAATCTTAGATGGGCCCCCCCATGCCCAGATCTCTCATTTTCCCTTGCTCTTCCTCTCCTGTTCTCCTCCTCTGCTCTTCCTCTCCTGTTCCCCTCCTCCCCTCCTGTCCCCCTCCTCTGCTCTTCCTCTCCTGTTCCCCTCCCCTGCTCTTCCTCTCCTGTTCCCCTCCTCCTCTCCTGTTCCCCTCCTCTGCTCTTCCTCTCCTGTTCCCCTCCTCCCCTCCTGTTCCCCTCCTCTGCTCTTCCTCTCATGTTCCCCTCCCCTGCTCTTCCTCTCCTGTCCCCCTCCTCTGCTCTTCCTCTCCTGTTCCCCTCCCCTGCTCTTCGTCTCCTGTTCCCCTCCTCCTCTCCTGTTCCCCTCCCCTGCTCTTCCTCTCCTGTTCCCCTCCTCCTCTCCTGTTCCCCTCCTCTGCTCTTCCTCTCCTGTTCCCCTCCTCCCCTCCTGTTCCCCTCCTCTGCTCTTCCTCTCCTGTTCCCCTCCCCTGCTCTTCCTCTCCTGTTCCCCTCCTCTGCTCTTCCTCTCCTGTTCCCCTCCTCTGCTCTTCCTCTCCTGTTCCCCTCCTCCTCTCCTGTTCCCCTCCTCCTCTCCTGTTCCCCTCCTTTTGCTCTTCCTCTCCTGTTCCCCTCCTCTGCTCTTCCTCTCCTGTTCCCCTCCTCTGCTCTTCCTCTCCTGTTCCCCTCCTCCTCTCCTGTTCCCCTCCTCTGCTCTTCCTCTCCTGTTCCCCTCCTCCTCTCCTGTTCCCCTCCTCTGCTCTTCCTCTCCTGTTCCCCTCCTCTGCTCTTCCTCTCCTGTTCCCCTCCTCCCCTCCTGTTCCCCTCCTCTGCTCTTCCTCTCCTGTTCCCCTCCCCTGCTCTTCCTCTCCTGTTCCCCTCCTCTGCTCTTCCTCTCCTGTTCCCCTCCTCTGCTCTTCCTCTCCTGTTCCCCTCCTCCTCTCCTGTTCCCCTCCTTTTGCTCTTCCTCTCCTGTTCCCCTCCTCTGCTCTTCCTCTCCTGTTCCCCTCCTCCTCTCCTGTTCCCCTCCTCTGCTCTTCCTCTCCTGTTCCCCTCCTCTGCTCTTCCTCTCCTGTTCCCCTCCTCCTCTCCTGTTCCCCTCCTCTGCTCTTCCTCTCCTGTTCCCCTCCTCTTCTCTTCCTCTCCTGTTCCCCTCCTCCTCTCCTGTTCCCCTCCTCTGCTCTTCCTCTCCTATTCCCCTCCTCTGCTCTTCCTCTCCTGTTCCCCTCCTCCTCCCCTCCTCTGCTCTTCCTCTCCTGTTCCCCTCCTCCCCTCCTGTTCCCCTCCTCTGCTCTTCCTCTCCTGTTCCCCTCCCCCTCCCCTCCTCTGCTCTTCCTCTCCTGTTCCCCTCCTCTGCTCTTCCTCTCCTGTTCCCCTCCTCCTCTCCTGTTCCCCTCCTCTGCTCTTCCTCTCCTGTTCCCCTCCTCTGCTCTTCCTCTCCTGTTCCCCTCCCCTGCTCTTCCTCTCCTGTTCCCCTCCCCTGCTCTTCCTCTCCCGTTCCCCTCCCCTGCTCTTCCTCTCCTGTTCCCCTCCTCTGCTCTTCCCCTCCTGTTCCCCTCCTCTGCTCTTCCTCTCCTGTTCCCCTCCTCCTCTCCTGTTCCCCTCCTCCTCCCCTCCTCTGCTCTTCCTCTCCTGTTCCCCTCCTCTGCTCTTCCTCTCCTGTTCCCCTCCTCCTCTCCTGTTCCCCTCCTCTGCTCTTCCTCTCCTGTTCCCCTCCCCTGCTCTTCCTCTCCTGTTCCCCTCCTCTGCTCTTCCTCTCCTGTTCCCCTCCTCTGCTCTTCCTCTCCTGTTCCCCTCCTCTGCTCTTCCCCTCCTCTGCTCTTCCTCTCCTCCAAAGATAACGTGTTGTGTCAGGCTCTTATACTAGAGATGCACCAATTACAATTTTCTAGGCCAATTCTGATTTTAGCCGATTCCGTTGTTCTAACCACTTTACAGCAGACTTCCTTTTTTTTATATATAAAACACCCTATACTTTTACCCAAACTGAATAATAAAAACACGTTTAAATGGGTACATTTTCTATAAATGTTTTCATTTTTTTTCCGACATAGCCTACTGCAGTTCTTGTTAAAACACACTAGACATGCAAAATCTGTGCATTTTGGGCACTTTTTGTGTGACATCATATTTATTTTTTTGTCCATCAAAAGTGTGCTTTCACAAGCATGAGCAGCGCAGCAAAAATAGACTCGGATCTGGCCCATTATCTGTTCACCGATTCCAACAGTGACGCATTTCAGCCGGCTTTTTATTTCTCATCTCCATAAATATATCTAGTAGTAAAGCTAATGCAAGGGCTGGAAATCAATGAATTCTTTGCTAATACTTCCTCGTCATCATGTAGAGCGCAGTTCGCACCGCTTTCTCCTTTCCGCAAGCGCGTGCTCTCCCGTGGCGTCTGTCGTTGCTATGCAACAATGAACTTGCGCGCCTGTAAAAACGAGCGCGCCGCGTCGCTATTATGAGCTAATACCCAAAATATTTCCATATGTGTCTCTTTCCTCCTTTCTTATCAACAAGTGGATTTACAGCCACCAATCACAATGTCTCAGCACTTTTATGAAGAGGACGCAACTGCACGCGTTTGAGAAAACCTGGTACCGTGGCGTGACGTTTAAAACAAAATTAGTACCGACTTGGTACCGAAGTACCGGGTCTTTGACAACACTCATAAACGTTGGCTGCGCTGTTTCTTACCTTGCTCTACGTTGACTTTACTAACGTTAGTTCCAGCTTCTCCGTCACCACCTTTTTTAAAATATTTGTTTAGGACATCTCGAAGGCCTCTATTTTCTTCTTCCCTTCTTCTCTTTTCTTTTCTTTTCTTTTCTGAGCACCAGACTTGTGCTGACCGGACATTTTGATCGTAACGTTAGCCTACTGAACTTCAAATCAAATGACAACATCAAATTTTGATCAGTAGGCCAAACCATTTTTGTTTTGGGGTGGGCGGGGGTTCTTGACCACTATTTGAAGGACAATTAGGAAGAAAACAAATAAAAAGCTTTTATGTAACTCAAATATTAGATATTTTTTCTACAAATATGCCTATTTTATTTATTTTTTAACAATTATTCCATAATTTAATGAGGGCCCAGTTCTGCCCCAAGGATACCTTATGGACAGAAAACTAATCATTGTTAAATAGCTCAAACATGAGCATACAGCTTCTTACACAGCATGGTTCTTATTGTTTGAATCTCTTGTTTTCTTTTCTAATATGCCTCAGAAACAATACTATTTTGTGGCTAACATGGCATAATCAGAAAGAACTTTATTTGTAGTAACAGTGTTACAGTATTTTCTCTGCCATACACTATATTTTAAAATTAATTGCATGCATTTAGCAACAGAAGTCATCCAGCTTTTATTAATATGACATTCCAATATCGAACAAGTGAAGCACTGCGTTACCCCAAATATTTAATTCATCAAAAAAAGTGACCTGTATGAGTAGTAATTCAGCTCTTGCAGCTGTTTCTTTAGAATTAAATAAAATAATGTGAATTTAAGTGGTCAAACGTAACTCTAACAAACGTCAAGTTCAGGGAAGGAAGCGGGTACCGTCAAACATTAAAAGGTAACTTTAATCGGGAAATAAACACACAACAAAGCAAAAGGGGCGGCAGGAGCCGACAGTGGCATTTAATGGTATCCTATCCTCCACGGGACTCGAGCCACTCCCACGGCTCTTGGCCCCACCCTGCTTCATACCATAGTAACCTAAATAAAACTCATCCATGAACATGATTTCTGCTTGAGTCCCGTCGGATTGCTTTCCTTCGGCTGTGGAGGTGAAGAGGACAACTCCCATGATTCCATGCTCCTTCATCCAGACATTAAGCTACACCTTTGTTATTGTTTTGAATAAGCGACCTCTTGCGGCGAAACTTACATAATGTGCTTTTCAATGAGAGGCTAACACTGTGACACACTCAGATTACAAGTGTCAGACTGAACGCCATTGGGCGGGGCTTATTGTTTGATAATGTAAAACTATTGTCGATGTCTTGCTTTAGAGGTTGTCATATGCAAATGTATTTGGCTGTGTGAGATCACATATCCAACATAACCATTTTTGGTTTTGGAGCTTGGTTAAATGTTTTTATTTATAAACTATGAAACTTGCAGAATGTTTTAATGGTAGAAAGACCTCTCCCTCTTATATGACAAAAGATCAAGGAGATTTGATTTCTCATGTCATGACCCCTTTAAAAATGTTTTTTTTCCCCCTTCATAACACTGTATTTTGCCTGACATTAATAAGAATGGGTTTGGGGGTGTGGTTAAAATTTGCTGAATTGTACATTTTTGAGGTTCACTGTAGTATTGCTATGAGACACAGGTCTTAGAAAAAGAAATCAAGCATCCCACAAAATATCCTGTCATGGGCATGTCTGATTAGGACAAAAGTCTGATTTTTGAAAGAAACAGCTTTGATCACTTTTCACCATATCAGGTCATGTCTGGTTGAGACAGTGTAATTCCAAGTGTCTACAAGTCTAAAAAAATTTAAAAAATTAAAAAAATAAACCAATGTTGAACTGAAATGAATGGCTTGGTGCAATTCCAGCAACCGTTCAATCAAATGGCATGTCAGAATAAAATATGAGCCATGCGTTCAAATACGTTATCCTTCTTCTCTCCTTAAGTGAGAAAGAAAGTTTGGTCTGGGGCACACAGTGGCAGATCAGTGATGGCACCTAAGGACGAGCAATGAAGTCACTCACCGTGTACATGCAGCTCTCCACCACAGCAGGCACTGGCACCAGCCCAGGAAGACAGCGGGTGACGTAGCGCATGAGAATATCGATGTCGCCTCTATCCGTCTGTTTATCTCGCTCATCCGGTTCTGTCTCGCTGCCCATGTGGTAACACACCTGCTCAGACACATGCACGCACACTATGATCCATAAAGCCAAACTGACCTATGATACATTACGGATCTGTGATCCACCGCTCGGTATGCTCGGAGGAGCAGCAGATATACTTGCAGAAGGCAGGCTCCAGCCACTAGAGCAGACATAATGCATCTAACATGACACAGCCATCTGTGCTCTCCCATTCAGCCTTGCTAAGTGTGATGAGACTGAAGACTCCTGCTGGGCTCTCCTACATACTGAAACCGAGCCATTAGTACCAGGAGAACACAGACCAGAGGAGAGTGCTTCTTCTCTGCTTCTGTAAAAGCATCAAGGACCGTGTATCCATTCAGAGAGCTATAGAGTCACTGATGTACTCGGTCTCGGAAAGCTCTCTGAGTGTGGATGTGTACTGTATTGCTACATGATGGAATTGTGGATTAATTAACAAAGGATGAAACACTATGGTGCTGAATCTTTGTGGCTTTTTTATAAGATGTGGGCAGGCGGTTACAGAAACGCAATGGTCTGTGGTACATATTGTTATGGTGGTTTAGAGTAGGCTATATCTTTTGTTGCCAAGGAAAAGTGCTTTTTTAAATTAAAAACATGGGACAAATAGAAGAGCAGGCTAAGGGGCCATTCACACAGAACATATTTTTGCAGTTAAAAACACGAGACACAGGTCAGTGGAAAGAAAAAAACACCACACGGTCAACTTTTAACTTTTTGCTGAGATGTGAGACGTGAGTGGATTGGTCAAACACGTCCGTCTAGCGTGTTTACATAGAAAACAATGGAAAAGTAGCGAGGTGCAATAAAAAAAAAGTGTTCTGTGTGAACGTCCCTAAAGATGTGGTTTAAACTGTATTTTGACCTTTTTGTCCATTTCTTTTTTTTAGTGAAACATGTCATGGACAGGAACCAGGGTTTTTTATTTATTTATTATTATTTATATAATATTATAGTATTTATTATATAGTGCCTTTAAAGTAGCTTCTCAAGGCGCTTTACATAATAGAATAATGAAAACACAACACACTGTCAGGTAAAAGCTAACCTAAAAAAATGAGTTATAAATGAGATTTAAAAATACTTAGAGTCTGCGCATCTCTAATATTTGGAGGGAGTGCATTCCAAAGCCTAAGAGCGTAGGATGAAAAAGCCCTGTCCCCTACAGTACGCAACCGAGTCTGTCTTTTCTATTTGGCTTTAATTTATTTTTATTTCAGATTTTAGTACTTCATCTTAAACTTATCTCAGATATATCAGTAGCTAATTTTCATTTTAAGTTTTTTTTTTAAGTTGTTCATGTCATATTTATATTTTATTTCAGCTTCATTTCATTGAATGGAAACTATTATTAATAGTTTTAGTTTTAGGAATCTATAACAACACTGACAGGATCTGGAATGACGCAAGCCAGACGTCAACCTGAGCACCACATAACCACTTGGCCATGTCTCCAACCAAACCTGTTTAAAAAAAAAAAAAAAAAAAAAACAGCAACCCTGCTGTCACTCACCTTCATTAGTCCTGGATACTCATTGGACGGGAGGCCGTAAATGTCATATTCCCCTTCTTTTGGCTCCATCTGTATAAAACATGGAAAACGTTGTCTGACACTATAGGTGCCTGGGATCTTCTCCTTCCAGTAGCATACATTAATCTTTACAACCTGCAGAAAAAGAAATGACCCATATTACAGATAAAAAACAGCATGTAAATTAAAAATGAATATAAACACTGATATTGAGCTCACATCAGGATAAATGTATGTAATAAGGAGTGATGATTCGGTAGCTCAGAATATTCCAGCCTGTCTTCTCATTCAGAGACCATAAAAATTCACCAGTGCAAAAATTCATTGCTCATACATTGTCGTGCTTACCCAAGCGCAGACTTTCAAGCCTGTGCTATCCTGAAAAATGCAATTCCAATTCTAGGTCCAATTCAGAGTTTAACTAACACAGAGTACTTTTTCCATAACTTCTCTCGTGGCGTGTGACACATAAGAGATCTCTGTGGAGTGGAGACTGGGAGCTGTTTACACGATTGGGAGGTGAGTATAAGGCGGTTTCTGTACATTCACAAATAACTCACTTTTCATTCTGCCCAGGGGTGTAATCCAGATCAATCTATATGTGGCTGTGTGTGTTTCACAAGCTATGGCTGGTAGTCAATATGCTTTATATATTCCCATATTCACATTTTTCAGAACTCGTTTTCCAAACCCAGACATTTCACACTGATATATTGTTCCATAATGCCTTTAAAGAAAGAAAGAAAGAAAGAAAGAAAGAGAGAGAGAAAGAAAGAAAGAAATTATAGGTGAGAAAAATTAAATGATGGATGGATGGAAGAAAGGAAGAAGGTGAATGAACAGATAGATTGAAAAAGTGAGTAATTGGGAAAATGAATGATTGAACAGATGAAACAGAGGGTAAGTAGGTGAAGAAATAAATATAAAAACTGTATAGATGAAAAGATGAAAAAAATAATGTGTTTAGATGAGTAATTGAAAGAAACAGAAAAAAATTATGTTGGTGAGAAATACTTAATGAAATGATGGCTGGATGGATGGATGGACAGAAGAAAAAAGGTGAGAAAATGATTGAATGGATGAAGGGATGTAAAAAGAAGATAAATTAAAGAAAGAATAAATGAACTGACAAAGTAAAGATGGTAAGTAGGAACATAAATGAATATGACAAAAAAATGGATGAATTAATGAAAGATGTAATGTTACTAGCTGAGTAATTAATCACATAAGAAAGAAAGAAAGAAAGAAAGAAAGAAAGAAAAAAAGAAAGAAAGAAAGAAAGAAGAAAGAAGAAAGAAGAAAGAAAGAAAGATGAGTAAATAAAAGAATGAATGAATGGATGGATGGATGGATGGATGGACAAAATAAAAGCTAGGTAGGTGAGTAAATGAAAGAAAGTATCTGAATGAAAGCAGGAAGATGACTGTATGTAGTATGTACCTTGAGTGGCAGCTGCAGTCCAGTGTGTGTCAGTAGTTTGTTTGCCCAGGGTCCAGCTGTGATCACCAGGCTTCTCCCTCTGTAGACTCCAGAGCCTGTGGTTACAGTGACCACAGCGCCAGGCGTAATGTCAATCACTTCCTCCCCGTCCTTTATCACTCCCTCACTGGACTGAAAGAGTCTCTGAGAGAACACACACAGACAAACACCGGATGCAGAAGCAGATTAACGCTTCAATCTGACTACAGGATGTTCAACTTCACTGCATCGAAACAGCTCATCTAAGACAGAAAACCCTAAGAAGGGCAGGGAGGAGAGCCTGGTTAAAATGTAACAGCGGCTGAGTTCGACACAGAAAGATGTCAACGGGGATCAGTTAAAACTGGAAAAATCTGGTCAGATTCGGGCAAGGGATAATAGAGTTTCCTTAGTGAGAGCCAACAGGGAGCTCATCACTGCACTCTGTAGCTGCTCTAGGCAGAGCTTATTGAATCCAGAGAGGCATTGTATATAAAAGTGCATGGCCATATTCCCTAGACAGGGTGTAAGGAGCCTTTAACAAGCAAGTTTTGCAGCCATATCTTATCTTCGAGAGCTTTAAAAAGCACAGTGAAGGCGACACTGAAGTACAGTTATGAACATAAAGAACATTTCTCACAGTGAAAGTTTAGGAGTCTCACACACTAAGAGATTTATTTCCACAGTACACTGCATTTACATCACACCACTTGAATTGCTTTAACAGAGCTGAGCACTCTTATCCGGCAACCAAAATAATAATTTGAATAATAATAACAGCATTTATCATAAAAAGAGAATATAACATGTCAAATAAAAACTCTACACTTGAAATTATAGCCGAAAGTCATATCATGTTATTCTTTTTCAGTCTGTATGCCTCTTTGCCAACTGCTACAGTGAGCTGAAACTGATTTCGTGGCTCCCATGAGGAGAACATTTCAGTGATACTTCTATAAGGATGTGATAAAACACTATCGGTCCAAAGCGGGGTTTTGGAATGGTAGCAAATGTATTCATTTCGCATACATAATTAGATGAGCATCTGATAGCTTTGAGCTGCCAAGCTAAATATGAGATTGACGTGTGACATTCCAACAGCCTCCTAGAGATTTTTTAAATAAATATTTTAATAAAATGATTCACAAGAAACAAGAAAAAAAAATCTCATTTTACACTACTGTTCAAAAGTCTGGGATCACTAAGATTTTTATGCTTTTGAAAGAAGATTTTTACATGCAAGAATATTTTATTGAATGAAAATACTGTCAAACACTGTAATTTAATGAAAGTCATATAATTAAATATTAATTTATTGAATTTTAATATATTTTACATTTTATTTTGTATTCTGTGACACTAAGCTGAATTTTCAGCATCATTACTCCAGTCTGCAATGTCACATGATTGAAAATAGTTGTGTTGCTTAGCCTAATATTTTTTTGTGTAAATCATAATAAGGTATACAAGTCATGATATCAAAGAAAGTTCAAAAGAACAACATTTCTTTTGTAACATTATAAATGATATAAATAAATGATATGCTGTCACTTGTGATCAATTTAAAGGGTGCTTACTGATTACAAATATCAATTTCTTGCAAATCTTCCAGACCCTGAACTTTTGTACAGTAGTGTATATGCAGCTGACCTGTACAGCTCGGAGGGCTCTGTCCGCATACAGAACCCCGGCAAGGGTGTCTATCAGCGCTCCGTTCCCGTCGGTGAGATTCACATTGGGAATGTGCTGGCTGAACTCCTGCTTCTCCAAAAGCACTCTGGGAATCTTGTGGCTTTGCATCGTGGCCTGTAGGCGTGAGAAACCCTCGCTGTTCTCTGGACCCATAACCAGTAGGCCTGTGCGCCTGCGAAGGGAAGTGCATAAGATGACTTACGTGTCCATGTTGAACAGCTGCACCTTGATTTAGGTGGAAGTGCTTTGAGGCATGTGTAAATTGTGCAAAGTGCCGTATGCGCCTGCTTGTGATGCAGGTGTCTTAATGTGAGGAGTTATGGCACTATGGATGAGAGGTTGGGAACACAGGTATTAAATCAACAATGTGTGATAGATGGTCGTGCTGTTTTCTGTGGATACTGTTTTTCAAGGCCTACTTCATCTGCCAGCCATCATGATGCATGGGCAGCACGAGTTCACAGGTCCAAGTCATTCATCAGAGATTTTTATGACTGAATCCCCCACTGCTGGTGTGTGTGTTTGATTTGGGACACTGAAAGAAGGACTCCATGCGGCATTTGTCAATACCCTTGTCCCTAATAGCAAAAGGGGCAGGTCACATAATCGTGGGGCAAGATCCTATCTGAGGTAAATTAGTGTTTCAAAGATGTATTTTTAATTTGTCATTTTAATACTGACCGAATCAAAAATGCATAAAATCGTTTCCTTAAACAACCTTAAAATTGCCTTCTAGTCTAGTCTAATACTGTCTAGTTAGGAACGTCTGTAATTGTAGAATCCTCTTTTATTTTGACCCTTGTTGCACACTTCAACTAAAGCTAAATCTATCATTGTGCTGTCTGTCACAGCTTTATTATGAATTTTGACCTTTTTGGCAGCTCTCTGGGTAAAATAACAGTTGGTGGTTCAAGCTTCTGGAATCCCATCTATTGTAAAAAGAAAATGAATCATAATTAAGAGTCAGAACAGCAACTGTAAGAGTGTCAGGGATGAAACGTCCTATAGGCAAAGTGAGGTTTTGCACAATTTCAGCATAAATCTATATCATTTTGTGAGGACTTTGCACTGATAATGGACAACACAAACTACTGTATATTTCAATAATGAATTCAAAACATATTATGACTAGGACTATTTAAATAAAGCATCTCTAAACTGTGTTCTAATTGGTCTGTTTATCGAACTGTAAAGCTATAAAGGTGTGCTGATATTAATCAATAATCTACAGAAAAAACAACTGATTTTGATGTGTATACTATTCAAAAGTTTGGGGTCAGTAAAATGTTATACTGTTATTCAGCAAGGATGCATTAAATTGATTAAAAGTGAAAGTAAAAATATTTATAATGTTACAAGATTTCCATTTCAAATAAATTCAGTTCTCTGGAATTTTCTATTCGTTATGAATCCTGAAAATGTACCACAGTTTGCACAAAAATATTAAGCAGAACAACAGTTTTCAACATTGATAATAATAAATATTTTTTAAGCAGCAAATCAGCATATTAAATTGATTTCTGAAGGATCATGTCATGTGAAACTTATCAAAATATATTACCATAAAAACACTATTTTATATTGTAATAACATTTCACAATATTACTGTTTTTGCTGTTTTTATCAAATAAATGCACCCTTGGTGAAAATAAAATACTTTCAAAAAGATGCAAAAATCATATTGACCCCAAACGTTTAAATGGTAGTGAGTATTTCCATTTAAGATAATGTTGCCATATGCATTATGTAACTTTTGGAAGGCACTGAATGTTTATTCCAATGGGTTTTGTGACAGACGCATCCAGTGTAAACGTCTTTGCATAACCCCCCATGTGCCATCTAAATAGTGCAAATATCTAAATAGGAAGAAAAGAACAGAACAAATCCAGGTTTCTTCAAAACCTTCCACACATTTTCAGTCCCTGCCCAGCAGTCTCTAGGATGCTCAAGGGCACAGGTGGCCTCTCATCAGGACCCATTCGTCAGAGAGCTGAGATGGATAGCGGCGACTGATTCTGCATCAAGGCTGAGTGGGCTTGATCCACTTGTGATCCATTAGACCTCTCCGACACTGGAAAAACAAGTGTGCCCCACGGTCTGCGGATGATGCTCAGGGACTAGACTGAAAATGCTCCTTAAAGATATGGTGAGTTCTATGACAAGTTTTGAAGTACTGTACTTTACACGCTGTATATTGAAACCTGGCATAGCATTCACCATAACTTTAAAGGAGTATTTTTTATCCTAGTCCCTTATCATCATCATTCTCAGACTGTGGGGCACACTTGTTTTTTCCAGTGTCTAAATGTTGCTAGGAGTTAGAAAATGTTCCTTAGATGCTTACACACACTCACCTGTAAAGCTCAACACCTGCTTCTTCCTCAAGCTGAGCCCAGAGCTCATAGCTTTCCTGCATCATCTGTATGTAGAAATATTCCTCATAGGCTTTCCGTATGATCCTGGTCTGGCCATGAGAGCTCCCTCTGGAGTGGGGCAGAACAAACTGAGGAAAAGGGGGAATTCGAAGAACACTATAATACTTCTGGATGTGCATTATCTTGTTTCAATAATAACAATAATAACAACAATTACATAATAATAATTTAAAAAAAAAAACGACCACAATCGTCAAGTCCACATGTTATATCATGGAAGAATTAATACTGTCTATAAATTTTCTTACTGCTTTGGGTGAGTATTCTCCTTTGAAATGATAAAACAGGTACTTTTCTAACATTTGTTTAATGCTGTCATTTGGGAATGAATAAGTCTGCAAATCATGCTGTAACCGACCTGCTCCAGCAGTAGAGTTTTCTGCTGGTTTTTGGCCAGCTGATAGGCAGTGCAGGACCCCTGGATCCCTGCGCCAATGACGATACAGTCGTACACTTCAGACGACATTTCCAGCTTTAGTTCTCTCTCGTGATATTCTTCTGACACACAAACACGATGAAATTGCCGTGACCTACTTTTCGTATTAGTTCAAAGTTCTCCGGTTTCACTTATGTAACCATGATCTGCTGAACGTAAGAACCGCCTTCTGGGTTTATAGCACACACTTTTTAGTGAATGTTTTTTCACCAAAAACTTAATTCAAAGATAGTAGGACCGGTGTACGTCACGTAATGGCACATATTAAATCGCGGCGTAAAACTTCTCCAATATTATATTTGGATTGGGAAAATGTTTACATAAGCAAGGAGAAATAGTCTGGAGGATCCAAGCCAAATTTAATGTAGCCTATTTCCTCCAGGAGACCAAGGACTGCAGGATCTGTTTGGAGAACATTGTCAATAAAAAGCAATATATATATATATATATATATATATATATATATATATATATATATATATATATATATATATATTATTTATTTATTTCAAATTTATAATAGTTTTTGATTAATGAATTGTAATGTACACTCTGCCATTTTTGTAAATATTTTGAAAACCGCTACTTGTTCTATTAAAAGACGTTACAATGAAGTGTTTTTCTTAGAATCAGAATCAGAATTAGCTTTATTTATGTTTACACAAGGAATTTGTCTTGATATAGGCCTAATGCTGTTTATTGTAATTTCAGTTTGTTTAAACCTGATTGAACAAATAAAAACTAAATAATTTAGAACCTAAACATAATTGTAGCTAGCCTACATAATGCAACAAATGTATTATTGGCTGAAACTGTTTTGCAGGTTTTAATAAAATTATATTTATTGTTCTGTATGATTGTTGAAAACAGTATCATAATTTTTAATCATTTCGTCAACATATTTCCAGTAGACTAACTACCAAGTTCATTCCAAGACTTTATCAGCTCACTCACATAAGTTGGACTTGATGCGCACGCATCGATTCGGTCCGAATCATTCAGACAGTTTCTGAATTAGTTCAACAGATTCATTGAAAAGAACGATTCGTCAATGATCCGGACAACATTAGTTTATCGAAACTGTAGGTGTGGTCGCAGTTACTACATGCTCGTAGTGGGCTACCTGCTGTGATTCGTTATTATGATGTATTTTCTGTGTTCTAAATAATGAGAGCGCAGAACTGAAGTGAGTTTATCTAGTAGTGCGATAATCAGACCTTGGAAAGCCAGTGTCTCCATCTTTTGTGTTTGGTTTCGTTCAGGTCTATCTCAACAGTGAAACGGAAAACCTGGAGTGAAGTTATTGCAGAATACATTGGGAATATCTTTTGTCGCTCCGTTCCACTCCCCGTTCCAGACTTTCAAGCTTAATGGTTTGGGTTATTTCTTTACCTGAAAGGTAGGCTAATTTACTCTATATTTATTTATTCAAATGTACTTTTTACATTAAACTCTGTTGTATAAAACAATATATTAAACTGTTGCGTAAAGCAATATGTATAAAGCAAATGACCTAAGTTATATGGAAATTAACGTTATAGGCGAATCGCTATTGTTCACTTTTAGAACGTTTTGACCAGTAACGTTAGCTAGTTGCTTGTTGTAAAGTCAATTGAATGATTTTACAAAGCTAATTGTTACTTTTTGTATAACTTTTTAACAATGTTTTAATGTTTCAGACAGGAAGGGTTTTGATTTATAGTTCACTTGTCCAAGAAACGTGGTAAACTGACTGTTAGTAGACCATTGAATGTATAATAATGAAAATAAAAAAAAGAGAGATGAGTAACAGGACTGAAGGGACAGGTGACACGGAGGTGAGTTAGAGATAAGTTTGAATGAGTCATTCCTGTTATACTGTACATTTAGTTTGTTTTAGGAGTCTTGAGCAGATGAATATATGAGAACAGGCCGAAGCAAAGAGAGAGTGCTGTGCCTGGCAGGGTTGTGACTGGGTTCCTATGTGTGTAACATGGTACTGTGGAGTCAGTTGCAGGCTGAGCAGATGGATCCTGTGGATGGTCAGGTCTGGAGAGGGTCAGATGGTCCTGCCCCCTGCTGCTGAGGCCTGTCTTGGACAGATGTAGTCTGATCTTCCCCACAGACATGCTGGTAGAGTGCCTTTTGTGTTTAGTATGCAAATAGGTCTACTGACGATAACATATTTTGATTTCAATAGTTACGAATCTGTTTGTGGCATTATAGAAATGACAACCAGTATGGCTGGTTCTGTTGGAGGTATGGCAAATGCTTTTCCTTGCCAATACAACAATGCTTGACAAATGCATATAATCAGATCAGATTTGATTTCCAAATATTACAGATAATTATTTAGCTTATATAATTAGGTTTTCGCCGACCATAATTGGAAACTTGTGGCAGAAAGACATGCATCTGACAGAGAGCTATTGTGTTGGTACACCGTCTCGGCATGATCAAGACACCCCCTCAGTTTCATTCATCTTTAGTTGGTTCTGTTCACTCTCCAGCTTTTGAAGGACAGCTCCAACATGCCAATTTACCCCTCTCCCCCCCCAGCTTGTTAGGCTGGATTTGTGCTCCATCAGAATGGTACTCTCCCCGAGATGTATCAGCCTTCCGAGACATATCTGGAAGCTTATTGATTTTGGCATATTATTTTATGAGTGGAAGTTGGGAGGCTGTAAATGGTGAACAGGCTGTTTCATTGTTTGAGCTGCTAAGCTGCTGTATAATTACATCGGTGACCGTAAAGCTTGCTGACTGGGCCCACATCTGGGCAAAAACACAGCTAGTGAAATAAGACGGTGCCTTGTGCTCTTTATGAGCCAAGGCCTTGCTGGGACCCCAGAATCACCATCTGTAGGTAGTGAAAGTTTATTTCCTTTTGTAGCATGGCCACGTAATGTCTCCCAGTGACATGATGTATGACAGGCTTCTTAAGCATTTTAAGGGTTTACTGCCTGGCAGTGTTTAAACTGCAGTGTCAGGACAATCTCATGAACATCACAATGTCTCAACATCAATAACTATTTGAGTGGAGAAAATGATGCTGCAAAGATTTTACTGCCTGTGGGATAAAAGTGCTGTCACACCACTTCTTGCGATGCAGACTCATCAGGGAATTGCAGTATTTTCTTAGCTCAGTGGAAAGGTAAAATCGAATTCCACACAGGTATAGGAAAATATTTGCTGACCAAAACTAAATAGTGACATAGGATGTGTTATTCGGGCACAGATCTGTATTTTTTTATCCATGTGTAATCAATAATAGTGTAACAGTGACTTCACACTTTTTAAAGTATTTTGCCCATTAATTTTTCTCATGGGAATTTAAAAAAGGTCTTTGTTAAAGAGTTATAGAGTCATGAACCAAACCAAATACACACAAACATATTTTTTTTATATTTAAAGGGATAGTTCACCTAAAATTTTTTAAATTACACCATGATTTACTCACCCTCAAGCCATCCTGGGTGTATATGGCTTTCTTCTTTCAGACGAACACAATCGGAGATATATTAAAAAATATCCTGGCTCTTCCAAGCTTTATATTGGCAGTGGATGGAGGATGAGATTTTAAAGCCCCAAAAAAGTGCATTCATCCATCATAAAAGTAATTCACATGGCTCTGTGGGATTAATAAAGGCCTTCTGAAGTGAAGCGATGCGTCTGTGAAAGAAAAATATTCACATTTAAAACATTATAAATTAAAATAACTAGCTTCCTGCAGACGGCAGTACGCATTGATTTACGGTGAAAGAGTAACCTTTGACCTGACGCATGACATATTGACGAATGCGGAAGCGCAGTGGATAGAACAAAACACCAGTCACAAATTAGAAGTCTAAAAGGAGAATTTTTAAAGAGAAATGTCTGAGGATTTGGATATAAGATGAGAGGAGCTTGAGTTTGCTGCCCAGCCCTATTTGTTTGAACTTCGAGAGGTGTCAAAGCTTACGCGACTCCTACATCATACATCGCTTCAGGGCTTACTCTTTTGGCGCAAGTCGACTTGCTTAGGTGTATGCCAGGAAGCTAGTTATTTTAGTTTTTAAATATGGATATTTTTCTCACAAAAACCCATTGCTTTGCTTCAGAAGGCCTTTATTAACCCCCTGAAGTCGTATGAATTACTTTTATGATGAATAGATGATAAAAAGGATTACGGATTACAATATTTTTTAATATAGGCCTAACTCAGATTGTGTTCATCTGAAAGAAGAAAGTCATATGCACATAGGATAGCTTGAGGGAGAGTAAATCATGGGATAATTTTCATTTTTGTTTGAACTATCCCTTTAAGTATTTTGACTCAATTACGTTATTTGTAAACTCACCAGCCACTTTATTAGGTGCACCTGTTCAACTGCTTGTTAACGCTAATCACATGGCAGCAACTCAATGCTTATAGGCATGTACTGTAGACATAGTTAAGACGATCTCAAACTGAGCAAGAATGGGGAAGAAAGGTGATTTAAGTGACTTTGAACGTGGCATGGCATGGTTGTTGGTGGTCTGAGTATTTCAGAAAGTGCTGATCTACTATTTTCACGCAGATCAATCTCTAGAGTTTACAGACAATGGTCCGAAAAACTGAAAATATCCAGTGAGCAGCAGTTCTGTGGGTGAAAATGCATGGTTGATGCCAGAGTTGCCAGAGAAAATGGCCAGTGGGTCAAGCTGAAAGAAAGGCAATGGTAACTTGTAACCTCTCATTACAACCGAGGTCTGCAGAAGAGCATCTCTGAACACACAACACGTCAAACCTCGAAGCAGATGCGCTACAGCTGCAGAAGACACAACAGTGCCACTCCTGTCAGCTAAGAACCGGAAAATGAGGCTACAATTCACACAGGCTCACCATTATTGGACAAGCAACTGTGTGATGCTGTCATGTCAATTTGGACCAAAATCTCAGATTTCCAGCACATTGTTGAATCTACGCCGGAGAATTAAGACCGTTCTGAGGCCAAGGTGTACGAGCAAGGTGTAGCTTATATAGTGGCCGGTGAGTGTATTTGGCTTCAACAAAAGCATATACCATCCATTAACAACCTCGTAGCTCACAGTTGGTCTGTTTTAAAAATGACCTATTACACTTTTTTTTTTTTTTTACATTTTCAATTTTCTTTTGTTTATAAAGTTGCTGTTTTTGGATGAAAAAGGTCTACAAAGTTACAAAGCACAAAGTCCACTCCAAAGGGAGTTACTGGATTCTCCATATCTGCACTGTTTCTGAACTGCCTGAAATGCTATGGTATCAATAGAATGTGTCTGTGAAATTTCAGCTCAAAATACCCCCCCATATCATTCATTATAGCTTGTCAAATTTCCCCCATTTTGTGTGTGTCCCTTTAAATGCAAATGAGCTGCTGCTCCCCACCTCAGTTCAGAAGACTGCCAATCCTTTACACAAGCTTCGGATATAACAAAACATGAGAATTTCACTCATCCAAAATCTCAGAAATAACCAGTAGCGGAGTGAAAAATGGTGGCGGCGCCATGGGTGGAAACGTGCAGATTAAGGGGCGGTAATATTTTAATATCCCCTTCCTATGTCTGAAGTGGTAGCGAAATATGATCGGCTCATTTTTTTGACATGCTTGCAGAGAAAGGCTACCAAAACAAAGTTACTGGGTTGTAACTTTTCACATTTTATGGGTTGGTAGATGCACAGAGGACCCGATAACTTAAACACTTAAACACAGAAAACCCCACAAAAATCCCCTTTAATGGTTCTTGCCCAAGGCATACACACAAAAAATGGTAAGAGGCGAGAGACATTTCCTAAACACACTTGAAGATGTTGACCAATCAAATCACACTGTGCTTTTCGGAAGAAGGGACTTCAGTTCATAGAGACAGAGACATAGAGATAAGTCTTACTGATAGACTGGGAAGAGAGGGGATGGAACAATGTAAAATATGTTAAAAATACTGTTTTTTTGAACATTCAAGAATGAAACCATATTCTAGTAAACCCCCAAAATAGAACCAATGCATCATATGGCCTCTTTAAAGGTTTGTATGTTGCTGTTAAAATTAAATTTCTCTATGGAGAAAATTTATTGGATTTTTTTTAAACTTCCGGTATCCGGCTTTTATCCGACTTTTGCCACTCTCTAAAGATAAGGACATCTTTCCATTATTTTTGGACATTGACTTGGCTAACATGTGGACCTCTATGGCCTGAGCCTATTGTTACTGTTTGACTGTGGAGAAATAACTCAGCCTGGGTCTGCTCGTTTTTTATTCATAAATTTATTTTTGAATGTATTTTTTTTTACTCCCAAAGTGTTTCAAAAACCAAGAGAAAGTAGCAATCTTGCAATGGAAAGGTCATGCTTTAGAATAACAGGCATTGGCAAGCAGCAGCACACTGTAACTAACGTGCTGTGCTATTTACTTGGCATTTACTTGCAGCGATTTATTCCACGCCATGTTTAAATATCAAGTCTCCCTTGTTAATATTCATGGTCTTCCACACCTACAGTATGGGATGGTGCCCAGTCTTGTCTAATGAATAACTTAAGACTTATATAAATAATGCATTGAGAGTGGCTGCATTACTGTGGATTCTTCAGGTTTTCCAAGTCTTCTTTGGAGAATAAACCGAATTGAATTTGGAGTTCTTGTGTGGTAGATCGAAGTCACGAGACGTAATGTTTCTCTGAGCTCTTGCTGTCGTTTGTAATTGGCTTCCCGCTGTTAACGCAGATCTAATGACTTCATTTGGCTGTGTGCTGTGTATGAATTGGTGTTGGATTAAACAATTTAATCTCTTCGTGACCTCATTGGTGGCCATTTAAAAAGGCTATGCCGTTGCAAGAAAATGTTGTGTCGGTGATCTCCCAGGGAGAACGGGATTAGGCCTACCTTGTATTTTAACTGAATTCTCTCTCTCTTTTTGTGTGCAGATAGATAGATAGATAGATAGATAGATAAAGAGAGGTGTGTAATAATACATATTAGAGTTTTTACAATTTTACGAATTATATTTTATATGAAATAAATGTGTATATTGTGACGGTCACGAATTGACCACACATTTAACGGCAACGTGCAAAATCATGAAAAAATCCTAACCCAAATTAGACATTAATATCTCTCCTTTTTATTAGTTTTATTTCATTTATTTTTATTTTATTGTAAAAAATTGTATTGTATAGGCCTTACATGTAAATAATCTATGTATCTAGTTGACTCACAGTGTACTGACTGTACATTTATATGTGAGGAATGCAGTGGACGTAACATGATCCCACATACTGCGCCGCCAAATCCTTAAATGAAATGTGTGAGTGCCTTCAATTATTCAGTCTCACAGTCTCCCCATGCACCGTTTAAAAGCATCGCAGCGGTGAAATCAACTACTGCAACTACACCATCAAGGATAGAAAGACTCCTGGACTTCCTTCCAGTCTTATTCTATTATTATTATTAAATATTGTTGTAGTTTTTTTTAATGATTTGAATTAGTTTTTATTTTTTATATTTTCGTTTTTGAATATTTTTTTCATGTGCTTTTGTCATTTTTATTAGTTTTGGATTTTAAAAATAAATCTAGTTTCATTTTTTTTTATTTCAGTTTTAGTTTTTAGCAGTTTTAGTACGTCAACTTAAATTTCAATTAACTGGCAATTTTTCATCTAATTATAAATATATATTTTGGGCTGCACGATATATATCGAAATGTTCGAAATATCGCAAATCTACATATCGTGATATGCATAACACAACGGCTTGTAATAACTGCATGATTTTAATACTCCAAAATATTACAGAAAATATGCACGAGCACAGTAAGCCATCTCTCGGACGGCTCGTAATCCTGAATTCAGTTCTCTTCCTCAGCATGGCCAAATACACAAAATTAAGGCAAAATGGCGCCGTATTGCTGAGTATTCATGTAAACACAGTCAGTTATGTCTTAAGTGAAATAAAGAGTGGAAAGAAAGCAGGCGTGTAACAATTTATTGTATCCGTGCAGCTTTTAAAGTGACAGCAGCCTAATAAACCTGCTTCGTTCTGTCTGCTTAATGTTAATAAAACAACAACAGACAAAATCCATGACCATAACATCGGCTGAGCAGTGAAAGAGCGTGTCTGGTTCCTTCACCCCGCAGCACTCCTATCTGCTCTGATGAGCGTTGCTCTTTAACTTTTGATGTGAGGTTTATGTGTCTTGGTGCATTGCCAGATACAGTGTAAGGAGCTTAGGGTCACTATCTACTCACAGATGTATTGCTTGAATAAATAGGGACTCAGAGAAAAAGCAAAATATAGTCTTCTGACAGTTCAAGTCTGATGGGTTGAGAAATAAAAATTTTGCCTGAATTGCACTGAAATTTCTAAAAAGAAGGTTCAAAGTGGCAGATCTTTTTGTGAAGCTTTTGATTTCTAAGACAGATAAAGGATTTTCTGAAGCATGATAGTCTGTTTCTGCTTGGCGAAGCAAGTTATGGAATTAATATATTGAAGTATAAGACTTCTGTAAAACACATGCGTTAGTGCTCTGAATTTGCAGGTTCAGTGATTTTTTTGTTTTGTTGTTGGTCTCCATTTAATTTCCTACTTGCAGTGTTTGTTGGTCTTTTTTTAAAAGTGGTCAGAAACACACAGAAATGCCACTATTGACCATTTTTCTTTAGGACAGATGTCACCATGGTGCAAGGCTTTCATTTCCCCTCAAGCTAAATGCTTTATGCTTGCCCCTGCATTTATGTGTGAGACCAAGCACGCAGGTGGACTGCTTGATAAATCCCTGCCCAGTGGGGCTGAATGGCCGCTGGGTCTGTGGGTTCTTTGTAGCGCGAAAACCAAGGCTCCACAGACTGTCTAAGCTGCGGTGACTGGTCAAGCCACAGTCTGTACTGTCTGACATGGACACTCACTGCGACAGAGCACTGGAGGAACTACCAGAGAGCACAGAATGCTTCTTAAGCGTCATGAGGTTGTTTAGATGTGCTGCTGAGCCCTTAGGACATATACAGTGAGGCCTTGAAACCTTTAACCATGTTAATGTGATTTGGTCTTTTATGTCCTATAGTGTACACTTCCATTCAAATGTTTGGGGTGGTAAGAATTAGGGCTGTCAACTTTAGTCGTTTAGTCGAATAATCGGTCGATGCCGTCTTGGTCGACTGACATTCTCATTGGTCGACCAGTTGCATTTTTTTTCTTCAATAGAAAGAAATTTTCATTGATTTACCCCTTGATATTTATTCCTTTATAATCAGTTATATATTACTGTATTCTAAATTTAATCAGCCTATGTTTTATCCCCAACTTTAAATGCTTTAATTTAGGCTATTTTGTAACAGCGCCACAGTTTAGCGCACCGCGTAAAACCCCGGGAACCGCCCCTGTGGCTGGCTGCACTGCTGCTTCGCGCTCAGTAAGGAATATAGGTCGTTTTGCTGTATTCATTCAGTTATGATGTGTTCACACCGAACGCGAATGTAATTATTTGCGCGAGTAGATTACATACAAAGTCAACGCAAAGACGCGAATAGACGCATCATTCGCGCCGGGCGTCGCGAATGACGCGAATTGGGCGACGCGTTTGCCGCGAAAGTCTTCCGCGCAAGTTGAAAAATTTGAACTCGAGCGGAAGATTCGCATGACGCTTTGTTGCGCCAGCCAATCAACGAAGAGCTAATTGATACGTCCGGTCTATCACTGTTGTCAAATAGCGCTGGAAGCGGCTGTCATCCAGGCGCAGTTCCTGGAGAAGACGGTGAAAGTCACCGAGTTGAATGCGCCTCTGATGGTGCGGTGAATCTAGACACGTCGGCGTTTGGCTTTCCTCCGTATTTGGGACTTCCACAACAAGTACAGAGCAGCAATATCTTCTATTTCAGACATGACGGAAACGTATGCCAGAAAGAAATTGTGGTGTTGTTTTTTTATTCGTGAGTGACGCGGACGCGGGAATGGGTTCAAAATGTTCAAGCGTCTAACTAGACGCGATAGACGCTCTATTCGCGTTCGGTGTGAACACACCATTAGAACGCTACTTGTTTGGGCTTAAGTCGACAAAATGTCCAAGAAATCTAAATCTTTTGTCTGGCTGCATTTTACAAAAAAAGACAAGACTGTGGAGTGCAAGCTATGCGGCCCAAAGCTAACTTACGATAGCTCAACGACCAATATGGCCAAACATATTTCTTATGTTTTTGGTTTTATTTGTACACTTGACGCGTTTGAAAATAGCCTAAATAATGTAACAAAACGAAAATAAACCTATATGCCTTCCGACTATACAGCCTCTTATTATTAGGATAGTTTTTTAGGCTATTTGTTTTTTGTGTGTGTTTGTTTTAAAACGCCTAGATCGGCTGGACAAAAGTTAACCCATAGCTTTGAAAGTAAAGAAGAATATACAGCCTGTATAAACGAGAGCTTTTGTTAGGATTTTTCATTATTTGGCAGTTGTATATTTTTTGCAGCGTGTAATAAATGTTCAATCAAAATGCAAAACATCGCGTCTTTTTTTTTTTAAGTCGACTGATCGTTGCGCAGGACAGGATTGGTCGACTAAGGGTTTCTTTGGTTGACTACAGCCCTAGTAAGAATTTATGTTTTTGAAAGTAAGGGTACGTTTATGATGTACTAAAAACAGTTTTGAAACCCTTTTTCAAAAATTTTCATTTTCAGGCCCCCAAAACTCATAAAAAGTTTTTGGTTTTTAGTTGAAAATGGTGTCATCTAAGTGCCCCCTTACGCTCACCAAGGCTGCATGTATTCGATCAAAAATGATCCAAAAAAATATATTCTGAAGTATTATTACAGTTAAACAAAATGTTTTCTATACTTTAATTTTTTTAAATGCAATTTATTCCTATGATGGCAAAGTTTCCAGTCTTCATTTTTTACATGATCCTTCAGAAATCACTCTATTATGATGATTTGGTACTCTAGAAACATTTCTTATTATTATCAATGTCGAAAACAGATGTGCTGCTTCATATTTTTGTCGAATATTTTTCAGGATTCTGAAGTTAAAATATTTTTTATTAAAGAGATATTTTGTAACATAAATGTCTTTACTGTCAGTTTTAATCAATTTAATGCATATCTGCTGAATAAAACCAATTTAAAAAAATGAAAAACCGTATGTGTAATTTGAGTTTCACAGATTCATTCACTCTAATGTAAGATGTATTTATTTCCTCAAGAGATATAATTTTTTTTTAAATAATAATTTAAGGTATAGTACAGTGCCTTTTAAAATATATTTTTTTTACTTTATAAGTCTCAAAACAAAATTATACATTTCAGTTATCCAGTATACATATTTAGATATAGCCACTGGAATGATTGTTTCCATATGTTTTGAATGTGAGTCATTCCATCAGCCTCAGGATCCACAAGACAATAAATGTAGTTTACAGAATGCAGATGCACTCAGGCTTGTATCTCATAAACAATGAGAAAGGCCATTTTCTCATGCCATAAAGAAAGAACAAATATTCAAAGAATCACACTGTGTATTATAATGCACAAAACAAGGTCTTGAATTGCAAGGTTGTTGTTTGTATTTGGTTTTGTGGGATTTGCCAGATGGCTTGTGCGGGAAGAATTACCTCATCAAGAACAAGCTTGCAATCGGCTCAGTTTGTGGTATAGACACTATGTCCTACAAAAACTGAGAAAGAGAAGCTTTTTGCATGAAATAAACTGAAAGAGTTTGAAGACACATATTTTAAATAATTGAAATAGCTCAGCGACTTCCGACAGAAAGATCCTGTTTTCAGGCTTGATGAGAGTCAATTGCTCTTTGAACGAAGACGTCTGACGATGTTGGGATTGTGTAAAACCATAGTGCATTAACAGTTAAAGATCCTGTTCTCAATTATTGTGGCGAGATCAGAAACACAGATTTCATTACGATTGAAGTAGAAAGTACATTATTGTCTTTCTCAGCCCGGATGATAAAAAGATGATTGAGGTTTTGTTTTTGCAGCATGTCGAGACAAGCTTTGTTGAACAGGAACGAAACTAGATACACTATCTATGCCAGAGAGTATCTCTCGAGTTTTTCTCTAAGTAAAGTGATTACATCTTTTGTAATGTGTGTATATATATATATTTGTTTTAATCTGGGATTTTAGATATTTACAGTTCAGAGAAAAAGGGAATTGTCAGGTGTTTCTCATTCCTTTAGCGTTGGCTCATCTCCTTTGCAATCAGTGGTAGGTGTTTCAGCTGTATTCAGACCTTGGCCCTGAATGACAGGGTGATTGACAGGTGATGAGCAGGCAGGAAATGAGGCCCACATCCTATCTGGGGTGACTCAGCGGCGTAGAAAAGACTTATTAAATTCGTTTAAACCCTGAACTCTCCAATTTGTTTAGCTATCATCTCGAAATGCAAGCAAATTCTATTTCAAGGGAAGATATATTGTTTTGTTGCATGAAACAAGTGACCCAACTTTAAAATTAATTTACACACACACAATCAAAGTTTCCAAAGTCTGAACGTATTTTCTCTGATGTGGTGTGACTGAGGTCCTGAAATACGGACTGTTTCTTGCCATTAGCTTCTTGCAAACAGCAGGCGAAGACAATTACTTCTGAGCAGAGAGAACGCACATCTCACACTTGTGTTAAATAAGTCACAGGCTGCCCACATTAGTTTGCACATTTGATGAGTAACTTTCTATCCTGATAAAGCTGACAGACACTAGCATAAATCCACCATTCAACAGTTACGACTAAATATAAACCTTCAGACTTCCATAAAGCTTGACCCCCTTCTTGTCTTCCAGCTGCGTGTGAGGACACAGAATTGCTTCCCTTTGATGACCTTAATATTTAATTTGCATGCATTATTGTCCAAAGTGGAGATTAGTGTGGATGTGTGTGACTTCTGACTTAATTTAAGTGCAAAATGTTGTTGCTCGTGATTTATAGCTGGAGATGAAATATTTATTAATAGGCCTTGCTTTGAAATAGTTTTCATTAAATGGAACCCAGAGCTCAGCTGCAGAGCCACCTGTCGACACATACATAGGTGGTTTTCATTTTTCAGCACAACTTACCGTAGCAAATTGCCGTACAACTTTTATTTGAATAGAACATGCAAGAAATTCTTACTGCTACAATTTATCTTGCAGTTCTGACAAAATTATTTCAATAATTTGATGTGTATGGTAAAATCTTGTGTCGTGGCGATTCGTATGTTATTATAGTATGTCTTTTTAATATTTTTGTAGTAATGCTGAATATCTGTGCACCTGCATGTGAATATTCCTACTGCCCTACTACTACTGTAGCACTCTTAGGCCCGGTTTCACAGACAGGGCTTAGATTAAGCCAGGATTAGGCCTTAGTTCAATTAGGACACTTAAGTAGCTTTTGTAAATGTCTTAGAAAAAAACATTACTAATGTGCATCTTGAGACAACAATGGCACTGACATATTTTAAGATATATCAGTGCAAGTTGCTTTCAGTTAAAACAGCACAAACATGCATTTTAGTCTGGGTCTAGGCTTAAGCCTTGTCTGTTAACTTAGGTTATTGTTCATTGACTACTATTAGTATGCCATGCTTGGTTTATCTCCCCCAAAAGTGTAAACATTGAGCCTCCCAGGCACCATCAAAAAATCGAGATCCGGTCAGATCCGTCAATCTCTTTCCAGCTCAATTTATCCACTTTTTGTCCTGAACGTGGAAGTATTGCCCGACTCACAGCGGAATTATCCTTTACAATGTCCTCAATATAATAAGAGCTCACAGTTACCTTTTATGGGGAATATTTTACAAGCTCGTTTTCTCATGTCAGTCTGTGGCATAAACTGCAGGCATATGGCGCCGTATACGGACATTCTTTTCAGATTTACTGGTGCTCAAAAAACGTGGACTTTCCAGGAATTTCTTCAGTTTATTGTTGTTGTGGCAGTCAACAACAGCAGAGCTTAACCCTGCGCTCATTAACATTTTTTAGGAATGTTAAAAAAGTTTCTTTTTAATTAATGCTGTCATTCTTTTTATCCCGTTTTAACCATCGTTTCCTATGGAGACTGTAACAGGACAGCATCCAAATGGAAGTTAGAATCCATCTTGGCTGCGCTCACCGTTTGCTCAGGAAAAAGGTGTATAGTGAAAAATTTGTGCGCTACTGTAGCAGGCGGAGCCAGAGGGTGTTTAGCGCTGTGGACCATGACTGACACGTTACATGAGAAAAGTCAAGTCACCTTTATTGATATAACGCTTTTTTAAATATATTTTTTTATAGCGCTCAAACAATATAGATTGTTTGAAAGCATCTTTTTCAGAGATAACAGGAAAATAATGCAACAAAGTTTGTTTCTAGAATAGCGTCACAGTCCAGCTTAAGTAAGTTCAGTGATGGTTAATTTTTGTTGTCAAAAAGTTATTAATTTAGTTAATTTATATATATAACCGCTCTGGAGAAAACCGGGATGTCATCGTCCAGCTCAGTTCAGTTCTCATATAATGGTGTCAATGCAGGCAGATCAATAATATTGTTGAATATTAAATTAAATGTCCCCAACTAAGCAAGCCTAAGGCGAAACAGGCGACAGTATATAGAGAATAGTGACAGAATAGAGAAAAAAACCGAACGAACAGTGAATGATTATGATTCAGGCAGCATTATAGGTCAGAAGTCAGATTGGATTGGAACATTCAGAATATTATCCAGTTCCATCTGGTTGAAGATCAGAGTCACACCGGTATGGAGACGGGTTTGTTGAGGATCAGTGTCGATGGCTGTCGTGTCGATGAGGCCTTCACAGGGAAGAGTCTAGTTGACACAATCTCTGCTGACACTTCAGGGATGCGTTGTGGTCATTTCTAGGCGCAGGTCCACCATCTGATCTGAATACGGCCCGGATCCGGCTGATGAGAAAAGACATTCAGCATCGGTTACAGAAGTGCAAGCCAAAATTTGCTGCATTTAGAACTTCAAAGATTAAACGTCATGAACACGTCAAAGCGAACAGGGCTACAATGGACGCTTCAGTATCGTACAGTATTATCATGCACTGGTTCAAAAAGACAAATTGTAAGGGTCAGACGGGTCAATTTAGCTCAAAGGGAATTATTAATTCATTTATTGGGAATTCGAAAGAATCACTTATTACGGCCGAGATAATGACTTGTCCAGCATTCAGTTCAACGGGCCGTAACTATCAGCTCTACCTCGGCTATATATCCAAACTAGTGTATAATAACTAGGAATAATATCCAAAAACACAATTTATTAGCAAGGTAACTTAGATCAGCAGTTTAAGACTTTAAATTCGTAAGTACATAACACAAGAACACTTATCTTTAAAATACAAACAATACTTTATTGATTATTCTAACATTCATAGGAGTTGCAGAAAGAAAGAGAGTGAGGAAAGAATGAGTTTTAAGAGTGAGATGATGAAATCCCAAGTTTCTATATGCACTTATAAGACATGACCTGAACGAACCATCAGTCATTAATTTAACCTTTCTGTCGTTTCTTAGGCGGGGTTATTAAATATTATATCAAAGCACCAGTTCAGCTAAGAGTCTGGAGGCTCTTTGGGAATTCCTTTTGTCTGTGTAACAGGGGGTTTCCCAGGCTCGTTCCCGGGCTGGCGGTCTCCTCATGTCTGGATAGATGTCTCGGGCGGCCAATCACGTGGTGTGCTGGCGGATGGATGGAAAGTCTTTGGAGTTGGAAGCGGGCTTTGCAGTCGAATCATGGACCGAGACTTTGCAGCAAAACTTAACTTAGAACCGAGACTCTAAACGGAAAATAAAAGAACTAAGTAGGAGAAAGAAAAGTGAGACGAGAGTAGTTAGATGGCTTAAATGAAGCTGTTTAACCCATGTTCTTCTGATCTTGATTTGGGTTCTTTTGTCTGCTCCTCTACATGGTTACTCGTCTGTCTGGTTACTCCGTCATGGCTTCCCCATGATCGTCTGTAAATCTACTCTATGTATCTTCTAATGCATTGGTATCTTCTAATACTTTGTTCGTGTCCTAAGATTTTAAACTTGAATGTTTGTCCAGCCTCCTGGATGAGTTCTGACCAATTAGACACTGTCTTTATTTCAGAGGTGGCATTTTTTTATAAATCATGCGTTATCTGTGATCTCTTTACTCTCCAGCTCGAGCAGAGAGTACAGAGGGTACAGTTTAGACATGTTTCCTATTATAAGAATACAAAACATTTTACACAGATTTCAATCAAACCATCTTCTGAATTTTAAACATACAATCGTACTGATAGGAAACAAGTTTCATTCAAACATCTAATATTTATAACAATTGCATGATTTAAATGTGATCTAAGCATGATAGTCACATATATAGGTTGTAGACATGATATAGAAGTATGTAGTTGAACGATGTTTGATTATAAGTCTGTCAAGAATTGTTTTGGGATGATTTGGGCTCTGGAGTGTTGAGTTCTGCGTAGAATTATGTTTGAATGAATCATCTGGAAGATTCAGTTGTGTTTGGTTCGCCCTTAAATCATACAAAATATACCAGTTTATAGTGTTTACTTTGTGTCCAGTGTAGACAGCCTCAAACAGTTGTTGCAAGTCATGTCAAAAAGATGCACCTGGTGCAGATACGCTGGATGGGAATTTTTTAAGCGTGACTCTTGCTAGACAGTGTTTTTCTGCTCAACTGCTACTTAATTGCTTTTTACATAGCAACATAGCTAAAAGTATTCCTAATATGTTGGACCTTTTATTGAAAGTAGCCTACTTTTACTTGAGACATGCCTTCACAAGCACCCGTAAGAGTTGGAGGCCTATTTGTGATGTTTGAGTAGGGGGAGGTGTGATTTGCTAAAGGGATGTTTGCAAGGTTGCACATGCATTATTTTTAGTAAATCCTCTAGTTGCCAGTGCCACTAGTGTCGCAGAAACCACATACTTGACCTTTAAAAATAAAGGTTCTTCACTGGCATCTATGGTTCCATAAAGAACCTTTAATATCTATGAAACTTTTCTATTCCACAAAAGGTTCTTTAGATAAAAAATAAATAAAAAAAAACAGTTCTTCAGTTCACATTAAGAAAAAAAGAGACCACAGACTTGAACAGCTCCGAACGTCACAGGTTATCTCATAATTACAGTAATTACAACATGGCATGAATGCAACACAAGACCATCTCTGGTGAAGTGACACAACTGTCATCATAAGTCACATTACAGTGACAACATGGCGTCTGAATTTCACTACACATATTATTAATATATAGAACTTACATTTTGAATGATGCGAAGTAAGTTCTTGTAGTATCTATTAAGAGACTATGCGATTTCAGATTCAGCTTTTGTGTCTGGTTTTAACTGATTGTTGATTTAATGGGATAGTTCACCCAAAATCTTGTCTTGTCATTCAAAATCTGCATGGCTTTTATGGAACACAAAAGAAGATATATCTTCCTTTGTGTTACACAGAAGATAGACAGTCATACAGATTTGGAATGAAATGAGGATGATTAAATAATGACAGATTTGTAATTTTTGGTTGTAATATCCCTTTAAGCACTGACACGCAGAGATGATTTAACCTCAGGAAACTGACTGCTGGTAGGCTCAGGCAACCTTAATGCTTCAGTGAACCCCAGCCCAGTCTAGCTTCAGGGGAATAACCCCGTTCTTGTGAAACATATGCATTCAAACAGACAGAAAACAGTGTAGCTGGTTAAGGCTGCACAACTTCAATCAAGAAATCAGTCATTTGCTCCTTGTTAAGTTTGTCTAAACAGGTTGTAATTTCAGCATTCTTACTTTTGCAGTGTGCAATCATAATTACCAGTTTCAGCCTCGCCACTGAGCTTGGAAAAGTAATTATTACACCGACAGACAGAGAACATTTCCACATAAACATGAGCGGGCTCCGAGGGAAATACAGTGAAATGAAAAGGTGACGATGGCTTCCTATAATTCCAATAATGGCCAGCAGATGAGGACTGCATTAACATTTGGTGCTTAGCGTTCATAACTCTTCTCTCTGCGGCATCACTTAACATTTCTATATTATTGCCACAAAGTCCTCTGTCTCACCTCATGTATATTTCATGAGTGTTGCTCTTTTCCTTACCATTTAGTTCTTTGTGGAGTGCAAATACTGGGAACTGCTGAGCAGGTCATTGTATGGGTAATTTTTAGGAGAGGTATGTTTTCTGATTTTCACTTTTCCACTCTAGATTCCTTTAAACTATCACTATAAATGGTGGCAGTTTGCTAATTAGATGTTTTTATTTACCAGAAAACCCCATTCCAGAGGGAACGAATGCAGAAAAACAACAAAAAAAAAGATCTTAACAGAGGCTCTGTTGCAAATAGCAGTGATATTGCTGTAATTGGAAAGTTATTGTTTAGAGACAGGTAACGCAAGCTGTGTAGGCATCAGGTAAAAGGTACTAAAATACTTTTCTTACACTTTGAGTAGCCTAATTGTTGTTTTTAAACAAAGTTTTTAAACATAAGTCATGAACATCAGATGCTTTCTTGGCATTACTCCATTTTACCTGAACAAAATGGCTTTTCATTGAAAGGTCAAAATATCTGGATTTTTGAGGGTTGAAAATAACATGAACATGATGTTTTTTGTAGAATTACACTATTTGACCTGAACTAAAGTTGCTCTTTGATTTATGGTTTAAGTATGGGATGTACACTGCCCTTCAGTTTTTTTTAAATGTTTCCACAAAGGCCGCATTTATTTAACCCAAAATACCGTAACATTGTGAAATATTACAATTTAAAATCACTTTTTTCTTTTTGAATATATATATATATTTTAAGAGGTCATAACCGATTTTTACCTTGTAAATGTACCTTGAGGTTCAATTATGTTAATTTTTGTTTTCACACAAAAAAAGTCCTTATATATGTGAAAGAACAATTATTTTACAACCTCATTCTGACCCTCTGTCTGAAAATATCTGTTTTTTTAAGCGGCAGCAAATGCCATTTTTATGATTGTCTAAAGTAATAGAAAACACTATCAACGCCCACTCGCTATTGCGCATGGGTAAGTGTTTTGAGAACATTATCCACATAAAACCATAGTTTACAGACAAAGCATTATGAAATCATTTACTTGCAGTTTGTGATGTTGCTCCAATACAGCTAAATGCTTCATCTGTCAACAAAAGTTTATTTGCAATCTCTCCATTACACTGTGTCTCATTTACAAATTAATCTGCAGTCAAATTCACTGAACAAACATATAATCCTCAGACGCGATCCAGGACACCATTAAAAACAAACCGTCCACTTGTTCCTGATGCTGGTATCCTTATGAAGTCTCTACTGTAATGAGCAAATGAGCTGTTTAAACAGGACTCATGTTCCTCTATGCATCTACTTGACCATTTGTCATATTGTTGGCAGACTCAAGACTTCTGTATACTGAATCCAGTGTAGACAGTGTCAGTCATAGGTTCTGATTTATGTTTCTGCCGGTGGTGTCTCCACAATCTACACTCCATGATAAATGAGCTAAGCAAGGTGACACATATGCAATAATGACTTTTAAAACATTTTATCATTACTCAATTATTAATTATACTCAGTTTGAGTTTTTCAAGAGTTCTGTCTTTCTCTCTGTGCAGTGGTGTGCTTGATGAATTAATTTACACAAGTAATTTGTGACTTGTGAAGAAAAACACGGACTGCAAATACATTATGAACCAAACTAAAACATATTTTGTTGATATACCTGAAGATTTTGAGTTAATTACGTAAAATGCTATTTATCATTGTGCAAAAAAACAGGTAGGTTTTAATATGTTCTATTTGCTCTTGCGTGTTGGCAAATGCAAGCCTTACATGACTGAAGTGGGCGCGGCGTATTTTGTGATAAATTAAAACTATTTGTTGATGTCTTGCTCTGGAGGCAGGCATAGGCCTATGCAAATGTATTTGCCTGTGTGACATCATAAATTCCAAAATATCTAAACCAGCTGTTTTTGTAGCTTGATTAAATAAATGCTTTTATTTAAAGAGGACGTTTTAAGTTAAGAAGCTTGAAGGAAATTTTAATGGTGCAAAGACCTCTTACATGTCAAAAGAACAAGGCAAACTTGATTTCTCATGTCATGACTCATTTTATTCCTGATGTCAAAGCTGAATTTTCAGCATCATTACTCCAGTCTTCAGTGTCGCATGATCCTTCAGAAATCATTCTAATTTGATGATTTGCTGCTCAAGAAACATTTATTATTATCAGTGTTGAAAAATGTTCATTCATTTTTTTTTTCAGGATTTTTTTTTCCATTTTTTTTTACTGACCCCAAACTTTTGAATGGTAGTAGTAGTAGTGTGTGTTTATTTATTTATTTATTTATTTATTAAACATAATGATATGGTGTACATAATTACTTTCATGTTGGTGATGCAACACTAACTTTGATTTGGCAGACAAAATTATGTAAGCATTAATATTTTGAAATATTTTTGTTTTTATAAAAAAACATGACATATCATATATCAGCCTTTTCTTTTTTTATCAGACGCTTTTCTTTTTCTCTGCAGTTATACACATACATTTTTACTCTACAACCTACAAAATATATCAGAATGACCTTTAATACAGTAACAAAAACATGTTTCATATGAATTTTTTTGGGGTGAATTACATTTTTACATTTCATTTTTTAAATGGATAAAGGCAAAAAATAGGCACACTATTTAGATAGGAGTAACCTGCTTAATCCGAGCACTTTCATCTTGTAGAGCACGGTCGACCACATCTTCCTTTCGCCTCAGTTAGCAGCTGAAATCAAATACAAATGGCAATACTCGAGCCATTTAATCGAGGGCACTATTAGATTATGTACGGTACAAACTTTGCGCGAAGCCTGAAGTTGTTCCAGTTGCTGACGCTAGGAGCTGTCCGCGGTACTGAAACGGCTCGACTCAGTCTGAGAGGTGCTGACAGAAATTTAACATTCTCTGGCTCTCCTTCGTTCACAATTATAAATCTGTTCAGAGCTCCAGTCTCGCGCAGCGACCTCGTTCCTCACGGCGCGTGCGGCGGAGGTATCGCGGAACGTTTGTGTCCTGCTCCTCTTTAAATATTCGGAAAGTGTTTTAATACAAGGACATATTCTGTGATAGGAACCCACTGCCGCGAGCATGAACTCGACAAGAAATTACAAACCAAGCATGGTCATTCTGATTCTGGCCGTATTTGCTGGCTTGGGGATGGCACGAGGGCAAGGTAAGAATTTATATTTAAAATTCTTAACATTAGAAATACTTGTTCTGCTTTCCACGCGATTAGCGGATTGGATACGCGCAGCTTCACGAGCCAGACGTGTAGATGATGCGAGCGCGAGACCCATATCTCACTGTATTATACCTTTGTTTGCGGAGAAAAAACTCCGGTTTGAGAAACATCTTTGTGCCGAGAAAGCTATTTAAGATGTTTCACTAGTACTTTGGTTGCACGCGAGAATCACACAGATGGACTCGTAAGTCACAAAGTCATCGGCGTGATTATGATAAAGCACGCACAGGATTGACAGCACAGCGCGTGACAGTGTATATTTTATTTGCTCTACGCTCTGACTTCATATCAGAAGCATTGCATAATTTTTATACGAGTCAGAGCTCTGTTTCATTCTCTCGTTTTCCATTTTTCATGTGTAATAGCTGTTTGTTCTCTGTGTACAGTATTTATATGGCGTAAAGTACATTCCCAGATCTTTGTTTGGAGATTTATCTCATCAGTATGTTAAATGTGATTATGTAAAACAAGGTGAAAACTTTGAGGTTCAACAGGTTTTTAATTTGGGGATCACAGCATGACATTATTTATCTACACTGATTTAGAAGTGAAACATACTTTCAGTGATAGTAAAGATTGGATTTACAGTGTAACTGTCACTGTAAATTGAATTTTACTTAAAGGAAACATTCCATTCACAGTAAACTTATTTAAATATCTGAGGCTATCATTGTATTTTATTGTGGTAGAGAAAAGGAAAGATGTTAAACAAAAGCACAAATGTTTTAAATAAGCTTATGTAGTTCTAATATAAACTGTAGGCCTCTTTCAGATAGTTCCTTTACACCACACTATTGATAGAATAAATGAGGTGACATCTTCTGTACAGTTTACATGTTTAATTTCTAGTAATTGTCACTTAAATGAAGGGGCTATAACAATATAACAAACTATAACACACTTTGACATGGGTGTCTCACAATTTGCATTCAATTTGAAGGTTATACCTAGTGTCTTGCTAGTGCATGTTCATCTTTAAAACATTTATTTAAATCACACAATATATATATACAGAATAATACTAAATGCTGTAGCTCTGCAGTTTGCTCTAGCTCACTGAAACCTGCTACAGTAATTTCTCAGGCACAGTGTAGTCCATGTTGCACTTCATTTTCACTCAAAGCTGTTGTACACCACTACCTCAGAGCTCTGTGTTGTTTTTAGCTTTTGTCTGACAATTCCCCTCACTCTTTTTGTCTTACTGTAAAAGCTCGGCGAGCAATACAAGGGATAATCCTGTGTTATTTGTCGAGAGCAGCTCCATGCAGTATACTCTTTTCTCTGTAAAAATCCTTTAAAAATGCAAGAAACAACAGGAATTTGATTGCATGTCAACCAAGTTATGTTTTTAAATGTGTGCATAATTTCCGTCTTTAAGTTCTTCCAATTCAAGAGTACTTTTAGATTTTTACTCACCTGTCAACTGCTGTTGAGAGACTTGCAAAGCAATCAGCTTACAATCTCCTCATCATTCGAGAAGAATCTTTCATTTGCAAATGTGATAAGTTTCCTAGTTTTAGGTTGCAGCATATAAATTGCTCGTCGTAGTTGAGACTGATTGAAAGAATCTGAGCTTTTTCATTTTGAAAATGAATAAGACTCATTTTGTCTGTCTTAACTAATTACGTCTTGTGCTGTATTGATTATATATCGGTGATTGGAACACTGACCTTTTTGCTATGAGTGTATGTGTCAGTGTTTTCCGATCAGTCACCTTCAGGACGGTGTGATGAGGCTTCAGGGCTTTGCGCGCTGAATGGCTCTTACCTTGAAAAGCACTCTGACTAATGCACAGCTCCATCATTCCACACTGAGCATAGACAGCAGGCTAAAAGCAGGGCCCACCACTCACAAATGGATGATGGGCTATACAAGAAACGCAGGAAGGTCAGGGGGTCAATTTGCTCCGGTCTGCGCTGTCCTGCTGTGATAGACGCAGATGTAAATACATATTTAGTGCCTGCGCACCAGGAAAGCACACTGGAAAAGACTAATGTTAATGTGTAAAAAAAAATATGTGACTCATGTTACGGATGTTTTAAACAAAGCAAAGGTGCCAGTACAAATGTTTTTAAATGAGATTCACTGGTGTATAGACACCCTCACGGCTCCCTAATGGCATTGTGAGCAAAATAGCAATGGTTACATTTGTAATCTAGAGCAGTTTCTACACTACATACTGTAGCTCATCTAAGCATATGGTGCATTTACAAATACTTTTTAATGCAACATTGATTTGCATGCACAATGAATGGAAAACTATGGTGTGATTGTCATGACAGAGCTGCTTGTGTATGGTGTTGGAACCTTTACCAGCGGCTTCACTGTAATGCAGTGTTACGATTGTAATGGAGCTCCATTCTAGAATCTTTGCTGCAGAATGGCTTCTCTCATTTAAAGCAAATTTACACTTTGACAGAAATCTCTTAGCTAAAATATTGGAACAGAGTGAAGGAAAAGCACAATGAAGATATAAATTAGGGAAGGACAATGTATCTGTACCTTTATTTTGATTAAAATATGCTCTGTGGTTAACATTACTTTAAGGGACTTTCATTTTTTTGTTCTACAAAATAAATTCATACTGTACCTCCTACATGAAGTTGCTATATAGGGACTACAACGGTTTTCTTTCATCAAACATTCTTGTGGTAGCTGTAGTCTATATATTGGTCATTGATCACTATTCAGTATTTTCTTTCCCTCCAAAATATGTTGTTATTGGTCAGTATTGGATATTTAATTGTGCATGCTCATTTCCCTCATTTTAAAATTTTGATTACCTTTACCTTTATGTTAATTGTGATCTTTAGCAAATCTCAACAGTACAAAATGGATATCCATTTTTCATACTGTACATTATAATGTTGTGATGCCTATACATTCACTTTTCGCATTTAAAATGCATTTTATTTATTTTTTATTTTTTTCGACAAAATAGTGTTGAATCGTAACATTGGCCATTTATTGGTCATTGGCCTTAACATTAAAATTATTGTTGGCTTATTGGTATCAGTCAGTATTGCATTTCTAATAATATTATTAATAAAAAGAGGGCTATATTGCCCAACATTGTTGAAGTAACAAGACTGAAATAGTATTTTCTTATAAATCAAACTCCAATGATTGTTTTACAACTTTGAAAAAAATTAAAAAACATTTTTACTGTTTATAAGTCCTACAATGTTTGTCTCATTCATCAAGCATGTAAACTCACATCCTTGTGGTGCCTGTAGTCCATATTTAGCCACTTGTTAGCAAACAGAGCAGCATTAAAATCCACATTTGAGGAATGACTGTAGTGCCGAATGGTCTCAAAGCACCCCAAGAAACTAACGCAGTCGTCTCAGCTGCTGTCTGTGCTCTGGCAGTGTGTAAGATCACACATCCCAGGTCTCCACTGAGAGAATAAGAGTGTCAGTGATGGGTGGACTTGTAGTCAACCCAGCCGAGATCGGTCCTCGAGGTGGGTGAGTGCCACAGCCTGACTCCATTACCTGAAGCACCAGGGGGAGGGTTCGGGCACACTTCCTCCCAACGCAGCTCATCCTGCTCTGAGAAGCCATTAGGCTCGCACCCTGTCTTTTAGGATCAAGCAATATCACTCAATCAGTAATTTATCAGTGCCCTGTGTCGTCCCAGGCAGTGCTAGAGAAGAAGGATGGAGGAGGGAGTGATAGTGAGCTTGACCCCTTGACCCTCCCACGCATACTCGATTCAGCAGGAGCTATGAGGTTGAGCGTCTGCTCTCCTAGTCTTTATTACGACCCTGATGAATGAGTCGGCCGCCGGGCTGGATGGCCTCCTACGGCCACACTGGCAGACCTGCCACTCCTGTAATGCTGATGAATGGTCAGCTGGGACAGCACTCAGCAGACAGTACTGCTGGGAGAAATCTGGACGCTGCCAGGGTGCCCAGCCTCCCGCTGTCAGCACAACTGGTGCATATGCACCGTGGCCATTGAGGCAAGAGAGGCAGTGCCTTCTTAAAAATTTAGATTTCTACAGTACAAAAATAAAACAATGCAAATATTATGAACTATGCTATTAAAAAGTAGCATAAACATAAACAATGTACCTGTACGTCCTTTGGGTTTGGTGGAGAATGAATGGGTATATGTCACGTGAAAGGAAGCAATGCCTCCATTGCGCTATGATTGGCCTATTGCGCTGTTCACGGGATAAAGCCTCTAATTTTCATGGGTTTTCCACATCCCCACAAAGGTCATAAATGAATACATATGATAATAGTGTTAATGGGAAGACTAATTATAAAGTAAACAACCCATCCACAGAGATATCACGGCTTTGTCACATCAAAATCAAACTCGAAATAACTTGAAAACGCAACCTGTAAGGTTTTTTTTTTGTGAGCAATTTTCTGAAGTTGTATGTGTGTGTGTTCATCATGACACCTGCAGTGTTTACTGAGCTTTGATGACTGATGATCCAAAAATAAGAACAGCTGAACACTAGTTCACATATAAAATATACATGAATTAGAAATGTGTTACTGTGTTTTATAATTATTATTTTGGAATAAATGTAAAAATGCTTAAAAATACTAACTTGGTGAGATTTTTTTTTTTTTTAAAGTTCAAGTTATTTTACTTGGAAAATGTGTCAACATTAAATGTAACTGGAACATTAATTTACATTGTATTAAAATACCACACATAAAAAACAGTGAGGACTTTGCCTCCTCCACACCACTGCATGCCATTGATATGCACACACAATACTTCCTGTGCTACATGACCTGCTCTTACCATCATACAGTAACTAGCCCACTTAAAGAGCATTTGAAGTTCTTTTGTAGCGGCTTCATCTGAACATCTGCGCTTCCGAGATGATCAATGACTTTGTCAGGCTTCCAAAGGCCAGATGGTAAAGATGGAAAAGTAGTGAGTTCAGATGTAGAGGCGGGATTGAAATAACGCGATTGCCTTACTGAACTCGTCGTACTATAATAGATCCGGGCTATATACGGATGAGAAGAAGGCATAATGTGGCCCAGGAGTCTGACAGGCTTGAGTCTAATTATAAAACGCGTATTTTTGCAGTCTAGTCTTTGTTTTCTCTTGACCTGAATATGCCATAGTCTATATCCTTTCCTAATGATTCCTGTGCTGTTTTGTAGTGCAATATTGCACTCGCTTGCATCGTGCTTGCTTGACTCAAAAAGGATTGAAAATGTTGCCCATTTTTGCTGTTTTCTTAATTCTTAATTCGCCCTGATAAAAATGGGAGCCCTTGCTGTGGCTTTCTCGTCCTTTAACTCACACTGTATGTGTGTTTGTTGAGCATGGGGTGTAATGGTGCTTTATGTGCTTGTCCTGCCCCTTCTATAACTCAGCCCGCCATGCTTTTTTACATCACATTCTACGGTATTCTAGGAAGCACATTATGGTTTACAATTTAATTCAGTCATGTCCTTCTCCAGAAAATGAATGGGTGCAAATTGCCGATGAGAGCATGTTTTATAGATTAAACCTCTTATTAAATAAATCCAGAGTCTTATTCGTAGCTGATTGAATTCCGGGACCCGCTCCCCCAGCTTTTATTATACACACACAGTTATATGTCAAGGGTGGTGAGATTATGTTTGTATAGATTAACCGCAGATGGCGGATGTATTATGAGACAGATGAGGACAGATTTCAACTGAAATAAATCAGATAAATCAGACTTTAAACTTAAATAGTTTTTGCAATGTTATATTAGATATCATGTTAGGTAACAAATACGCTGCCGTTTGTATTTATGCAGAAAAATCTGTAAAACAGTGCTCCAGACTGGGACTAATATGCCTTTTCATCAAGATATCATCATGTGCATGAGCCACAGTGAACAAATTACTCTTATAAAGCAGTTCTTTTTCACGAGTCAGTCAAAATGTTTCACGAAACAGCCTTTATTTAGTGATTTGAAACAGACTGGCTTTGTGAATTATTCAGAGGTGTTCACAGCTGACTCTTTCAGAGTCATTTTTATATTATGTCCAATTCTTGAAAAAATTACTCTTACAAGCCAGTTCTTTTTTAATGAGTCAGTCAAAAAGTTTCATGAAACAGCTTTTAGTTAATGGTTTGAATCAGATTTGTTTTGTGAATCATTTGTAGGTGTAACCTCTGAAACACGAGTCATTTGTTGGTTAAGTCCGATTCTAAATGAACCAGGATCCATTTATGTGATGTATACTACTTGGATAGATATTCACAGCAGATTTCTATTGAATAAAGTGATATTTTGATATTCATATTGTTATAGACAATTAGACATACATTGAGTTATTCTTAGTACATAAGATCCAATTGTAAGTTTGAATCCGCTGTAAGGGAGACAATTTGAAGTCATTATACTTTTTTAAAAACAGGCCGAATGAATAACCATCTTTATTGAGTGAATCTATAATTTGGCCCCTAAACGTTTAAAAACAAAATGACTATGGAGTCATTGGCTTATAAAATGAGTCTAGAGCCATATAAAATATATACTGTATTTCGAGCACGTTCAGATACTTCAGTCTGTGTAATATCCAGTATTTCCTCTCTTTTTGAAAAGTGACCTTTGAGTGTGTTTGGGCTTTAGACATAAAATATGTCTTTATTGCCGTTCCAAAACCTAGCTGAAGGGCCCCCAAATGTTTTGAGCCGCTGATAAACGACAAACTCCCTCTATCCCCCCCATCACCCCCACCTCTGCCTGTCTCTTCTGCCGAGGAAAAGCAATTTGCTCTTGGTGATCCGATGCAATCAGTTGTGCTTCATAGCTTTCAACAAAAAAAAAGGCTGAAAAAAGGGAAAAAATAAACAGAAGGGAAGGAAAAAAAAAAACTTTAGAGAGAGGGACATCACTATTAATTAAACCACATGCTCCCGAGTTCTGATGATCATGTGCAGGAGCTGCAAATATTCAACACCTGTTTTTTGATTACCAGTGATTAACCTATTGCAGTGTGCCTCAGACTCTCATCAAGAGCCATTCAGTGCATGAAGACCCTCCTTAAACACTCCTTTTCACAGCGCTCACATGAAAATGAGTGTTATTGTGCCTGTGAGTCTGCCCCTCCTTTAGGACAGAAGTTGTGAATCAGGCTTTGACAGTTTCCAGCTTTAACACGCGCTCTCTCTCTCTCTTTCTTTCTCCCTGGCATAACTGTCTCTGAGGCATGGCTGACGGTTCCACAGCCTTGTGAAGTGTGTATCCCAATTGCTTTTTTCCCCAGCGCCGCTTCTCTCGGGTTGTGTTAGTTCGCTTCAGAAGCCCTTTTGCGTTTTGCTATGTGTGTGTATATATGCCTTTTCCCCTTTCGCTCTTGCTCCTCATCTCACTCAAGAGCTTGTCTAATGCGCTAAACATCTGCTGCGCTCAAAAGCACCTGCATGCCCGCTCAGCCACTGTATTCTGATAAGCTTCCACTTCATTTGATCTCCACTTCCACTGTTTTTTTTAACAGCCCGAACTGTACATTATTGAACCAGCAGCTCACGTTGTGAAATGATTACACTTCTCCAGTAGGGCGGGTTCTGAATGGCCACCTCCCCATCTGCGGCAGTCTTGATAGCAGGCAAAACGCCATCTCTGTGTCAATACCGCTTTTCAGGGCCACTGCTGTCGTTTCATTTAGATTTCTTCCCTTGTCCAGCAAGATGCACAGCTGGGGTCCCACCAAAGCCACCGGTGATGCCTGTAAGGGACTGTGGGACATTAGCGGGACGCTAACAATTTGTAACTCCACATTAAAGGCTTTCAAACCATTTGAGGGGAGGAAGGAAAGCTGGTGGATATTCATTACAAATCAATGAGCCAATCTCCCACGCCATCGGCTGGTGTCCACCGCTCTATTTTTTAGCCCATCTGCGTTTGGCTTATGCTGGTGATGTATTGCGCTCATAAATTTTGTGGTTGTTTTCTTCTAGATTTTATGGTAGCAGTATTGATAGGTGGACGGTGAGTCCGCTGATCTCTTCACTATCTGAGAGATTGATGCACACCTTTGTTTTACCTCTCTCCTTCCCTCCCCTTGTGCAAAAGAAGTATAGCAATACTTATTATGGAAATAACATACTTTGAAAGAATGTACTTAAGTGCGATCTGAATGTAATGTTTTTGGACACTTCATTTCATATTAGTTACGATAAAATGAAAAGGGTTTATATTGTAGTTTAAAAGGTTTTTCAAGTAGGACTTAAGTACACATTTTTATGTAATTTCATAATACTTCTATTGTCTTAGAAATATGGTTAAAGTTTACAGCCGAATGTACTGACAAACATTCATGGTAAACTAAAATATACTTCAATGTCATTTCTGTCAGGACCACTATCTTCAAATACGATTGACAATTAGCATACATTTTGGATTGGCTGTGTGGTTGCGTTCTGGGCGAGTTCCGGTATCATGGATAAGAGTAGGGAGAGCAGCAATAACACCCCCCCTTGGGGTAAACAGAACAGAACCAACATGAATGTTTTGCAGATATCATTATTTCAAGATTTAAAGTAAAACATAATTCGAGAATTTATTCTGATTCAAGGGGAATCAGAATGTCAAATCCTGACTGACGAGAGGAGCGGGGGATGGAGGAGGGTAATTCGCTCCTGATAAATGCGATAGCTGTCGATAATACTGAAGGAGCTTATATATGTACACGGTGATAGGCGTCGTATTCCTATAGGTAGATGTGGATCAGCTGAGAGTCAGCTGATGCGAGCTTGACTAACGTGACCTGCCAGAACTAAAGCTACACTTGATTTATTTTGAAACTTTTATGTCATGAAATACAAATTTAATTGTAATGATGAAGTTTCAATTTAGTACATTTAATATATTTAATAACACACTACAGTTAAATTATAATCAATTACTTTGCAGGGGCTTTAGCATAATTAGTCCACACATCAATATGAGGGTACTTTAAAGCATGACAAAAGATTATTAAAACAAAATACTTTAAAGTGTTAATTTGTCATTATACAAAGTGTACCTAAGTGTGTTAAAAAACATGAAAGTGCACTCTTAAGTAAGCTTAGATTCCCTTTTAATTAATTTATATTATCTGTAACTTTTAATTTAAAATTATAAAGTGCACTTTTTAATAGTGTACTTCAGTGCATTAAGAAACATTAAAATGTACTTTTAATTACACTTAAGTGATTTTGGTCAAACTTTAGATTAGGGTCCAATTCTCACTATTAACTAACTACGACTTTTTCCTCAAGAGACACCACTACTTATTAATAGAAAGTAAGGTTGTTGTTAAGTTTAGGTATTGGGTAGGAATTTGGTAGGGTTAAGGGATGTAGAATATGGTCATGTAGAATATGGTCATAAAGAATATGGCATTAATATGCTTTATAAGTACTAATAAACAGCCAATATCCTAGTAATATCTATGCTAATAAGCAACTAGTTAATAGTGAGAATCGAACCCTAAACTAAAGTGTTACCGCGTTTGTATTCCATTAGTATTATATTACCTGAAAGTGCAGTTTTTAAAAATATACTTTGGATGTAAAGTACACTTCAAGTGCACTTTCAGTACAAATAAACGCACTTCTTTTTCACAAGGGTCATCATTGCAATTATTTCTGAATGATGCTGTCCGTCTGGCCGAAGTGAGAGGAGGTATCCCAAAAAAAAAAAAACCTGCCAGCCTCTCCACCGCACGTGTGTCTCCCACGCCCTGTGTCCGTATCGATCCATTAGTCAGAGGAGAGCAAACAGAGGATCAGCTGCTTATTGTCCCTCATGGATTGACAGACTGTGTACGCCTGGTTAATTGGGCCTGGCGTCTGTGGCACATGCAGAACCACAGGCTCTCCGCTCCAATTAAGTCTCAGACAACCTTCCCGTCCCTTCCCTCCGTTTGAAGTGCCAGCTCCCATCTAGAAGCTACTTCATCTAGAGCGTTCCCCAGCAGGGTGCAGCAGTTAGGGCGACGGCAGGTAATCACTGGAGGAACATTTGGAGCGGAGCAGGCGTGCATCCTTGCTTTCTCCGCATCAAAGCATTGAACAGAACGTGACTTAACATACGGCGTATTTATGTGGACACTGTTGTACAGTAGGTAACTGATTAGAGATTATAGGAGTAGTGATCATCAAACTTTTTGATGTCAAAGGGAGATCCTTCCTAAAAATATGTAGGCAGCTAGTGTACAGTATATTGCTATGGGATAGCCATTCAGAAGTTTAGGGTGGTTTATTTTTTAATGTTCTTGAAAAATACCTCTTAAGCTCACCATAAAAAGTAATTAATTCACGTGATGGTAAAGCTGAATTTTCAGCATCATTACTCCAGTCTTCAGAAATCATTCTAGTCGTTCTGATTTGGTGCTTAAGAAATATTTATTTTAATTTTAATGTTAAAACATTTGTGCTGCTTAATATTTTTCTCTGAAACTGTGATAACTTTTTTTCTTCAGACTTCTGTGACTTCATAACTTTTTTGAACTTTCTTCAAAAGAACCATTTTATTTGAAATAGAAATCTTTTGCCATTATATAAATTTCTTTACTGTCACTTTTTATGAATTTAATACATCCTTACTAAATAAAAGAAAATCTTCTTTTAAAAAGGGTCAGTAAATGACAGATTTTTTTTGCCCTAAATTAACATGATAAATATTGTGTCTCAAAAATCTTTTTTTATTATTTTTTTTATACAAATTGAATTACTAATGCGATGACCAATAGAAAGCTGCACAAACAGCAGTTTTGTGAGGGCATTATAGTCTGCCAAACTTGCTTACGAAGGAGTTGTGTTAGTACTGAAAAGAATAATGGCATTATTTCAGAACTTTTTGTCTCTGGTTAGGCTGGATTGCGGATGATTTGGTAAATAAGACCCAGGTTTCCGTGCTGAAATTCTGTACATAAAAACTGTTCAGTAAATCCACTCCGAAATATCTGTAAATACATAAGTTGCCACTCACTGGGATCTAAAATGTTGGATCATCTATGCGGCACAAATGATATGTCATTAGTTGTGTCTTTCTACGGAGAGTAAGAGGGAACGAGAGGGATTTGAACTTAGCTTGCATGGGCGACGACAAACCTCAAAGTAATTTCCCTCCCATCACATTTAGCATTTACCATAAAGTCCCTCATTCCCCATAAAGGACTGATTGATGGCTTGCCAGGGATTGTGCCTAGCATACACCCCTAGAGCTTAAGGATATTCAAATCGCTTTGTGCCCTTGCTCTCACAGGCCTCACACTAGCAGGATGATTTAAAGGTGGTAACAAGATGTGCTCCAGGGTGCAAAATATTGAACACCATCAACGATGCAGCGACTGAAGAAAATGCCTGTCAGTTAAAACAAGCTATTAGATCACAGGCGAAACTGCTCTTCTCTTGCATATAAATCCTGCCCTCTGCTCCCAAATCTATCACGCAGATGAAGCAAATCGCCGAATGTACTATTTTTTTTTTTCAGCATTAATGTGTATTTACTTAGAGGACAGAAAACATATTGTATGCTAGGAAAATGCATTGATGATTCATCCCTCTAAACTCTTTAAAATGTATACACCTTGCAAGGTCTATTGTCATTCCTCTATATAGTCCTTTTCTTTAGACTAACATAATGAGGATCCTGCCGTAGGTTGGGAATAGAGCTCGTCCTGCGGAGCTCGAGCTAATGAACTTCGTTTATGTGCCGAGCCCAGTGTCAGGCCCTTAAGAGTCCCAGACATTTCCATAATAAAGATAAATCATGCAAATCTGGGGTGTTTGCACAGGACTGTGTCGCCCGCTGTGAATCACTTCGCTCATTATTTACCTTTACTATGTTGTCGGGAACAATGCCACATCACACCGAAAGCTAAATAGATGGATTTCGAGTTACTAAAGTAAGACAAATTTCCTACTGTTTTAACTCATACTTTTTTTTGCACATAAACACACATAGGTTTAAAGGCATTCAAGACAAACCGAAAAGCAAAATGTTGAAGGATAGACTGGACCAAGGCTTCAAGTTGCTTTAATCTGACAGTTCTTAAGTGATTTTTCTTCCACTGCTCTACCGTTAGCAGAAAACACTGTGGAGCAGAAGCACTAATAGCCTTGGTTGATGCATTCTGGCTGCCATTTGTGATTCTAATGATTACAGCTGAACACATCTTTTGTTTGCAATTGTCAGAAGTTTTTTGGAGGGAACACATTGAGCATACTAGGAATAGCAAGGTTTTATATTATGTAGGAGATAGCAGGAAACGGGAGATGGGTGAATGGCGTTATTTGCCCCTTACCGAGGCCATATTAACTCTGCAGGCAGTGCAGTCTGTGAAGTAGCAGATGTGAGACTGGAATAGAGCAAATGCTCTGCACTGTACTACCAGCTGCGGCGTGGTGAGCCCTGATTGGAGCCTTTTCTGCTTTAGAGCACTTATTCATTGATTGATTGATGCATTCAAACCCAGCCGTTCATTATGGGCACTTTTTCCGCTTCCCCTGTGACTGATATTCAAAAGGGATGTGCGGTTCCTGAAATCGATCGTTGAATTTTCTGGCAGTGAGAAGGGGACAGAATTGGACACAGTCAGTGTGGGCAATCGTTTGCCAATTAAATGTTTGTTAATGAGCTTATCAGTGGTTTTGATGTATCCATTTTGTGCCTGATCTATACAGATAATACATATCTTCTCAAATAGACAATGTATGTGCATATAGTGATGTTAATGGGGCACATTGTATTGCTTTTATTTGAATTTGAATGTTTCAGCTAGTTGTTAAATGTGTCCCCAGCATAAGCCATTTATAGGTTGTTTCTTCCTAAAATCACTATGCTATCCCGACAGTTTGGGGCGGGACTATCTGTTGTTTGAACGCAGTAATTAAGCATGTTTGGTGGGAAATCTCATAATATAATTTTTTCACACTTTACATTTCAATGCTGTGCGGCTTAAATTCACATTTAAAACGATTCATTTATTTCAGATTTCTACGTGTTTTAATATATATTTAGTTAGACAATATTATTATTTTCTTGTACTGGTTTTTGGCCATAAGATGAAAATAATTGTCACCTGTATATGCTAGAATTTTAATAATGATACATCTCTACTGAAGATATCAAAATAGATTTAGAAAATTATGTAGAATGTAGCCTCTTTAACAAGTTTAGAATTTTTATTTATTTATTCATATTCAGTAATTGCAAGACAAACCCTATGCTTTTGGGGAAAAAACAAAATGGCTGACTCTTGTCCCGTGCTGACAGATTTGGAGTACAGAGTGAATATCACAGCTCCTATAGGCTTTTAATGAATTGAGAGAGACAAGTAATGGTCACATTGATTACATTTTTCGTCCCATGCTGTTCATTTCTTATTGTGTTAGTGGCCAGCAGCTCTGGGTTTTGATCTCACATGTAATGACTTACAGTTTGAAGGTTTGCCAGCCTCTATTTATGAGCAGTGAGACACTCCAATCAATGTTTTCACACAGCTGTCCCAAACCTAGCATTATGAAGACATTTTGTTGTTCAGAAACTGTAAAATGCTAGTTGGTACAGCGGCAGGATGAAGTGGCATTGACAGTAATGACTACATTAATATTAATCCTGGTGTTTGCCATTTATTTGTCATTTTGGTTTGGCAAAAGTGTAATAAATGACTCACTGAGGAACAGCAGGCTGTGGTTGGTATTTCCAGTGGGTGTAGTTGCCCTTCTGTGGGATCCAGTCATGTTCCACAGACATCTCAGCTGTTTAGCCTTTGGGAAGTTCAGTTTAGATGCAGCCCTATAAATGCTGTATATTGATGAACTTAACAACGGCTCTGGGTTGTGTAAGTGTAGTGCATCTGAAGTTGCTGATCAGATTATACTGTATCAGTTGAGTTTTCACAAAATAATCAATATCCAAAGTACAGATAATCCAGTAAATGTTGTATGAATGGTTTGGGTTCTAAATAAGCAAGGCCTTGATGGAAAGGGAGCAAGAAAAGTAGAATGGTTGGGTTAGCCAGTCGCACTTTGTTTTGTGTTTGCTGATGCAATAATATTGAACAGTGTGCAATGTATCAGGATGACAGCAATCAGAGTGAACCGCTTGGTTCTTGTGACACTGCACTTAATAAAATCTGTGAGGGTGATGCATCTTTTCACATAATATGCCACAAACAAATGCAGAGAGACACTATTAAAAATGACAATATTAAAAAATAAAGAGAGAACGACTGTGAAATTGTTTTTATTTTGTTTTTGAAATGTCCTTGAGCCCTTGTGCTTTGGGGATTTTTTGTTTTGTCTCTGCTTTGGAGACGGATATCTTTATAATTAGTCTCTGTTGTGAAAAATGTCTTCAGACTCAAAAAATTGTTGTCTTAGATTTTTTGAAATCGAAATGTGACCAGTGAAATATTGATCCGGTTAAAGTATTCATTCTGTTTGTTTCAACCTCACTCTCTTGTTTACCTGATCTGTTGTATTGAGTGTTTTTTGCTTTCATGGACATACATACAGTATAGATGAGGAAAAAAATGTCAAGAACATTTATGGGTTATATTTAACCTAAAATGACAACATTTTAGGACCATTGGGATTTTATGCAAATTGTTTTTTTCTCTATACTGTAATGTGAAATATATATTATTAAAGAAATTATTCATAGTACCATAGTTGTGTTGTTTGAGAATCCCCATTGAGAATAGTGGGAATTAATGAAAACTTTTTTTTTTTTTTTTTAATCACTTAAAAGTAAAACATCCTTAGCCATTACGGTGATTAGAATTTTGGGTGGATGTTCTTAATTGTCATGAAATTTTATTTGTGAAAAGCTTTGAGAGATTCACCCATGTATCTCTATATATTCACTTACACGGCTGTGGCTAATTGCTCTTATGCTGGATATTGTCTGCAATTCTCCAATATTCTTTTGCTTATTTGAATGTTACCTCATATTTTTTTGAAGGAAGATGTCTGACAAGTTTCATTCCTGATTGACAACTCCCTGTGTCTGAATAAATCAGCCATATTCAAGAACTCTTATGTATTTTGACTGACATGCCATCACTCATATGTAAAAAAGGAAGACTTTCAAGGCATGATGGCAGTATGTAGATCACTGTTTGTTATGTGCCTCCTTTCTCTGCCTCCTTTCTTCCACATCATGAAGAGGATGTTTTCATATTAACATTAACGAGATGCCCAAATATTCAATGCATGAACAAGTACGGTTCATGTCTGGAGCGCCTCACTGCTGTTTTGTATGTTTAAAAAAAAAAATCCTATTACTGTCGGGTATGGCTTTTTTCATACGTCAGCTTAAATATGACTCACTTTGACAGCGTGCCGTAGCGAAAATGGAGAAATCATTACAGCACAAAGCGGTTGATGAAAACCCTCAGATTGGAGGGGTATAATGCGTGTGTGATTTGAGTTTGTAGATATGTTGCACTGGGCTTGTAACACTGTTGTACACTGGGAGTAAAGGAGGCTTGGAGCTGACCCCCGGCAGCCTTTGGAAATGCAGGGGCTGAACAGTTCAGCTCACAGGGAAATTGGCCGGCTCGCTGCAGACCCCCCAGGCCTGCCCCAGTAAAACCTCCATTAAAGAATGTGTCCGTTGTCAACCCTTAGCCATCTCTGCCGCGACCCCTGCCAAACCCAATCGTATTGGCTTAACCAGTAGGAACAGGGGGCGGCTGATGCTTTAAGGTTGTCGTTCTCTCTGCCGTTCGGTACAGTGGATGATTTTTTTAGGTCTTGTCAGTTTTGTGGTTGAGATTATTGCCACAGTTAGCTTTATTGCTGTCTGGAGGGTTTTTTCTGGCAGATGTGGTTCGCTAAATGTCATGCGGACCGATCTGGACTGTCTAAATTGATGTCTAGACTGCACGCAAAGTATTAAATTGGCCATTACAACAGGCCATTGAACAGTTTGTGCCCACGGAATTCACCGAAAAGCTCAGCAGATTTCCACAGAAATTGAGCGGCCATCCATCACGAAGTCCCGCGTATCTTCCATCCTTTGTTTTTTCATTTAGGAAATATTTTGGCTTTTTTGACAACACTTATAAGCTAAAATAAGAATGTATCATTTAGTTTTTGTTGTTTTTCTCTTAGAAAATGTGTGGAAAAAATGTACATGTTCTGTGTGGGCTTAGCCATGACAGATTTTGCTTTCTCTCCTGGTTTCTCCTCCTCTCTTTGTTTCTCGGCTGCTGTAATGAGAAGAGAGAATGGAGTCCATCAGAATGTGCAGAGGGTCTGTAAAGCTCTGAGACTCAGGAGAACAGGCCAGTACTGTAGGATGACTGTATGGCTGGATCTGGGGATTAATTTGAGATTAGACCAGAGCCGAGATCAGGGAGAATTGGAATAAAGCTGTGCCACATGGATGAGACAGGCCTATGAGAGAGATGGAATTTATTTCACCAGTAAATCAAACACTAAATCTCTAAACTGGTGCTAATATATAAAGAAACTAGTACAGTTTGGGGACAGAATTTACACAGAATGCGGTTTTCCATTCCACTGCTCTACTTATTTTTCTATGTCGCGCTAGACTGATGTGTTTGACCGTTGTGCTTGCTTCTCAAAAATAGAAGTGGTTTAAATATCTAAAAATTTACATATATATTTTGTGGAAGTCTCAGGACCAGAAAATGTTTGTCCAATCATACGATGCCTTACCTGCCTGTCAACATACTTATTTCCATACCTTCTCGCACCCTGCTCACGTAGACATCACGCATCATTAGTGCGTGCCATTAGGCTATGCAGAGTTGTAGACAGACAGTCATCAAGCAGAAACAAACAGCAGCCGCGTTTCACAGTTCCTCCTGAACCAAAACAATGAGCTTAGCTACATTCACGCCATGTCATAACCGTAATTGCGAGATGGCAACCCGTGACGTTCTTCAGACTCTGATTTTTGCGTTTCTATGCCAACACTATCAACGGCGAAATGATTAAGCAGCAGTCAGGTGGTACAATTAAGAGCTCTGTAAATTACTCTGTAAGTACCAAATTATTGTAATGTTATGTGGTTTGAGACATGAGGTAATTTAACGCCGTCTCTTGTGACGGTTTACAGACTCACCTCTGGCTGTATACGCATGTCTTTTGGAGGAGGCGTGGCTTTGGAGAGCGCTCTGATGGGCCATCTTTTGCTTTCAAAGCTAGCTTGCTATCGCTAGCCTCTCCGAAATTGCCTACCTTACCATTAACCGACAGTTATAATATACTACATTTGATTAGCGTAAAAATAAAATTAGCTGTTTACCCGAGGTGAAAATCCAACACTACACCCCCATAACAGGCTTAGTTCTTCAGTATAACAGAACAACATAGGTTCACAACCCTTCTTGCTGCACTCAAAGGAATGAGTCCGAGAAAGCAAGTGAAAATACTGCTTTTCTCTAAATATTTGATATCTTTTGCCTTCTGCAATGTCCTCACATGCACACCGGCTGTGCCTGCTTACCTGCCGCTCGGCATTGGTGAGGCTGAGTGGGCCAGGCTGTGTTTAAAAGCTCTCAGAAGCTGTCACTTAGTGTTTTGTCTTTGTACTTTGTACACATATTTGCTTGTGTGTAGCGTCCCCCCAGTGCGCTGTGTCCTTGTACCTGTGAGAGGGTGAGACAAAGCTTGTCTTTCACATAGAGTGATGCTCAGAGGATCTGGAGCACATATGGCTTTGAATGGGCTAGAATGAAAGAGATGAAATGAGGTGACCCTTAAGTTTGTTCACTGGCCCAGAACTCCTGAATCGTGACTAATATATAATGTCTCTTCCCTGACTGTCTTGTTTTAAAGCTTTACATAGTGTTTTGCAACCAGACATAATACATAAATCCATCTATGAGAAATGTGTCTGTCCACAAAAAAAGAAACTGCTGCATGATGTGATACAATCAGGGATCTGTATCAGATTATCATCTATTTTTTACCCTATTTTTACATTTCGATTAACCCTGCTGTTATCTAACACTAAACTTTATTTTATTTAATAACACTAATCTTTAGTAAATCTCAAAATGAATATCCATTTTCCATGCTGTACATTATAATATTGTGATGCCGAAATTCACTTGTAGCAATTGTTGTAGCAGTTGTTTTAAAACAATTTGAGTTTTTAGTGTTTTATTTTTTTATTTGTTTTAGTTAAATATTAATGGATTTTAATATAAGCCATAATTATTGGCTTTATAATAATAATTGTTAAATGTCTTCAAATATGATTTTAAAATAGTTTAACAGCTTTTAGAATCAAAACAATACCGAACCCCAATTAAATTATAGAATTTCTCCCATCACACTGTTCTGTATTGTAAAGCATGGGAAAACTGCCAGGCTGCCCTTCTTGAGTGGGCAGGTTTTAATCAATTTGTGAAAGGCCAAAAGCAATCTTACTGAGGAGAATGAGGCAGTGCCTCCTACATAGAAGGTCAGCAGAAAAAAAGGAAGAAAAAAAAAAGAAAGAATGAGCTGAATGTATTTCTCAGGCAACTTTTCTGCAGCTCATCTCAGCAGTTGCTTCCATAAAATCGCCCTCGCTCTATTGTTTGTGGGGCAGATTAAAGAGACAATCATTGAGCGCGAGACGACCCAGAAACTGACCCACTATGCCGCTCTGCTCGCCCTCAGCTTTCAAAGACTTGTTTTGATTTACTGTAAGCTTCATTTTAAAATACTCCAGTGTTTTACTCACTGGAGGGATTTGTTGATGAATGGCTTGGGCCGCGGAGCAGCCTGATTGGACGTCAGCCTTTCACATTTAATTAACAATCTTGTACGTTTGACATAACTGCCATTTTTACAAAACTCATTACAAGAAGGCTGACACTTGCTCTTTTAATGCTCTCTCTCTCTTTGCTCACTGTCTTTTTCTTGCCATCTCACCTCATACAGTATCTGCGTACTTGTCTGTTTATTTAGAGGCACTGTATGCTGTTGGGACTGTATTAGTGCCGCATTGTCATACAACACATAGTAAAACATTATCCAAAATTCATTAAAATCTATAGCTTGGTTCTTTGTCAGCTGAGCTGAGGCGAATGGGTGTGCTCATGAGAGATAAGTGAGCTTGATGAAGTGTACGCTACCTGCTGAGCTGCTCTTGGCCCTGGACCAGCAGCCTCTTGTTTTTCTGCTGGGAGCTTTAGGTAAAGGCAGAAGAGACAGCTGTGTGTTGGGCTCCTGAACTCTGTTGCCCGCGTGCTCTCTGTCTCTTTGTATCTTTTTTCCCCTGCCCTCCATGAGCTCCTCTCAGACAGGGCGAGTACAAATCTTCTCAGTTTGCCTTAATCCAGCAGTGTTGACAGTTTGAGTAAATAAAAAAGATATGTTCAGCACACCCATTGCCTTTTAAGCTTTGTGTACTCTTTAGTATGAAACCTTCAGAGAATCATCCTGTTTATCTATCTATCTATCTATCTATCTGTCTGTCTGTCTGTCTGTCTGTCTGTCTGTCTGTCTGTCTGTCTATCTATCTATCACATTTTTTTTTTAATGAAATTATAGTGGAAGTCTTTTCTGCAATGAGCAAGTTTCTCTTTAACTCCTGACCTTAACTTCTCCATCTCCTCCTCTCTTGACTTCTTCACCTCTCTTCTCTAGCCTTGAAATGCAAGCATCTGGAGCAGCAGACAATTTGGGGCGGTATTAGCAGTTCCCTGGCCCTTGGCCTAGCCTTTCTGGCCTAAAGCTTGTGTAGTCCAGGCAGTATTGGTTCCTCCTCTAGCCCTGCCTCTGCACCCTACACAACCATTTCACCCTCTGACCCCACTCAGAGTGGAGGATTATCACAGTGTGTGGGGGGAATACGAGAGCGAGCTGCTGACCTTGTGTGCAAAACTTTTTCACACTCTGTATTGTGGCTTGCATTTGCGGACTTGCATTTGACGCTGATGTGGGTACGTTTTTTTCTTTTTTAAAGCCTGAGAAACAGTTAATATTCTGAAGGCCAACAGCTGCCAGAGATGCGGATTAGAGGTTCTTTGTTGAGCTGTAGTTTATCCCATCCTGACAGTGGTCCAGTCCCATGGAGCTCTATCCCTGCTGTGGTGCACGCTGTCTTTTCTAACAATGGACAGTAGATATGTCTAACACAGGGGGTTTAGGCTGTAGATAAACCACAAGATTTCTAAGTAGCTTGATTGTTAAGCTAGGATGAGACTTTAATACAGCAGCACATCTTTTTTCTCTTCTTCAGCCCTAAAAGCACTTCATAATGAAAGAGAAAAGCGTGCAACGCTTACTCAGCGTGCCAACGCTGTCCTCATAACGTCATTGAAATTAATGGCTTCCTGCTGAATTAAGGTAGCAATGTCAAGAGGCTCCAAACATCGCAGGTTAGTATGTATCCTGGTTAGCCAGACAGTGTCCAGGGTATTTTATGTTTAAATAAATCTCAGACCTTCACACCTTAGGCATTTGCCCTGTTGTAAATGAAAAGAAAGCTTGAAAGCTTGAAAATAAAATGCATAGCTTGAGGAATACTGCTCAAAATGGCAAAAATGTGAGGAAGAGAAAGCTAGGAACTCTTTCAAAGTAGTAGGCCAAATATCTTCTGCCAAAATATTTACTAGAATAAAAATAAAATGTGGTAGCATTTTACAATAAGGACTCATTTGTTAACATTAGTTAATTTATTAACTAACATGAATGAACAATGAGCAATACATTTATTGCAGTATTTGTTAATCTTTTTTTATTGTTAGTTAATACAAATCCAGCTGTTCATGTTGGTTCACAGTCCATTAACTAAGATTAATAAAAGCTGTAGAAGTATTAATTCTAAGTTAATGTTAACTAAAGTAGTTACTATGTTAATAAATGTAACCTTATTGTAGTGTTACCTAAAATGTTTATAATAATAAATCAAATATTTTTGTATATATTTTAATATTTTAAAATATTATTAATATTATTAATGATTAAATGTTCATTTATTTTAATTCATGATTTGTTTAATTTTATATAATGATTTAAATGTTGCTTACAAAAAATACAGCTACTTCTCAATGATCGCTAATGTAAAAAGAGGCTTTTTTCGTTACGCCATCTAACCAATTAAAACTTGACCGCTTGACAAAAAAGAGGACCATTTTAAAAGTGCCACTGATGTTACAAAAGATGCTCTTGCATAGAGAGGTGACCGCCATTATGCAGTCCATGAGAGTCAAATGCTGCGATGTTCAGGTTCCCGAGTGGGAGCATCATCATAATAGAACAATGGAAAGGCACATGAAACTAATGAACTGAGGGTCTGTGTTATTGTCTGGTATTCTTATCCTCCTGTGAACTGTAGCGAAGAATGCTTCTGTATTATCAGCAGTTTCTCACAACTAGCGCCCATGCCTGACCTTTAAGCTGGAGCTGAGCGGCTGTTAATTCCATTGGTGTGTCAGAGAGCCAAAGGAGCCGGCCACAAAGAGGAAGTTAACCTGAGGCCCAGAGAGCACTGACTCCATTATTTTAGCAATTACCAGGAGCTGTTAATTTAAAAAAGGATTCAGCTGTGATTAGATTCGGCTGCTGCCTCTGGCAGAGGAAATGTATTTACACATTATATGCGACATACGCAGAGCTGTCGCAATTTTTTGATCTAATCACGATATTTGTGATAGCCGCGATTATTGTGCACTTTAAATTTCAGCCACATATCACCACCCAATTAAGAGAAGAATGTTAAGAGCTCCAAATGAAATTAGATGCTTGTTAAATGGTAACACTTTACAATAAGGTTTCTTTTGTTTAGTTAACATGAACTAACAATGAAAAACATTTCTACAGCATTTATTTATCTTTGTTAATGTTAATCTCAACATTTACTAATCCTTGCAGATACAACTTTTGATCTTAAAAATTTGCATTTAAAATATTATGAATGTCTTTCTACTTCTGTGCAGTATTTGTTTTCAAAGCCTTAAAGAAAATCATACAATTTAAGGTGTCCAACTTTTTTTTTAAATTAAATAAAGTAAAATTCTTTGCAGTTACACTTTTTAAATAGTTTAATTAAAAACATAAAACTTCACAATTGCATAACAAAGGATAAAAAGAAATGTGATCATGTGAGTAATAACCATACTATTCAAATTTAGTGTTAATTTAAATAACTTCATGCTGAGGTGTACGTGTATTTAGCCTGGTGCTCTTCCCATGTTTGTCAAAAATGACAGAATTTTTATTTTTTTATTTAATATTTTGTATTTTTAGGGGATTTTATGGTACTAAATTATATTTACGCTGTATTTATAATCCATTTATTTACTTTTTGAAATCTTGAATTCTTGAAATCTTTTCATGTCATAAATCTTGAATGCTTTAGAGTTAAGTTTGATCTCTTTTCAAAGACGACACTTGGCAGATTATTGCTGAAGTGAAAAAAGTTTTAAAAAAGTGAATCTTACGTTTATTGTTATGAAATTTTTTCTAAAATACTATTTCAATTTTTTACATGAAATATATATTTTCAAAAACATGTTTTACTCTAAAACTGTGAGAACATCAAAGCCATAAATCAAAGCAACTTAATGGAAGAATGGAAACTTCATTTCCAATGCGGTAATTTTCGACCGCGAGGAGCACAATTGTGACTATTTTTTACAGGACCATTTAACCTGTTCTAATCATGTCCATGATTTTGTTTTGCTTTCACATAAGTGCCCAAAACCTTTACCAAGTTTCTTACCATTCCGATGACAAAAATATTTCTCTCAAAAATGACCGAAGAGCACCAGAGGGTTTAACACTGTAAGTGAAATGAACGACATTTAATCTTCAGCCAAAATCTCATGGTCACAACAGCCCTACTACACACAGACTTTTTCGTCCAAAAGTTATCACGTTATGTCATGAACACAAACCCACAAGCATTCTTCTCAACTCTTAAACAGGTTCTGCTTTACTTTGGTCTTTTCGGTGGCTGATTGTGGTGTCCATCTTGTGGTGTTTCTCTGCTTTTGTTTACAGTGGCTGTAATAATAGAATAATGAAAACAGCTTGAGTCTCCATAAGTATGAAATGCACAGGCAGGATTTTTTACATTAAAACAACAGTGAGTTTCCCGCCTGCCACCAGCCTATAAATATATGGTCCCCTGAGTACTCCATATGCAAAGCACAGAACAGGTATTTTGTCAAGCCTGGTAGAAATCTGCAAATTGGACATGGGAAAGCATGCGAGTCTAGGAGTGCTGATGCGGAGTGGAATTCTTCATGCTTTCTAGTGTTTGCCATAGAAGAATAAATATTAATCTACTGCAATATCTGTGAAAAAAAAACATGTTTGGACAGATTGCGATTTCCACATCTATTATCAACAGTCTTTAAGATGTTCAGGGTCGAAAACGCAAGCTTTCAATCCATTTATAATACAAAATCTCGTCATGTGGGCACCTTTGATGCTACGCTTTTCTCAGTGCTCGTGAGTTTGAAAAGCCGCTTGCATAAAATAATCATAGTGTGTAAAAAGAAAACATTTTTTTCTTGGCAAAATGCATGTAAACTTGTCTGGAAATGAAATGTTTGTAGAATATTGGTTTGACAAAACTGTTCTTTCTGTTGATTTGTATATTGTGGTATGAAATTTGGGATTCTTGCCTCTGTTACATATGTTCTGAATGACTGATGAAACGATATGATAATTTAAGAATGACTAAGAAAATGTTCCTGTTTAACAAAAACATTATGAAGCTTATGTCCGTCTTAAGGGAGGTGTCTTATGTTTGTCTTTTGGTTCATCTGAGGGATGAAGGCCAAGTTGTCTTTGTATTTCATGCTACATTTCTTGTCATCGGGCACACGGCACATTTAACCCTCATCTCAGTGCTGAAGGGAGGACGGAGCGGAATAATGGCTGTTTTTACACACTTGCATCCAAACGGCAATTAGCCTGCATTTTACGCCACATTGGCTCCGTGCTTATACGAGGGTGGAGGGCTCTAAGAACATGTACTCCACCCAGATTGGGGGGACAAACAGCTCCATCAATTCCCCATTACAAAGTCATTTGTCCGAAAATGCTACTCGTATCACTTTCTTTTCATCTGTTACACCTAACAAGAAAATGGAAGGGCAGCCCTCGCTGTAGTCTGCTATAATGTTTTCTTTCATATGGTCTGATACTCAGATATCATTTGCTGTCGTTTTGTTGTTTTATTCTGAACAAACTGACCAGTTTTAGACTCACATCTTGTACTACATTCAATTGAGTGAATTTGTGCAAGAAACCCCACTGCAGAAACATCCTCAATTCCTGATCACAAACAAAAAGCTTGTTCTAGCCAATGAATCAAAAGAGCATTTCTTAACCAGTTAAAACTCAAAGAAAGGAAAATGTTTCATTTGACCATTTTTTTGCTTTTTTATTATAATGCAATATGTAATTCAAAACTTGCTAGGTTAAGCTGTTAGCTTGCTTGTAAAGGCTAACTTGAAACACAGAGATTCTACCTTTGGTAATATGACTTGATATGTGAAAGGTAATTTAAATGGCTAAGCTAGGCTAAGCTGTTAGCATGCTAATCAAACGTTAACTTAAACACATGAAAAGGTTTAATTTGACCATTTTTAAGTTTCATAATATAACGTGGTATGTAATTCAAAATGCTAAGCTTGGCTAAACTATTAGCTTGCTAACTAAAAACAAGGAAAGGGACATGTTTAATTTGACTATTCTTGATTATATAATGTAATATGTAGTTTAATTTAAAGGCTAAGCTAGGCTAAGGTGTTAGCTTGCTAATCGAAGGCTAACTGAAAGCACAAATAAGGGCACATGCTTAATTTGACCATTTCAGGGCTGACAATTTTTGAGTTCAGCTTGGAGTGAGAATTATTCCTGCAGGGGAATTATTATTCATAAGCTTGCAATTCAATATGATTAATTTGAAAATTTTCGTAAATATAGAGTAGGGTGCGTGTTAATTTTTCTCAAAAAAAAAAAAATCTTTCTCAGATTTTAAAAAGATTTTAACTACTGAAAATTAACAACTGATTTGTACACAATTGCATTTGACCATTTATAATAATTTATAACAATACACTAATAGAGTAAAGATATAATGAATATGTACTATATTTCATGCATATGTAATAGTTTTTTGTACAAAAAGCTTCTCTCTAGATAAAAATTTTCTTGCTATAGTTTATGGACACTGATTGCCTTTTCTGAGATAAATGTAAGGTTACATGACATTGTTTTCAAGCTGTTTCATTGATGTATTTAACACTGGTTGGGCGATTACATAAGACATGATACATTTCAGTAAGTTGTACTGTTTCAACATACCCTTGAATATTCATGTTTAATTTGTACTATAACTAGTAGTAGTAAAAAAGCTCCCACTTTGCTTGAACTGAGCCACTACAGCAATCCATCATGCTACTTTAAAGGCCCACTGAAGTGCCTTGAAACGCATAGCAATATTCAATGCGTTTACATAATTTCTCCTGAAACAGGAAGACAGGGCGGGACATATTGAGCAGCTCCTCCCCTTTTTTTAAATAGCCAATAGCATTTTGTTTATATCACAGCTCGGCCAGAGCCGTTGAGCTTGACAAAGCCGCATTTGACAGCTAATGACAGCCACGGTCTAATAGATTCCCCTTTTATTCCCTATATAGTGCTTTATATACCATTCAGAATATAGAAAATAGTAATTATGTGAAAAAGTGACTGATTTCAGCCACAGCTTAAGCGTCTATTTATAGTGTAGTTGGTGGGATGCTTTAGATTCTAGAGAGCATTTGATTGGACAGAAAATCTTATGAGAACCTGAAGTGGATCCATTGCACTTCATTGATCCATTGCGAGACTGTAAGTTTTGAAAGCTTACTGTATACCTTCTTAATGTGAATATTGTCATTGTTTTGGAGCTCACTAGCTTATAGATAACCTTAAGGCTAACATATTCATACAATTAGAAAAAAAACGTAGATTTTGATTTCATGGATACATTAAAGAGCGCACGACCGTATTTATCATTTGAATTTCGTAATAAAACGTACAGAATTTGAAAGCTGAGACTTTTCCGTGTCATCTTTGCTCTGCAATATTTTTTTTTAACTGCGTAAATGGATGTGTGGCGTGAGAGCGTGAGTACAGCGTCAATTGTCTGACTGAGTGTGTGAGAGTTTGGCAGCCTTGCCATTTTTAACTTTGTAGTAGGTCTATAAAATGATATGGGTAATTGAAAAGGTAAAGCTAAACTAAGCTGTTAGCCTGCTAATAGAAAGCTATGTGTTTAATTGGACTATCTTTTAGCTTCGGTAAAATTCCCCCGGTTTCACAGACAAGTCTTAAGCCTAGTCTCAGACTAAAATGCATGTTTGAGCTGGTTTAACTGAAATCAACTGGCACTGACATATCTTAAAATAACATTTATAAAAGCTACTTAAATGTATCTACTAATTAAAGGCCTAATCCTGGTTTAATCTTAGCCCTGTCTGTGAAACCAGGCCATTATGTGCTAAGGCTATGCTAAACTGTTGCTAACTGAAGTTACAACTTTAAAAAAAAAAAATTGATATGTAGACATTTAATAAAAAATGTTCTGATTACAAATAAATGCACCATGCCTAGTGTTTTTAAGGACTTTGTTGAGGAGGGTAGCAGTCTATGGGCGGATAGGATCTTGAATGACACTGCTATCTTAAAGTTATCAATACAGTGTTAACTCTCCATGGCTGTCAGCGTTTTAACTTTTAAATCCTGGTTATTATTTAGAACAAATATGTCTTCTGAACTGTCTGTCCTTTCAGATTTAAACGAGCGTAATTGGAGGAAAAGGTCCAAAGGAACAGATCAGGTCTCATCAAAGTGAGCAGAGCTTTGCGTACAGTCTCGGTGGCTCCTGTGCTAGCTCAATGACTTTCAAGGTAAAGCTGACTCTTGATCTCCATTTGTGGTGCCGGCCCCACTGTGGAAGATCAAGGTGGCCATTAGATCAAAGCGGCTGGTTTCAGAGCAGCTGTGGTTTGGGAGACTGGAAAGGGGAGGACAGTCTGAGGGAGGGCAGAGAGACTGACATAGAAATGACTTCTTTGTATAACCCAACTCTTTGAACTGGAGCTTTACCCACAGCGCTGATCAAACAGAGGCAGCATGGTGCGCCGTGATCATACGCAATTTATTAAAGTTTTATTTGAGCATCAGGAATACGAGATGGGTCACCACTTAAGCTTGCCGACTGGACCGCTCTGTTCCCCAGAGTCTGAATTCTGAATTATTTACTGTAGATCATGGAAGTGCTTAGGGCTACAATTTCATGTATGAGATGTGAAGTGATGCCACTGAATATATGAGACAGCTGACAGATTCATGGCAGCACCTGAGGTGCAGAGCGAGCCTGTCAACTGCAGCAATCAGCCAGTGCTCAACATTCCTACGTGGATCTTAAGTGATGTCGGTCTTCTGCAGCCGGCATGCCCCCTCATGGCCTTCCTGTGACACTGCCAGTCTACAGGGACCTCATTTAATGTCTGACACTTATCATGTGTTTGGCATGGATTTTAGACCCCTGAGTTGAGCTGCGGCCCATAGGTGTGCAGCTGAACAGTTGTACGCTTACAGGCTCCTTTTTGTTAAACGAGCAACATAACACAAAAAAAGTTTGCTGACAACACTTTTAGGTTCCTGTTCTGTTTTACATTTGACACTGAAGACTGGAGTAATGATGCTGAAAATACAGCTTTGACATCACAGGAATGAATGAAAAAAATCACAAAATTACTTTTACTGTTTTTACCTTTTGATTAAATAAATGCAAAATTGTTGAGCATAAGAAACTTACATAATACATAAATATGTATTATAATGTACATCGCGTGTACATTATTGCTAAATTAAATCATATCATAAAGGGTTTTGATAGGTTTAGGGCTTGAAGGATTATATCTTTAATATCTGGAATTACAGATTGTCTGTTTCAATGATTTCTTTTGTGTGTGTAAAAATATTCTTGTGCTGCTTTCCACTAATCTAGTCATTTTATATGGGATGAATTAAGTCATTTATCTGATTCCTTAAGCTTGCAATTAGAATGGAAAAATAACCAGATGCCGGGTGGAAATTGATTCAAATTAATTTACGTAAATGGATGCACTCAAGCTATATATAATAAATGGGGATGTAATTATACGGCATCATTCTGTTTAGACTTATAAATCTGAAACACTGTCAGTGAAATGTATAATTAAAAGGTCATTATTCTGCATGCCCACACTCTACTATGTCAACACTTTCATGAGTAGAGTTCATTAACTGACCTCAAGGATTTTTGTTTTTGATAGAACATCACTTCAATCTAGCTAGTTTAAATTCCTCATCTCACTTTCTTTTGCAAAATTTAAATCTAAAATAAAATTGGATATATGCAGCAGTTCTAGCATTGTTCTGTGCAGATTTTAGCGCATTTATTTCTTAATATAATAATATAATTAAAATAATACATTTTTAACAACAGTTCTGTCGTATCTAATAGTATTTGTTTTAGACTACTTTAGCTACTTCTATGTGCAGATATTGCAAACTCCACCACTAGATCCAGACACTTCCGGTCAAGCAAGAACCGATGCTATAGTTTTGGACATTAGCGTCCTAGAGCTAATTAAATCTGCTGCGGCTGAATGGACTGTGTTGACCGCACTCTCAGGAGTAAAGCATTTGTGGTAAAACACACACTTGAGGAGAAATAAGGTGCACATACATTCTCTTATTTTGGAAGAATGATTGCCGCAGATCACTGAGTGTAGCGAAGAGCTGCTAGCGCAGCGCGATTGTGCTAATGTAGCAGGTTAATGTTGCATCACCTCTTAGCATAATATGTTTTTACTGCCCTTTTCTCCTCTCCGCTTTAGTGTTCAATGCAGTTTTCAGTTCAGCATGTTTTAAGAAGACCTTAACACAACTGGAACGTTAACGTCGTCGAATAACCTCTTTATCGCTCTGAGAGAGCGGCAGTCTGGCTGATTGAAGTCAAGGTGCCCGTCTTTGCAAACAAGGGAGCTGGGCTTTTACCTCGCACTTGATCTATAATAGGAAAACCTTTTTAGAGGAAATGAGAGATGGAGATAAAATGGCCTTTATAATTCAATAAATGAGGAAAAAAATGAGAATCTAATTCACTCTGGTCAAGCTCATTGACCACAGAAAATGATTGCTTATAGATTTGGATGTTGTTTTTTAATGTAAATGTAAAAGTGATAAAGTGCTAGATACGGAGAAAACATGTTTTTTTTAGGTTTGCATTATTAAACATTGTCCTCAGTATATGAATTTATGTCTATGGATACCAGTGGTTTTGTCCTTTGACAAAGAATGGAGCATTTGTCTTTGCCTGATTCTTAATATAGCACTGAACAGCATGATTACAGAGGAGAGGAGATGTGGACAATGACATCCTTGCAGCGTATTGTTTGTACCTTGCGATCCAATGAACATGCACTCTTGAATGTGCGCATTGTATGGACATTAAGGCCATCGCGGTTAATTAATGAGCTTCATAATTATGGTACAGCATCTGCAGATTTAATCTTCGCTTACAGGTTGTATTGGCAGTTTAATGTTCTTGGCTGTTGCTAAAATGAGCCTCGTCCGTTAACACAGCAGCACAAAATTGAATCCCAATGACAAGGAACGTTAATTTAATGTCAGGAATGCCAAATGCCTCTGTTTACATTAATCACGCTATCATGAAAGCATACTCATGTCGCTTGTCTAGTCTAGCTTGAGATGCCGTATATCCACGTCTACACATGGAAAGTCGTGTCTGTGTTCGGAATGGCATTCCAGCTTAGTGCTTCCTAAATACTGTATACACTGCATACTGCCTACTGTTTTAAAAAACAGTATGCAATATGCACAAGAAATTTTCAAACTGTAGTATAATACATTGTTGTCACATGACAGAATCACATTGCATGTTTAGCATGATAAATGCGAAATAGAAGGGTTAAAAAGGAGTTGTTTTTTCACATGATTCATTTATCACAATGGAAATGTGGAAAGTTTAACCATTTCCATAACTGAGTGCATTGCACTGTGGAATACACTATATTCATTGATATATATTAATTTTTTATAACCAATACCGAAACCGATTATTATTGGAATCATATATGTTTTGTTTTTTTGTGTGAGTGACTGATAACTGATATGCAATGCCAACTTTTAGGTACACACACACACACACACACACACACACACACACACACACACACACACACACACACACACACACACACACACACACACACACACACACACACGTTGGTGCAACAGCATTATGAGGACTCTCCAAAACCCACCCATCACAGGAGACATTCTGCATTTTTACATTTTTAAAAACATTGTTTTTTTTAATGTTTTTTAAGCTATTTGAATCATGAGGACTTTTGAAATGTCCTCATAAACCACCTATAAGTTGTAATACCAGTGTAATACACATGCCATTATACAAATTTGTGTCCTCATAAATCACATAAACCAACCCACACACACACAAACTTCGAACATAGTGGCTTGTAATGTGAAAAGAATTCATTACAGTTGGTAATCCGTATTGGAAATTGCAAACAAAGTAGAACTAAATCTATAAATCTGCATCCATAGAAATGTAAATATGTACCAAATGATTCATTGATTACCATTTATGTTTAGGGTTAGTTACCAAATGAATTACATTATATGATGCTATTCTTTAGACCTGCCAGATGGATCTAGTTTTGGTACATGATATTTAAGAATCCATATCCATAGAATTATGAACATCAGCAAAACAATTATTGGTCATTTATAATCTCTAATACTCCATGCAGTGTTCTGTTCATTTAAAATGTGCTCGATTATCCATGTTTTCCATGCATACAGAACATTTGCATATTATACATCCTACATACTGCAGTGAGTGTACAGTAAGAGTAATATGCTATTCTGAGCATCTGAGTTTGGCTTTGTGCTAGTGCTGCAAATGAAGCACTACTGTATGTACAAGGAGACACACAAAGCTAAAGAGCCATTCTCATGAGTAGCAACATATTACACTTGAATTGAAAATGAGATTCTTGAATTGAAAATGAGACTGATCCACTCCTCCTTCATACCTCAAAGTAATTTCTGTCTTATGGCTGTAATCAAGACAAAGGCGTGGTACGGAGAAATGTGGAGTAGACGTCCCCCTCCCTCCCTCTCCGTCTTCACACAGATGTCTCTACACCCCCTCGAGACAGACATGGTCCCTTGAGTCCCCTGCAGAGATCTGGATGCCCAGAGAACAGGCCGTTTATCAAAATGCCTTCAGTGGGCCACGTCCCACCGAGACTGCTTCTGGCAGTGAAGACACATCTGTGTTAGAGACGTTCATTCACACACATCCACATCCACACAGGCTTATAATTAGATTTTATTGCAGGGATCTGACACACTTACAGTAGCGTGTGGTATGCCACCCACTCCACCATGACAGCAGTGTGCCTACAACAGGGGAGTAGAGTCTTTTGTCTGGTCTTGTCTATGCAGCCACTACAAAGCAGGAAACCTTTACAAAAGCATGCATGTGCCGTTATAAAAATATCCGCAGAGATTAAGGGATTGTAGATAACTCATGAAACTCAGGAAGGTTTTTATTTGCAAATATTTAGAGATATTAATAAAAGTGATTGTGACAAGCACTGTAGTACCGACTGTATTGTGGATGTACTGTAGATGTATGCTTTTCTATATGCTGTACCGTACTCTCTTAAGGCCAGTTCACATCGCACCAAAAGACACTTCGATAGACACATTGTCAGGTTTTGTCGGGTCAGTGTGTTACCCCTGTCCCATGCTGAATCGGAGCTTGTCGGGTCGTAGATTGTTTGAGAAGTGACAAACTGTATTCTGGTGATTTCCAGCGCAGTGTCAATCGGCCTTCAGAAGAAAAGATTTTATATAGAACGTTGAAGGGTTCTGTCAGGTGCTTCATTTATTAGAACCATTTAGGGGTTCTCATCATGTAATCATTTTATGGATTTAGTTTTAATTAATTCATTATTAATTTTGCTTTGATTAATTTTTTTATTGATTAAATTGTATGAATTAAACACTCTATCACTACAAAAAATATAAAATTACCCGTTAAACATGAAAGTATAATGCAATTATTTAAACCTTTCTCTTTATTATGATCCTTTTTGACATAAAGAGTTGTTGTTTTTTTTATTTAGTCAAGAACCCTAGGGTTTTTTTCTGAGAGTGTAATGTTCATTGTCAGGCCATAAATAATTAAGAAAATATTTAATATTAATAATAGTACTATAAACATTGTAATTCTGACACTGTAGCGATCATGAGCTTTTTTTAAATGGCACAGTGGGTCATTTTAGGCTTTTCACAGATTAAACCTAATTGCAGTTTCACTGGAGTCATTATACTGCGAAAAAGCTTAGAGAGTCACAACAAACATAATTGCATTTCAGCGCTCAGCACGTATTTTATTCAAGCAATCCTGAGGACCTCATTTCACAAGGAGCAGCACATTTTTAATCAGCGACATCCTGATTATGATATGTTGAGCATAAGTAATGCTGCATATTTACGGGGCATTTCATTAATAACTGCAGGGGGTTCCAATTTGCGCTGAAGATGGCGAATACTCCGCGACAGCACTCGTTTCCATCAGGGTGATACATGAGCGGCTCCAAGCTGGGACGTGCGCAAGAACCGAGTGAGGAATGAAGCCCTATTTTGCTTTCTCCACAGGCAATTAAAATGTTTTGCATGCTGTGGGTACTGTGGAAGAACAATTACTGAGACAGTGATTTGAATTGGATTTAAATTTGAAGATCTTTTGATATGAGAAAATTCTCCAAATCTAGCAGCATCCCTTTGCTTCTGAATGAAATCAAATGAACCGTATTAGATTTATTAGGCCACTTTAGTAGCAGTTTCTTCCAGATGGCTTTGGTTCTGAACGTTAACATGGATATGTTCTCCATCTAAAAAGTTATTCTTAATAACCTGATGGTCATATTGGATTTTATTTGATTTATTATAATATATTATAATATAGTATTTGTGTGTGTATTACATCTATATAATAATAATTATAGCTTTAGATTTATAGATTTTTGTACTTTCTATAACATGGTTATATATTATAATATATTTCATATATTTTATTTAGATTTAATATTGATTTAATTATATATATATGTATGTAGTTGCAAGTTACTTTGAAATGATAGCGTCAAGGATATTGTTCATAATCGTGAGGAGTGGAATTTTATAATCAAAAATAAAATATCACTATTCCTCCAATGGTGTATCAACAGAGGTTTTATTGAACGATTTCTCTCTTTTTATTCTCGAGTCCATTTGCACAGGCACGTATGCACAGGGCTGTCAGTTATAGACCTTGAGAGGAGGTTTAGAGGAGGGGAATCTCGTCTTAACCCTCTCTCGGTGCGTTAGTTGGATCTGCCAGCTGAAGGTCAGATGTTTTCATTGCCCCTCTGAACAGGTCCTGACAGCTGCTTGGGAATTTGATGGGGGCCGTAGAAGGGGGTGGATGAGACTTCCAAGTGTGTCTGTATGGTAGAGCTGAGCTGTCTGAATGCCCTGAGGAAAGATGTATATCCCAGCCCATGCTTGATTAGAGGAAAGGGCATCTCCATTTAAACATGAGCTTGCCGTCTCCTCACATGTGAACTCTGTTTCTGAGGCTTTTAATAGTCCTCACAGAGGTCAACATCTGATTAGTCTTGCATGGCCAGACCTTTGACTGAACTTTGCTCTCCAGATATAGAACCACCCACTTAGACAGGAAGAGCCATCTAATTGGTGTAAAGTGACCGATCACAGTTATTTAATGTGCCATTTATGTGCCCCCACCCCCTTCGCCCTAATATTTTTTTCCAATATTTCAGATAAATACATTATGAACAATCTTTTGTTAATAAACAAAGCAAACTGAAGCAATAGTTATTGGGGAGTACTGGCTGTGGAGTACTTGTATTTAACGTTACTGTCGTGAATACCACTCACGCAGAGCTTTTCCTCGACTCTTCCGACCGCGCTTTCTTCGTTTTCTTCGTCGACTCTGCCATGATTCACGTCTGAAATGTGTGCTAGTCTTCCATAGAGGCTGCTACTTATGTTGTTGATGTACAGTATGTGACGTCGTGCCGTAAAGCAAGTCGTGATTCTCGTGAGATTTGGCAGGGCGCCACCTCTCAAACCTGCATTGCTGGTTTTGCCAGCGGCGCCCCCCCCCCCTGCTTTGCTATCGGAATGATTCGCCCTACTACGAGTTCGTTTACCATCGAAATGACTTCGAAGCTGTTATATTAATATACAAATCTTGCGTAGTGTGCCTTTTAAGTTATTTTAAATTATTTTAATTTATATGAACTAAATGTAATTGATCTGAAATACATTAGGCCACAATCATAGACTGGTATATAAAAAGTACATTTAAATAATTGTGCACTATAAAAATAAATAGAAGTTTTGAATAAAACTAAATATATTGGAATATGTTTTACAAGAAAATAGTGTTTCAGTCTTTTTACTTCAAAATTTTAAGTTTAATTCAGTGTGTTACTTTGTAACTCTTTGTAATTAATTGTGAAATTCACTAGCAAATTCTAAGTGAAAATGGTTTCTAGACTTTCTTTTTTTTTCAGTGCCCTCCTCCTTGCAAGCTCTTATCAGATTGGTTGATTTTAGGTAACTTTATATAAAATCAACCAATCAGATTAGAGCTTGCTCAAGAAAACACTTTCCAGTTTTGTGTGCGTTATAAGACGGACTCGGACAGCACAGCCAAGACTGATTCTGCTGTCTGATTCTCTCACATTCTTGCATTTCAGGATCATTGTCCCTGACACCAAAATCTCCCATCTGTATAGTCATGAGGGCAGCCGGATCCTGCTGGATTATCCTGGGGCTGAATAGGACTGTGAGGGGAAATAAGTAGAGCTAAAATCCTATTAGCCCTTAGGGAGATGGGGAAATGACTTAGCTGTATTCTTAAAGTTTAAGAGATCTCTACCTTATGCTTCCGTGTGAGCCGGCAAAGACCAGCCTCCCCGGGGAACCGCAGCCGGTTCCAGAGGTTGTTTAATTAAGGGAAATCGTTGCCCAGCAGAGCGAGCCGGAAGTCTTTACTTAATGTTTTAGAGTATGATACCTCCTCTGTCAAAGGTGTTTTAATCATTATAAAGCCTTGAGACGTCCATCTGGGACAAAGAGGGATGCTTTCAGTCAGAAAGTAAGTCCTACAGATATGGAACATGAGGGTAAGTGAATCAGAATTTTAATTTCTAGGTGAACTATCCCTTTAAATTATTTGCTAAAATGAATCTGCCCTCGGAGACGGAGACACATCCATACACAAGCAGCACGCTTTAACACTGACATCTGCTGTCTAATGCATCTTTATGTTCAGTCTCTTCCCTCGACCGCTGAATTTAATCATCAGCAGAGGCTGACGATATGAGTAAGTCATCTTACCCCCCGACCAGCAAAGCCGATTGAGAAATCTGCCTCTATTAAGAATATATCTCTGCCGGCCCACTTCTAATCTGCCTCTGTGGTGTCTCTCATGGTGAATAATGATAGAAAGCACCTCTGGAAAACAGAGTTACAGTGAATTTCAGACTTCGACTACAGCCGGCTCCACTGACAGGCGACAACCTAATGATTAATCTTTTTTTTTTTTTTCTTTTTTTTTTTTTTTTTTTGGACAAAAGGACCTGAGTCGGGATAGAGCCCATTGAAATGTCAGCAGGATTAAGCTGCAGAAGGAGGCCAGTCGTGCCCAGGCTGGGCCGTAGTGCCTTTCTGCTAATCCCAGTGAGGAGTGGAGATGTCAGTGGGAGGCGTGAGCCCCATCTATCCCTGGGTCTTTACTCTGAGAAGGCACGAAAATGGGGAATAATTCATCATCATCACTGCAGCTCTCCAGCAATGAGAGCACTAGTTTTAGCATACTGCTCTTACATGTTCATACATTCAGAAAGGGAGAAGTGTACAGCCAGGGCTCTTTGCTGTCTTATTTTTAAGCATGTTAGGCAAACAAATAGAGGGGGAAGTGGAACCCTGTAGCACTCGCTATATACATAATGAGATGAGACTCCACTCGAGCGGATATCCTGAAGTCATGCATTAATGCTTTAATTAGCATAGCCAAGCAGAGACGCCCAACAAGTTATTGCTCGGTGAAGCACAAACAGAAAATCTAGTCATTTACACAGCTACTTATTGGACATATAAAAAAAGGCATAAGTACAGATATTTTTTTGTGGAAAAGGGGATAGTTCACTTTAAAAAAAAAAAAAGTTATAATTTACTCAACCTTTCTCAAAAGAAGAAATTGATTGTTTTGTTTTTGTCCATACAATGACAGTCAATGGGGTCCAAAAACAACAACTTTCATTGAATGGACATTAAAAAACAGACGTTTATCAAAATATCTTCTTTTGCATTCCACATAAGAAAGTAAGGCATACAGGTTTGGAACAAAATTACGGTTATTAAATGATAGAATCTTAATATTTGGTTGAACTTTCCCTTTAAATTGATAATTCTAAAAACAAAGAGTCATAAACCAGGAAAAAGCCAGTGGTTTTCCTAATAACACACTTTTTGCGCAAATAAAGCACACAGAATGATGCCAACTGTTTTGTTTTTTCTTGTCTGAAAGATTTCTCCTTTTTACCCTCATGGGATCTATGATTATGAATTATGCTGTTGTTCTAAAATTTACACTTCTGTAATGACTCATAATGATCATAATGTTGGCAACAAGCATATTGCTGGAAGTTAGCTTTTGGTTTAGGCAGCTCAAGTGAGCCTTTGCATGCAGCTAGAGTTTCATCGGTCGAGTCATAATCATTTGGGTCTTGCCGCAGGGGTGTGGAGGAGATTTGCAGTATCTGCCCCAGGAGGATAACCGTAAAATCCCATTAAGCCGCCTATATTTCCTGAGACAAAACACTTTCCTAACTCAATGCTTTGCTGTGTTTAGGCTCAGATCCTCCTTGTATTCACTGAGATGGCTAAAAGCCCGTACAGATGTGCCACCCAGAGTTACACATTATGTATTTGAGCTGCTTGTGTGCTGACTATCATTTAAAAGAGAAAAACATTTAAATGAACTGCATTTGTTTCACCTTAGTATGACAGGTCCAGCCCCTACCTGACAGACGCCTCAGATCTCATTATATGGAACGGTGTATTAAATTGACTGTTGGCCTCAGAAAGGTAGACCAATTATGTGACACTAAGACCCATGTGTGGCATAAATACAGTCTGACTGCAATATTTGCCTAAACAGTCAGTTATATTTGAAATAATTAGCCAAAGTGTAGGGGACTTTTGGACTGTATATGATTCATACTTCAAATTCCTTCCCATTCTAGAACCATTCCCAGACTCCTCTGCTTTATCTCGGCCTCATACTTTTGTGTCTTCATCAATTTTGAAGGCAAATCCTGTAGTGGTGTGGATTAGGAGCTGAAAGCCAGAAATTATAATTGTGAGAAAGTTGAAAGAGCCTGAATTTCCTCCCTCTTCAGAGGCTCTCAGCAAGTTTCAAACACAATCTGATAGTCTGTACAATAGAAAGTTTGCCTTTATCTGGCGGCTTGACTTTAAGAAAACACAGAGAACAAGTTCTCATTTGAAAATGAATGTGTTACCTTTATTGCTTAATCTTATGGAACCTAAAGTTCAGTCCTTCTGTTTAAGAAGGCCTTTGGTCTGCTAGTTTATTATAGGTAATTGGGTCTCTTAGCTTCTTTAGAACTGGACTTTAAATTTTTGATGAGTTTTGTAATCTTGATCTGGAATTCAGTCACTTTAAAAATCTCTAAATGCTTTTCCAATATAGATAAGGACTGGCCAGATCTCTGCTTTCTCTCTCTCTCTGTCTCTCTCTCTCTCTCTCTCTCTCTCTCTCTCTCTCTCTCTCTCTCTCTCTCTCTCTCTCTCTCTCTCTCTCTCTCTCTCTCTCTGTCTCTCTTTCTCTCTCTCTCACAATTTTTTTTTACGTAAATAGTTAACAAAAGGAAGAAAGAATAAAGAATGTCATGAAGGTCAGGGTGTTTGATAAATATTTCATTAAAAATTTCAGCTGTGTTTTATCCTTTTTACATTTATTTCTTATGGCTCAAATATATTTATATTTTTATATATAAAAAAATCTCTCTCACACTCACACACACACTGGTTTCCATGTTTTATCGGGACATCCCATAGACGTAATCATTTTTATACTGTACAACTGTACAAATTATATATCCTATCCACTAACCCTACCCCTAAACCTACCCGCCGCCACAGAACATTTTCTGCATTTTTAGATTTTCAAAACACTTAATTTAGTATGATTTATAAGCTATGTTCCTCATGGGGACCAAAAAAATGTCTCTGTCAAAATGTACTGGTTTTACTCCCCATAAAGTAGGGAGTAACACACACACACACACACACACACACACACACACATTTCTATTTAATATATGTGTATATTTAAAATGTCATTTATTCCTGTGATGGCAAAGCTGAGTTTTAAAAATGTCTTTATAAATGTCTTTAAATGTCTTTACTTTCACACTTGATATATATAGTAAATGATTTGATGCAGCAGTTTAGTGATTCCATCTCATGGAGCGTGTTTGTGTATATTTACTGGTATTACTTTAAGCCAGGGCAGAAGAGCTTATCCTACATTTCTTCTCCCACCGTGTCATTAACAGAGTAAACGGGGATTAAATAAGGCATGCTGATGTGGTGTCTGGACTTGTATTGACATACAATGTATTGACTGGATGAAATTGGAACTGCATTTAAGGAATCATTCCTGCTATGGGTCAAGCTAGAGATTAAAGGTGTGAGTCTCTGAGGTATACATTTATCACGTTTTTGCCCAGCTCTTGAGGATTTGGATTGCATTTATAATTATTTACAAATGAAAGCAATCTGCTTCCTTTTTATGATTAATAAGCCTTTGGTGTCAAGTGCACTAGTTGGGACTATCATTCCTCATTGATAGAATTCTCCTTGATGCTTGTGTAGGTGAGGAGTGCTCTGCAGCGATCTGATAGACATCAGGAGGCATCTTGTGTATGCAGAGGGTGAACGGCACAAGGTCAGAGGTACAGCGGTGGGAGGAGATGTGGATAATCAAAGCCAGCAGTGTGGCGTCTCTGTGTGTCAGGTGCAAATGAAGTGGAGAGCCGCTCTGTGAAAATCTCTCTTTTAAAAGATTGCTTAGTTTATTTCCGCAGGGTGTCAGGGCTGCAGGGTGTGCAGCCAATACAGTTTTTGGAAATGCTTTTGTAAATGTATACATATTCACCTGAAGAACTCTGTAGTATCTAATCGATCTCATTCTCTCACAGTCCAAATGTGTAAAATGACAAGGTCAATGCAATCGACTGAGATGATTGCGGTGGGCTTTTGTGTGAAATCGTCCTGTGAAAATGAGTACTGAAGTAAACCTCTTCATATTATCTATGAACTCTTCATCATTATCTATGAATCTATTTAAACTTTCGACCAATTTCCAACTTGCCGTTTTTATCAAAAATTCTAGAAATAAAATTGTATCTATGCAGCTTCAAAATTATTTGAATAGAAATGGTATTTCAGATATTTTTCAGTCTGGTTTTAAAACTTTACATAGTACAGAGACTGCTCTTTTGAAAGTTTTTAATGATATTTTAATGTCCACTGACGCTGGTAACATCGTAGCTTTAATAATGCTAGATCTTAGTTCTGCATTTGACTTTGTTGATCATGATGTCCTCCTGTCTCGTCTGGAGCAATGCATTGGTTTAAGAGGGCACTGTACTTGACTGGTTCCGGTCCTTCTTGTCCAACAGGAAATTCTCCGTAAATAAAGGGAATCACTCTTCCACCGTAGCACAGGTGATATGTGGTGTCCCTCAGGGTTCAACGTTAGCACCGTTGCTGTTCTCTCTATATATGTTACCTATAGGTTCTATATTTACAAGATTAGGAGTCTCTTATCATTGCTATGCCGATGACATGCAGCTATACATACCATTTAAACATGATAAGTCTGCCTTAAATCAACTGACGGATTGCCTTCAAGAATTGAAAACATGGCTCAATAAGAACTTTCTCCACTTGAACGATGATAAAACTCAAATAGTCCTGTTTGGGCCAAAAAAAAGTGACCTGAGCAATGTCGACTTGGGTTCGCTCACTTTATATCGCTCACTTTCGGCAAAGATATATTATATATATATTGGATAGTGGTCTAAACTTAAACAAACAAATAAATACAGTTGTTCTTTGCAGCTTTTACCATCTCCGGAGATTAGCGAAAGTTAACCCTTTTCTAAGTAGGAACAGTTTTGAGATTTATAATTCATGCCTTTATTTCATCACGACTTGACTACTGTAACTCGCTATATCTAGGACTACCTGTGTCATCTATTCACCGACTTCAACTGGTCCAAAACGCAGCTGCCCGCTTGCTCACAGGCACTCGCAAACGGGACCACATCATGCCCTAGAGCTGTCACTTTTGTGAAAAAATCCTGTTCGATTTTTGAGACATAAGTGTTCATTGAATCGATTGTAAAATCGATTTTCCATGTCTAAAGACGTTTCCATTTTCAAAACCAAATATAGGCAAAACCACAGACAACTAACCGGCATTCGGATGAACGTAAAGAGTGCACTTACAAGTCAGCAATATTTCTGATGATTTATTGGCGTGAGGTTTCGTGCAACATGAAAAACAGGAGTGCAATATTCAGGGTTTGAAATTAACACCCGCCAATCCGCCAAACGGGGGTAAAAAATAACTTTGGCGGGAAACGCTGTCAAATCACGAGCCAATTTGGCGTGTTTCTGTTTACTCACTTTTCTGGGGGAGTTCGTGTAGCCAAATCTGCGCGGATTTAGTGCAAATATGCAACCCGTGAGTCGTCATTATATATTAAATACAGCGTATTGCGCCGAATCTGCGCATTTCTGGCTTACTTGAACACACAAGTCACTACGCAACAAATAACAGCATTGAAGTAATAGCGAATATTAAAAAGCATTTGGTTAACAGAAAATACATTGTTATTTTCCAACATCCTACGTGTTCTGTTTAGGCTACTGTATTGATCTGTCCACCTAAAACACATTTTTGGTAAAAAAAAAAAAAAAAAAAAGGTTGTTAAAATCGATTCCCTGTTTTTGTTTTCGAAACTTGTGTTGGTTGGTCCAGTCGATTGTGCAATCGATTTTCGAACGTAAAGTGACAGCCCTATCACGCCCACACTACGTTTACTACACTGATTTTAAAGTCTTGCTGTTTGTGTATAAAGCACTAAGCAATCTTGCTCCACAATACCTTACGGAGCTGGTGACGGAACACAAACCAATCAGATTGCTCAGATCACAGTCTAATGATCTGTTACGAGTACCCAGATCCAAGCTGAAATGTAGGGGTGACCGAGCCTTTGCGGTAGCTGGCCCCAGGTTATGGAACAAATTGCCATTACATATTAAAAATATGTAATGGCAATAAGTTCAGAAATCTTTTAAAAACCTACTTGTACTCTTGTGTGTTCAATGTCTTTTGAAAGTTGTTTTTAATCTTTGTATGGATTTAAATAGCTATATTTTGTACAGCACTTTGGTCAACTAAGGTTGTTTTAAATGTGCTTTATAAATACAATAAACTTGAAACTTGATATTGATAAATCTCAAACGCAAGACCACAGAAAAACTTAGAGAAATTAATGTAATCAACCTTTGAATCTCTCTATAGAATCAGACATGATGGTGTTTTTGTAGCCTCTGTCTTGATGCAATAAACCCTCTGAGATAATGTGATCCTCAAACAAAGGGAGTGGTAGAGAGCGAGCGGGTGTGAGGGAAGACAGCGGGCTCACTATCTCACAAGCAGATTAGCACGCTGTCATCGATCACAGTGTGACTTCATACATTATCTCAGCCTGCATCACTGATCCCACTCACAAACTTCACTGGATATGATGCACGTTACCACGGTGAGGCCTCGACAGCCTCAGTGCTATGGGGCTGTCCTTATATTGAGGATTATGGCATTTAGTGGAAATGGGAGAATCTCCTCATCAACAAAAACAAGTAATAATGTTTTTGTTAATGTTTTTGAAAGTCTCTTTTGTTTTTGCTCGACAAGGCTGCATTTGTTTAATAAAAAATACAGTAAAACAGTGATATTTTAAAATAGGCTATAGACTAATATATTTTAAAATAGGATTTATTTCTGTGGTGGCAAAGCTGGATTTTAAGCAGCCATTACTTCAGTCTTCATTGTCACATGATCCTTCAGAAATCAAGTCAAGTCACCTTTATTTATATAGCGCTTCATACAAGTTTGTTTCAAAGCAGCTTTACTGTGATAACAGGAAAGTGATGCATTTCGGCTGTTGTTCAGCTGAAGTCAGTTCAGTGTTCATTCAGTTCTGTTGTAAAGAGCATCAGTTATTAAGTTAGTTCATTTCATCTATAAAGCCGTTCTGCAAAAAATGATGTCATCATCCAGCTCAGTTGTTCTCATACAACAGCGTCAGTACAGTCAGATCAATAATATTGTTGAATTAATATTAACTCATTCCCCACAAGTGTTTTTAAAAAACGTTGCATTTCATTCAGTAACATTAGGCAGTTCTGATTTGCATGTTGTTTAATGTTGATGATCACGATTTTACATCGATTTCAATGCTATCGCTTGTTTCTGCTTTTTTTTTCACCTGTGTTTTGGAAAGAGTTAAGAAATAATTCTAATATGCTGATTTGGAGCTCAGGAAACATGTATTATTATTATCAGTGTGATCAATTTAATGCATTACTTTTCCTTTCTTTTTTTTTCTCTCCAGGCCTGGAAAAATAATTGAAATTTATAAAATCTTAAAAGGTCATGAAAAAGCCATTGAAGTTTCTATATATGGTGATGAATTATTTTCCTTGGAATTAATTTGCTATCTATGTTTTATGTCCATTTATTTATTTGTTTGCTAAGTATTCATGTATTAAATGGGATAAAGTACAGTCAGCCAGTCATTTTTGCAAAATAAACCCTTTCAGGATAATACAAGACCACTTTGTTCGGGTTTACTGTGCGATAATGATTCTCTGACTGTACATTGTACCTACGTAACTGCATTGCACCAGACTCTCCAGTCAGTTGATGTTTCCTATAGATTCCTACAAAAATTCAATTAATAATGCACAAAAAATGCAAAGCGTTTAGCTCAATCTTGTAATTTTAAAGAAAAAGCAATGTCAGAAGTGTCTGAATACCAAAAGCAAAATGGAGCAAATCAGATTGCATTGGTTCTGTGGGTGAACATTTGGGGCTTGATTCTTTATTTACAGCAGATTTACACAGCTTCAGATCCCGTAACTCCACACACTTATGAACTGCTACATGGTAGAAGTCTGGTAATCTTCTGCACAGTCTGGGAGATGGGGTCATATTTGCATCAGTGAATGGATGATCTGTGGTTGGAAGCAGCCAGGTGCTTGGCCTCAAAACTGTGGGACTCGTGTATTGTGGTTCAGCTCAGAAAAACTGGGGAATTTGCATTTAAAACCCCTAAGTAAACTTCCAAATGCTGGGATAGTGAAGGTTAGCTTGAGTAAATGAAGACGCCTATACAGGACTGTTTGAGTGTGTCACTGGAAATGATGATGAATATGACATACTAGAGTAAGCAGGGCCATTACTGTAATGCCTCCATTACCACCTCTGGGACGGCACCCTGGTTGGGGAGGGATACTGTCACCAAAATGTATGCTTCCGATTTTAACTCATATCCCTTGATGGACTCTGGAGACAAGGAATTTTAAAGCGTTAGTGATATTTTAGTAGAAACAGCACAGTGGAAAGGAGAGAAACATCTAGATTCTAACTGTGTCATGAAGTGGAGGGCAGTATAAATGACATTTTATGAGATCTATCTTCTACCATTAGCAGGGAAAAGGTTAAGTAAAGAAACAAATTGTCCTTGGTTATTGAATTTAATGGCATCTCCCCTAAGTTTATAATGACTTGAGTTTTGCAGTGACGTGAAGCCTCAGTGATTCACATAAGCGTAGAAATGGCAGAGCAACTACATGTTAATTAATTTCGCTTCTTGCAACGGCTTCTTGCCTCTAGACCCACACAGCTGTCTCTGAGCCTTTACAGGGTGTGGGTTAATACGAAACATAATTGCTTCAAGCCAAGGAGAGGGAGTCTATTTACAAATCTTTGAGGAGAAATTTAAATCCTTAGAAGGGGTAAAGCGGCCGAAGTAGGTGAAGCTCCAGGTCACATCCTCCCAAAGTCTGTTCAGATCTCTGAGCAAACAAACTAAGAGCGGAAATCATTGTTCTCTGTTTAGAATTGAAACAGCAATTCAGCTCAAGCAGACTGATAGGATATCAGAACTAAATCACAACTGAATAAGTAAAACTAAAACATTAAAAATGTGAAGCCAGTTGTATAGTAATTTTTGAGGATATTTTTATTTGGTTAAAAATTTAACGATTTTGCAGGTGCCTTTTTATACTTTATTTTATACTTTTTTACATTTATTTTTATTTTAGTTTTTTACTTTAAGATCTGTAGTAGATTGTTGTCAGTTTGAGGGTATTTAGTTTAAACTTGGAGATTTTGCAGCTAGTTAATCTGTCTTTTCTACAATTTTATTGTACATTTTAATCTTGTTTTTTGTTTTTTGTTTGGTTTGTTTTCGTTTTGTTTTTGTATTGTACTCTTTCATTTTTATTCAGCAGATTATCATTATATAGACTGAGTTCTGTTACTTATTTTTAAAGCATTTGAAGAAGGTTACAAGGGTGAATTATTTCCTGCCTGCCTGATAGGAGCTCTTAGTAAGCACTCGAGCTGTTCTGGGCCGGGTTTCCCGATAACGATGTATCTTAGCTCTTAAGAGCGCTCTCTACGTGCAAGGTTACGAACGCTTGCCGCAATTCCACGCGCGTTTCCCCAAAATGCACTTAACATGAACGCGCGAGAACTCGTTTTACGTGCTACTTAAGGGTCGCTGTCCATTCGCGAAGTGCTGAAATATAACCTTATATGGAATCGTATTCTGAACGTTTAACCTAATAATCGTCATTTGTTGTGGATTTGAAATCATGACAAGTCTATATGGATATAAAACACCTATACAGGCTGACAAAATGGCTGAACAAAAACAAAAAAACAAGAGAAGAGACCTTTCAAAAAGATAAAATTAATGTCCTTTTAGAGGGGATAGAGGGAAACAAAGATTTTATTTTAACAGATTTAAAGGACACCATACAAATAAGGAAAAACAAAACATCTGGAAGGATATTGTCACATTGCAAAATAACTGCAACCGTGTTCAAAGATCAGGGAAGGAGGTCCACAAGAAATGCCCAATACATGGCTGGTTTTTGGCAAGTCATTGACAGATTTTTCAGACAGAATTCATCCCTATTTTGCCTGGTCTTTAAAGCATATTTCCCAGATTACTTATTTTATGATTTTTTGTTTTTTGTTCATTCGTTTAATTTAGATGTGTATTTCTATTTTTTTCTTCCCTTTTTAATTATTTCATTTATTCATTTAAACAAAACACGAGTACAACAAAGTGTACAATAAACTACAATCAAAACCTGTATATTACTGTATGCTTACATTGCAGTGTAATCTGTTAAATCTAGATAAAAGTGTAATCTGCCGGTTGTCCTGCAGGTGACCTCATAAATCTGTCTTCTTACGATGCACTTGGGGATTAACGATTACTCCAGAGCACTCGTAGTTCTACGAAGATTTTCAAGTGCTACTTAAATTACGATGCTTTTGGGAAACAGACCATAATATTAAGATCAGTCTTACGATCGTTTTTACAATCAATTTAGGCTTACGATGCTTTTGGGAAACGCAGTCCTGGACAGTCAGTGATTATTGGGGCCTCACTTTAAACACATCAGAGGGAGAATGAAAAGCACGTCTCAAATCTACTACACACTGAATTGGATGAGTAGGATGCTGAAATGATAAATCGTCGGACAAAAAAGATTTACATACGTGTACTAGAAATTATTTCTGTTTTTATTAACAATTAAAACAAACATTAGATGCTTGTTCTGATGCTATGCCTGAAATCTTAGAGAAGCACTGTCTCTAATCCCAAAATCCTGTTCAAGGTCCTCTAAACAGTCCATGTTCATATTGTTACTTGTTTGCTTCCAGACTGACTGTGTGTCGGGGTTGTTTTCATCAGGAACCTTGAAAATCCAATACGCTGGTTATCAAATCACATCACTCAAGGGCATCTGCCGGTCAGTGTATCTGGAGAATCGATCAGCTTATCAGTTCAGCTAGTTTCATTTACTTCAAGCTTAACACATGAGGACTTCCTCAGGCTCCACGTCTGATTTTCCAGCCTGACAATAGAGTCTCACCACCTCATATGAGCCTTATCACATACTTTCTGGTTTCATCTCCCACTTTCAAATGTCACTGCCTCGTATTTTACCTTACAGTTAGTCCGAAGAAGATTTTCTGAAAAAATAATAATAATTGTGATTCCAGGTAACAATGACTATGTCTAAAAATGTATACATTACCATTTAAAAGTTTAGGGTCCATAAAGCAATAATGTTTATGCTCACTTAGGCTGCATTTGTTTGATCAGAAATACAGGAAAAACTCAAATATTGTGAAATATTTTAAAAATATATATATATATATATTAAAATAACTATATTCTATTAGAATATATATTAAAATGTAAGTTTTTCTTGTGACGGCAAATATCAAGTCTTCAGTTTAACATGGTCCTTCAGAAATGACTAATATGCTGATTTGCTGCTCAGGAAACATTTCTTATTATCAATGTTGAAAACAGTTGAGTTGCTAAATATTTTTGTGGAAACTGTGATGATAATTTTTTTCTGGATGCTTTGACAAATAGAAAGTGATTAATAGAGAGTTAAAAAAAACAGCATTTATTTGAAAATTTTCAACAGTTGGGTTATTCTGTGTGGAATCCACCAAATTTCTGAAAGTTCCCCCGGCTCAATTTTTTGATTTTGTTCATATTTTTCTGAAGAAAAACAAACATAAGAAGAACAAATTAAATGTCATGGATATATATTTACTGCGTTATCCACTATTTTGTAGCATAAATAAAATGAAATAATGATGCTGCCATATTTCTAAAGAATTGTTTACCCCCCTGTAATTGTGCTCCATTTTTCAGGTGAAAATTGTCATTTTGACCCCCATCTACAAAATATTTGATTACACAGTAAATACATCCATGACATTTCATATTTTGGCTTTCTTCTTCATTTATGTATTTCTTTCTGCAGAAATAAAATGATCAAAATTAATTGTTTCGAAAAAGAGACCTCTAGCGGTGAAAAATGACATTGTGTGCCTTTAAATGAAAGTCATATGCAGTCCAACAAAATTATGCAGCCAAAACGTCCAGACCCAAAAGGCTTTTCTCCAGCGATCTCTTTTCAAAAATCAAAGTGTGCCCATGCATTTTTCATACGCACATGTTAAAGTTCTTTTCTCGAAGATGGCATTCCTCAGAACAACATGCCAGGCACAATGAAGAGCACTAAGATGAGGCACTCTCTGGCTCGATTGTGCTCTTGCTCTTTGCACCTCGTTGGCTCACCACATCTAGTCTCCTAACATCACAAATTATGTTAATTGTGCTTGAATCCACAATATGAGTTGATTTATGGAGGAGTTGCCTTTCTTCGATTGAGGGAGTGTTTACTGTAATGTGAGCAGCACGCTCACGCTTTCTTTGGGTACATTAAGAATCCGTTTCCTTTGTTTGAATATTAACTCTGATTCAATTTTTTGACTCCACCAGCATTCGGAAAAGCTAATAAAATCTCTCTCTCTTTTTCTCTCTCTCCCCCTTTCATGAATGCCTGTGGACATAACTCATCAGGTGAGTGAATTCATTACAAATCCTTCATTACAAATCATTGCACTTTCACACTTCGTCTTTCCAGAACTTTTTATCTATTGGTTTTTTATTATTTGAATATCAGAATGTCAAACTGCACTATAATTTAAACATCTGCATGAGTCATTTTCCGTATTTATTCCGCTGTTTTTACTTTGGCCATCCACACAATAGTGAGGTTCGGATGCACAGTATATAATGGTACATCAAGGGCAAAACTAATCAAATGGTTGCCACGGGGCCTCTGCGTTTCTGTGCCTATGCTTTTCTGAAGAATCCTGAATCGGCCCTCTATGAAATTACTTCCCTTAAACCACAAATCATTGCCTCACCTTCGGCTGGCAGCTCACGGCTATCGCTGACAGCTGAGGACGGCACTGGAAATGCTACAGCAATTTAATCTCTAACTGGAAACTAATCTCCAGCCCGCGCACATAATCACACACGCTAGCGAGTTGAGGCCTGCTGAGCGAACAAAACTTTGCTCTGGCATGTCTGGACGTCTTGCTTTTATTTTTTCTGCCTTTGACAGAATGTGTCTCTTTCTCTCTCTCACTCAACTTTCACCTTTTTCTAATAAAAATACCGGTCATACAAATCCTAAGCTTTCTGAGACAGAGCGAGAATAATACAGTCTTAAAATGCACACAAGATCATTTTATTTTGCTTTGAGAGTTCCAACAGGTCTGTGAGAAGATTTTGAAGGGCGGTATATGAAATAAAAGAAGGACGTTTCGAGGCATTTGGCACATTTTCAAGGCCGTACACCTGCAACGCCACCAAACTGCAAAGTGCCATCTGTCAGTCAGCTCACAATAAACATTTATTGAATAAAAGCTTAACATGGAGACAAGGCAAAGCTGGGTAATTACGAATCAGAGCTAATCAGAGTGACTAAATGGATTTGTAACTATGTTTACTATCTTGAGCTAAACCTTGGGATTGTTAATTATGTTATTTGCTTTTTCTAATGGGTAAACAAAACCAGGCCTACATGAGACCAAAACTCCAGGTACTCCAGCGGTTTTTAGCCTCATATCGCGCCGTCACATTTGAAAATGAAGTCATTTTTGTGTGTATTTGACAGCCACCAGTTTGTATCTGGGCAATAGATTTTTGTCAAGAAATTTGTATCATTAACATCCAATAAACAACACACTGTGAAGATAATAGTTTATAATTTAGAGCCATCATCACACTATGTCGTTTATTAGCTGTTAATGATTTCACAATATGGAAATAGACCTCCACCATTCAGAAAGATCATTACTGTAATGAGCCTTTTATTTAAGCTTATCACAGTTTTATCACCTCTGTATGACATTTAGGCTTCATTATCCATTACCAGAGCACAATAGTTATAGTGTCTCATTACACGGTGCTCTGGAACACTTGATACTGATTGGTCAATCGACGCATTCATCCATTTATATTATATTATGTTATAGTATATTATATTATATTATATTAAAGAATTTATCTCACAAGGGGATTGACATTTTTAGGGATCTGTGTGATTAGAAAGACTGAAAACCCATGATATAGACAGTCATAATCAAAAGTTTGTTATCAATAAATTAACAATTAATTTTGATTGCTTTATGCTCTCTGTAGATAATTGACCCCCCCACACACACACGATCGTCACGTACCATGTTTGTTTAATTTAATTTATATTATATTATATTATATTATAACTAAATAGAAATAAAGGTAACTTATTTTATTTTAGCAACATTTCTAATTTCTACTAAAATAATTTCTTTTACAATAAGTAAAACTAAATTACTACAACAAAAATAACAAAATAACATAAAACTAAAGTCTAATTCAAAATATGAACAAATACCACACTAGTATATCAATGACACTAAAATTACACTGTGCTATGAAGGTCTAGTTTTTGCTCTGGTGGCCGAATTGTCTGTTTGATGGAGAACCAAGAAAAAAAATCATTCAGAAACCTGCACTACTTTCATGTAACATTACTGTCATATTGTTGCAGTTTTGTTGCTCGGCTAATTGTTTTGTACTTTGTAGTGGACAATTTTTTTGTCTTATTTAAAGTTTTAAGTCTCTAAGGAATATGAATTTGCATGCATCCATGACGTTCAGAGCCACAGACAGCTGTGTTGCAGATAGAAGACATGTGAAACAGGCGTTTGTGTTAAGTGTGTAGGCTGTAATAAAGTGTGGAGGTGAGACCTGTGCACTCCTATTCTAAAAGAAGCTCCCCTGCCTGGACATCTTGACATTTCTATTGGCGGGAGGGAGAGGGCAGCTGCAGAAGTGGCACTGGGGGCTGCAGATCATGTTTATTATTGCCTGGGAAGTGATTTCTTCTCCCAGCCGCTTCTGGAGAGTAAACCACACATCACTTACTGTCAGCGCTCCAGCTCCCTCCACTGCACCTCCATCACCCCTCTTCCTCTGTTTATTTATTCAGCCTTCTTTTCCCGCTCCATCCGTGATGTTTGGAACAATCCCGCGGAGTGTTTCCCCTCCGTCGCTTTTAATTGAAGCCGTAGGAAAGGGCACGCGCACAAAGAGGAGGTGACGCGCTATCTTCCCTGTGAAATGGGCCTGTGTCCGTGTGTGAGAAGTGTTTGTGCTCCTTTAATCTCTAGTTTACTGCTTCATCTTTCTTTCTCTCTTTTTGTCTGTCCGTCTGTCTGGCCATCTGTCTGTCTGTCTGTCTGTCTGTTAAGCCGTCTATCCATCTCTCCGTCTGTCTTGCTGTCTGTCTGTCTGTCTGTCTGTCTGTCCGTCTGTCTTTCTGTCTGTCTGTCTATCTATCTATCTATCTATCCATCGGTCTGTCTGTCTGTCCATCCGTCTATCCATCTCTGTCTGTCTGTCCGTCTGTCTGTCCGTCCGTCTGTCTGTCTGTCTGTCTGTCCGTCTGTCCGTCCGTCTGTCTGTCTGTCTGTCCGTCTGTCCGTCCGTCTGTCTTGCCGTCTGTTTGGCCATCTGTCTATTAAATTATGCTGTCTATTAAACCATGGGATTTAATCATAAACACAGATGAGTTGCTTTTAGTGCTTTAATGTAAACAAGTTGAATCCGCAAGTTCTATTAATTGAGGCGACAGCTTATGGTTTCATCTGAGCATCAATGCACAGATCATGTCAAACTCACAAGCAGAACAAACTTGCTGAACAAATTCTTGCCATACCTTAAGTCATATGTTGTTGTTTTTTTAGAATTAAGGAATTTCCTTTGCTGAAATGGCACTTCAGTTTTATGCCTTACCATTAGAATAATTAGTAGATAGAAAATCCCAGCACTTTCATTAAAAACAAGATTACTTCAGTTATTTCTCTTGACATTTGTAGCAAACATTAATGGTTCAGTGGGTTTATCAAAAGGTTGGTAAAACTTTCAGAGGGAGTTTTTTTCTTCTTCCAGAAACAGACTGGCTGGAATATTTTTAAACTCGTCCTTATCTAGACTAACTGCAAGCATGACACAATTAATGCGTATTATGGTGCAAGAATGCATCCGCTTCTGGCAAAACAAGAAAGTAGGAGAGAATCAGTTCCGCAGCATCACATTTAAATCCAATGCTCTACCGTCACTGGACGAGTCTTTTCCCATGTGAGTTCCCCGTGCCGCGCCAAGGGCAGGCTAAACCATCGATCGCGCTCTGATGACATTTGGATTACATCCAGGTGGGGCCCTTTAGTGAATGTCACCAGAGGATCGGCTTTTTGCAAATCCCTTATTTGAGAAATTGTCCCTGGAGTTTCATTTGTGTCAAATTAACAGTGAGTCCAAAGACAATCCATAAAGATGAATGGCATTCTGTTGAAGCGTGGGCGAATGAAACAGCCTATATGGTTGTTTTGTCACTTCAGCAGATTGGCATCCGTAATCAGATGCACAAAGGTGCAATGTCAATTTGCGTTCCAACTGGGAGACATCACGGCGGTTGATGTTTTTCGACTGCAGAGAGAGGGAAAAAGTCTCCTTCCAGCCGAGAGCTCCCTCATCAGCAGGTGTCTTGCCACCCATGGGTGTGCAGACGTCTGAAGGATTGAGGTTTGCGGTGACGACTGTGAGGAAATTTGTGATTGAATCAGTTCTGGGCTTGTCATGGTTATCTAGATGTGTCGGGGAAACGGGGTCTCTCTCCTTGCAGGTGTCACTTGTCCTTCATGTCTGTCTGCCAGATAAAGCATGGCTGCCTGCCACAGGACACAATTACACCTCACCACAGTGATGGGACCCTGTCCCTCCTCTCCTGACGGATGAAAAGATATCAAGTGCTGCATTCAGAATGATAAAAAGCCTAAATGAGTTGATCTTCACCAGTTTCCCCTCTCATAGTCAGTTTTTCCTGTGATGCGCAGAGGAATGTTGTTTTCTGTGCTGGTATGGCACTGAATTTACGCAGATAACACATAGTTATGCCGAAATAATGGCAGTGGTAATTCTCGCCCGAGGCTGTGCTCTTACTGCTCCAGCATATTGTTTGTCATTTAGCTCTTATTTCTGATGCATGGCAAACTTTTAGCAGGAGTTTAATCACATTTATGGAATATTTTTTTCCTTTTGCGTAGCGTATTTATTTCTCTTGCTTCTAATCATCAGCCTTCCATAAAGCGCCCTCAGACATTGTGCTTTCTAGGGAGGGGTTGTTGTGTGTTCATTGGATTAATCCCATGGTCAATTTTCCTTTCTTCACACTGTACTGATTAAACTTTCACTTGGGAAATCAAGAGAAAGCAAAACTGTGACAGGAAAACAAAACACTGGATTAAAATGACAAAACAACTTTTTTTCTTCCTTTCCTTCCTACTTCTTCCTTTCATTTCTTCCTCCTTAATTTTTCATTTCTTCTGTCTTTCTTTCTGTCTTGCCTTCCTCCTTATTGCTGTTTCTTTTCTTCCATTCTTTATATTTCCTTCCAGCTGTCATGCCTTTCTTTCTTTACTTCTTCCTCCGCTTTTTTTCTTATTTCTTGCACACATTTTTTCCATTATTTCCCTTTTCCTTCCTTCCTTCCTTCCTTCCTTCCTTCCTTCCTTCCTTCCTTCCTTCCTTCCTTCCTTCCTTCCTTCCTTCCTTCCTTCCTTCCTTCCTTCCTTCCTTCCTTCCTTCCTTCCTTCCTTCCTTCCTTCCTTCCACCCTTGCTTGATTGCTTCCTTATTTCTTGCTGTTTCTTTCCTTCCAACTTTCCTTTCCTCCTTCATTTTCCTCTTCCTCCACTTTTCTTTTCTTCATTACTTCCTTCTCTTTCATCTTTCTCTCTTTTTTTTCCATTCTTTTTTCTTCCATTCCTATCTTCCTCTGTTTCTTTTCATCCATTATTCCCCATTTCCTTCATTCCATCCTTCCTTCTTCTTTTCTTGCTTTCTTGTGAAGGAAGGAAAATGGAACGTAGTAAGAAAGTAAGGAAAATTGGAAGAAAAAACAAAGCAAAAATAGGGAAGAAGGGAAAAAGGGAAGGAAAGAGAAAGAATTGAAGAAAAGAAACAAAGCAAAAAGAAGGAAGAAAGGAAATAAAGAAGGAAATATGTAAGTAATGATAAAGATTTAACCTGCTTCCCCCATTCTCCGTTGGACACTCTTATATTTCGGATACTTCCTCAAGTTCAAAGGTTGCTGTCCTGCTTATATTTAAAGACTGGCAGGCTGTCTCCCTGTCATTTCACCTGACGTCTCCCTGATATTTCCCTCCTTCCACTCCACTGCACACACAGATTTCACACCTGCCACCCCTGTAAGGTGGACACAGTGCTAACACATCTCACTGCCTCCCTTTGAGGCTAGCCATGTGGAGAGGCTGAAAGGTTGATTGACATGCGACAAACCTCATCTGTCATTTAATGGCTTATTATAAAATGTGAAGTGACCTTGCGGCTTTACATTCAGCATGTTTAATATCACCAATATTGAGAACATTAGCAGTTGTGCTCATGGCGTTTTTACTTTAATGTGAAAAACAAATTTACCTGTAGGTTATTTGTAAATGATCTTTTATTGTAATAAAGCATCCTATTCACTTTTTTTCTTTTTTATGAGCATTCTCATTAAATGATACCTTACTAATTATATAGTTAAAGGACAACTCGGTGCAAAATGAACCTTTGGTCTAATTACACATTGGTACATAGTCAACCGTTCTCTGAGATTTGTTTTCATGATTATCGCATGTAAAGAGTTTTATCTCTAAAAACTGTTTAGCTTATAACGCTAGTATATAGGGCATAGAGTAATGAAAATAAAAATCGCTACTTAATACCACTAACAAGGCTCAAAATAGCCCACCACTTACACAGTAGCATAATGAGTGTCCCTACATGCAAACCGAAGCATTGAGAACGTTGTAAGTGTACAGACAGTTTAATAAGAAGATATTTTATAAAGACAGTCCACTTCGCGTATACATGCAGGAGCCGTCTAAACAGTCTCGACCAGTCGAATCATGAACGCCGAGCCAAGTGCGCCGAACTGTCTTGGAATCTCATATGGTTCAGCGCACTTGGCTCGCCGTTCATGATTCGGATATATACTAGCGTTATAAGCTAAACAGTTTTTAGAGATAAAACTCTTTACATTTGATAATCATGAAAACAAATTTTAGAGAACGGTTGACTATGTACCAATGTGTGATTAGACCAAAGGTTCATTTTGCGCCGGAGTTGTCCTTTAACAGAATACTATGTACATTTAGCTGCATTGAAATAATATTACAGGGTGTTATGCTTTGTATGATTTTGTCTCCATCTGTAGATCTAGCAATCTAGCTATCTATATACCTTTCAAAAGAATTGATATTTGGAAAATAAACAATAAATAATGATGTATCTGATAAATGATAAATAATGATATTTTTGAAAAATTTTCCTGAAATGTTCTAACACAAATGGCACCGGTTTTGAAACTAGCCCAAAACACTTGTTTATTTCTCTATTTTTTACTCAACACTTCTTTATAGGCTCTGTTAGAATACAGAGAGCCATCTGCAGGTTTGATTTGACCTCTGCCTGGAGCAATACATTTTCATTTTCGTGGCTGCCAGTTTTTTGAAGGCAGACCGTCACATGGCACATGGCTTCATCTTCAGCAGTAGAAGAGTGGTTTCCAGTTTAAATGTGCCACACACACACACACACAAAAATTGGTCACACTGTACCATATATTTATCCTGTGTATTTTGTGGTTACATGAATGGTGTGCTGTTGTTATTTGTTTCTTTTGTTGCTTTCTTTCTTGTCCTTTCATGGTCCATACAGTTTGAGATATTGATGTCGTTTTTTTTGGAACTTTAAAGGAATTTAAATTTGATTCAGTGTTGGCTGTTTACTGTGTATGGAGTCTCACACTCATTTTCTTCCCTCCAGCCTGTAGTTGGACCTGGAAAAGATTGCAGTGTTGAGTGGAGTTCTGTTCTCCTTTGTAACAGCAGCACTTAAATTCATGTGGTCTCACAGCACAGGAGTGCAAATTACACAGCGGCAAGCTTTCAAAAACAAAACTGCAGGAGACTTTTGCGCAGTTTAGTCAAAAGCATTGGTTATCCTATTTAGGAATGTTTATGTGTAAGTAGACAATTGACATGTTTATGCAAAAGGTAAGAAGAGAACTTAACAGAATGAGAAGTAAAATCAGTAATGAATACTGTCAAACTTTTTCGCACAATGATTTTCACCATATTACCTTTGTCCCTCAAAGAATGTAGAATTCAGCAGCTTATGTTCCTGAGACCCAGCAAAACAACTGCATAACTGCAATTCAAGTGCAGTTGGTGTTAGATATATACATACTCTGCTTTACTTAAAGTCACAACATTTTTTAAATTTACGTAAAAAGTCAAACATTTTAAATAAAGACAAAAATTATTTTCTGGGTCTTAGAAGTCATATCAGAAACATTGTGTTCAGAATCACTTTCATGCGTCCACATCCCCAGTCCTCAGTGCATCTCCTCATCTTGGCTAAAATATGGCTCAACTGCACATTCCCTACTCGAACCTTTTCACAGCACGGCCACAGCAAACACCAAAGTATAGATACACTCCAATGGCCTCTGCCTCGGCAAAAGCCTCCATTCTATCTCCTAATGGCAGGGAGAAATTGCTTTCAGTGGCAGAGATGCTATCTCTTGGTTGTGCGGCAGTCAGGAGAGGCTGTGTGCAGGTGAGAAGAGGCAAGATGGCCACTCTCTCCAGCTCTCATCTCATACTCTTTCGTGGAAATTAATGACTCTTGTGCTATCACACTACGGCAAACATGAAGAGGGCCGGACGGTGTGCGGAAGTCCCATATTGAATATGTCCTACTCTCATGTGTGGAGAATCCATTCTGAGCACTTACTCGAGTGGTTAAAGGTTATGTTGTGCTGTTCTTGTCTCATTCTGTGGCACCTTTCAGTGTGATTCTCCAGCATTGAAGTTTAGGTTTAAGTATGCATTATGTCCATTATTTTGAATACTTCTTATGACCAAATGCATATACACGTACAACAAGCCATTAGAGTGCTGTTGTTGTAGTAACCTGAAGAGATCATTCCATAATCATATTTTAAAGTAATTTAAAATTTTGAAAATTGTAGGGGCCAGATTTACTAACAGCTTGCGCCAGCGCAAACCCTCCTTTGGCGTTAAAAAACTACTGTCAGGATTTACTAAAGACACGCAGTGCAAAAATAGCGCTGAAGAGGCGTGGACACAGTTATTTTTGCAGCTGACCTTATTGCTTATGCATTTGTAGGAGTTTCCCTTTCAGGCGCAAAATGTTATGGGTGGAGTGTATTTAAATGAATTTAAGCAAGGTGATTTACTAAGGTTTGCTCTTCTTCAATGTACTGGTGTTTGTGCCATTATTTACCGCCCCAAAAAAGCACGTCTTAAACCAGACGCTACCTGGTAGATTGCTTTGGTCATAATGGAAATTATCTGACATGCGTCTGTGTTCTTTAATTTGCGTCTCATCAGTAGATCACTCGCAGAACTTTCCACTCCCATCAACGTTTTTTTGGAATTGCGCTCTCACACTAATTTGCCCTGTTTAGTAAATCTGCCCCTAAATCTTTAAAATAAATGGCACTTGGATAGATTTTTTTTTTTGTTATATAATGCAAAGGCGTTTAAAAAAACGATTGGGAGCAATCAAGGCAATTGAATGCACTTGCTCGTGTTAGGTGACAGCTCCACTATTTATTTTAGCAAAACAGAGCAGTTGCTTTAGACAATTCATCAGCCGCCTGGATGGAACAGGGCGGGGATCCTCCTTGTGGCTGCTTGATCTTCCGTGAAGCTGCCAGCCACTACTGCATCTCCATTCTCCTGCCTCCATATTTCTTCATTTAATAGGATTGCGGCCTGTCAGAATCCAATTTGTAGCCCAGGCAACATCTCCCCCAGAGCCTTGGTCCTGAGGTAGCCAGTTACCTATATTTGCCGAGGCCACTGTATATGTAGTTGTTTGTGGACATAGCCCAGTGGCCTTGCCACATCCTGCCAACTCTGTCCATTTACTGAGCCATGTAAAGCTGGTGATGGGACTCTGTCATTATGGGATGTCCCTCTGCTGAGCAGTGATAAGGGGAGCTGGTATTGAAGCTGACATAATGGAATGGTGGTAGACAGGCTATGCTGGTATTTATGCATGGCCTACTGTTTTTTTTTTTCTCTGACTCAGTCACAGACAGTAGATCATCACTGACCTGCTACATAGTGTCATATGTTGTGGCATGACTGATGCTCCTCATTAGATAGGACATGCCTTTGGTACTCGGAATGCAATTTTGTGAGGATTTTATATTTCAAATTTTAATTGGGATGCGTAGATATTAAAATTCCAAACTGATAATTATTTTTATGTTATGGTTGGTATTAAAATTATACCTGTTGTAAGCGGTACAAAAGAACATTATAATGTACACTATTATTCACAAGTTTGGGCTATTTATATTCATATTAATCGTTTTATTTAGCAAGGACATTAAATGGATCAAAAATAACAGTAAAGACATTTATAATATTACAAAATGTTTACATTTCAAGTTGTTCTTTTAAACTTTCTATTCATCAAATAATGCTGAATACTATATCATTTCTGTTTTTACTGTATTGTTCATGTAATGAGACTGTAGAGATGGCAGGTGAGAAATGGATCTATTTGCAAGGGGTTTTATTGAACAAACAAGCATAAACAAAAAGCAATAACGAAGGAGCATTGAGAGCACAGGAAACAGGAACCATCTACATGAAACAGCTAACTTCAACTGACAAGGAACAAGTGAAACACACGGGCTATATATACGCCATTTGTAGGAGCGTTTCAAACGAAAGTGAACAACTTAATCGCTTCACGAAGGCCCTTCCACAAGTCCGTTGGTGAGGGGAACATGCAATGGTTACTTTAAGGGAGTAATTTAATCATTTACGGTCATGTTCATGCCCTTCGGAGTGAGTAGGGCATAGGGATGCTCACGTCACTTCCGATTGGAATTTTCCCATACACAAGGGCTTAACAAGGTAACGGGATACACCTGGGGAAGAAAAACTAGGCACACGGGACAGAAAACAGGAAAAACAAAAGTCCATAAACATACATGGAGAACATATGACAGTTCATGTTTTGTAATATTTTTTATACATGAACAACGGCAGCAAGTCTCATTTTGTGCTGTGTTAAAAAATGCTTTGGAAGTGACTTCTCTGATACTCCTTCAAAGCACATTTTTTTCTTTGAAACAACATACAATTAATTTTGATTTCATGTTCAGAGTAGTTTAAGTACAGACCAACTATTTAAACTTTTGCATTAAATCACTGAGACTTTAATCATGCTATGTTCAAAAACTGAAAAGTACATGCACATTCAAAATAATGTTCATTTTTCTGGCGGTTTGTATGATAAGTATCACGGTATGGTGATACGTAATCCTAAAAGTCTCTCATATAATAGTCCAGTAATGTAAGTACATTAACATTATCACTCCTATATAACACAAGCTGCCATCTATAATCCGCTGAACCGATGAAGAGATTTACATCCCTGAGAATTCTTCAGAGCTTTAGTGCCTTCTGAATAAACCTCCTTTGTTAGTATGCATATGAGAGAGCATATTCCAAATCCATATTGAAATTCAGGTGCGTTCGAGTCAGGTTTTTGAAAAGTTTTCAAGGGATCTGAGATGATGCTCGAAAAATGAACTTTTGTTTTCAGTCTGATTTTTGTTCACCCAGAGACACGCTCACTTATTTCTGCTCCAGTATTGAAGCTAGTCATCTATCCAGCAGCCAGAAAAAGTGCAGTTAATGATTCACCCACTCTTGAATATAGCATAAATGTTTCACAGCCATTAAAAGCACATTAGTTTTAAAGGTTATAATGTATAATTTCCCCCATTTTCCACAGAATTATCTTCAGAATTGTGCAAAATTATTTTCCTCTCTTTAAACTCCTCACAAAAGTTAGATCTTAAATGTGCTAGCATTAATTGTTGTGATTGACTAGCTGTTCACTTCTCACACTAACCACATACATATATTCAAACATAATGTTAATTCCCACACAGTTCACCCAAAAGCGGTTTCAACAATCGCAGTTGTATTTAGCTAATACAACAGTAAACAATATCACAACCTAGAAACGTTGGTGTGCTGGTCTACTTACCAGTCTTTTTAACTAGAGTAGCTTAACAAGCAAGATTTCCTTTATAGACCAGCCTTTAAAATATGTTTTTTTTTTCAGCAGGGATGCAGTGTGCTGTGACAATGATGTGATTTTGATGCTACTAACGTCTTTTCACAGCACATTACCTTAAACATTATTTACCACGGAACTGCTCTTTCAGGAGACATGAAAGCGATGAAGCAAAACACAGCAGTTTAACATGACTACTTTTAAAACAAACCATTTCAATAACTTTGAATAACCACCGGGGTAATTTTCCTTTCAAATTGACAGCGTGCATATTTCTGTCTCTTAGCATTGTGCCGTTGTGTGTTTAAGATGCCGTCATTGCGTGGTTGAAGAGCGAGAGTGTTTGTGCAGTGTGATATGTGATGTGTGTAGTAATTTCTGACAGGCAGTGGCATTGTGCTGCCTTTACCTCCAGCATCCCACTCCTTCACTGACACTTTCCATCTGCCGTCTGCTTGGCTATGTTTCAGCAGCGCTAGCAGCGTGTGCTAACGTGTTTATCAGCATTAAAGTGTCTGGGCATACGCTGTCATAAGTAATGAGCTTTCAAGAGAGGGGAAGACTCATTTTTATTTGGGCCCTGCTGATAGAATCCTTGTCTGTATCAGAGAGGAGAGGTGAAAGAGCCGATGTCAGAAAGAAAACAAGGCATACCACTTAGATGCTGTGGCTGTGACTATGCATAATGCATTGATTTTTTTTTTTTTTTTGCATATCATTCCACTTAAAGGCATACTCTGTCATTTTTTGTTTGTGTTACGTTGGTCGACAGTCAACTTAGACATACTGACACCTAGTGGTGTGGATGTTGCATAATACAAAAGCAATGCTTTACTTTTAGTTCTGCATAGGCTAATAGAAATGTGCAATTACCAATCAGCCATGATTCATTTGTTCATTGTTCATGTGTCCAATAATAGGACTAGTAGTTACTGAGATAAATAGAGCAGCATTTGCCGGTCATGTGATCTCAATATGGCGACATCCACGAGGCGACCCGTTCTTATTTTAGTCTACTGACATGACTGGAGTCTCATCTCATCTCATATAAGTGTTCTACATTTTAAACATATTTTTCAAAAAGTACCATAATACAGTGTGAACCGTTGAGGAGACGGTGTTTGTTTTATAATACAAATGCAATAGTCCATATAGAACAGTGACCAGAATTGACATTTTTAGCTGTTTCTTTCTCACGCAATTACTCCATACTATTGTTATGCAAATTATTTGCGCTTAAGAAAACCTCAATGGAAACGCTTAATATGTCTTTATACGCTAGAGTTTTACAAAATGTAATGGTTTTCAAAAACTATGACATGTTTTTATGCGCACGTTAACGATTGAGGAGACAACACGCTGCTTTTTATGACACAAAAATACAACTGGCTTCCTCAAAATGTGCATAACGTAGTTGAGTTGCAGTGTTGTCTTTATATTCATTTTCAGAAATGCACCTGAAAACAATGTAATTTGTAGTTTCCACCATTGTCATGTTTTTTGGTTAAATCTAGTACTGAATATAATTAAATTTGGCTGTGCTCTGAAACAATCAGAAGACGCAAGCCAATTCATTTTTCTAAATGGGCTTTTAAGGCCAAATCTCTGTATTCTCCCAAGTCCTCTAACAAATATCTCTGTTGTGTAGTTGTGGGTTCGGGGAAATGAGCTTCTGAGAGGAAGCCAGGGAGAAGGTAATGAAGTGTAAAGAGAGCGATTAATAAAAAATCAGTGCAGGAGCCCATGCCACTGTTAATCCTGATTAAAACATAAATGCTGTTTTGGCAGCCCTCTCTGAATAAACTCATTAACTTTTACAGAGGCGATGAATGAAGCGTAAGCGTGAGATACTCATATGAGGTGGATGGCTGATCTCTGTGGCCTGGCCGCTGGACTGTGACCGAAACGGAGGAGAGAAGTGGACGATCTGCCCATGATCTCAGAGTTTTATGCATATATGCAACTGCGCTATTGTGCTGCATTTGTGAATGTGCTGGTAGTCATTTCGAAGCCAGAGCTGTTTTATTATAACCTCATTATAGATAAGTTTGAATTAACTGTTTAGCCACGGCTTTAGGCTTCAAAAGGATGAGGTTCTTTTGCAGTATTTTTACATTTCATTACCTTTTCGGCACCCTGCTTGAGACGATGATTTTTAGTAGGACATCTTCATTAACAGCAGCAGTAAAAGCTATTCCGTGGGGATGGATATTTGGCAGGCTTTGAAGGGTAGCGGTGGCGATGACTTGCATCATGCTAATGTGCGTTTAGGAGGTGGTTTCCTGGCATTAACAAAAGGTCATGTGAAATGAGCACATTGGAACCATTAGGATGCAGTTATTTGTCAGTCCCTGAAGAGCCGTGCTAGTGAGCTGGAATGAGAAGCGTGCGTACGGAGTGTAAAGTGCTGTTTTAGCAGCTGTTAATGAAGGGAAATGAGTGTGCTGACTGAGGCAACATGGCGTCAGGTGGCACAGACTAGCCACCTGGCAAAATCCAAAGACCTTTGCAAACCAAAGGAGACGTTCTCATTAGTCATCATGTAATAGATGCTGTGTTCTGTGGCTTTTTGCTTAATTGCACTCTAAAATACAAGAGAGAGGAAAGAAATGCAGCCGAATGTGTTTTCATCCATGAACAGTTTTAGCATATTCAAGGGGGAGTTGGCTGAGAATGTGCCATTTATTATATCTGCGTTTGTTTTAGTACCCGATTCACTGAAGCAGGAGTTGTTGACCTTTACAGGCCCAGGAACTCCCACCTATTCTGTCTCCCAATATAAAAAAGGTAGATTTGTCCAATTCACAAAAAAATTAATGACTTTTAAACTTGTTCTTTTTGGGAAAATAAAAACATAAAGCATAAACAAAAAAATAAAAACCAGTGTTGTCACATTTACAAACAAATGACTCTTTAAATCGGTTCTTTTTTTTATTATTATAAAAACAGACATGAAATATTATTCGCAAACAGATGAGCTATAAATAGGTTATTTTTAGTAAACCAAAACAAATGCAGCAATACCAAATTAATATGATTCATGAAAAAATGACTACATTTTTAGAAAATTACTGTTTTTAGTGAATCAAAGGCATGTAGTGAGACTAGTCTAGTCTGGTTGACAAACAAAGGACTCTTTTGAATAGGTTATTTTTAGTGAATCAAAAAAGAAAGTGAGATCAGCGTAGCCTGATTCACAAACAAATGACTACATGGGTTCTTTTTAGTCAATCAAAAACATACTCCACAACCAATGTAGTCCGATTCTTGCACAAATTACTCCTATAATTGGTTCTTCAAATTAATCATTCACAAAGTGTTTATGAGATTATACTTTTTTTTAACAATTTGGCATTGATATAGCAACAGTTTGAAGGAGATGCAAAGTTTACTTAAGTTGGTTCAAAGCAGTTTTTAATTTTGTTATTAATCTATTTTTTTTATGAACACTGGTAGGTTCCCTTTGTAAGCATTTAGCTGAGAGAAAAAGTTTAATTTGTAAGCAAAGTGGACAGCTGATATATACAAAAGTGAATCTAAATTTAATCCAGTTGAGAGCTTGTGAACTGGAATCAAATTGAATAAAAAATGTTGATACTCAGCCCTATGATGATGCATGTGGTGCAACAGTTTAGTGAAATTACCCCTCAGATACAAAGTCCAAAGAAGGTGCCGAAGAACTATGAGAGCTGCTAGTGCTGCATTCAGCATTCTTAACCCTGGATTGGAGAGAAATTGGATCTTGTTTTTCTGTTTTGCCTTCTCAGAGTAATGAGATAATGACGGCTGGAAATTAGAGTCTAATGTCATTCAACGTCTCCTCCTGTGTATTGCCTGAAGAGGCTGATTAGCCTGTTTTCCATCGCAAAGTGTTCCAGCACTCCATTGATATGCTGCTAGTGTTTTGTGGAAACCTACTGTGCACAAATATACAGAATGTTAGTATTGTTAAGGCCTAGTTGTAATCTTTGACACCAGCCGCCATTCAAAAACGTTGTCTAAACTGTAAAATATGTATATGTATTGCACAAGAAGTTAAAGTATTATGTAGATCATTTTAAAACTACATCATGGATCATGCCTGCACCATAATAAACCTCTGGGGGACTTTTTTAAGGGTTTTGCATTTTTACAAGTGATGAAATAAACTGGCATAACAAAGCCAGCCGCACAGCATGTGTAACAAACTGTACACCCAGAGACTCAGAGGTTGGTCTTTTTTCATAGCTCATTTATATTTCATAAGTATCAATACTATCTCAGATGTTTATTATAAAAGTACTTGAACAAAAATGTGTGTGTGTGTTTTTGAAAAAAGTATCTTAAACTCACCAACGCTGCATTTGTTTGATTAAAAATAGTATTGATATTGATATTGTGAAATATTATTACAATTTAATGTAATGGTTTTCTATATTTAATATATTTTAAAAATGAAGGCCTACATTTATTCCTGTGATGATAAAGCATATTTACTCAGTGTCACATGATCCATCAGAAATCATTCTAATATGCTGATTTGCTGCTTAAGAAACATTTATTTTTCGTCTTCTTATTATGTTGCTTATTTTTCTTGATACATTTCTGTGAAATAGAAATATTTTGTAACTTTATAAATATCTTTACTGTCACTTTTGATCAATTTAATGCAACCATGCTAAATAAAAATGAATTTCTTTAAGAAATAACACACTGACCCCAAGCTTTTGAATGGTTGTATAATCTGTGCAATTTAATTACATTTTACATTTTTAAGAAAATGACCTCTTTTAATTAGTCTGAAAATCAAAATGTAGTGTTTAGGATTTGGTTATTACCATAATAATACAAAGTATTATTTAAATCTATTTCAAAGATTTACCCCATAAATCATCCATTTTAAGATAATATACAGAGTAAGTAACATCCATAACATGGACTGTGAAGCATGTAATAACCATGACAGTTTCTGTGGTAAAACTTTACAGCATCAGATGTCTCGGTTTAATGAAGCGCAGTTTTCCTCGGAACACAGATGACACGGATTAGGCTCTGAGAGCAGCGCCTGCCGATTGGCACTGTATATGAAGCACAGGGGAACATCCCTCAGTCTTGCTGGCACAGGCAGGGAAAGATGAAATGAAATGAAAGCATGTCTGGATTAAAGCTTGTTAAGGGGAAGAAGAGCCGTAATTGCTCTGCCTTTGTACAGCCTCACAAAGAGCCAGCACTGCTAATCGGTTGCTCAAGGGTGAATGTTTTCTGCATCCAAACAAAAGGCAGTTTTTAAGCAGGAACACAAAAGACCTGTATTCCAGGAAGGGTCTAAATAAATGGGAACGAAAGTGTCCGGGGTGCAAAGGGAGATGCACGGGCTGAGTGAATGGGGTGAAGAAAGTGATCTGTTTGGGGGCTGCTAATTGGATAAAAAGGGGGCCATTTATCATTGCTCTTTTTGTTTATCATTTTAATGCTCATCATTTGACTGGTCAGGAAGTGTAAATGTAAATCTTCTTTGTTAAAGGAGCATGTTTAGCATCAAAACACAAAGCAAGGATTTATTTTCTGTTGTGAAGATTTATGAAAATTCAGACTCTGCAAGAGACATATTAGACAATAAACACTGGAACGATCTATGCAATAATATACTATATTAATCATCCATGTTCTCAAGTTCCTGGATCAACTAATGCAAACCCTTCTTAGGCCCTCATGAATGCCTCTAAAGGGCTTAATTCTTATATTATACCCCAGCAGAGCAAATCCAGTTTCCCCTTGAGCTTTCTCAGTCCGAGCTGTTTGTTTTGTTAGCTAAAAATGCTCACTGACTGAAGCTTGTGAATGCTGAAGTCAGGACACCGTCAGGTTTGGGGGTTTATCAGGTCAGTGAGCTCAGGCAGACTCTTTGACTTTGTGACAGTTTGTTTATTTCATATTTAGGCAGCACATCAAATTTTCACCATGATCTGTTCAAGGCTGCCGTGTTCAGAAATGTGACATATTGAGGTCTTGTACCTCAGAATGATATCTGATGCTGATATTTTATATCCTGTTCCTCTGTTGCCTCAGTTGCAGTAGGATATAGATATGCACACTCTGGGTTGGCATTGGTGATAAGTGTTACTTGTTTCTTTATGAAGTTAACATGACTGTGAAGTGTTTGTCTCTATAAAGATTAGAATTTGTAACTTTCTAAAACAATTATTTGTCACTTTGCACTTTGAACATCATATTTAACTCCTAATTATTGATCAAAGTAATATCAGAATTTAAAGAAGATGATGAATTAATTGCACAAATCTTTTTTTTTAGTAAAACACTATTTTTTATTAGTCTTAAGTTTACATTGTTATAAATACTTTTATTCAGCAAGCAAACATTAAATGTATCAAAAGTGATAGTAAAGAAGTTTCCAAAAAATACTTATCATTTTTAATGTTGAGAACTGTTATATTAAGAAATGTTTCTTGAGCACCAAATCAGCACATTAGAATGATTTCTGACTGTAATGATGCTGAAAATTCAGCTTTGCATTACAAATAAATAAATAAATTACCTTTATATTATATATATATATATATATATATATATATATATATATATATATATTTATTTATTTGATCAAATGAATGTAGCCTTGGTGAGGTATACTTGTTATATATACAGTCTAAGGTTAGCAAAATCACTATATAGAATGAGAGGAAACCATAGTAAACTCATTCAACCCCTCAAATTCAGTTTGCCATCTGAAAAGAGCCCTGAACAGCATGCTCCATTACTCTTTGTAGTCATTCTCTACTTTCATTTGGGAATGCCACCAATAATGCTACAGCAAGATGTCACAACAAGGTGGAACAGTATGTTTTGTGTGCTGAAAAGCCTCTCAGAGCAAACATGAGCACACACGGTTTACTCAGCAGATTATGCATTCAGTGCCCTCCCGTGGGGTTTAATTGAGAACATAATTTCACTTCTCTCCCCATTTGAAGAAATAACAAGGAATATGAGTGCATCTGTAGCATTAGCAGACGACACATTCCCATCAGTCATTGCCCTGAAGTTTCTACTGAATAAGTTGAAACTGACAATGGAGCTGATCTGAAAAGACTCTTTTATAAGCGAAGTGATGACCAAGCATTGCATCAGAATCTGTTATTGTATCTCAGCCATGCTTGTGCCAAGATTATTACTTTAAGGACAAAAACCAAGAGTGCTCACATGATGCTGCACTATAAGCACAATTATTGATGGTATAAGGACAGATCCCTGGAATAAACAAGCCAGGCTTTGTTCAGCATGTACACACAGCAAGTTTAGATACCATGTCAGAAACTCTCAACAACAGGAATCCTTTTGAACAACAGTGACATAAACAGACATTTTCTGGCTTTGAAGAATTTGTATGCACCATGCACAAGCATGGACAGTGAACAGTCATATCTATTCTTAAAAGTTCAAATAGGTGAATAAGTAATAGTCTGTATCAACTGATAGTATTTTGTTAATTTTATAAGCTGTGTGTTCCTACTTAACACTGTTTGTCACATTATACGCTGAGTCTCACTTTCTGCTCTGGTTTGTTGATTGTCTTTACAAACGGTAAAGGGAAGGGGATCAATACATTGGCTGGGTAGTGCTTTATCTCTGTTTCTCCGCTGGGATGGAGTAGGTGACGCCTGCCTGAGTGCATCACTGGCTCCTCTCGGCTGCTGGTCGATAAGCAGCCACTGATAGCAGGTGTCCTTGCATTGATCCGCCCTGCTTGTTCTTTGTCTCTGGTCATTATGGAGATGTGAGAGTGACCTTTCCACTGTGGTGTGCAGAATGGAAGAAAGGACTATAGGCACCTGTGCTGCTGTGTGTAGCAGGGGGCACAGCCTTTAACTTTAGATCTAGCACACAGGTGAACTCTCAGACATCTCCAGAGGTGACAAGGGGAAGTGACAGTAAAGAGTGGAGCAGTTGTCAGTTCAGTGACTCTAAATCATGAATGAAGACATAGAACGTTAGAAGTTAGAAGACAGAACTGTGATATGTATAAGTATAGATTTATAGGTATTGCTCTGCAGAGATTTATAAATACATTTGTACTATAGCTTTACTTTTGCTACTTTGTAAGGATGTCAATTTAACACATCAATTCAGTACAATTTAAAACTTTATTATAAGTTGAAAGTTTTTTTATTTGACATTTTATGTGTGCGTGTGTGCGTGTCCGTGTGTGTGTGTGTGTCATAGTTTCACTCAGTTTGGACTTTGTTTTGCTGTTTGCACTATTTCCCACCACTAGTTTGTTGTCATGGTTTCTGGTTTGAGGCTTCATCACTGTCAGCTGTGTCGTGTCAGCTGTCGTTAATCGGATGTGTGAGACGCACATGCATACAATTGTGTGTGTGTGTATATATATATATATATATATATATATATATATATATATATATATATATATATATATACAGGTCCTTCTCAAAAAATTAGCATATTGTAATAAAGTTTATTATTTTCCATAATGTAATGATAAAAATTAAACTTTCATATATTTTAGATTCATTGCACACCAACTGAAATATTTCAGGTCTTTTATTGTTTTAATACTGATGATTTTGGCATACAGCTCATGAAAACCCAATATTCCTATCTCAAAAAATTAGCATATTTCATCCGACCAATAAAAGAAGTGTTTTTAATACAAAAAAAGTCAACCTTCAAATAATTATGTTCAGTTATGCACTCAATACTTGGTCGGGAATCCTTTTGCAGAAATGACTGCTTCAATGCGGCGTGGCATGGAGGCAATCAGCCTGTGGCACTGCTGAGGTGTTATGGAGGCCCAGGATGCTTCGATAGCGGCCTTAAGCTCATCCAGAGTGTTGGGTCTTGCGTCTCTCAACTTTCTCTTCACAATATCCCACAGATTCTCTATGTGGTTCAGGTCAGGAGAGTTGGCAGGGCAATTGAGCACAGTAATACCATGGTCAGTAAACCATTTACCAGTGGTTTTGGCACTGTGAGCAGGTGCCAGGTCGTGCTGAAAAATGAAATCTTCATCTCCATAAAGCTTTTCAGCAGGTGGAAGCATGAAGTGCACCAAAATCTCCTGATAGCTAGCTGCATTGACCCTGCCCTTGATAAAACACAGCGGACCAACACCAGTAGCTGACATGGCACCCCAGACCATCACTGACTGTGGGTACTTGACACTGGACTTCAGGCATTTTGGCATTTCCTTCTCCCCAGTCTTCCTCCAGATTCTGGCACCTTGATTTCCGAATGACATCCAAAATTTGCTTTCATCCAAAAAAGTACTTTGGACCACTGAGCAACAGTCCAGTGCTGCTTCTCTGTAGCCCAGGTCAGGCGCATCTGCCGCTGTTTCTGGTTCAAAAGTTGCTTGACCTGGGGAATGCGGCACCTGTGCACGGTGGCTCTGGATGTTTCTACTCCAGACTCAGTCCACTGCTTCCGCAGGTCTCCCAAGGTCTGGAATCGGTCCTTCTCCGCAATCTTCCTCAGGGTCCTGTCACCTCTTCTCGTTGTGCAGTGTTTTTTGCCACACTTTTTCCTTCCCACAGACTTCCCACTGAGGTGCCTTGATACAGCACTCTGGGAACAGCCTATTTGTTCAGAAATTTCTTTCTGTGTCTTACCCTCTTGCTTGAGGGTGTCAATGATGGCCTTCTGGACAGCAGTCAGGTCGGCAGTCTTACACATGATTGCGGTTTTGAGTAATGAAACAGGCTGGGAGTTTTTAAAAGCCTCAGGAATCTTTTGCAGGTGTTTAGAGTTAATTAGTTGATTCAGATGACTAGGTTAATAGCTCGTTTAGAGAACCTTTTCATGATATGCTAATATATATATATATATATATATCAAATACATTTTTATTTATTTGATTTAGTCAATTATTTAGTCATTTTATTTTATTTTATTTTTTTTATTATTTGATGAATTAGTCAGTAATTTTGTCACATTTTTAATCAGTTGACAGCCCAACACTTAAAATTCAAATAGTTAGGATAAACTCTCTCTATGATATTGATAATCAAATAGTATTGTTGCATTCTTTAAAACAATGCACGGATAGAGCCTTTAATATGCACAGAACTTACAGAATTGTACAACCAGATTTCTCCAGTAACCTTGGAATAAATGCTGTGCTTGTATTTCTTCTCATCACTTTGTAAAGATAGAGCTTCAAGATTAGAGCGGTATTAGATACACTCAAAGTTACTGGAGTGCCACAGCAATCACTATTACTTTCAACACTCAACAAAACCAATGCTACTTTTTCTAGTTCACAACAGGTCTTTCTTAAGTTAACGATGGGAGCAGCTTAAAAATAACTGCTTGTTTCATCACAATTGTGAAGCAATCTGATGGAAATGACTGGAGCAATCCCCGACTGAAGTAAACACAACACACTCAATTGAGTCTAGGAAACTGTTTTTTGCCTTTCTTCACGTATCATCCGGCAGAAATCAGGCGCCCGGTTGACTGCAGCGAGGATGTTTTCTTAGACCTTTTAATGCTCTGATTACTTTATCATCATATTTTATTTGCGTTCAGAGACTGTGCGACTTATTTGTTTTTCGCAGGTACTGCAAATTGCCTTTATCTCTGATGAATTGTGAAAGATGTCAAACCAACTCACTATTCTTTCCCTAGTAACTTGGATTGCTCTCTGTTGTGACAGAATAGGGCTGAAAGAGAACGCTTTCTCTCCCAGCTTGAAGTTTCAAAGGGCCTTTGAATTATGTGTGACGGGGTTGAAGATAATGAAGGGTGTTGGAATGTGTCAGAGCAATGCTGCAGGATTTGTCAGGCTTCAACCACACTGAAAAACGTTTCACATCGTCATTGTTTACTTTAGTAGATTAAAATGTCTGTGTGTGTGTGTGTGTGTGTGTGTGTGTCTTTGGATGCATCCTTTGCATTATTCGAGAATGCCAATATGTCTTCCAGTGTGTTCTATTTCCATGGTGTTTTTGTCTTTGTCTTGTGCAAATGATGTTTACTTTAAGAAACTAGAGTTAATCATGAGCACTTATGGCATTTAGTAACTTTACAGTAACTTTATTATAGGATCAATCACCTGGAATGACATTCAGTCATTATTCACTCATCCATCATTTACATTTTGAACCCATATACAGTTCAACACCCAGATAAACCATAAATTGATTAATTTACCAATTCAAACATTATTTAATGAGTTGTATTAAAGATTCAAGGTATATAAAATACATTTAAGAGTTAAAAAAATACATTTAAAAGTTGTGTGTGATGACCATGTAGTGTGCCGTGGAAGCGATTACTCACCTCTGAGTCTCTCTTTCTCTCTCTCTCTCTCTCTCTCTCTCTCTCTCTCTCTCTCTCTCTCTCTCTCTCTCTCTCTCTCTCTCTCTCTCTCTCTCTCTCTCTCTCCCTCTACATATAATTGGAGTCTGTGAGCAGCTCTCTGCCATCCAAATAGATTAATTATGAAGCCTTGTGTGTGAGGAGTATAAGTGTTGAAGTGTGAGTGGGGAAGACACGAATCAAAGAAAATCAATTTAGGGGGTGATACAGCCACCTCATCTCACTTCTCCCCTTAATTTCCCTCATGCTCTCTGAAAGGGCTCATCATAACTGAAGTGACATTCTTTCAAGTTCCATCTGGGGATAAGTAGAGTTGTGTGCATGCATTGATGCCTGTAAGCAGATGTGTGCAGTTGTTATATTTACATATGAGACAGTTACACTTACTTCTTAAAAGAATATTCTAGGTTCAAAATGAATGGGGAAATTTTTTTTTTTGGAGGATTCAAAAGCAAAAATGCAAATCATATAACTTCTTAAAAAAGCACTTATATTCATTATTCTGTTAAAACTTATTTATTTTTTGAGCTCTTGAAAAGTTTGGAGTCAGTAAGATTTTATATTTTAAATTGATATATGTATTTGATCCAATAAATGCAATAAAAGAGACTTCTTTCATAAACTTGAAAGAAATCTTACCAATCCCAAATTTTTGAACAGCAGTGCAACTTTACACAGAAAAGGTTTGTAAGTGATTTTTTTCACACTAAATTAACTATGTGCACACTATTGAAAGAGCATTTTCATGTTTAAAACGACCCAGCTTGCTTCCATTGTAAGTGCCTCATTAATCAAATTGCAATAACTTTCTTCAGCTCAAAAACAACTTTCCATTTCTGTCACTTAGCCCACACAGTCCTACACTGTTAAACAATACCCTAATAGCTTAATTCACACATTGTTTTTGCAAACTTGCATTCAATCTGGCTCCATTCTGATATGAAACACACACTTTTCACTCATTTCCACTTTATATTATCATTTAATATCCTGTTTCACAAGTAAAAGGGGTTGTGACCACAACTCACATTGATTTTAGGCACACTTACAATTTGTAGAAAGCATTTTGTTACCACCATCCTGGTGTTCTCAAAGACCTGCGTGGAATGATTGGATAAATGGTCGGATTGCTTAGTTTTATTCTGACCTAGTAAAAATAGGGTTAAAAAAAGCACCTGGAGAGACCTTTTTTCAGAAGAAAAAACGATGGAACAAATAGTGTTTTTAGACCTTTCTGCGAACTGTTCCTCCAGTGAATGAAAGTGCTCGGAAATGTAATCAGCCCCGTTTATTTAGAATTCTGCGGTCTGTTCAAGATAAGCCCCATTTTTAGTTACAGTCTTTGAAAAGCTCAATGATAAACATCAAAGTTCCTCTTGAGGCGGTTCTCCATCACTCAGTCGGCCTTTGTGTCTCTCCGAGTTGGACTGACTTTGGCTGAAAGAAGGAGGTGGAGAGAGATAGAGATGGAGGACAATAAAAAAAGGACGGCATGACTGTTAATGGGAAGGAGACGGCGAGACCTTGACTGGGAAGGTAGATGAATAGAGAGGTGTAAATGAGTCATTTAAGCTCCTTAAACACTAAACTATGTATATTTCCAGTACCGTCATTTCAGTGAACTAAGCAGATCAAACCTAAATGAGTGATGTCAGATGTAGTTACTTCCTCTGGCAGAAGTGCAGTCTGATTTGTTTTCCCTCTTGTTTTCTTTTTCATAATTTAGACTTGGCAGTGTGCGTCTTCCTGCAGGGTTTTTTTCCCCACAGTGGAGGCTGAAGACATATAGCTGTGAGGGAGGTGCTGTGTTAGTCTCCCTGGTGCATTATTGATGCTAGCTGTACACAATAGGGAGGGGAGTGCTTTGCCTCAGTCTTTCTCTCTTTTTTTCTCTCTGTATCTGTCTCTCCATCTCCTTTTTCTCACCATCTGTCTCGCTCTCTTAAAACACGATACCGGTCTCCTTGCTGAGCTGTTATCAAAACTCACTTTAAACAACAGAAAAACATCCTTCCAGGGAGGCAGTAATAATTTAATCAATGCAAACAGTGGTAAGGAAAAAAACGAGTTAAGATTTTGCTGAGTGGCATGTGGAAAGAGTGCCCGCCTACTGCCCGTCAATGTTTAGTATCAAAGTCAAACTCTCCGTCCTCCAACCACACAGCTGGTACATGAGCTCTGGGAGATGAGGCAGTATCCATCTGTGTCTAGGCTGGTTTTGGCTGATGACAGGGGCGTCATGCACTTAGTATTTTTGAGGGGGCATCAGTTAGGGGATGGCGTGCATGTCCAGTGATCGCCTCGCATGCTTGTCATGTGACACACCGCAGCCACAAAAAGACATGAAAGTAATGGGTCGGTGAGCTGGGAAAAGAATGGTTATTATAGTTTATAATAATAAGAATAACTTTAGAATTACATGCACAGTGTGTATCTGATATCAATAAAACATGTCTCTCCGACATGTTGTCAAATTATATGTGAAAGGACTATTGCCGCATCCATATCAGTGTGTATTTTACAAACTATAATATATTTTTTAATATGTGTTTTTAAATAACATAAAATAAACATTATATGGTTGAAAACGCTGAACAGTTGTGATACATGACAAGTGAGAACTTTAGACCTGCAATAAACCTTTTAGACTGTCTTCTATCTTTCATATCTATGTATTTAGGCCTGTTGGAATAAATATATATAGTGATGCCAATTTGATTCACAAAGTTCCACAAACTTTGTTTGTTGGTTTATTTGTTTATTCAGATGACATGTTATTATATTATATAATTTTTGAGCCTACTGAAATGAATAATAAATTATATGGTGCCAATATGATTCACAAATATATATTTTTTTAGTTCTAATTATTTATTTATATATAGTTGTATTTATTTATTTATGTGTGGCAAACTTCTATTTCTACTGTAGCTCTAATATAAAAGTGCATGCAATGTGCAAAAACACTTGGGGACAACTTGTGACCTCAAAAGGAGCATTTTTAGGAGTATGTGGAAGCAGGAACGAAACCAGATTGCTCAGGTAATACCTGTGCTGTAAGTCACTTTGGATAAAAGCGTCTTATAAATAATGACTATTAAATGATGTGCTTCTTTACAGATGTCTCAGGGCAACTTTTTGTATAAAAATGAGAGACACCCCACTTCTCCCTCCAGCTGTTATTTGCAGTTATTCTTCCTTCGTTGTTTTTCACGCCTAAAGGGCACTATTTAAACAGGAGTTCAGTGAACATACCTATTTGCAAGTTAAGAGAAAATGCAACAGAGGGTAAAACAAAGCCCACACTCCCCCCGCTGGTTTGTGTAAAAAGCTTCTATGGCAAGCTCATGGTCATTTAAAAGTCAAATCCGGCCATTGAAGAGCACAGCACTGAGGGACCTTTGAACAGACAGTGAAGTCAGTCTGAGAGATACTGTTTATACTCCACCAGCACTAATGGAGCAAATCAGACACTCCTGCCTCAGCGCGCCACGTCTGTTTGGTCTTGCCTGGAGTTTTTAGAGGAGCTGGACTAAGAATTGCTGGGGTTATGTGAAGTGCAGGGGTATATGGGACTTTCAGCTGGGAAGCATTTGGGAATGCTGAATTTTGTTTTTTTTTTCCAGATGTAAAATCCCTGTGACATTGTGTGATATGCATAGTTAAGCTTTTTTTTAATTTAAGAACTCCCAACATTCTGTGAGCGGCTCTTTCCAGAGATATTTGTGCTCAGGGTGAAATTGATAATTATTCCCCTCTTAATATTAGGCACATTCATTACATTCAGACTGTCTAATATAATAACCTTGAGATTTGACATCAGTTATTTCATAATTACTCATGTAAGGGCACAGCTAATAAATAAAACATAAAGCAATCCCTGATTGACATTTAGCGCTGATGATTTTTGCATCTAGGTGTCCTTGTCAAAAACTTCCTATCTGATTTTGGGGTTTGATTTACAAATAGCTGAATTCTAAATATATGACAGGAATTGAGGAATTCCTGCCCTTTGCTTTGTCTCTCATGTGTCATTTTCTTGCGTGGATGTGAGGGGTGCGTTAGATGTCGATGTGATTTTTACCCTCAAAGAGAAGTCAATCTCTCATAAAACACACATCACCGCTCTACGAAACGATGTGTATCTTTTGCTTCTGACACTCGGTAGGATAGGGGGAAAAATAGCCCGTCAGTTCTGTTCGGTTTGAGATATCATCTTCTCCCTTCCCTTCATAGGAATGCTCTTCATATACACGAGCTCCATTGTTGGAAGCAGATTGTTATTAGTAAGTCGTGAAACAGAGAGAGAGCCATTAGGGTGCAAATGAAGCATTGTGAAATCAAAATGTTCCCCTCCTGAAGGCCGGTTGATTACATCTCACCAGGTGCAGGTGGGGGAGATCCATTTTTACTGCCACACTTCTCAAATCCACTCATTTCCACGTGCCGCCTGATGAAGGTATGCACTCGTTAATTGGCTTGGGGAGGAGAGAGGGCATTCAAATGAACAATTATGGCAAAGGAGTTTATCTTTTTCTTTCTCCACACGCTCCGTGGCATTTTCAAAGCGTCTACAATCATAATCCATTTAGTGGATACTTTTCCATTTTGTTAATGTTCTGGGGGGTTCTGACCACACAGTTTGAATGCTTTGCAATTGTGTATGGCTGAACCACAAAGTGTCACATGCCGTATAGCACACAGTCCTCCTCTCCTTGGGTGGTAAAGACAGAAAATGAGTTACAATACTTTACACAAAGGAGGGTGGCTGCCTTTGAAATATGTTAAAAGGGACTATAGTTGTTTGAACAATTATTATTGTAGTTCTAACCCAGTAGTTTTACAGATTTTTATTGAAATTATTTGATGAAAATGCCCTTTAAATGAAGTCAGTAGAATTTTTAATGGCATATTTATTAATTTTAGTTTTATTTGCATTAAACATTAGGTAAAATTGAAACATAAATATAAAGGTACACAACAGAATTCTGGCACCTTTCTCAATATTTCTGGTTGAAACATAATCGGCAAGTGACTTAATCAAGTACGTCTGTTACATATGCTTCTATTTATTATAAAAGAACATACAGTGAATTATGAGTGCTCATTAGTTTGTTGTTTCTTTTTAAATGATCAGCCATTTATAAAAAAAAAAAATATTTTATAGCTATAATTTTTAAATGTTCTATTGGTTTTCATACAGAGAATGTGCATTTCACCTTTTCAAGGCTTTATGTTAAATGTTTATTTTTCAATTTCATATGATTATACTGTATATTTGACATTAAATACGTAATTTTGTGTCTAAGTATTATTTGTAACCACATGAACATGAAGATAATAAATAGTCAAATGAAAAACACTTTACAATATGTTAAACATTTATTCATATATTTTTAAAAAAAGTTGTCTAGTTGTAGACTATATCATTGAACTAACAATAAACTATTGTGTTTGTATCCTTTATCATGTTAAAACCGCTCATTTTTTAATAAAAAACATTGTGTATACGTAGCTCAACTATATTAACTGAACAAACTCTGCCTCTCACTTCTGTTCACTGGTGCTATTGAGTCCCCCACTGATCATTGATACATTGTTTAGGATTGTTTCATTACATTATCACTGACTTCATAATGCAACCTGACAAAATCAAAAAATCCTTACAATGTACATTTTCATCAGAAGTTTTATTTTTGACGAGGTTAACACTGTTCTAAACTTACTGTATGTTTCATAATGAGCTCTGCCTTTATTGAATGCCCCCTTTAGGTTCTTTTATGAAAGGGAGGTTAGCAGTCACACAAAGAGGAGGTCAGCTGGAAGCAGAGGATGGGTCTAACCCATATCACACCACACAGGACACAGACAGAGACCTGCCCCATTTCACAACCGCTCCTCCTTACAGTGGCCTCGACCACCATCCACCTTTTAAGCCCTACCCGCCTTACGACCCCCGAGGTCAAAGCCACGAGCAGTATTTTCAGGACAGCGGAGGGGCAGCTCATCATCCCACTGTGCCATCCTCTAGTTCCCTTCTCCTCCAGGATCTGTCCACACCGCTGGTCCCACACGAGGACGCGCCTCCATTCTCTGATGTAGCAGCTCCCAGAACCACCACACTGGCTCCATCGGCCGCTGCCCTCACCCACGTGCCCAACATCCAACACAAACCTTCAGCAGAAACTCAGAGGAGAAGCACAAAGGAACCACCGATATCCATGACCGTAGCGTCACTGACCACTACTGATGCACACACATCCACACCGCCTGCTTCCAAAAAGTTAGATACAGGTGATGACACTGCGACCTTAAACAACGAGCCTATCCCGGTGAAAAGAGACAAAGAGAAGTCCTCGATGATCAAGATACATGGCACTCCAGGAAGTGATGTTGCTGTAAAAGCATCATCAATGCCTGGGGCTTTGGATGATGAGACCACCACCTCCACCATCATCACTACAACGGTTATTACGACCATGCAGACGCCAGGTACCTTTTACACGATCAGCATGACTAAGATTTACATATATTTCTCACAGTTTTCTAATGCCTGATTCAGGGCTCTTCACAGTTTTACTTGCCCTGCTTGTGCCTAAAGATGTGGGTTTAAAATTGCAACTGGAAAAGTGATTTTGTGCCGCTCTATTTGACACCTTTCTTATTGACTTTGATAGTATTGTGCAGGGTCAGAAAAAACATAAGCTATCAGCCATAATGTTTACAATAACTGCTTTTTAATTGTGATTTCAATCTTGTTTTATCCCTTTAAAATCACAGAGCAATCTGCAAACTATATGATATTATATATGAAAGTATTTTTTAAAGCAAGGGAATGTGTCATTGAAAGTGAATATTAATTTGTTTTATATATGTATATTCAACTTTCAGCTTTCAGATTTTTTTTTCTTTTATTACATGGGGCATTTGTTAATTTGTTATATGTATTATATGAATAAATCTTTAATCTATTATTTTATTTTATTATTATTAATTAATTTCAGTAATTTCATTTCAGTGCCCCCTGACATCAGTAAGTTTGAGCACTCAATAAGTTTGTTTTATCTATTAATAGAATTGCGCAATATATATACCATATTGATTATCGGTGGATATTAGAGATTGTTTTTTTTTAAATAATTAATTGGTATCATCCAATATTGGATATTTAATAGTGCATGACCATATAAATTACCTTACATTTACATTAAATTCTAGCCATCATCCAACACTCTCTTAATGTTAATATTTAAAAACACAACATATTACATAATAATGTTGTGCTACCTAAATTCCTCCTTTAGCAGTTAAAACAACTTTGATTTTATTTTTTACTGTTCTCTTTAGACAAAATCTATCTGCTTATCAATATAGGTATTTTTTTTATATCAGTGTAGCGCTAGCCGACTAGTTGTTCAGACAATCATCTGACAATTCAAATATGAAAATATGTAATTTTGCACATCCCTAAGAACTAAGCCAAGAGTATTAATTTATATGGAGCGAGAACATATCTTGTGACCAGCAGCTCTTTACTCTTGAGGGAGATAAAGGAGCCGACCGAGCAGAAAGACCTCAAGGCTACCAGAAAATATTTCGTTCACCTGCCATTTCACTAGAATTATCTGCATTCTACTACACATCAGAGCAGGAAAACTGACCCTGTTGATCCTGACAGAAAATGAGAAAATCTTGAAAGACAATTAAAGATGGGAGACAATGCAATGAAGTGAGGTGGAGAGAATGAGAAAAGGCTCGCCTCTGTTGAAAGGCTCACGTTTTCTCTGTCTCTCTATGTCCCTCTACCTTTTCTAATGCAGCTCCATGCAGCACCAATTTCACATCGCCGGGAGGCTACATAGAGACGCCACAGCAAGCCAGGAGTTGGTACAATACAAATCTGGACTGCACATACACCGTGACAGTCTACATGGGCTATGGTGTGGAAATTCAGGTAAATTCATCACACTGTGCTTTTGTTATTGACCCAGTCTCTGGAAATGGTCTAAATTACTGTGGTAATCCAGTTCTGCTCTTTTATTCTTGAAAGGTTAAGCATGTAATTTCTGTGCCTCCAGCAATAAACAGAATTGCAAAAATAATGATTGTTTTTACACAGGTTTTGTGAACAATCTTTCCCTGTCAGGCATTGGTTGAACAAATGCTCAGCCTTCGCCCCAAACTCGTCCCGCTGGTTGATTCAGTGTTGCTGTCCAGCTGGTTGGAAATGTTTTTTTAGCACCAAAGAGTGTTACGCTTTTCAGAAATCAACCTGCAAACACCTTTCTTATAGTTAAATCTGAATATGAGAAAAGGCATATTCATTTTATTTTAACATCGGGAAAATTACTACCTTCAGCTTTATGGACTTTTTAAAATAAACAACACATAAATGCAGCCGCTGTTCATACATAAACTGACAGAAATGGCTGATGTATTTGAATGGTTTGGGTTTTGTTTTGGACCCCAGTTATCTGCCTACCTGGACAACATTTTCTTTTAGAAATACTGCTGAAATTAAGTCTGTTCCAGATGCTGTTAAAATATGCTGTGTTATAAGTTATTTTGGTTGCCCTTTATTTTACAGTATGTGCACTTACTTGTACTTCCAGTGTACTTACCTAAGAAAGTACTGGTTAATATAAGTTAACTACATGGGTTAAGGTTAGGTTTATGGGTGGGTTCAGGGTTAGAACCTAGTTATTAACCAGTTATTGTAATAACTATAATAAGTAAATAGTATGTACATGGGAACAGAACTGTAAAATAAAGTGCTACCATTATTTTGATCAAAATAATTGCATGTATACTTCATGAACAATGCCAGAATCCATTGCAATAAGCTATTAATTTATTTCTATAATGACAACTCTGAGTGTTTCGCATGCTGGATATGACAATGTTGATATGTTTGGTCTTGGCAAACATATGGCGAATTGGCAAATTACGTATTTTAATTGTCAGATGATTGTCTGAACAACTAGTCGGCTAGCGGTCTCAAGGAAGCCCTGTATAATTAAATAAGCAATTAATTGGCATATAAATATGACAATGTTGATATGTTTGGTCTTGGCGCTGCTGCTGTTGTTGGTTATTGCTGCTGCAGAGTACATGAACTTCCTACTGCCAATACATTCACGACACGCTGTTGTGAGCAAGTAAGATATGCTGCTGCTGTACAAGGAACCTATCAGCTGTGTAATATAGAGAATGGTGTGATTGTAAGCAGGTTGAGTTAAAGTCCCATCAGCCTGCTCTATCTCGAGTTTCATGACAGAACTTTGCATTAATTTAGTACTAATTAATTTGTTTGGTTTTGTTTGTCTTTTATTTAAGATGGTAAATAGAGTCAAGAAATGTCAATTCTACAAACAGTATAACTGTATTTTAATCAGTAGAAGAAGAGTGTTGTTACAAAATAATTTTGTCCTGTTAAAATTCGACCCCTAAAAGTGCGCCTAATTTGCTAAATATTAACAGTACTATTTTCTTTTTTCTTAATTTTTCATTTTATTTTCTGTATATTAGTTTGTGCTCAGTTTTTCTCTTTCATCACATAAAGTCCACAAGCCAATTTCTCCATTTTGGTTAGGATGCTGCCTGTGTAGACCATATAGACAGCAGGGAAGCTCACTAGGGTTTGGAACAAAACCATGATGTGTGGCCTCACAAAAATCACCTTCATCCATATATATGCTTCCTCCTTCATATAATATACAATAGCCATTACCTCTCTGACCTTCCAGAGGGTTTGACTAATAGTAAAGTTGCAGAGTGAATAGTAAAGATTGTGCATACCAAATCACTGTCAACCATCTTGCGCAAATGCTCTAAGTTGGTAGGGAGAAAAGGACGTGAGAGGGAGGGGAGACTTGTGTTTCATCTCATTCCTCCTCTCCTTGTACAGACTTGTTAACCCAGGACAGTGTATAAATATCTCTCTCTTTTCCAGCAATTATTCAATGTGACTGATATGTGCGGAAGCCACACAGTTCCTCACCTAATTAATTGCTTATGGATTATCTGTCCACTCCTTTTGTTTGTTTACGGTATTCTTTAATGCCCTCCTGTTAAACTGTCTCTCAAGCAACTCTTAACTTAATTAAAGCAGCCCCATCCTTCTGTTGATAGACAAAAATAATGTTTAATTCAGACAATGCGAGGGCCTGCTTTGCCGTGGTCTTACGGCTTAATTTATTTGATCGGTCCTGCATAGGCCTTCCTCTGATCCAGAAGCCTCTCTGAATGCCTTACAATCCAGTTTTGAGACCTCATGAAGATCTTGGACTTTGAAGGCGGCAATCAGGAAGGTTAAACTGCATTTAAGTCATTTCCATCCTGCACTCAAAGAAGATAGAAAGAGATTTGCTTCTTTAGATCGTGCCCATCGTGCCATTTTGGCCTCCTGCTCGTGCTGCATGGCCGTGGCCTTCACCTGCTGGATTCCTCTGGGAATCAGGTATTAGTGGTGGCAGGTAGTTGCTGACCTTGCTTGTTGAGGGCTGTGCTGGGCAGAGGGCTCATCAACCGTACAGACGTGACCTGCTGATCCAGGCCAAATGGCTAAACCCTCATCAGTCTGAGCTCAGTGGAGGGAGCTCAGGTCGTGGCTCACTCTTCCTTTAATACCCACATACTGAACTTTAGACTCCATCTCCCCCGAGAGCTACATCCTGCTGAAAGCTCCTACAGTGATGGAGATGAGTCATCTAAGGAAGTACAGCAGCTGTAAGGTGCTCGCTTTTATTGGAGTTAAAATATCATCTGTGTAGTGCCACTTCAAAACATCCTTTTTTGTTGAGGATACATTTCTTGATGGAAGTTGAGTTTGATCTCATTTGACCCAATTATTCGCCACAGATGATTCCTGTTATTTGGTAAATAATATCTTTTGGCATTGTCAGAATACCAGTAGCAGTGAAATTTCACAATTCTTGATAATTTCACAGCACAAACTAAGATGTTATTGAGCACTTAATTCATTTACTAAGTTAAATATTTATATATTAACAAATTAACAATGGCACACAACAATGGCATTTCGACTTTAAATATTTCTCAATTAAAAGTTTCCTCAGGTTTTTTCAATTAATAATTCAAGTAAACAGGCAACGTTCAATAACAAATTAATCAAAGAAAATTAATCAAATGTTACTTTCGACATCTTTGGTGTCTGTACAGTTTCCATATGTTCAACTTTAAGCTTCTTCTTCAGATGGAACAGGAGAGACGATCACTATTATTGTAAGCGAAAAGACATTGTAAAACGCTCCATTAGTTGCTTGACATTACAACTAAATATACTGTAATGAGAATAAACTGAAAAAAAGTGTTTATTCTTTTTAAGTGTCTTAAATTTCAGGTCCTAATGTATTAGTGCCTGAATGTACAGTTTAATGTAATGATCTTTACACTGATGTTGCCCGCAAGCAAGACATATCTTGTCTATTAGGGCTGAGCAGAAAAAATAGCTCGTCCTCATTCCAAATTCTGTTTTGGACAGAGAGTAGATGTTTAGTATGGCAGCCTGGTGCTCGGAGATCACTTTTGTCCACTCAGCCATGGCAGTTGCCATGACTCTGGGTATTATCACTGCTTGTAAACAATTACCAAGTTAATAAGAGAGCAAGATGGCACATTGGAAATTTAATGAGTCTGAATCTTGGGGTGCTGAGGAGCGCAGGCTAACAGCTCGAGCTTCGAGCTATCCACCCTATTTTTCAACGTGGAAGGAAGCTGTTTCCTGTGCTATTTCCGATTCATATTCCAGCTACAGGTAAATAACAAGTATTATAAATAAAATTTCAGTTTGCAACATCGAGCATAACGGACTGTCTTTCTACAGCTAAACAGGAAGCCTTGCACATTTAAGTTGTGCAGTGCCCACTCTTACGTAAAAAAAAAAAATCCTCACAGGTTTCTGCAAACACACCGGCCATCTGCTATTGGTTGAGCAAACATTTATTACATTTACATTTATTCATTTAGCAGACGTTTTTATCCAAAGCGACTTCCAAATGAGAACAATAGAAGCAGTGAAACTAACAATAGGACAATAATATGCAAGTGCTATGACCCTTCCCAGTTTAATCTAACGCAGTACGTGTACTTTTTGTTGTTGTTGTTGAAGATAATATATATAGAATAGATGATAAAGTGTTAGTATTAATGGGTCAGATATTGCCGAAAAAGATGTGTCTTCAGCCGTTTCTTGAAAATGGATTTAGATCATTCCATCAGCAGGGAAAAGACCAGGAAAAGGTCAGAGAAAGTTTTAGTGCCTCTTTGAGATGGCACCAAAAGACGGCGTTCACTTGCTGAGTGCAAGTTTCTGGATGGCACATAGTCTGAAGTGAGAGGTTAGGTAAAAGGGAGCAGAGCCAGGGGTTGTTCTGTAAGCAAAAGTCAGTGACTTGAATTTGATGCGAGCGACAACTGGCAACCAGTGCAGTTTTGTGAGGAGAGGAGTGACGTGTGCTCTCTTCGGCTCGATCACTCTAGCTGCAGCATTTTGGATCAGTTGCAGAGGTTTGATAGAACAAGTGCTTGGACAAGGAGTTGTGTAGCATGCTTTTATAGGAAGGGCCTGATCCTCCTAATGTTGTACAAGGCAAATCTGCAAGACCGGGCAGTTCTAGCAATGTGGTCTGTAAAGTTCATTTGATCATCAATCACAACTCCAAGGTTCATAGCTGACCTTGATGAAGTTATGCTGAAGCTGAGTCTCAGTCTCAGTTGAGTGTCCACTTTTGAAACCAGCCTGGTTGTTGTCCAGGAGGTTGTTCTGTGTAAGGAAGAGACCTGGTTGAAAACATCTCGGACAAACGAGACTTCACCAATGAGATTTCAGCTCGTGAGCACAGTAAACAAACACTGTTTCCTAGTAACTACAACTGCACTTAAATCAAATAAATATACAAATTTTTTTAAATAAAAAAAATATACAAAACACTTACAGTTACTTTCACCTCCTGTTGCTTGACTGCTTCTTTCTGCAAACACATTGACTTAAACTCGTGCCATTGGTTGAGGCGCTGTTGCTGGGTCAGGCTGATCGATGCATTATCAAAACATTATGTTTGTTTGTGTCACATTGTTTATACTTTTCATCTTTACACATTAAGCTATGATTAGAGAATGACGTGTTTTAACTTAAAAAAAAGTATACACTTCAGCTTATAATAAGTCTCATCACCTTGTATCTGTGCCATATAGTACATTGATTTGTACTCCACACTAAAAAGTGCAACTCACGAAACTTCTCACTGCGCTTTCTTTTTTCTGTTGCTTATACAGCCATTTAAGGTGTTGATTGCCAAGCTATTTTCATCTCTTTTCCTTTAGAATTGTGTGACCTTGTTGTCATCCCACCTACATAATGGAAAAAAATAAGCCAGTTTTAAGTGAATATTCACCTCCAGTGGCGGCACTTGGGCAGGGGCTTTCCAGGGCTTTAGCGCCATCAGAAATTTACTTAGCACCAGCACTATCCCCACAAGAATTTCCAAATGATTTTCCAGTTTTTTAACTCTCAATGCCATTTTCATAAAATAAAAAAAAAGTGTACATGCATAATGTGCCTATATGTATAAACAATTTTCTTGATGGGAGAGTCAATTAAGCTGAACTCAGGTGTGTATTTCATTATCAATTATTGATTGCATTAGCAATCATTTTATATTCATCATCAACAGCCGTTCGTCAGTCGTCAGGTTTCAATAAAATATTGATTCAAAGAACTGATATGGTAATAATAAAGAGGTGGTCAGTGAAATTGATAACAAACATTACATAAATACAATGTGATCCTGTATAGTCATTGATGCATTTAACATTTTGGGGGGCTATTTTGATCCCCGTATCTTTTCTTACCCTAACAACATTCCTGCTGTGGCATTTCTTTTTAGAAGCTGTGTTGTATCTAAAAAGTGCTAGATGACTGAAACGGTATGTTGTATATAGTTATCAGCTAACCCCCAACAAAAAAGCCACTGTCCACCTCTAAACTAAGAAACAACAGTGCAAAATAGAGTCCCTGGTAACTACTTCACTACAGAAACATTATTTTTTATATTATGTTTTAAATCACAGTGTAATGGATATAAAAGGATAAATACATTTGAAACATTTCTAACTATCTTCTGTGATCTGCAGGAGAAAGTTACATGTTTGGTATGACATATGTACCAAAATGAAATGGTGACAGAATTGTAATTTGTGGTTGAACTTCCTCTTTAATAAAGAATGTGTTAAATCCAGAGAGAAATTACTGTTGTCTGTTTGACATATTTCAGTCAGCAGATTTTCTGTCGGTTGTAACAAGTTGTGATTTAAATATCAACCATGAGGAATGAAGCAGCTGACATTCAGATGGATGGAGTTATCTGCTTCACAGTTTGTAGATTTCTGCTTTTGTATTATTTATTTTCGGGTCTTCGACCAATCGCTTGGCTTATTATGGTTAGCATCTCCGTGCTGCCGGAGCGATTTAGTCTTTTATTTTTGTATTTTAACTGTGCTGTCTCCCCTTCATGCTGACTCATCAGTGCAGTAATAACGCATCCCGAGTCTGGATAGTTCTTGCCTAAATGGACCCACAGATATTCCCATGCACAGAAACCATCAATGCAATCCATGGGTTGATATGGCGAAATGGCTTGGATGCTTAAAAAGCACCGTGAGCAGTTAGAGGGTCAAAACTCAAGTAGCTATCTACTGGAGTGAGGGGAATCCATAAGTCGTCTTCAGAACCATGGGTGGCACATGGATATTGACCGAGGGTCGATACTCTCAACTGCTCTGGATTAAGTGGGTCCACTGTACAGTTCAATAAATATAGTTTGGTCTCCAGCCTGTCTGAGCTGATAGCTTAGATTGATTTGGATGCATTTGTCAACCTGGACAGTTAAACACCCAGCCAGTCTGTTGGCAGGATCCCTTCAAAATGTCAGTTTAAAAGTGCTTTGCTTAAGGAGATTTTTGGACTTTGGAATTCTCAAGGACTAACTGTATATTTCTTTTGATTAGGTGTGAAATGGTGGTCATAATTGGGTCAATGAAAAAAGTGTCCATGATAAAGAAAATGAAATCGTTTAAATATATATGTGCCATGTTCTTAGAAATGTACTCTACATTAAAAAAGTTTAAATCTAATGATACTGTAAATGACCATATGATATTTTAGTGTAAAAGATTATGCCATACAACTTTTGTTTCAATAACTCCATCCTTTTGAGGCTTTTTTATTATGATACCAGAACTTTATCACCCAGCGCTGTTTCTTTTAGCTTAAAATACTCTTCTCCAATAAACCTAAGGTGTTTTTTGGATCTAAATGGATTTAGGATATTGCAGTGAAATGTTGCTCAGTATTAGGTCGAGAATGTACTTTGGCATTAATTTCATAGTGTCTCTCAATTTGGTCCTCATCCTCCAGATGTAAGATGCAAATCCTTAAATATTCCCATCTTTTTTTTTTTTGATGTTGAGTGGAGTTATTGCAGCGATCTCTGATCAAAGGTGCTCTCAGTGTTGTACATCTGAGGTTTTGAGCCAATTCACCTCACACATCAGTGTTTGAAGTATCATTCTCCTCAATAGCATGGATCAATAACCTCAGACAGCACAATTTCATCTGCCCTCCTCCACAGCTCACTTCTAACTAGAGGGCTAATGGTCAAGCTTTATTAATAGCCTGTCACTTGTTTTCATGAGCCCTGTCCTCTATACTGACACAGTTTGTAGCGCTGCCTGTACCGGACGCTGCTCGTTTCCACAACTAAAGACTGATTTTATTTTATAAGAGTGGATGTGTAGAAATGAGATCCCATTGTTTTTCAGAGGATTTCCTCTCTTCCCATTTCCAGTAATCTTATCCCTTGCAGGGGGATACTTCAATGTGTCTTAATCTTTTGTAGATTTAAGTCATAAAAGTAAAGGTCTTAACCAGCCAGGAGAGATTTGTACTAAACTCGTTTAAATTTGAATAGTGTGGTTTAGCTGGAATGAGGTTATAACAAGGCCACTCTCCTAATTTTCCCCGTTCCCCTCAAAGCCGCCAGGAGCCTTTTGCTGTTTCATGAAGGGGAACACAATGAATTAATGCACAATAATATAGTTGAAAGGGTTTTATGACTGCTATCATTCACAAAACGTATCCATGAAATAAGTCAAATCTTCCCAAATATAAACGCAAATTATCTTCTAATGACACAAAAATCAAACGGTCCGTCTCTAAACCAGAATTTCAGTACTTATTCCTAGCACTAGTGATTCGCAAATTAAATGTTGGATACAACAGCTTATATCAAGTTAAATCAAATTAAGTTAAATATGAACAATTAAATATCAAATTCGATATTTAATTTAATTCGATATTTAACAAAAATCAATGTAGCCCTATGTTTCTCTTGTAAATAAACATTGCTTCATGTTTTACATTTATTCCATTTTAATCCAATTTATAAAACAAGCACATTCTGAGCAATAGGACGATTAAAAACAAAAGAATAAATGTGTCTAAAAGCAGTATCAAGTATACAGCAAACCATCAGAAATCATCATTTAAAAATTACATACAAAATGAAACAGCTTAAATTATTGTTTTACAAAATCCTTAAAACATAGGGTTACATAACACAACACAAATTCATTATTTGCAAATGTAATTGTTGAAAATATTGGTTGCATGTTGCTTGTGATTTTTATAGGTTGTACTCTCGACTCAATGGCTATATTTGGAATTGCCTACCACTATATAATACTGTGTATACTGAACATGTCCATTCTATGTACAGTATGTAATGGAATGACCTTCCATATTTAAGTATACATCAAAGCTTACTTTATTGAATATTGCAGTATCACACTATGATTGGATGACATTTCAGTTTGAAATCTTTATAATTGACTATTGCCTGTTGTTCCACTCACTAAAATATACAGTTTTTAGTGCATATTTATTTAATGTAAAATATACAGTGTGTACTGCAAAGTATTCAGTAAATAGTGAGCTATTATTTCATTTTTGAACATAGCCAAAAAAACTAGCAAGTGCCATCTTCCAGTAGATTACCATAATAATACACATATTAAGTATGTTATTTTAGAATTTAAGAATTTAAGACCAAATATTGAATTTAAAGTAGATACATTTGTCATTTGCCATTCTGCTCTTTAAACACTTTTGATAGGCCTAGATGTTTATCCTTGTTTCAATGGTAGGAAGCGTATAATCATAGCACAACAGCAGAAAATGACAAAGTAGTACACTTGATTATAATCAATCAATTTAACCTGATTGCGTTTTTACCCAAATTAACTCTAATAATGAATGTGAAGCATGCCATTCAAATCTGATAAGGTAATGTGCATGTAAATGCATAGATCACATGCCAGCCATGAGACACCCTTGAGTGTTTATACCAATGTCATCTCCCATTGCCCTTGATGAATGCAGGGTGTCTATTGTACAATAAGCTTCATGCATTAGAATGCAGGGGCACCTGAGTGCGGGAACTCAGTTAATTTATCAGCGTCCATCGGAATTAATTACAGATCCGGAATGTGAAAGTCAGCCGTGCCTAATCACATGGGCGCAACGTCCCACAAGCGTCATTTATTTCAAGGCGCACCGCCCCGTGGCTTATTTGAAACCAGTGATAGTGTGTTACCACGCAGTCCTCCTCTTGACTAATTGTGTTTGTCCTGACGGCGCGCTTTTCTGTCCTACCTGTTCTCTCTGACTGATTGGTTCTGTCTTTTTCATCACAGATATCTGAGAAGGATGTCGCGCTTCTTTGTTTCTTGCTTGAGATCAGCAAACTGTGTGCCTTATCTGCACTTTAGGTGGAAACTGAACGTAGTGAACGTAGTCTGGAGTTGGTGTGTTTTGTAAGCCCAAATACGTTGCTTTATCGAATATAACAATATTTCTGTCAGGACCACTATCATCAAAGATGATTGACAGTTTGGATTAGCTATATGGTTCTGTTCTGGGCAAGAACTTCCTGCCCATCCATGCATGCAGTCTAACATGAATAAGAGCAAACCCAAATTAGGGCAAACAGAACAGAACCAACATAAATGTATTGTAGATATATTAATTGTTCAATAATTGAATGTACAACATAGGAATGTAATGATACACTCATGTCACGATTCGATACAAATCCCGATACTGACCTCACGATGCGATACTATCAAAATATTTAAGACAAAATAGTTTTTTTTGTTATTATTTCTTTATTATTATTATTATTATTATTACAATTATATTGTTATTATTTTATTATCAGGACCCACAAATATTCCCCCTTTGAATTATTATACATTCAACATCATATATAGTAGTATAATGTAGTAATGACATTTTTTGGATCTTTTAAGTGTTAGAGGAATTACTTGCCCTAAAAAATATCTTCATTTGGGTTTGGAAGTTAAACGAAAATCGTATAGGTTTTAAACGACATGAGGGTGAGATAATGACAGGATTTAGATTTGTGGGTGATTTATACCTTATAAAGACAGTAGCTGTATACTGTAAATGCAAGGCTTCTTAGGGACCATTTCCCCTTTATTTTAATGCTCTCCGCTTCTTTTTGCTTTTTTTTTTTTTAATTCTCTAGACCTGCACTGTTGTTTCCATGGTATCCAGCGTGTGTACTGATGTGTTTTTGTTAATAGATGGGAACAGATTGACAGAAGGGCTGACGATGATTTCTCATAACAAAGGGTCACTCTCTTGTCTTACGGTCCATTATCAATCCAGAAACATGTTCACACACCCCCCAGTCCTTATTTTCTTCTCTCAGCTTACAGTGTTTAATTCCTCCTTTATCCACTCAAAATACTCTTTTCAATCAGTATCCTCCGACCAGGGCCTCAGCTAGAAAGTGCATGCAAACAGCACCATTTTAGCTGCAGCCGTCTTGTTGGGCTCATTTTATTGTTGCCTTCATTCAGTGTACGCCTCCATGTGGAGAGTGAAAAGGGCCATGGAATGAAAGTCAGGCAATAGTGAGCAGCACTGCCTTCCAGCAAATTCTTCCCAACGTCTATTAAAACCTCTCTGGCTTGGTAGATTGCGTACATGAGGTTAAAATTGGAAATGCATTAAATTGAACGGGGGGGGCCTTGAAACTGGGAACGGCACTGGAGAATTGGTTTGAAAGTGCGCTATCTGCCTGCTTGGGCCCCTTATAGAATTTAATTGGCACTTACCTGTCGATAAATGCAAAAAGGCTGCATAACGAGGATTTTTTGATGAAAAGTGAAGTGTGGAGTTAGATGTTTCTTTCGAACAAGGCTTGCATATTGGGTTACATATTGACCATAAGGAAGAATCCAGCATGTTCGTACACTTTTACTGTCAATACAGCCAACTGTGTGATTCATGTCCAGCTCTCCCACACACTTTTCATCAAGAACTGGCAATGGTTTGTTATAAAGGGAGAACAAACTGACTTCTTCAGTTAAGTGTATAGCCAAGAACAGAGAGACTATTTAGGGTAAACTTAAAGGGATAGTTCACTGAAAAAAATGCTGTGAAGCTCCAAAATGACAACAACAACAAAAACATGGTAAAAATATATGAAAAGTGATTCATATAGCTTTTGCTATATTTCACAGTAACTTTGAATAAGGAACTTGACATCTTCTCAATATGTTGTTGGTTTGTTTGATTGTGATGTTTGTAGCGATGTCTGATTCATGATATGAATAGTTATTTTGAATTGTTTTTTTTTTCAATGAATTGGGTCATAAAATCTGACTGAATAATTCGTTCTTAAGTAAAGCATAATGATTCAGTCCAGTTGTGATGGTTACCAGCTCACTGGATGGTAAGATTATCAGTGAAAACCTTATTTTTTGCACTGTCCATCACAAAAATCAATTGTATGATTTCAGAAAACTTGGAATATGTTGCATGATTCATATGAACTATTTCAAGATAAATTTTATGGTGCATTTGTCTCTTAAAAAAAAATTGCAAGCTTCAGTCACCACCTGTAGCATAGAAGAATTCCAGTAAATTACTCATTTGTGTTCCAATGAAGGAGGAACTTCATGAGGGTGAGTAAATAATGATAGTGATCTTTTTATTTTTTTGGCGAGCTGTCCATTTAAGCATCATTTTGTTTTCCATCTCTCTCTCACTCTCTATTACGTACACCACATTTTATCACTCTGTGTCATCTGTCACCACTCTTTTATTGTACTTCGATTACACCTCTATTGCTTTAGCAAGGCTTTGCAATACTCCTCCAAAGGGCTGAGAGGAACACAATTATCAAATTATGATAATGCACTCATGACACCACTCAGGGGACGCGAAAGCACAGACAAGCTCTAAAAGGTGCTCATGCACCATGCTCGACATTTATCTCATCAAATACACCTGTGAAATGGTGCGAAAAACGCAGAATAACGGTGATGGCTGTAGCCTTCCACCTTTCCCGCCTGAGCCCAAAGGCTTTTACATTCACGTCGCTCTCCTGAACATCAGGCCGTGTCTCCCCCCCCCCCCCCCCCCCCGCCCTTCCTGAAGGTCGCTGGCCACCAAGGGCGAGTTCTCCCGTGCGTAATCCTTTCTGACACCGCTTCAGTGCCATTTTCACTCATAGAGAACGCTGCTGTCGACCCCACTTTGCTTTACCCTAAAATCATATAGGACAACCATTAAAGAGAGCTCTCGCTCTTTTGTTCTAGAGTTTTAAACGTGACTGCTGTTTGCGCTTCTGATCATGATTCATTTGATGGATGTTGAATATTACAATATTTAAAATGTCTCTGGCTCATTTGATTGTTTAATGAACACATGTAGCAAGCAATGAGTGGATGAGGAGATCGAAGTGTTTTTTGGGTTAGTGACATGATGCTCATTTATTATCTAATAATTTATTCAGAAATGTTGTAAAAATGCAGTTTGACTTGAAAACATTTTTTAATTAAAATTAATTTTGATATATTTTGTGGGTCAAAAACTGTTAAGCCTTATTTAAATATATATATATATATTTCAAAAGAAGACCTTGTTTGGCACAATCATATTATTATTTCTTATGAAAAAATAATCAGACATAATCAGCGCGTTTCAGATGCCGAGTTCACACTGCACGATTTTCAAAGTCGGGTCACTGTTCTTTTCACACAGCACGACTATCTGGGGGTAACCTTCAGTTGCTGGTGTGTTCACACTGCACAATGGATCGGCGACAGGGGTTTCACAGTGCATGACTTTCTAAAAGAAAGAATCGCCGACAAGTCTGCTCCGCAAACTATTTTTCACAACCAAACACACGTGAGAAGTGATAAGGAAATAACGCAAGATCATGCATGCGTGAGACCGAAATTGTTATTAAAAATTATAGCCTGCAAGAAGCTTGCGATCCAAATTGTCTGTGCGCTGATTTGCAGTGAAAACGAGAAGAAGAAAAAAAACAGATTTTATGCAGGAGGAAATGGTTGGGGAGATGAGGGGAGCAAGGATACTGTGTTCTGCAAAGAGAGTTGGGGGTAAATAAATTTGCAAATGTCCTGCTGTTGCTACTGGTCAAGCAAATGTTTGTGCTTTGTTTCTGTTTGATATAATTGTAAATATATCTATTAAAATCCTGATATTCTGGTCTATAACTCCTCACTGAACATCTCACTGTCCTGTTTCTTGCTCTCTCATTGGCTGTCGGTCATCGCTGATGCAATTTTCAGTCAGAACACATTCACAGAGCAGGATTTTGAATCGGCAATTCTCTCATATCGCGTTTTTGATCATTCACGCTGCTTTATTGTCACTCACGTGAACAAGCACCGATTTGCCCATGATTTCGGGTAATTTGTCTGCGATATCCTGTCGGCGTTCAGTGTGAACTCGGCATCTGCATTAGTGACTCTTTCCGCAAGTTACATCGACTAACTAACTAACTAAGTAACTAACACCAGTAGGTAAGTATATTCATAAGTCATGAATCATTATTTCAATACACAGCGCTGATTCATTCAGGAGCGAAACAAGTGACTTATGAATGAGTCATTGAATCATTCACTCAGCTGATTAGCTGATTCATTCAGGAAGTATTGCTTTGTTTTTTAACTATTTACGTTGGTGGAAACAAAGTTAAGCCAAAGACTTTCGATATACAAAGATGGTGCACTCGTATGAGTGCTCAACGTGCAATATGGCTGAATATATCTCGCCTTCTAAATAAAAGAGCCAATCGCTGAATAGTAAAGTTTTCGCGTCACTGCAGCTGCTGTTAGAAACTCTGGTTGCTATAGAAATATATATTTTGAGACGCGCGCTTAGGACTAAACATGCGCATTGGGCTTAAAAATAAGCTTTTTTAGTGCAATTTGAGCTCAAGAAACAGCATTTATGGGATAGTTCATGCCATATTTTGCTGCTGATTTTAAACCTGTTATTTAAATGTGAGTTCAGTAAGTAGTCTTTAGGGCTTTTCACACTTGAAATAGTTAACCCTGGGTCATTCTAAACCCCGGGTAAACTGAATGGCTTGGATGCACGAAATAGCTGCCCTGAGACATTGTAAATATGGCCGCCGAGTGAACAGACTTTCCTTGAAAGGTACTTTGACTGAACTGTTGTATAAAAACAAAGTCACTCTCGAATGTCATAGTGGTTGTGATTTGATTGTAGGCACGAGGCTCACAAAACTTAAACTTTAAAAAAAAAATGATTAAGATGTGAACACTTATTAAACATTATCATCTCTTCAGTACTGTTAAATACTGTTTTTCAGAAAACGTGTTCACTGTATATGATATACGACCTTGGTGAAAGTTGTCATTTCTATAACAGATATGTGCTGTTCTGCCTAAATGAGAATTGATAGTTTACGAAGTCTCATGAAAGTACATAAATCTCGCGTCCATCTCTGAAGGGTTCACTGCAGCTTCCAATTCCAGTCGTCACGCTCACCACTGACCCACTTGTCTGCTCTTTGATGATAGATTTATAGGGATGAGTTGGCAGGGGACATTGGGCGTCTGTCATATCAGCTCAGTGACTGACTCAGATCTGGTTTCATTAAATGGCTGTAATCTCTGCAGCCCATGAAGCAGCTGTGAGTTCTGGCTCTGCTCCATACCAGCTCCACCTTGTGCCTCTGGGCCACGGCTCCGACTCCTCCTGCAAGTCCCTACTGCTGGACCAAATGCAGGGTAGTAAGAGGGGACACGAGAGATAGGCTGTATGGTAAACAGAATATATATATATATACGTATATAGTGGGAGGGAGAGAGATGGATAGAGTGAAAAAAGAGGGAGAGCGCTCGGGGGCGTAATGCACCATATTCTTTGAAGGGGCACCACTGGCGCTCCTTTATATCAAATCAGACATGGCCAAAGGAATAATGAAAAAGAAATAGGACATTGGTTCATTATTTATTTTTTTCCGAAGGTAATTTAAAAAAAATAAAAGCTTATATAAATATATTCACACTAATAGTAGTTTATTTATATGTAAACTATATATATATATATATATACACACACACACAGTATATTAAGAATTTGTATTCCTTTTAAATGATGAGTCCCTTTTATGCATTTGTTTTTTGTGAATGGTTTCTGTTTTGTATGATTTTCTGTGTTAATGCCCATAGTAAAACTAATCTTATTTACAAAGCATTTTATGCTTTATTTCAAATTCATTAAATTTGAAATAAATTATTTCAAAAACTTAAACTAAACCAAATGTAGTGATTTCTATAAGTATAGTCCATTCATTTCCATAGATTTTACTCATTCTTATTGATTTGTTTATTTCAAACAAATCATAGATAAATAAGAAATGCTTCCTCCTTCAGTCGCTTTTGCATGGTGTTATTTTATAATAATAACTTTACACACTATTTGAGTTTGTATTGTGTGATATTTGTTTTGTTTTAATTAGTTTTTTCTCTCCTCTGAGAATGCGAAAGTGTATGTATATATAATACTAATGCATTGGCAATGTGAAGCTTTTTTACCATGTCAATAAAGCCACTTCAGTCTAGAGAGAGAAAGAGAAAGGGTGAAAGTGAGAGGTAGAAAGACAGCGTGAGAGAGATATAGAAAGAGTAATATGAAGAGCGAGATGAGGGAGTCCATTACTCATCATCAGGCCTGCAGCCTCTCTTTCAGGTCTCTTTTGTAGCATTTTATTGTTGTGAGGGATTTGAAGTTTGTCCAGGGCGGCTGAGGCAGGGTTTTTAGATGTGGAGAGTGCAGCGCTGTACTTTAGAAGCTTTTCAGGTGTGAGTGTTTTTGTGGCCATGCGTGTATGTGTGTATGTGAGTTTTTTTTGTGGTGATTTGGCCTCGGCAGGTCAGCTATCAGCTCTCTGCAGCCCTCTGAGCTCCCTTTGATTTATTCTGTTGCGAGGGCTCTCCCCCTCTCTCGCCTCGCTCTGCCCCCGGACTCCCAGAGGTCACCTTTTTTGAAGATTTCAGCCTCAATTTTCTGCACCCTTTAAAATGCACATCTAGGCATGTTCACTCAGCCACAGAGGGTGAATTGCTCAGTGAGAGGAAATTTAGACAAGAAAAAGCAAGCGCAAAAGCGAGAAAGAGAAATGGGACATCGGTTCATTATTCAACCCATTATACGAAACGAAACTCTTAGGCTTTTGATTAATGGAAACCAATGGAAAAGGATACAATGAAGACTGATGAGCTCTACATGTTTGTATAAATCTGAATATTTCACTGAATAATGAAGACCGAATGTCATGTAAGGGACCGTTAGAGACTGAATTCTGACTGAATGATGTATTTTATTTATTTTAAAGGTACGTGACAGGCAAAAATGAGAAAGTCATTTGGTACAATAAGCAGATTGAAACCATGTAAAAGGAACAGGAAAAGGAACAGAAAAAAATATGACAATATAATCCAAATGTAAAATGAAGGAAAAAGGTTTAGGATTCTACACTAAATACTAGTTCATGTTTTTTGCAACATCTCACTCAAATTACTATGCTGATAATATAATTTGTAATGAAAAAAGTTGACTGATTAAAGAGATTGTGATATAGACTGTGTTTGTATACTGTAAACTACCGGACAAAACTTTAGGGTCAGTATGATTTTTTTCATGTATGTTTGTTTGATGTTTGAATAAATCTGGCATGAATTTTTTTTTTTTTACAGCCAGCTTTCAAATATTTATATTTCGGCAACAAATAGAGTAGAAATATAATCCTGTTATAAAACTATCTTATGTGTCAGATATTTGAGTGTTGATTACTAAATAAATTAGATTAATTCATTATAAACTTTATTTTTTATTTCTTCTGCTAAATGTAAATGTTAACTTTGGTTTTGGTTAAAAAAAAAGTTTTTACAGGATTCTCTGATGAAAAGAAAGTTCAAAAGAGCAGCATTTATTTGAAATTTAAATTGCTGTATAGAAGTATTCATTTCTTACTGACCCTATTTTATGTACATTAAAGGTGCTCTAAGCGATGTCACGCGTTTTTTAGGTCAAAACATTTTTTGTCACATACAGCAAACATCTCCTCACTATCCGCTGGCTGCCTGTCCCTGAACACACTGTAAAAAGACGCGGTCTCTGCAGACACCCCAGGCTCCACAAACGGCAACAAAAACAAACTGGGCTAACCCGCACCACGAAACATAACAAACTGTTCCAGCCAATAACAGACAAGAAGGATTTGGGGGTGGGGTTTTGGGGCTTAGTGCGTGGATGAGGAGGAGGGAGGGTCGAGCTAGCCTCCGTTTTGTTTGACAATACTTTAAACGTCAACAAGAAGTGACGTCACCCGACATCGCTTAGAGCACCTTTAAGAGACAATTTTGCTTAATACAAGGTTTTGGTCTGTTGCGGACATGGATAGTTCAGTGATAGTTTTATGAATTATTTTTGTTGGGTGTTGGTGAATTTGCACAGCTTGCCGACTGTCTTTCCTGTATTAAGTTTAACAGTATTGATTGCGTTCCAGTGAAGTTTAGTGGAAATTGTCATGGCAAATTGGTAGCTTGTTTGGTAGGATCAATGTGAAATTTGTTTGGAGATTAGATTTTGTTTTCTGAAGAGATAACAACAGTCCAACCAGGTATTGTTCATTGCACACCACTTTTTTTCATCGATGTGTCTATTGGCCCTTCCACCACTCAATGTGAGCTGTATCTAGAGCTGATATTGTTAGGCCTAGAAAAGTTCAAGTCTTCTCCAATGATTGTGGAGAAAAATCTGCCCAAGGGAGCTGGGAGTATTAAACTATTTTTGGTAACAGAAAGAAAAATCTAAATATACCTATTACTAATTAATAGGTATTAAACAACATTTATTCAAAACTTAAAATAAATAATGAATGTGGGAAAAATAAAATAACTCTCACTTCATAAGGTGTGAGAGTAACATTAGTGACTGGCCACTTGAAACAAATGAAATTACAGATTTTTTCATCAAATTTGGCAAGAAGAACAGATGACAGTGTTCTAGATAGTGTCATTATTATAAATATTCCCTTTTCGCTCAGCCAGACAAACCTAATGGAGAAACAGAATCAATATTTCAGTGAAATGTCAGCTTTGACTTGTCTTTGTGAGACGCTCTAACTATTTATCTTGCAGATTGCATAAACAAAAGAGGAGTGACTGATGTGTGTTGGATGTTCAATATGGATTTTAATAGCTTCTTCATGGAAACAAGAAGAATCTTCAATTGATATGTTGGGAATAATATTCAGATTGTTTTTTTTTTTCATTCCCTTATTTCATGGCGAATGACGGGCAGCACAGGCGTGAACAGAAGGAAAAAGATGCTGACAATGAAATTCTGTCCTTGTGTTTATATCAGCTTATACCAAATCACACTGTGGTTGTTTTGAATAAATGAAGCACCTGGAGCAAAACGATAAGAGGATGATTAATCTTCAGGGAAACTTTAGAGAAAAAAATATTTTTAAATAAAAGAAAAATTGCTGCGTGGAGTACTTTTCTTGCTGAGTAATGTCTCCAGAGACGACTTCAACAGCGGAATCGGAAATTCCCTCCATCTTTAATTGAAAAGATCCTCAATGCTGAGCTCAACTCTGCTCTTAGTGTATCCAAGTGAACTCTGCCTTCATCTTTCTGTTTCTACAATCATTATTCAACTTCCATAACAGACCACCCACCTTTTACACACCCTTTATTTCCCTTTACACCCCCCCCCCCAATATAACCCTGCCCTTGTTTTCATGTTGTCAAGATTTGCCTTCCACTGCAATTTCCCTGCCGTTATTCAGCTGCGTCGCATAAAACCAATTTCTGGTGCGGCGTGCGGGGGGATTGTAGTGATAATGAAAAAGAGACTGGCTGAGGTGAATGTTAAAACGAGATAAGCGCAGACATGAAGAAAGTGTGAATGCCCTGACGGTGGGAAGGCCAGCGCCATTCCCCCCCCAAAGACTTTTTGTTCCTCCCACATGTTGAGAACAACAGCAGGGTAATTGGATGCTGATAAAAGTGTGTGACATAAGTGTGTATTGCACATATTACAAGCATGAAGGGACTTATAGTGGCAGCGCTGTATGGTCAATACAATAGAAGCCTGTTATGGCACGTATATAGTTTTTCTTTTTTCATAGCAAAGAAACACATCAGGCGACCAAACTGTATTGCACATTAGCATTTGAATTTGAGGCAATGTGGGTTTGTTATTGCAGAGGTAGTGCTTAGTGGTTGCACTTTCTTTGCTTGGGAGACTCAAAGTCGACATGAAATGAAAATTCTGTTTTTTTATATATATATTTTTGACCTTGTCATAACTAACTAGTTTACCAAAAAACTTCTGATATCGTGTACTCACATTTGTTGTTCCAAATCTGTATGACTGTCTGTCTTCTGTGAAACACAAAACAAGATATTTTGAAGAATGTTAGTAGCCAAAGAGTTTTAGTGGAAATGGATTTCCGCTGTCAATGGCACAAAAAAAATGTTATGTTCCAAAAGTAGGGTAATCTTTGAGTTATATTTGATGACCGGCTGACCTTCACAGACCACATTACAAAGACAGCTCGATCATGCAGGTTTGCACTGCACAACATCAGGAAGATCAGGACTTTCCTAACTGAGCATGCAACACAACTTCTCGTCCAGGCCCTGGTTATCTCTAGGCTTGATTACTGCAATGCTCTTCTGGCTGGACTTCCATCATGTGTTACTAAACCTCTACAAATGATCCAGAATGCTGCAGCCCGTCTTGTCTTCAACGAGCCCAAACGGGCCCACGTCACTCCTCTGTTCATCTCACTGCACTGGCTACCACTCAATGCTCGCATCAAATTCAAGGCTTTGACACTTGCTTACAGATCTACCACAGACTCAGCTCCGTCCTACTTTCACTCACTCCTACGTGTCTACACCCCTACCTGAAGCCTACGATCGGTCAATGAGCGACGGCTCGTGGTACCAACACAGCGAGGCACAAGATCACTCTCCAGAACATTCTCATTCACGGTTCCATGCTGATGGAATGATCTCCCCACCCTCATCCGGAATGCAGAATCCCTGACAGCATTCAAAAGACAACTGAAAACCCATCTCTTCCGTGAGTACTTATAAAATAAAAAGCCTTTCCTTCTCCTTTAAATCCTCCCTTGTCTGGTTTTTGCTACTCTGAGCAATGCGTGAGCTTTGTATTTTGAGCACTTCTTGCGTTGTTCTTGCCTCTTCATGATGACTCGCTTGCTTTAGTCCTCGATTGTAAGCCGCTTTGGTTAAAAGCGTCTGCTAAATGACTATGTAAATGTAAAATGTAAAAGCGTTATGGTTTTATGTTCCACAGAGGAAAGAAAAATGCACGGATTAACATATCTATTGATAGATTATTTAATTTATAACATATTGTCTTTATAATAAACTGTAACATTTACTGATTTTAGACAGTATAAATGTTAGAGGAGATGCATTTGAGATTACTGGGGTCTTTTATTTATTAGAAAAATCTGAGAAGAGTGAGATTTAAGGTTAGATCCACTCACAATGTCACACTAATTGGTTAAAAGGTCAATTATCGAAATGAAACAATCATCCAAGAGTGAGTTTTACAAAGTCTCATTTGCTCTCTATTAAATCCATTTTCTGTCTAGGAGAAATAATTGAGACATTTAAAGCAGTGTTTCTCAACTGGTGGGTTGCAAGACCATTTTGAGTGGGTTGTTTTTCTGATGCAAGACTTTTGTTTTGAAAGTGACACTGAAAGTGATGTGACATGAAGGCGGAATAAGGTAACCCATACTCGGAATTTGGCCCTGTGCATTTAACCTATCAAAGTTAGTGCACACACATTATGAGAAGTGAATACTGAACACACACACTGCAAACCATGGACACAAACACACCAGTGGGAGCAGTGCATGGGCAGCCATTTGCTGCAGTGACCGCGGAGCGATTGGGGGTTAGGTGCCTTTGCTCAAGTCACCTAGTCGTGGGTATTGAGGGTGGATAAGAGCACTGTTCGTTCACTCCCCTGCCAGGATATTTTCCTGCCAGTATTGAGAATCGACCCTGCAACCTTCAGGTTACAAGTCGGACTCTCTAATCATTAGGCCACGACTGCCCACAAAGATTAGTGAAAGCTGTTGACACTTCTGTAAGATGCAGTTTAAGTAAAGAGGGCCTGGGAAAAACTTGCTGTTCCGATTCAGTATTTGCAGTCAGCTGAGATGTTGTCAGGCTATTTGTCAGTGTCATTATTCTAACGTTATTTTCATAACTTGTCCGTAACTCTCACCTCAGAAAAGCAAACTTTCCTGTCCTGTCAGCCATTATCCACCTTATTTTTCAGCTAAGCGAGGGTACAGCCATTTGTAAATTTAATGTGTCTGGCTTCCGCTGTCATTTTCTTCCAGTTATTTTTAGCTGTACAAAATAGCTTGTTATGCTGCTTTATATTGCAAACTGATATTTCTTACCATACTATTTTAATGTATTGTCTTAATTCTAAACACATTGGTTTGTAGCGCAAACCGTTTTACAGTTTACTGCACTTTGTATTTTTCTCATTATTTCCCTATAGCAGCTAATGAATCGGAAGGTTCGCACATTCACAGAAAACACCTTTTGCGTTGAAAAATAAGGTGGATAGCTACTGTGCTCCAACTTGTAGCTCGCACTCTTCGATTGCATGCTCAAATGCAGCGCCGCACACTGTATATTACTTTTTTATAAATGTATCGCAAAAGCATGCAATTTTTGAGCATGCAATGTCATAGTTATGTTGTCAATTACTAAGTCATGAAATTATTAAAGTACCAATAAATTACCTAACTTGCACTTCGTGTGTGAGCTGGGAAGGATTTACATGCAGGTGTGATGTTCATTCTATTCACCAGGAGCAGTTTCCATATGTTTCATTAACACTTCATGTTAGTATTGTGTATTTACCATGCTGTTGTTTCCGGAATACCAAAATGCCACTATTTCACTTTGTGTTATTTTGTGTATTTTAAATGACTGTGGTGGCTCATACCAACTTTACAAAAACTAGTTTGGGACTGCTATTTAATTTTTATTTATCAGTATTAGTATTAAAATTGGGTCACGGCTTACTGACCATGGAAATATGTGGATCCCATGGCCAAACCAGAACTACTGCATTAAAGAGATGTCATTTGTGACAATTTCTTCCTGCAGGTAATGAGAGAATTTCTGTGCTCTTGGATTCTGTGCTCGGTCTGTCCTTTTACATCTTGTGAAGAATATCAGTATTCACAGGGCCTATTCATAGTGGATTATTCATGTGCTCAAACAGAATGGAAAATAATGAGTGTCGCCTTTGTACGGCGTGACAAAAGTTTCAGCCTGTCAGTGAGCGTTAATCTCAGGGTTCCTCTTTATCTCGTCACCGGCTTCAGGTCTGCTGCAATACGCCGCTTCAGCGAGGAAGGTCAAGCAAATGACACGTGGAGGACATGTCTGATCATTTGTGGCATAATGGTACGCATGCTGGACGAGGCTCGTCTTCCTTGGGTAATGTATGGGGGGAGAGGTGAGTAAGATAAGGGCCGTCAGAGCCGGAGTCCACCTGCGGCTTTTCGAACGGCTGTCAGATGGATTGCCTAGGTTTGGCCCCTCCAGATGGCACAGATGGGTCTCTTCATCTCTCCTCTTCTACACTCCAGGCACTCCTTAATATAGCAACAGCACCCTGATCTTTCCCGGTTACCCTATTTCTCTACTGCCCGTTTCAACTCATCTGCACCTGTAGCCCAGATCTGTTCATCATTTCCTGTTTGCTCTTAATTACAGGCTCTAATTAGCTGCCCAAATACAAGTATATTCTCTTCCCAATGTGATTCTCAGCTCCAGACGAATGGACCCTGCTAATTAAAGGACATTTCCATCCTTCCTGTTATCCCAGAGAAATGGAACCATGGGAATAGAGGAGAAGAACGCAGCAGAGACAGAAAGAAAGAGCAGCACCACTGAGGGCTTTTGGGCTTTTTCTATTCTTATACAGCGACGCAAGGGACTATTCAACTTTTACATGACTCAGATTTGCATAAGAGAGAAGCTCCCCGAGAATTCGCTGAATACACAAACACATCAATCAAATCCAAACAATCTACATCAAGTCAACTCAAGCTCTGCTGTTTTAAACTCTGATGGGTTTGTAATAGTACTAACTTGCCTGGCAATGGGAGAGAGAGACAGAGCGCAGTGGGTGACCACTCTATATCAGATCAGTATTGTCATCTGCTGTCCTTCATGTTGGGAGAGCTTCAGGCGTGTGTGACCCACATAAGCAGTGATGTGCATAGAAGTGAATGCCATACACTGCACTGCAAAGAGACTTTCAGAGGAGAAACTCCTCACTTTGGCATTTGCTGTAACTTGACATCTGTAGAGTGGCATCCTTTGTAGTTACATGCCTGGATGCGGAAAGTTGTAGTAAGTTTAACATAGTTGGAATTTATTTTGCATTGAATTGCTTGAGCGGTTGGCAAATTAGAGTTTCAGTTTTTGGGGTTATTCCACAAAATGAGTACTATTTGTGTCCTTAATGTCTACATTCATTGACTAACAACTTCAACTTCAAGCAACTTCAAAGTTAGACATTTTTCCAAAATCACTTTTTTAAATGTTTTTAAAAGAAGTCTCCATTTCCCACTAAGGCTGCAGTTATTTGATAAAAAATACAGTAAAAAAAAAAAATATTGTGAAATATTGTTATATACCACATTGAGCTGGACGGTTTGAGTTTGTACTATATATTTTTATAAACGATATAAGATGAGGCAAGACAATATATATGTTTATATTGATATACAGTGATTTGATATTATGAGCGCATCTGAATAATAGTGGAAGACACAGAGTGAGCTGCTTTGAGGAAAGGGCTTAATCCAATTTGTCCTAAACATGAGACATGCTCTATATTAAGGGCTTCAAAATAACTTGAATAACATGAATAGTTTAATGTGGCTTACCCCGTCAGATGCTCAGACAGATACTTGTGCTGTTTAATGTGTTAGATGCGTTTTCCTCAGTGTATAAATTACATTTCACAGGTTTGTGAATCTGTAAATGTTAGAAAGTCATGCAAATATTTCCTTTTTGAGTGTCCACTAAACTTCACAGACTCGGATGTGCCCCAAACAGACGGAACACAATAAGTCTGACTAAAATATAGATTTTACTAAAATATTTGTTTTAAAACAAGTTTGTGTTTTTAGATTGTAATTTTGTTACAATGTTAGAATGTAATGATTATTAGAGTGTAATAATTGTAACCCTTTTTTGCACATAATCAATAAGCCTAGCTGGTTAAATTCACTACATTTGTTTTCATAGCCTTCAATATGAACATTTTTTGTAAAACAACACTGGGCTGGGTATGAAATAATTTTTTTTAAAATAAATACAGGGGCGTTTTTTTTATCCAAATAGAAGAAAGAGAATAGTAGAAAATATAGAGATATATACTGTATCTCTATTAATCCCTATTGCCCAGCCCTAATATCATCTGCATATGCTAGACATGCAAATTTTGGTTCATGTATTTTTTTAACATAATATAATGCAGTTTATTTATTTATTTAAAGCTGTAATTTTGTCTTTACTCTTTCTCTACATATGTATTATGACATTACATTAATATTGATGTAATTTTTCTTGACATTATTGCTTTTCACACTGTGCTTAACGAACGTTTCACATTTGTAATTTAGAAGCGAGGTTAGCACCGCTTTTTGTTTGGGGTATTGAAACCCTGCTCCGGAGGAGAATTAGCACCGCTTTTGCAGTGTTAACCACGCATTGTGGTGTCACGTGTACTTCTTACCTTTATATTCCAAAATGTCCATTCAGTATAAACTCGATAGAACAGTCGGCAATACAAGGATGCGCAATGCTAGAACTATAATGTAAACAGGTCGCATGCTGCATTCATCCAATCAATGGCATTGACACCGCAAATACGCAAATAAGAATGTTTACCCAGGATTTAGGAATGTACAATGTGAAATGGATAAATTACGAGCAGTGTGAAACTGGAAGCAAGATAACCCATGATTTCGTTTACACAGGGTTTAGAATGACTCAGGGTTAACTATTTCAAGTGTGAAAATCCCTAATGTATTATCGAAAGACTTGAAGAAGGGGCGATGAAGTTATTTATCTAAAAGAATCACACTGGAAAACACTGACCCTTGACCTGGTATCTGTCTGATATTAATTTGTTAATCAGACATTTACTCTGTACCAGAGAGCGGTTACAGTATGTGTGTCAGATACAGAAGGAGAGGTCGTGTTTGAGAAAAAAAACAAAGCCAGTCCTCTCATTAGCTTTAAGGCAACAGAGATGATTAAAGAATCTCTGCTGGACACATTGCTACAGAAAGAGCTGAGCACATGGACATCACTCCTCTTTCCTTCCCTCATTCTGTCCCTTAATCGTATCTCTCACTTTTCTCTCCTTTCATGTTTGTTTGTTTGTTTATGGGCCTTTGGCCAGTGGTGAGAAATCAAGATGACACAGATCATATTCGAACCTATGTCCCTGTGAGCTCACTACACCACGGCTCTGACTCTGTTCATTTCTTTGCTGTGTTTCTCTCACTCAGATCTCATAAGGTGATTCATATCACCTGCAAATAACGCTTGTTTATTTATGAGGTGTCACTTCAATTATTTTGAATTTTTTACTGCTGTAAACAGGAAATCAGATTCAGCACAGCACAGGAAGGCAGGAGAGCAGGAGCTCTTTTTTCTAACTCAGACATAGCTGGAGGGGGTTTTCTGCTAATTCTCTGTTAATGTGACACAGCATGTAACTCCAGATTAATTAACCATCCGCCTGCCCTCAGAGTGCTGATACAGTGACTGTATCAGTGTGTCTCTCTTAGGCCATGCACACTCACTGAAGCTAAATACACGTCACTCCTGTTCTGAATCCTAAATCCCACACAGATTTCACTTGTTTACTGGAGTGAAAATACATTCTAGATAAAAATGTACACCAAAAATTCAGGTAATGACAACCTTATTTATGTTCATCCACATGGGGTATAGTAACACACTGAGCGACTGTTTTTAATGCAGCGACACTCTTTTGAACCCTGACAGCTTGTGGTATAAGGTATGAGCCTTGATTCAGTGACAAATTTTGATACCTATTTCTTAGCACTATAGTTCCTCCCACCAACATATTTGTCTAAAAAGGCGCAATTTATTGCACAAATCACTTTTTTTTGTCTGCTTCTAGTCTGTTAAATTGGTGTTATATTATAGCAAAAGAAAGTACTGACATACCTTAATATTGATATTTTAAAGCTGCAGTCCGCAGTTTTTCCTCTTTGTCGCCATCTCTGTTCGAAATCTTCAATTGCAGTTATTCGCGGAATTATCAGCTTTACGTGAGTTGTGCCTCGGCACAGAGCAGCGCGGATGAATCCAATGTTTTGAGGAGAATGTGTGGCTGTCAGTCACCGCACCAGTGTGGATACTGTCATTCAGAATCACATATTATACTTTTTGGAAGTATGACCAACATAAGAATGTTTACCGGAAAATGTCATCTGAACAAGTAAGTAACAACCACTTTTGTTCTGACCAACTAAGGGAAAAGAGCATTGCAGTAAATCGTGCTGATTAAATCCAACGATCGCTTATCATATCACGTAAAACTATACTTTGTTCTCAAACTGTAATGTTAACAACATCAGCATTGCGTGACCACATTTTATGCCCTTCAGATATTTTCCTTGTTTTCGCATGGACCCGGTTGCAGTCTCTTTTTTTCTGTAGCCAATCCGAAGTCCAAATGCAATTTACAACGGGTGAATCTCCAGTTGTCACAGGTGATTGTCGTTTGGATCCGCCATCAAATTGATAAGTTTAATTACATCAAGTGCTGTGAGAAAAGGCTATAAATCTGCACCTCCAACATCCTCACCCGCAATATAGCCTACTAGCCGAAACACCTTCTTTATGTGTACAGATGTGACATAATGAAGCAAAAACATGCTTGAATTTCCCGCGAAAATCCACCAGTACCACTGGATTTAAAAACATTATTAAAAGCTTACCGTTTTGAATCAAGCAAAGGCAAGAAGATAGTTTTGAACACTGGCTGGATGTGTTCTTGCTCAAAATTTTATTTGAATTAATTTTTGGACTGCAACTTTAATATCTGTACAAATTTAAATTTGGGCGTACTGTCCCTTTAAGGTCTTTTTTGTATTTTGGACAAAAAAAATGGGCGTCCTGTTTCCCCTGTTCATTCTGTGGCATACGGGGCCTCTGGGCAGGCCGGGAGTGCTGGGATAATTGTCTTAATTTTCCTTTATTTTGAAAACGTCAACATCTGCATCTGACTGACAGTCATGTTTATGCAAGGGATTACATGCGTGGGGTAGACGGTCGGGCTCGGTGCCAACGCAAATTGGATTATGGTGAGCAATATTCTGGAAACATTTTATTATCCAAGGGCTTTTAGTGTAATGTGATTACTTTGTAATGCACTTTTGTTTTATAGACTGCTTCAGCACATTGCAGCTCCAGCTTTATTAAGCGTGAATTTATTCTGTAGTACACATCATCAGGTTGTCACCTGTTGCCTTCACAGCACTCAGGGGCCTTTAAGCGTGTTTTTAGCAGTGCTTATTTAAATTCAGTCCTCATCTTTCACTGTGGCTGAATTTAAATTGCTGGGTACTGTTGTGCTTTTTGTGAAATTTTCCTGATGGTAAACCTCAGACAGTGGCATTCATTTTTGCTGAGAGTTTGAAGTTTCTTCTTGTCGTAAAGAGTTTGAGGTGTCTAGATTGAGGGCGACGTGAGCGAGGCCTCATTAACCTATCGTCACGTCTGTGTCTAGGCAGGGTCACTCATCGGGTCACATTCATTTGCCTGCATCTGATTAAAGACACTTTCATTACCTGAGAGGAGCACAAGGGCACATCCCAGCTGCTCCCAGATCAGCCACAATGGCACAGTTTCACGACGGCACGTTAGTTGAATAGTTTTTCATTCAGCATGATTGTAATTATTCCTCAGACTCAAACTTTTTTACTCTGCTCCGTGTCACGACTTCCACCCATGCTGCCATATTGGATATTGGCTCATGCGGTTGTTGCATGTATTGTCTAAAGTGGAAGACGGGCAGAACTAGAAGTAATGGGCGGCTGTGGCTTTCTATTAGTGACAGGTGAGGATATGCACGCTGGCTTCAGCAGACAGGAGATTGCCCGTGGTGCAATTACCATGTAGCTTGGCAGACAGACAAGCCAACACCATTATGAGTGCAGTCAGTGTGGCAGAATGTGTCACCCCACTGCCATCTCTGCATAGCTGAAAACACGTCAATCTGTCCCTTTGCTTTTGTGTATTGTCCAAACTTCTCCACCTTTAAACAGTCCTATCCCTATTAAATCACTTAGCAAACACAGTTTTGCTTCTGATTGGATGAGTCATGTTTGAAACCGTGGGGGAGTCACTTTTATATCCCAGGATTTTTTTATTGTAAAGGGTACTTCACTCCTGGCTAAATGGACTTTTGTCTATGCCTATGTAGTAAAAAGGGTTTTTAATCAGTGCTACCTGACTGAAACAAAGAAAAAAGGCTGTTGTCTTTCCTTTTGCCAAATAGGAAGGAAAACGTCAATACCCATAATACTGGTGCCACTCCCACCAGTCTGCTATGGATATGCTTACCAGAGTCAAATATCACCTTGCTTTAGCAGGAAATACCTCTTAGCAAACTTTTATTCATAATGGTGTCGACTTGTATTGTTCCCGAGTGCAATAATTCAAAGAGTAAACATTTAGCGAGCGTGAGTTTCTTTCGGTTTCCGGTGAAGGATCCAGCGCATTATAGGCAGTGATTAAAGGCTGCAAAGAATAAATACGGAGAGAACAGCGCAATGGAAAATCTGAAAAACCTCCATGTTTGCAGTCAACATCTCAATCTGGATGACTACGAACACTGTGATTTATGCCGTTCTTTCTGTTCATCCGGTGGACTTTTGCTGACAAATAAACATGAATTTCTCAGTTCAGGTAACACAGAAAACAAGTAAAATTATATATACTACTGACATTGTAAAAATACAAAGTGGGTTGAAAATCAGCCAAGTTCCATTTTAATTTTATTTTATTACAATTTTTAGTATAATTCTATAAAAGTTTTAATTATGATTGTAACAAAAAAAAATCAATTTCCTTTATTTCAAGGAAAAAAAATGAACAGTAACATCTCTGGATGCTAGCTATGCAAAAGCCATAGCAAGACTAAGGAGTCAGCCTTTTTATTCCAAAAAGGTTAGAAATGTAATTTCCATCACCGTCATTTCCATCCCAGAATAATATTAAACACAATACATAATTTGAGATTAGGTGGAAATGACGCTATGGTGGGAATATTCATTCAAACAGACTTTCAAAAAAAAAAATTCTCCTCTGCTGCATGTATGTCCACTGTTGGAAGACTTTTCTATAAATCCAGAGGAACCATAGCGGGAAAAAAATATTAATTACTACAAGAAGTTAAAGTCCAAAAAATTCACTTTGATTTCATTGGTTCTTTAACCATGTCTCTGCTCTCTTTCTTCTCTTATCTCATAACCTTAAGGTGATGAACGTGAGCCTGGCTGAGGGTGACGTGGTCAGATTCGAAGACCTGGGCGGCAGGGAACCTTCAATGCTGGCCAATGAGTCCATCTTGCTTAAAGGTCTGGTGGTACGCAGCTGGAGCAACCAAATATCCATCCACTTCCGTAGCCAGCAGCCGCAGTCCAGCTCCTTGCTGCTGCGTTACCAAGGTGAGATATCCTACGTCAACCCCTAAACATCTGCTTCATCTACTTCCTGCTAATTGCACTTGTGCCAATGTCTCCGGCTGGCATGGATGCAGCGCTCTAGACAAACCTGTTTATGAGTGTACACTTACTGATTAGATTGGCACGAACGATTAGGACTCTGGGAGTAGGGAGCTCTCAATCATTGCTTTCTATTAGGAGAGACTCTCTGTGCACTGAAGGGGAAACACTCCTTGTTATCTCATGTCAACATAATATGCTCATGTTAGCCTGAAAATGACAGCTGCTGTCAATAGGCTGCATAATCACATCGGAGAATGACTTGGATAATTCTCTGCTAATAGTCGTTTAACAGAGTCATCAAGGGGAGATCGGCACAACAGAAAAGGTTACGGAGCGCTGATGCGCCCTGGCCCAGCGCTGCGCCACTTTCTCGTTCGTTATGCGGGATGATAAAATGACAAATGACTGTTACAGGAAAATTCTTTTGTTTCTGTGAGCTAATGAACTGTGGCGGGTTTGCAGTGGCGTAATATCATTTTTTGCACATCCTTAATATGCCTTTTGAATAAGAAAGTCGTTTACTCTCCACCCCCTCTTTCTCTCTGTCTTTATGAGTGTGTGGGGGGTAATCAGTGGTGTTCGGCTTTCATAGAAAAGAAGCTACATTCCCCCTGTTAGACTCATAGCAATCATCCGCAGGAGCCAGGCAGCACATATTTCATAAAGGCTCTCTGTTTCTTTACAAAACTTCCAATTACTTGGCTCCGAAGGAATTTTGCTCCCTGCTACCCCTGATTCCAGTTCAATTTAATGTTCCACAGCTTCTATACTGGATGGATGTGTACACGCAAGAACAGCTAATTTTGCCACTGGGTTTACGCTTGCCTTGGCATTGATGTAATGGCAAACAATGAAGGACAAGAACCAAGCATGGATTGAGATCTAGCGTAAATACATACTGCAACATGACTGTAGTGTTGAGTCGAGAGTGGACAAAAATGATTTTGATTATTTATTCAACCTGTTTTCATTCCGAACCTGAATGACTTTCTTCTGTTGAACATAAAAGGAGACGTTTATATTCACACTGCTCTTTATCAGATAATGTAGATCGGGTGCTGTCAGGCTGCACAATTGACAAAATGCACAATTTAATTTTCTTATTTTTAGTTTTTCATCTAATATTTGTTTTATTTTAAATTTATTTGAATTACTAAAAACATTTGTTTTGATTTAGTTAACAATAACAACACTGCAAGTTAAATTGCAGTGCAAAATATATGCATATTCAAATGGCATGAATTAATGGCATTTTAAATGTAAAATGACACTTAGTAATATTTTCATAATATTTAACATATTAATATTATCATATTACTATGTATTGATAATAATTCATTATTTTATTCATGATAATAATTATAATAATGACTAAAAGTTTCGTCTGTTCTTCACACAAATGTATAATTTCTGAGGATTTGTCTTTGGGATTATTGAAAAGACCAGCATGAACATTCTGTAAAATAACTTTTATTTGTTGGACGCTTTTATTCAGTCTACAATAGGTAGTGGAGAAAAAACTGATGTGCTGTAATACGCGGCCTCATTTTCTTTTCAAAAACATGGTGCATCTCTATAATTGAGAATAAAATGCCCCTGCCAATGTTAAAACCAAACCCCTAAGGCCTTGTACTTCAACATACTGAGGTTATAGAGAAAATGATCCACATTGAGCTACAAGATCAAATGAAGGTCCTCTTGATTTTCTGCAATCAGTGAGGTTAGATGCTGTTTCTATTTGCATTATTGAACTTGCTATAATTTTTTCCTGGCTTCCTTTTACTTCACAAACTCACCAAACAATTGAATGGAATAACATTTCTGGATGTTTTTTTTTCTTCCAATATCAGTTTTTAACATGGTCATGTCAGGCATGTCTACAAAGAAAATTGGCTGTATTTCAACATGGATGAGCAATGAGCATTCTTTGATCGCCTCAGCTCTTTTCCACGGATTTGTGGTTGTGAGCATTAGAGTATGAACACATCAAAATCTTTTTACATTGAACTTTAATCTCCTGTCATGTGTCTGTAGCAAGACGTTTTCTGCTATACCATCCACACAGATCTAACACACCTGTCCTGCCCTGTCTCGACGTTCAGCAGGCCGTACAGTTTGACGAATGACAGATTCTCTAAATGGGAACCTCCATCAAAGACACGCACATTAAAGATTTAGACCTCTTAATAATTCAGATCACAATGAAAGGACCCTCGCTGCACCCCTTTGCGTCTGGATAAAGGTTAAACACAAACAAGGCAGGGCTGATGGAGTGAAGTTTGAAATGGAGGCTGTTGGGGTCTGAATGGCCTTTCTACAGGTAATCACCCCCTTTGTCGCACCGCTCTCGCCCCACAACTTAAATGCCTGAAGCTTGAGAGGTTGTCACTCTCATACGGCACTGCAGAGGAAGCACGTGTGCATATGCAAGTGTTTTGGGTAAACTATTTTGTAAATGCTTTATATGAGCTATTATGGGCTGAGGATTGGAGTCCTGCCCCAGTATGAGCTCAGTTGTGTAGTTGAGCCGTGATAAAGTCGGCTGATCTGGGCTGAGCCTAGCAGTGCATGGCAGGTTGCAGTGTGCAGTGATGGCTGAGGAAGCTGCTGTAATATCCTCCACCCTGCTGCTCGCCCCTCCCAGAGGAGATTAACCCTGCAGGGCGAGGGATCACCAGCTGAGATACCCGCTCTCACCCACTGACACACATCCTCAGCCAAAGCAGGGCTCCACTTCTCATTTTTTTCGTCTGCTACTTTCTTTGCACTTTCATTAGAGCAAAAGTCACATTCATCAAGCACCACATGGAAGCAAAACCAGACTTTTGTGAGTAAATAAGTGTTATTGGCCAGTTGGCATATATATACTAATAAAAATAATAATTTTTTGGTAACACTTTATTTTGATGGTCCCTTTTTTAACATTGTTTACTATAAGTAAGTTTGCAACTACATGTGTACTAATTCTCATTAGAGTATTAGTAGACTGTCTGCTTAATATCTGCTAACGCTTTGATGCTTCCCAACAGACATTCTACTGACTGTAAGTAACTTTCCAACTACATGTCAACTTATTCAAACCCTAACCCTACCAATCTACTAATACTCTTCTAACACTCTAATGAGAGTTAGTAGACATGTAGGTGCAATGTTACTTATAGTCAACTGAATGTGTTAAAGGGGCCATCAAAATAAAGGGAAACTATGTTTTGTGAGGCTTCTGTAAATTTCATTGTCTTTTTTTTGTCTTGTGACATTTCTTCCTTTTGTATTACTAACTCCAGGACTAGAGAGAAACTTCCTCCTTTAGATACAAATACGCTAGCATTCAAAAGTTTGGGGTTTGGAACTATTTTCAAAAACATTAAGGCTGCATTTGATAAATATTTTTTTATATATTTTAAAATGGATGAATTTTCAGCATGTGTTAATCTAGCTTTCAGTGTCACATTATCCTTCAGAAATCAGTCTAATATGCTGATTTGGTGCTCAAAAAATATGTTTTCTAGTTACTACGTCTAGTTCACATCTAGTTGAAGTTAAAGAGGCATTCTTCTGCAAGCCGGTGGCAATGTCACAGCAGTATTCGATTAATATCTTTCAAACCCATCAGGAGCTCTGTACTCTCAAGATGGTCAAAGTTTACTATTTGCTGCTTGACCTTAAAGTCTTAATCTCAAGGCATTTTATGATACAATCTTAAACGCTGTGCAAGTCGTCCTTTGACCTTATTTGTCTGCAAGGTCTTCATGGAGGCACAGTAAGTGCTGTCATGTACTGACAGACCAGATTTCTGTGATAGATGGGAATGTGGTAGTTTTATGTGTCTAGACATGCCCTGCCTTGATTCATTCATGTACTTCTCTTTATTTCTGACCCTGCCCGTCTGTGTGGCATTGGACCAAGACCCTGAATCCCAAATGATCTGGAGCTCGTCACATCCAGATTTTATTTCAGTTCCGCCCTTGCGTTTTATATAGCGTAAGATGAAAGCAGAACCGTTTTGAACAGATCTCGGGGTGAGCTTGACTGTATGACGGGCGAGTCGGAATAGCTGTAAAGCGAAATTAAACAATTCAAGCTATTCTATGAATAAACGGTGTCGTTGATCATTTAATTGCCTGCATTTTTCTGTTCTTGAAGAAGATGAAGCCTTTATGTTTCATTCCGTTTGATCCCTAGGTTCACCTTGTCTGGTGTGAAAAAAGTGAAAACATTTTCATTAGACAGGCGTGTAAGATGAGACAGATCTGATTACAGATGGACACGCTGTCTCTGAGAGAATGGCTAATTAATTTCTGCGTAATGAGCTGCCTCTTTTGAGAGGTTGACAGGCTAATGAATCCTGCCCTCTCATCACGGAGTTACGCCTTGGAGTCATCTAAAAAATGACCTGGACCTGCACTGGAAGAAGAATCGTGTCAGGTCATTTCAAAGCACGCCTTTAAGAATGAACAATGCTGCAGGTGACCGAGGGCATGGAGATTGATAGATGAAAATAGGGCCATTTATGAAATGAATGAAAAGAAAAAGAGCAAAGGAGATTTTGCAGTGAAAAGGCTCCACAATTAACCATCAAGCACTCTCCTTCCTCCGCTTCTCTGTGGGAAATTGCTTTAACATTTAAAGAGTCGGTGGGTTGACAGAAAGAGATGGTACCATGCTGGGTCCCATAGAATTGCGAGTTTTCTCAGAAATTGAGCGTTAGTCGCGAGCTGTAATTCTTTTCTTTCTCAGTTTTATAAGCACCGTTATCCCTTCAACTTTATATGACCTGCCATTCTGTACACAGTATGTCACCCGATTAGGGAGTCGTGTCATGTGTCCATGTCTGATTTGCAAGCCTGAAACCTCCACGTCTTGGCACAAACGTCACCCCTCCTCAGTGATAAATGTCTGGATGGATCAGTGTCTTTGACGGCTGCGTTAAAAGACAGGCAAAGTTTCGGTAAAAGAGCTTTGACATTTAGTGGTGTCAGAGCGTTCGGCGGCTGAGGTGTCAGATCAGCTTAAGCAGATGTGCAGCTGAGGCTGTATTTCACCTTTATGCCAGGTTCACCTCTGCCTGAGGCCGTCTCATTTCTGCAACATTAATTTTCGTGCTCTCCTGTCGTGTGTGACGGCCAATAATAAAAGGCCAAACCGCCCCTGTGCTCAAGTCTATGGCAGATTTATGACTGAGGAGGTTTTATCTTTCTTTGGTCTTGGTTTTTTGTTATAATAAATAAGTGTGTGCACCCTGCACTAATCAGAGAGTACATAATCAGTATGTTTTAACTTCTAGTCTGCATAACTTGGCATTTACATCCTATTTTACATTGATGATCTGCCTTCTGAGTGAAACAGGATATTTAATGAGTATTTTACATGTTTTGGAAATTGTTATATATAATAACATATATAATGTATTACATATTATTTGATAGTATATTGTCATTGAATTTATATTAAATTAATAACTTAATTTAACCAATTCAACTTGGTGGTTTTAACTGACATTTTTAAGTGATATCCCAAAATTACCAAAAAATGTTTGGAAGGAATAGTCAGTGTGGCCCTTAAAACTGATTGGTTATGTTAGATGAATAAAGTTGATTCAGAGATTTTTGTCATTTCTAATAACATGGTTAGAATCATTTTTAATACCATTACAAAGACAAACATTGTCAGTGCAATTTCATGCATCGATGAATCATGCTTATTAAGACCAGGAAGGTATATTATGCTGCTAGGAACAATTTTCACACGCACTGCTTTCTTTGGCTGACATTTTGGAAGCGGATCAGTAGAATTACACTATTTATGGGTCTGACTTCCGCTGACTAACACCCCATCCACTTGATGATGATTGTGATGATAACAGCCTTGCGCGAACCCTTTTTTGGCAGCTGTTAGCTAAGACATAGCTAATAGCTGTTTCAAACGGCATGCTATTTAGGCACCGCGGCGGTAACATTCAGGCTGTTCACCACTGGTAGTGATGCTAGAGGAGGAATCTCAAAGAGAGAAAGAGAGAAATCTAGTGTGTGTATCCCACTTCCCACCTCTAGAGGATGGAGCCAGTCCTGCGTCTGATCCAGCAAATTTTGTATTTTGTAAAAGACTTGTATTTCATTTTGTATCCATTGCTGCACGTGTCAAGTACACTGGTGCTGAGCAATACAACAATACAAAAATCCTGTGATCCGGCTACTTGACCTCAATAGAAAGCATCTGACCATTCTTCAGCTTATATGTTTGTTTGAAGCACAAATGAGGTCCTCTCTCCAAGGCTGCTGTCTGTTCTCCGGTTCGGTCGCAACCCAGAGTCTGTCAGACGTAACATACAAATATGAGACTTTGACTTAAGGCCCCGATATATTCTCACGGCAAAGTTCGTTTTCATTCTTCGCTTATGGGAAAAAGAAGTTAGAAAAACGTGACCAGCGATATACTGTTAGCAAACATCGGATGTCACCCACTCTGCCGTGGGCAGCGTTTAGATGAATATGTTCTGCACGCTTTCCTCTCAATAATAAAATAAAAAAAATTGAAAACAGCAAGCATTTTTTTAAAGCTTAAGAAAATCATCTGATCATAGCAAATTGGATATGTTTGCGCGAGCTCTGCAATTCGACGCTTTAGTAAAGTCACGACACATTTATTAATATGGCACTTTACTCAATAGATTGCTTAAATGCAAGCAGCTTTACAGTATTAAACATGAAAAACAGTCAATGTCTCATTTAATCAGAAGTACAACTCCATTTTCTACTATAAAGCGGCTATCCAGTGTTCATGTTTTTACTCACGGACGTCTGACCTCAACGGACTGAATAGAAGAAATGAACCGGAAAAGATTCCCAAGTGAAAGAAGGAGAGCCTCAGCGCACACCTACCTATTACGTAATCGCCACGGACCAATGGTAGTACGAAGGTGTTTACTTGCCGGAGCTTTGGCATGCTGTTTCGAACTCTCAGAACTCCAAACTAACTTTTTTTTGGCCTGATTTTGTTCGAAATTGTCACATCAGTTCATTCTTTCATTTCGCTTGAAGTATATCGGGGTCTTTACACAAGCTATCTTGGCTCAGCTCATGAGGATCAGCCGAGCAAAGAAGAAGAATAAAAAGAGATTGTAATTAGCCCCTTTGGCAGAGTGTGTCCTTGTCTCTGTCCATGACAGCAGCTGATAATAAGGTCGGCATGCCTTTTCAGGTTAGTTAATATCTGAAAAGTAGCCCAAAAGGCGTTTGTGTAAATGACATGCTGACCACATCTTGCCAGTCAGTTCAGTGTCCAAAGCTCTCAATATTCATATGTCCTCGAAAGTCAGGGAGCATTCAGGGACTTGTTCTTCATCAATGTTCAATGAGCTTACACAAGAAAACCTGCCATCACATAAGACACCCCTCTACAATCAAATCTGAAGGACTCTCACTCCTGAAGAGGGATCAAATAAAAAAGGATCTGAATGTAACAAAGCGAGCATGAGAAGTGTGCTTCGCTCTGTGCTTTATTAGATCGAAATGAGATCTAGACACAGAAATCCTCAACACAGAATCCTCAGAGCCAATTAGCAGAGAAGTGTCGCACACCGCCAAAGTCTCAAAGAACAGAACTGCATGCTCATACACTAAATTATGTGGAGCTTTAGACATTGAAATGTCTAGTGAGTGAAACATTGTCCAAATTTTATCTTTAGTGTCCAGCAGTGGTATGATGCTATATTGGCTTCCTTTCAGTTCATAACTTGGAATTAGAAATTGGATTTGGTTTTATTATTAATTCGTTTGGTTTAATTTTCAAATTTAAATACATTTTATGAATTAAGAAGCCCATAAATATGCTTCAGCACTAGAAAAAATTGAAATAGCCTGTTAAACATGTAAGTATTCTACAATCATTTAAGACATTTCATTTTATATAAAACCATTTTTGCATAAAGGTTTTTTTTAAAAGAGGGTTCTAAATAGAACCCCATTGTAATATTTTTAAGAGTGTATCATTCTACCTTTCTGTCATTCTATCTATTGCATTGTCAGTTCATTTAAATTTTACTTCCTTACATTCAAATTTGATGTGCAATTCAGTATCCTGTTTGCTAATGCTACCTTAATTCAAATTCAGAATCATCACTATAGTCAGGTATGTTATATTGTATATTGTAATAGTAGATCAGCTTTATATCTGTTCTGTAGACGTATGTGGCCAAATGAAAATTAAGTCTGCATATCCAATTTGACCCCATCTGATCGGTCAAGACACATGAAGTGACCTTAAAGCCCTGTAGGTGGGTCCTTTTAGACCAGTAAGCAACCTTTCAGTGCAGCATTTGTTGGTAAGCACCACTACTATTTTCCTCAGAAAATCTACTTATTTACTACTAACAGTATTTCTGATCTGCTGTTTCTTCCTCCAACATACTCACTGCCATAACAGTGACCTATTCTCAATGGTCTTGCCCTCACATGTGCCTGTCACTCTGTAACACTCTGTAATAAGTGCAGAAAAATAGTAATTGAGAGCCAGATTTAAAAGCAGTGTGGCTCCTGAGGTTGCCTGGGTTATGGCTGCTATTGTTACCCTCTTCCACTAAAAGCTGTTCCCTCCTACTCCACAACTGTGAATAACAGTAATGATGCAAAACCCCAGTAATTACACTAATGATTGGCTGTGAAACAGGGTGCATGTCAGTGCAGATGGTTTAACAATGGAACTTGATGTCGGGGTGGGAGAAAACATCAAGACTTCATGCTTTCTCATGTCCCGGCGGATGTGAGTATACACACATGCGTTCATGTTTGCTCCTGTCCATCGCGTTGTGCATTCTCATGCATTTTTCATTTCACTCATTCCTTATATATTCACGCATGGATTTTTAAATACGTTCGTGTTCCATTTAGAAAGTCTCTGCTCGGCAGATTTCCGTTCGGCTGTGAATGAAGTTTGACATCCAGTTTAATATGTGAATCCTATCTCAATGAGCACATGTACAGCTCTAAAGTTCACTTTTCATTCTGTGTAATTGCCTCACTGAAACACTTTTGTACGAATTGATCCGCAGCTTGAAATAATCCATTGGATTTCAAATATCACCGTGCGCTGTTATTTACAAAACAATCATCCTGCCACAGTTGTTTACTTATTGTATGAAAAGGCTGCCTTTTGTAGTCTATCCTCATCCCAAATACAATGGAGCAGAAAAATTCTGTTCAATTTTGTTGCCTACATACTGAGAGAGATGCATTCACGTCACTCGGTGCGGCGGCCAATGTGTAGATAATCTATCACTGTATTGTGAGCAGACAGACAGCGAAAGGGAGGCTGTGTTATTGGAGTCAGGGGGATGCGGTTGCTCTGGGTTTTACTGAAAGCACATGAGTGCTCTGATGGCCTGTCAGTGAGAGAAGGGAATGCTGGGATGCTGTCAAGATGTCTGGGAGTGTCTCCAGGCTCCCTGCCTCACCGTGTGACACATGCGGGCCCCAGAATCCTTCGCAAATCTCTCAGGACACAGTCCGTGGACTCGTGTCGCAGATTCAACAACACTCTGCAGACATGCTGTCAATGTAGCGCTGTAAGAAAGTACAACTTATAATGAGGAGAGCACTCCTCGTCCGGACAAAATGGCGCTTGTTGCAGGAGACTTCCTGTTCCTTCTGAGAACATATGCTCCCTTTTAAGGCTGTAAAATTGTATTGTGAGCTATTTAGTGAAAGGGTTGTAATTCCTGGTTTGAGAATGTTATAGTAGAATGAACAAATGCATATTTGCTAAACAGTGTATATTTTCACACTTTTTTTGTTTTAAGATATGATACAATGCTACTTTGTTGATCCCAGAGGGAATTTGAGGATGTGAGTATACACTTGTGGTTCATATTTGCTGCTGTCCGCCGTGTTGTGCATTCTTGTGTATTTTTAATTTCAGTCTTATATTAACACATGTATATATAAATACATTCGTATCCCAGTTAGAAAGTCTCCGTTCAGCAAAATGTAATCATAATTGCTAAACTGGCATCTGCATTTAATTGATAAATGACATTTTAGTTGGCAACATAAGGCAAGTATTAAACATTTTATTTATAATTTTTATATAATCATTTATATTATACTTTTATGTTGTGTACACTACTGTTGAAAGGTTTGGGGGTAGTAAGATTGTTTTGGAAGAACACATTGATCAAAAGTGGAAGTAATTTATAAATAAATAAATATATATATATATATATATATATATATATATATATATATATATATATATATATATATATATATATATTTCTAGTTCAAATAATGCCGTTCTTTTGAACTTTCTATTCAGCAAAAGAACCCTGAAAAATATGGATCACAGTTTCCACAAAAATTGTAAGCAAAGTTTTCAACATTAATAATAAGAAGAAATGTTTGATATGCATATTAGTATGATTTCTGAAGGATTATATGACACTGAAGACTGGAGTTGAAAAATTCAGCTTTGCCATCACAGGAATAAATTAGATTTTAAGATATATTAAAATAGAAAACAGATCTTGTAAATTGTAATAATATTTCACAATATTTCTGTTTTTACTTGTTACTTGTTTTACTTTACTTGTTTTTATTCCAAAAATTAAATTAATACATCTTACCAACCCCAAACTTTTGTACAGTAGTGTATACATCTGTTTAATGTGTTACATTAGTCTTAGAAGTTATTAATTTTGGGCGAGTCAATCCCTGACATTATTGTCTGAGAGTTTTCTTCTTCAAAAACATTGTTTATATCTCGCGTTGTTGTTTTTTTGCTGATCATTTTTTTTTAAATGATCTATCAGCTATAGCTACAGACTACACAGCGACACATTTTGTATTGTCTTTCCTATTGTTGGAAAAATAAAATAAAAACTTTTTCATCAGTAATATCGAGATTAACACTGTTTTGTCAATTATTGGTATATTTTCATCCCCTTTCTGAGGGAGTCTGCACTGTATACAGTAGTTCCAGTTATTAAATCCTGTATAATTTGAACGGCTCACTCTTTAAAGCTAAATTGTACAGAAGGGATGTTATTATAAACCTTTGGCAACACTTTGGCAGAGGAGCCTATTTCATTAAATCTTTTAATTAAAAATTAATAAAGGACATTGTCTTTATCACAAAGTTGCAGGAACCCTATTATTAAAAAAAATCCATTGTCCCAAACTAAATTAATATGTTTCCAGGTTGTTATTGGTAAGGAATTATCAGATAATTATTAAGAGGTAATTGCAGTGGAAGTTTTCTCTGCTTTTAATAATACAGAGCAGACAGCTGCTCGCTCATTTGCATTTAATGGACGTGATATAGCGCAGGATCTAACCATGGCAAAATGGAATTAAATTGCGGTTGTTTTAGGGGCTGGGTGGGGCATGTGAGCTCCTGTAATTGATTGATAGCGCCGACCACCTGCTCATCTGCCCATTAGCTATCAAACAGCGTTCATTAAGGGAACCCTTAGCAGTTATGAGGAATTACATTATCTGTGCTGTGAAAAAAATGAAGATCTTTGCAATATAAAGGAAGGAGGTAATTTGCATACACAGAGTGTCTACCTATCAGAATTTGATTAACAGTCTGGACTCTGGACATTCAGAGATAAAGGTCTGTAGGGATCACATCTAGACAAATGACTAGTCCGCATTTGTGAGTCGCTTTGGATAAAAGCATAATTCAAAGTAAATAAAAATATGACACATAGTGTCTGAATGAGTGGAATACAGGCTCTCCTCAGAAGACAGCACTGGAGCATATGCGAGAAGGGCAGATTGATTGAGCAAGCACATGGCAGTAAGAGCACCTCAATCAAATCACAGGCTATTATACTCCCCCGCCGCCACTATTTGAAGTCGTTTAATGTTTTGCAGGGCCGTTGGATCCTGAACTCTCAAAGTTGTGCTTCAGTTCGGCCAGTTAATGAGCACTTCCCGCCGAGCCGTTGGGCCGTGCTGTGACACACCATTGTTTTGTCATTTATTGACCGCTCTATATGCCCTCACATCATTAGTAGGACCGTATGAAAAACATGCCAGCGTGAACATGGAGTACACTCTGCCACCGACTGTCTGTTAGCTTTTATGAAATTATATGTGCTGGCACTGAGTTATGAGGGCGTGCTGGAGCAAGACATTTAGATGACATGAATTATACTTCAACACTTCCATAAAAGAGAAAGTCTGACAGTGAGACGTACGTTTAATGAAGCAAAGATTCTTACTGTCTCTGTGTTTTGTCACTTAAGGCGTCAATGCAAATAAAATAGGTTTGGGATGCTTTTATCTCCATGGGAACAAGGCAGATTTTTCTTTGCTGATGAAACCTCTACTTTACCTTCTGTGCCTCATGTTTTTTTTTATGCTGCCACCTGTGTTCTCGATGTACCTTTTAAATTGAACAGAAAGTCATGTAGTGGAGTGTATACAGTAGTGGTGTGGCTCTATATACACAAATATGTTTTTTCACTGACAACTATTGCTCACCATCCTTAAAACATTATATTTTGGATTAAAATTTCAATTTCACAGTCTTTTGTCGACTGGCAAAAGCCTACAGTATGTGGTGGCCATATATAAAAGGTTACTGCATGGGGGCCACAAGAGCGGTCTGCAAAAAATGTAGATTTTTTTTTTTCTTTTTCATGTATTGATTACGGCTGTCAAACTTAACGTTGACTATTAAATATATTTATTTAAATATTTATTATTATCATAATATTTATTAAAACATTTATATTCTATTTTGGGGAAAATAATTTTTTCAGTGTTTTTTCTTAGCTCCCTGGGGGTTTTATGGCATATACAGTGTATATATTGTGTGTGTGTGCGTGTGCGTGTGCGTGTCTGTTTGCGTGCGCCTGTGCGCGTGTGTGAAACATGTCGCAGATGTCAGTATACTCCTGTGTTGTTCCCCATGTGTGTCTGGGTGATCTACTTGATGATGTCCGTTTGCTCCCACCACTTGTCCCAGGTTAATAAGAAATGATGTACAAGCCAGTCTTAAATTGAGGGAGATTTCCCTTGCGTCTGTGTCATCTTGGATTTAGTCACTCAAATGCAATCAGCCTCAATAAGACATGATGAGCTTGGAGTCTGGGAATCCCTTCCCATACTTCATAAATAAGCGAAAGAGGATATATTTTTTACTAACTTTTACAAATGCAACAGATTTAATAGCGAATTCGCTTTTGTAAGTGTACTACTACCCTGCTGTACTACTCTTATCAGAGACACTGCATGACACGCGTGGCATCATTTCGATGTTTTACCAGATGACGATATGTTCATACACCTACACACACACACACACACACACACACACACACACACACACACACACACACACAGACACACACAGGCAGGCTCAGAATCTGAGATGAAGCTCTACTTATCAGTGAATTTCTGCAGTTATGTAGACCGTGAACCTGTACAAGTGCTGGAAGAGTGGAAGCAGGCCCTTATGAACAGCTCCACTAGTTCTTGACATGCTGTCAGAACAGCCTGACATACAGCTGGTCACTGTGGTCTTATCAAACAGCAGATGTGGTCCTGTCTGAAGAAAACAAATATTCACCCAGCAGGCACCACCTCACCGAGACCTCCTCTACTAGCATTATCTACAAATGTCTGTAAAAGGTTTGAAATCCATTTACTAAATTATTAAAAATAAAGGTTCCGGTCAAAACCGAAAAGGGTCTTATAGATTAATAGGAGAACCTGTTGAAATTACTTTAATACTTCAAATGAAATACATCTGTACCATATTGATTTTTTTTTTTATCGCCATCAGCCAATACTGAATTTTTAACTCTACATTTAATTTCCTCTTTTTGCATTTTGAAGACCTTTGTTTTCCAACGCTCACCTAATCCTTTATGGTTAAAGGTAGATATAGTGCTTGTGATGATTCTCTGTTTATGTTCCCATAGGCAATGTTCTCTATATATTTCTGATTGCCATTGAGTGCATTGATCAGGGTTGGAAATAAACCTTCATTCTCCATCCTTTGGCCTGCCCCAGAATGAATGAGGGTTTTCATGAGCACATTGCATATGCTCAAGGCTTTTATGTGTTTACAGCTGAAGATGCATTGAGCCAGAGGCGGTGAGCATGTTTGTTTGGAAGCCTGAGATGTGCCAAGTCAAGTTCCTGACTCATATTCAGTGCCTTCCGAGAGTTCCAGTGGGCAAATGGTCTGTGTGGATGGAAATCTGTTTGTGATGTGTATACGTGTAAAGAATTCAGAGCAAAGAGATTTATCGGCTTGCATCTTTCAGTGGTTTACAGTGTGATTGCTATTCACTACAGTACAGTAGTCTATAATGTAAATCAAACACATAAACACACAACGTTTTATAGCTTTCCTAATCAAGTTGGTTTCTGATGTGCAATGTAAGTCCTATAATGCCTACTATATCATATCTGATATGCAAATTTCTGCTATATTATAAACATTTGCTGATTAACCTGTTCTTGCTCAATGAATCTGTACACAATCTACTACATTCCTGAGAGTTTTTTTTTTTTTTTTTTAGAAAGTAAAAAGTATTTTAGTACTAAAAATTCTAAAATTGTCCCCAGGATAACTGAAATATTGTTAGTAATATTTCAAGATGAACACCTACTGGACTGCAGCAACTTAGGTTTTTTTTTTTTTTTGACTATCCAAACATAATATTTTAGAAAAATCCTGTTAAAATTTGAGAATCAAATATGATACATCAGGTTTTTGAGGAACGTTTGGTCCCCATTGGCTTTCATTGTATTATCAAAAACAGCCAAATCATAATGAAAGGATTTTTATTTTTTGGTGAACTATCCCTTTAAGTTAAACCGGCCAACTAAACCATGGGGTTCTCCAGTGTGACCGGACATACATCGCCCCATTCTCACCACGTCCACCCATAGCCTTCCTCCAGAGCACCTAATGAAGAACATTAGCACTGCATCTGTTGCTGTCTAAGCAGTTGCCAGCTAATCTCCACCATGCCAGTTCCCACACAGTCATCTTCAGGCCACATTACAACACTCAGTCTTTATGGCCCATGAAGCCACAAGGCAACTTGCGGGCATGTGATTTAGTGTCGACCGGATGGCTCCACATAAAGCCAGCCTCCGATGCCCCCTCAGTATTAGTCTAATTGAAATGAAAGCAGAGGGGTAATAATGCTATAACAACCCGGCGGTGCTGGCGCTCAGGCCCCGCTGTGCTGAAACAGCGCTAATAAACCATAAATAAAATAGATGGCTGAGGGAGTGAAGGGCCCCCCCATGTGCCGGCTCATTGAGTCGGTGAGAGTGCTCCCCCTCTCCGTGTCGAGATTAGACAGTCATCAGGGGCAGATACGCTCTCCACATGCCCCGCCGCTGCAGGCGCTGAGCTCTTATACATGTGTGCCAGTGTAAGCGGATGGAAGTCATGAGCAGGGGATAATTACTGTGAGTTCAGATACTCTGTTTTAAGGCTATAAGAGAGAGAGGATGCAAAACTGCCTCATCAAATACTAAAATATACACTGAGCACTGGGCTGGAATTAGGGTGTTTTTAAATTGCCTGTACAGGTCAACTTTTGAAACATCACAGGCTAGAAAGCAAGGCTTATTTAGTTCTGATTCTGACTATAAGCTACTGGTTGCACTGTCTTTTTGATTTTCATTTTGCATCAGACTATAGGCTATTACACTGTATATTTTTTTAATTCTTTAAAAATAACTGGTTTAAATAAGTCATTTGTTCATGAATCAGACTACACTGCTGAATTAAAATGTTCATTAAATTAAAATTAAATGTTTTTCCCAAAATATTCATATTTATCTACTGTTGTTTTATATAATTCAATTTATTTAAAATGGCATTTAAACTTCCTGACAATTCTCCAAACTCAGGAGAAGCGATTCATCTGTTTTTGTTGTTTAGATTAACACTTGCTGCTAGGAACGATATTGTTACTGATATTTTTTATATAACCACACTTCTGTTGAAGTTACACCTTAAACATGTGGAGCATCAAGATCGATCAAAACTAAAAGCCATAATAATCAACAAAGCTGTGTAATCTGCTAGTGCTCACCTGTGACACAGTTTGCAGAGTGAATTATAAGTTTCAGATTTTTTTTAATGCAAGTACCGCAGAATCTCAACATCACGTGGGGCACAAAAAATGCTCTTCAGGGTTGTGGATGTCAGTTCTGTATAACACTCGCTTACTGGCTCCTGTATTGTTGCTGAGGTGCACCACCCCATTACACAGCTCCTCTCTGTTCAGTAAGGGAAAAGAATTGGAGTGATTTATCAAACTGTGGCTTTCTTGGACACAGAATCCAACCTGAGCCAGCAGAGGGGAAAAAAACTTAAACAAAAACATTAATTCTGTTTGACAGGGCCCTGTACCTCTCTAAACACCACCACAGGATCAGAGACCAGAGAGAGAGTGATGCTGCTTGAAACACGGCAGTGATTCACTTTTGCTGTTGGTTCAGGATCAGATACGGATAATCTGAGCTATGAAAGCAATACTACAGGGCATTGTACAGAACGGTTTAATTAATGCCTGACACCTGAAAAATTGCTGTAATATTTTAGAGAAGACTGGTTCGTAGAAGCTTCTATTGCCTCTAATGTGAGATAACATTTCTTTTGGGATAGGATAGCATCTCGATCATGTGTAATACAACTTGACATTTTTACCTGTTATTTACAGGGCTTTGGTGTAATTGAAGACCTTGTGCTTGCCGTTAGCTGCTAGCCCGATGAGCTTTTTGCTTGCTGTGGGCAGACAGTGTCAAGTTATCTCTAAAGACTTTGGATAGAATTCACTTTGCTGAATTGCATTGCAAAATCTGTGTTTATGACTAACCTCCCACGATCCAGTTTAACCAGATGCTATGTGAACTGAAATAGCGCTATGCCATAAGTATTTAAATTAAATAAACATTAATTTCTTTGCAAAAGAACAACAAACTATTTGAATGTAAATTAAGCTTATTATATTGTGCTTTATTTAACAGGTAAAGTATGCCACATCTCAGTAGTCTATGTTAAATCTATTACTTATATTTGTATTTTATATCTATACAAATTAATTGTTTTTAAATGTAATAAACTAAAACTAATGAAACAAAAAAAAGCTATTGAAGTTATGTTTGAAAATGGTACAGTGCTATTTACCAAATTTATTCACAGTTGCAGTGTATGCGAATAAATATGGTTGGCACAGGCCATTATTAATGAATTGTCCTGCTTAGCGCTGGAAAAGATTTGTGCTAGGCCTGTTTCAGTCAGCTTAAGAAGTTGAGAGCAGATATGACATGGATCCGAGCCAGGTCAAAGGTTATAATTTATCGACCCTGTGCAAATTTTTTGGCCTCAGGCTCAGTCTTGTCATTGGTGACAAAAACAACACCCACGCTCCGCTCTGAATTTCAACAGCTAACAATACGGCTGCCGCAGCCACATCGAGACAGGGAGAAATGAGCCCTGAAATTTCTGTAATAAATTGCAAAAACATTCTCAGAGGAGGATGGGGGGGGGGGGGAGACGAAAAAATTGGTGTTGGGAAAGCAGTTCTTAGCTCGACTGGCACTTGCGGTCTGACCTGGATTTACCGCCTCGCAGGGCCTACTGTGGAGGCAGTGCAAACTTTTGTGATGAAAGAGAAGATGGTCACTTGCTTATCAAAGCATCCTTCATATGCAGACACAGTTCTGTACACGACTTTCAATTAAAATCTCTCTGGCCTTGAATTTTGACCTCTTTCATTTCAAAGAAAAATCTCTGTCTTTTATGCCTTTAGTATTCAAATCATCGGGGCTTGTTGATTTTCATAGGTAGAAGGTAAAATGGAAAAATTGCACTGTTGTTGCTTGCAAATGTTTTCTTAATAGCAGCACTTCAGTCCAAGACCTTCTTCAGGCCTTTTGAAAGGGTGAAATAAAAGTTTTCTTGTTTGATTAGGTCCCTGGTGTGTCTTTTTAGTCTATTACCCTGTGTATATATTTGTGTTACTGTGTTTGTTGTCTGGTCTTTTCCTTTGGTGGATGTTACGTTGTTGGTCTCAGTCTTGCTCCCTAGTTTTCTTGATGTTTTTGTGTTTGGTTTATTTTGGTTCCATTTTTGTTTGTTAATATTCTTTTGTGTATTTCCTCTGCACTTGCCTTCACTCTTCTCTGAGAGCTCGGAGCGACAGAGAATAAGTCCTGACCAAGAAACACTGGGGCTGTGTTAAAAATCGCCCCCTATACCCTCATTCACTATTCCCTACAATACTCCACTAATTTAGTCCACTTGAAGAAGTGAATAGAAATGAGTGAGTGAATTTGGACAATGAGTGCGCCGGAAGGGCTGAGCTTTTGCATAGTTTGCTTGCTGTTTAATAATCATTTGAAACTGGCAGCTCCAGTAGTAATGAAAATATTTATCTTGAATTCTGTCATGAAAACTAGCATGCACAAACCTTGTTAAAACTATTTAATAATCAATCAAAAAGAAACATGTAGCCAATTTAATATTATGCTGTACCCACATTGGATCAGCGGTTTGGAAAATGGATGATTCAGCTGCAAGCACCATCTTCTGGCGAGACCTGGGAATTCATTCGGCACAACCCTCATTGGACATTATGAGTATTCTCTAGCCGTTGAGTGTACATCAGTTTTACACTTGTTATTGCGGTGCATTGTGGGATTGAATGAGTGCACTTGATAACATCCACTGTGGTTTAGGACATCACTACAAATGGCAGTCCCCCCAAATAGTGCCCTATTTAAGGGCATAGAAGCGATTCCGTTGTATTTTAAATACACAAGGGGGCAACACAATAAGACACACCTGGGAACAATCAAGACTAATGAAAAGCAAAAGGACTTAAAAACATGGAAAAGAAAAGAAAGAACATAAAAGAACATGGAAAAGAAAAGAAAAGAACAGGACAAAGGGAACACAGGCTGGGATCATGACAACAATGGTCAATAAAGACTCATTTTACAGCCCTATCCAGAAGACCAAAGCTTATGTAAGATGCCATTTTTAACAAAGTTTTATTTAAACCAGACCAGTAACTAAGATTATTTAAATACAAATAATGTTATTGGGGCATCATTTTATTTATTTCAAACCTGCTTCTAAATGGCTCATAGAAACAAAATAAAAACCTCATTGAATTGTCATTGGTCATTGTATACTGTATTTCATCAGACATTCAGATGGTCTGTCTAAGTGGACCAGAGTTTTGCGAGACTCCGTGTGAAAGTCAAAATGGAAAGAGTGTCCAGTTAAAAATGATTAAGAATCTGCACTAGTCTCAGCGGTATAGGGTTTTGCTCTATTGTGACTATTAGGCCAAATGTGAGTCTAATCTATCATCTTAGGCAGCTAATGATTGTCTCCATGCATCCCAGCAGGCCCATTCTGGCTGGGCAAACGGACAGTGTTCGGGGTTCGGGTTTATTTGTCATCTTCAAGATGTCCCTTTCACACAGAAAAGGTTGACTGCGGTCTGGAGAACATGGAGAGAGGACGTGCATTGGGGACAGACCCTCGGAGACCATATTAAACTGAGAGAAAGAAAGACAGACGGAGTTTTTTAAGATAATAAGTCTTCTAGCACTAATGCAATATTCAAACTCCCCACAGACCTTAGTCTCAGTCTAATGATAGTTTTAGAGCTGCTTCAGACGTTTGTTTAATTGAGTGTGGTCTGACGTGCTGCAGTTTTAATCATGTGCCTAATCATTTACTCTTTTTCTCTCCATTACAGCATTTGTCTTGAGTTGCAACTTCCCTGATAGACCAGCGTATGGAGATGTGTCCGTCACAAGCCTCCATGCGGAAGGAGAGGCCTATTTCTACTGCTTCAATGGATATCAACTCCAGGGTCCCTCCACACTGACGTGCCGCAATGCCACCACACCCTACTGGAGCGGCAGAGTGCCACGCTGTCTTGGTGAGTCCCAAACTTAATGATGAATTTAGGGGGTACACTTGTAGTTTGGTTCGCTTGGTTCGTTTGGTCCAGACCCCCACAAAAAAAAAATAATAATTTAATCCTGGTCCGCTTAGCGTTCACATTGGCATTTTAACACCGAAACTAAAGATACCAAACCTAAAGATATAGGGATATGTTCATAACCTGATTGGTCGGCTTTTATTACTTACTTTCCTTGGCAGAATTTACCGAACATCCAAAACAATGTTGTGTGCTGGGCTAAATGCGCTCGTTGTATTTGCGTAACCTATATATGATGATATTTTGACCAGCTGAGAACTCGTGAAGAGCTTATAAAATGTGTAAAGGAATCGAAACAGCACCAGGAATGCCTTTGTAACGCACAGAAATTAAGATCTGCTGCGAGGAGACGCGGTTCTGATGTCTGTACCAAACTGTGATGGAAAAAAATCGTGACTATGATCTTTTCAGTGGTCTGTGTCTGCTTGTTTGGTGCGCACCAGGGTTCAGATGGCACCGTTCAACTTATTCCAATGAACCGCACTAACAGAGTAATTGCACCAGGGTTAATTTTAATCGAACCAAACATGCCAAGAGTGAACACACTTACGTTTTACCTGACAACCACTGGGATTACATTGGTGAAATTGGTTACATTGGAGGCTAGACCAGTCGTTCCACTGAAAAATTACAATTTAGACAATAAAGTGCTTTGACAAAAAATGTGCCTCACATTTCTACTTTTATACTATCTGAATATCATCATTTACCTACATTAAGTTCCTTATTCTAACCAAGATTTTTGCTTTAATTTTAACTAAAGGAGTCATTAAAACAAATTCTGTGCTAATTGACATTGTGCCCCAAATGACCCAAAAGTTTATGGATCTAAGCTGCTAATACAATAGATGCAGGTTGCTTCCAGGTGGCTGTAAACTTGAAGTAGAAACTACCTAACATTTCACATGTGCCCTTTCACCAGATAGACTCTTAATTGCAGGTTACTCCAGAGGGATTGTCCCTGTATTGAGTGTGTTACAACAAAAGCATCAGCTAAATGACAGTTAATTACCAAATCTGCAGTATTTGATCTCTGCCCCTGAGAAATTCAATTATGGAGCAGTAGCACTGGTAAGCAGCACTGTTAATGTTACATGTACTGGAAAATCTATGAAATAGTAGCTTCTGCTTTTAATGAACCTTATTTCATTTTTATATAGATGCAAGTGGTTTGCCTGCCAATGATAAACGCAGTCTCCTCACACTTACTGATTTGCATCATTGTGACGCTGCCCTGGACTCGCTCACTAGCAATTATCCTTTGTTTTCTTTTCTTGGTTTCACCATAAGCATACACCCACAAGTCATTTTGTCATTCAGACGCAAACAAACCTCATGCCTGTGTAAATATTTAGTCCACACAGGTGTGATTTAACTTGACGGGAGAAACTCCCGGTGCGGTTGCTCCCTCCTCCTTTTAAGTTAATTGGGGTTTGATCATTGATTTTGGCTGGAATGGTTGTAACAGAATTGTTTGTGCTACAAGGCAGTGAATATTAACAACCGTACCCCCTCAAGGCAGCCCGGTGTGGCAGTGTGATTGACAGGTCTGCCTCCTCTGCATAAATAAGGACTTTTGTGCCTCAATCTCTTTGTGGAGCCGAATCCCAGAGCTGGAGAACTCTTCCCTCTTGCATGACAAACAGAACAACATCTTCGATTGCAAACAAGAGCGGGTTCCCTGAAGGACGGCTGTTTTGATGAAGGATCTCATTTAGTGCTTCGGCGGCACGAGTCGTGAGATGGTTTAGCTAGCCTGCGGCTGCCAGACGTGGCCTACAGGACCTGGGGTTTCTCACTTTTTGCCATTATTTTGGAGTGAAATAGCATAAACGTGCAGTTTTAGAAGCATGCGGAGCCAGGCCAGACTGCCAGAGTCTGATTACTGATCAGCATGGGCCGGCTGCCAGGGAGCGGGGCTTTGGGTCCACTTTAATTACGTTCTGTCCGCCTGACTAACCTTCAGCAGTCAAGCTCTGAAGAAATCCTCCTCCTCCGACAAACTCTCACTCTTTTTTTGTTGCTTTTAGTTTTAACAAAAACTGTTTACTATTGCTTTAGTAATAGTAATCCTTCTCTGTTTGAGTCGTTGTGGTCGAAAGTTTCTTGAGTCAAGAGGTGGCATAAATACAATAACTTAAATGCTCCTCTTTTCATTTTCAGCATTTTTCATTTCTGAATTAAAAATAATTGTTTTGCTTTGTGAGGGATGAATTTCAGTGTGACACACAACTGTCCTGATATTACAATGCAAAAATGTCATTCTTAAAATTATTTTAGTGTTATTGTTTTATACAAAACTGATTCCCGTATAATTATTATTATATTAATAATAATTGATTCCCCCCCCAAAGTCTTGTGGTATGACCAAAATGCAGAAAAAAACATTATAAAACAGGTAATGATATCCTGTCAAGTTCAGGAAGTTTCTTAAAATGACAGGTAATTTCACCTTTTTGAGTACTAAAATTATTTAATTAAAAAATTATTATTAATAACGAAATTGTACACTAGCATTTGTTCACGAGTCAGGGAATTATGTTAAGACTTTATATTTAATAAATGGCATTTTTATAGTCATTACATTTAAACTTTTGTTGAAAATGGTTTAAAAGTCTTTCAAAAATATACAGTATATAAAACCAGCATGAATACAACGAGTATAATCTTGGCACATGTGTTTTAAACTAGATTTTAAAAAAGTATTTTATAATCCTAAGCACCTGGTGCATCTGAAATCACATAATGTCTGAGTAAGTACGGCTTTTAATGGATTTTTTCTTTTTATATTATAAAACATATATTCTATAGGCTACAGAATGAATGTGTGTAGTACAAATAAATCCCACTGTATTACATCTGTTGCATCGCTTCACTGCCATTCAGAACTGCTCTCCCGTGGCCTCATTGGATAGAAAACATCCATCAGATTTGCATCCGGATTCTTTCACCTACTGTTTTCTGGGTAACACTTTACAATAAGGTTCCGTAGTTAACATTAGTTAACTACATTAGTTCGCATGAACTAATAACGAAATGCACTTATACAGCATTTATTAATCTTTGTTAATGTTAATTTCAACATTTACTAATACTTTGTTAAATTCTTGTTAACATTATTTAATGCACTGTGAACTAACATGAACTAACAATGAACAGCTTAATTTTTATGAACTAACGTTAACAAAGATTAACAAATACAGTAACAAATGTATTGCTCATGGTTAGTTCATTTTAGTTAATATATTAACTAATGTTAACTAATGAACCTTATTGTAAAGTGTTACCGTTTTCTGAATACTGTGAATTTCAGATACAGTTTTTCTCCTACTATATAAGCACACATTTTCATACACTGGGTGTATCTGAAAATCTTTGACATGTACCCATACTCACTATGTCTTCTTATTGCTACATTATTGTGTTTTAGATAGAGATCTAGTCTCTGTGGTCATGCACTATGAAAGAGTTTTGTTATCCACAGCTCAAAGCTCATTCTGAGGGCTTTCATTGAACTCTAGCGCTCTTATTTTCATCTCAATGGCATCTGTCTCCTTCCATTTGTACTTTGAACAGTGGCCTGTGGTGGAATGGTGAAGAATGCCACTCTCGGCCGCATTGTATCGCCTGGTTTCCCTGGCAACTACAGCAACAACCTGACCTGCCACTGGGTGCTGGAGGCCCCTGAAGGTCAAAGACTGCACGTGCACTTCGAGAAGGTGGCCCTCGCCGAAGATGATGACAGGTTCGTCCCAGTCAACTCACTCAGTACTCCGCTATTATACACTAATTAGTCAACTGATGTTCAAAGAGACAGTTGGAGAAGCTCAGAGTGTCTCTTCACAGTGCCGTCACACTCCAAATGTGGCGCTGCTCTTCAGGGCATTATCTGCTACGGCGAGAGCGAGGGATGATAGGAACAGCTGTGAGTGCGCGAGTGAAAGTGGATGAAAGTTTCTGAGATCAGACACTTGCTCTCCTTTAAAATAATTTAGAATAATCAAATCCCCTCGTGCAGGCGCGGAGAGAGCGATTACAGCCCACTGCGGGGCTTCAGGGGGGGATTAAGTTATTTTTATTATCAGTATCCGCTTTTTCTGCAGGCTTTGCTAACAAATGGACTTTTAATGAGGTCACTTGCTGCTCAGCTATTCAAAATCATATCAGGCAATTATTATGAAAACTGCCAAAAGACAGTACTAGAAATCGGAGGAACGTTACATCTGCTGCCAAACAGATACTGTAGAGAGATTCGCTGTTTTGAACCCAACTAAACCATTCTGTTCTGTTTGTCGGCAGGTTTCTGATAAAAAATGGCAACCACATCGACTCGCCCATTCTGTATGACTCGTATGAGGTGGAATACCTTCCGAACGAGGGAATCGTTTGTTCCTACAGATATCTCTTTGTGGAGTTCACGACGGATGGTTTCGGGACCAACACGGGGGTGGCCATCAGATATGAAGGTACGGACTTACTAGACAATTCATCGTAAGCTTAAGTAGATTGTAGAACCATTGCCACCAATGGTCTCTATGATCAACTTTTGAGAATCACAGCCGAGGTCAGTTCGCGAGTGAACCAGTACGTATGTTTACGTTCACTAATTTCCGTCAATCGGAATGAATACAATCTGATTTCACATTCTGAAAGTTCTGTTTTGATGAACGATAAATGCTGCAATCTGATTCACATATTCGTTTACATGTGCATTACATGTATTCTCAACAAAATTTCAGTGCATTTGCAGTACCCAGTCGCCACCTTCAGAACCGAGACAACCAATGGGAAAATGTCACTGGAGCTATTTTTACTGGAGTGCAATTTTTATCTTGATAACATATCTAAAAAGAAATTTGACATATTTTAGAAGATTTTTTTAGCAAATATTGAGTAATTATTAAGTCTCCTACACTGACCAGTTCGTAAGTCGTGAGACATAAGCATACGCACGTTCATAAGTCATTGAATGTATGTAAACATATGACCCATTGTGTGTGCACAAGGTTTTTTGAAACTAGTTGGATTCAAGTGTGGATCGATTGATGTTTTCCATTAAGGCCTTTTTATCTGATTGACTGCCATCAATTCGATTATAAGGGTATTATTTGTGTGTAAATGTAGATAATGATTCGGTTCACTGATGTCTTATTCATTATCAGTTTTTAGTCACTGTACAGCATTGGTCACAGGACATCGTAATAATGAGGACTTGATAGCTGCCAACATCTTTTCTTATCCGTCCTTCACTGCTTTGTCTGTGAACCGGGCCATACACGGCGGCGGTTACCGAGTTCAAACGTTGTTTGAAGAACACATGTCCTTTACAGAGCCTCAGGGCTGTGGTGGAGACAAAGAGTGTACCTTCTGGCACATTCCCCTTGTTGCTTCGATTCACACCAAAGATCTTTTCTCTTACGTGCCTTGCTAAACACTTCTTAGATTCATGGCTCAAAATAGATTTTATTCAGATTAAATCAAATGGAAATCGAATCAAATGCAACCCGGCAAGGTCATTAAAATGAGTTTTGACTGAAAACAGAAATTGCATAAATTACATTCCTATTCCCTTTGACAGGTCCGGTCGAATGTGTGCAGTTGCATTTGTTCACAGGGATGTCATGCACACCTCGGGACCTCGCAGTCATTATCTGGCGAGATCAATCTAATCTCATTTACCATGCCACAATCCGATTATGCTATCTACAATATACTAATGTGCCTTCACGGCAACCTGTAATAATTTGGCTTGTCTTCTCACACTTCTGACACCTCTCAGAATTTCACACCAGTTAGAGTGCTCAGCCTTTAATAGTCTTTCTGATTGAAGTGCTTAAAATCAAAATAGATCTGTTTTATCAATTTCAATAGACTAGAAAAAGAACTGATCTGGAACTCTTTGTGTATCGAGAGGCCACACATTGAATACTTGTTCAGTTCTCTGAAGGCCATTTAAACCAGAATCATGAAAATCTATGTAATAATTGTATTTGAATGGAATATTTGTATTTGCTGAAATAGAGGTATTGTCATACTTTTCAGAGGTAAACTTCTTTATTTTTTGACCTTGTTGTGTATGACCGTCAGCATGGCCCAGAGAAACTTTTATAGCTAAAGTTGCTGTTTAACATCTTTAACACTACAATTCAAAAGCTTTGGGTTGGGAAGATTTATTAATGTTTTTGAATGTCTCTTATGCTCAACAAAGCTGCATTTATTTGATCAAAGGTAAAGTAAAATACAGTAATATTGTGAAATATTGTTACAATTAAAAAATAACAAAATTTTTTCCTGTGAGGGAAAAGCTGAATTTTCAGCATCATTACTTCAGTCTTCAGTGTCACATGATCCTTCAGATATGCTGATTTGATGCTCAAGAAAGTTAAAACAGTTGTGCTGCTTAATATTTTTGTGGAATCAGCATTTATTTGAAATATAATTTTTTTGTAACATTATAAAAGTCTTTACTGTCACTTTTGACTGTCACCCCTATAGACTTAGTAGACTTCTCTTTTTTTGTTTAATTCAAGAGTCAACTTTGCCTGAGATCTTTCTCCCAAAAATAAGACATTTTCTTGCATTTAGTAAAAGTATAAAACTATTAAGTGATTTGGATAGCATTCCACAATGAAAAGGTTAAATGTAGTAAGTATGAAAATGTATTAAATACTGTATACATTTTGTCAACATTTAAAGTTGAAAATGGGAATAAAACTTAAACTATTATCTGTCTTATTGCAAAAAAAAAATCTGCTAATTGATTCATAAATCAAAGTAAGAATTATATCAAATAAAAAAAATGTATGAAGAAAATATTATTTTCAGTGTTGGTCAAGTTATTATACAATTTGGTTTTCAAGGAATTTTATGAGAAATGTTGAACTTCATATTGAAATAAATAAATACCTATATAAAACTGAAGCAAAAAAGTATTTTTGATCACAATTTAATCTAATTGATGAGAAATAACAGACATTTAAAGAGATCTAATTTATGATTTTTCTTTCCTATGAGGACCTCACTCATGGCAATAACACAAAATGTGTATTGCGCATTAAATTAAATTATGTGCAAAGCTCATTTCCATATAAATCTGACTTTTATGTGGATGCTATCTTATGTAATGATTGTTTCTGTGGAAGCAAGAATCAACTGATGATTAAAATGACTCATTTTTACTTCTTTTAGAGAACGGAGCCAGATGAATACAAAGATGAATAATGCAAATGTGTCTGGGTAAGGGGATTGGTGGGGGGGAGGGGAACAGTTTGCTGTAATTGGCAGAATGGCCTGTGTTTATTAAACGGAGAGCGAGGCTGAATGTGGGTAGTCTAACCTAGCGCACGCTTGAATGAGGCCGGACCCTGAGGGATATCAAAGCCAGTGTTTACCCATAGTCTGAACATCCTCATCTTAAGCCTCCTCCTCTCGCTCTAATCTCTATTCTACATTCTCAGACGAGCACAACAACCAATAACGGTTCAGCCAGGCATGTCAGTTTGTTGTTTCCTTGAGTGAGTTTGTTCATTCACGTTGCACATTTATTCACGTTGTCGGCCCGTCTCTCTTCCTTTTACGCCCGTAAATGGCCTTGCAAGTCTGGCTAAGGTTGATTAACTAACAATATCCTTCCAAGGGCATCCCGAAACCTTGGGTTTGCATCCAGGAGGATTTTGATTGGTGGGAATGTAAAACGCTGCACATTGCTTTGCCACATTCAACAGACAAATTCTTTTAGACTGCCATCTAAGAATGCTTTTAAATTCAGATTCCACGCTGTCCTCTGCCTTTCCAATGAAATTATTATGTGAAAGGCTGAGCCGAGCGGACTGGTTGTCTGTGTGTTTTAAGCTCTTCTGAAATCAGATGCTTGGTGATAGTGTTAGGACTGTGATGTGCGTCTTGGAGCAGGTGATTTATGATGTGTCCTCTCAGCTTTTGCAGCAGGGCACTGCTACGAGCCATTCGTCAAGTACGGCAACTTCACCAGCACTGACAGCACCTACGCTGTGGGCACGGTTGTGGAGTTCACCTGCGACCCCGGCTACACTCTGGAGCAGGGCTCCGTTATCATCGAGTGCATGGATCCCAGCAACCCTCAATGGAATGAGACTGAACCCGCTTGCAGAGGTGTGTGTGGGAATGTTTGCATACCGGTATGCAAATGTACCAGGGTTGGGCCAATTTCAGAAGTGAAGAATTCGCTCCTTTTCAGTTTATGAGAGTGAATTTTAATCTGTCCGTTAGGCCTATAAACTTTCAATGCTTTTAAAACTTTTTTTTACTTTCAAACAAGAATTTGTCAAGCTAACACTTTTGTCTTTGTTTTGAGTACTTCAAATTCAAATTGCAATTCTGCATCCTATTTTCTACCTCATTTTAAATTAATTTCTTAAACGATGTACAACCCTATATGTACACTGTGGGTCAAATTCACTATTCAATAAAAATGTGCATTTTATTCACAAAGCACCTCTAAACTTGTTCATTCAGGCATTAAATGCACTAGCATATAGCACCACACTTTCTTTCATTTGTGATGAAATTGAAGTAGTGACAGATCTTTTCATCCACTTTGTGACGTACATCCAAGTGTACCGGATTATCAGAAAATAAAAAAAAATATTTAGGACGGGGACTTGCTTCTATGCATCAGTTGTTGATTGAATTTCGATTTTAATCTAAATAAAGTTCAAATTTAACCTAATAATATTATTAATACCAGTTATTATTATTATTATTATTAACTGGCCATCTGTCCAGGGTGTTCCCCACCTATGGCCAGAGATGCTGGGATAGGCTCCTTAGGATAAAACGGATTGGAGATTGGATAGATGGATTATCATCATTATTATTATTTGAATTATTATTTGAATATTTATTGAGTGATTTTTATTTATTTAATGTAATTAAAGCATAACTAGACATTTATCCAAAAGTGTTTACCTAAACTGGATAATTTGCTTCATGAATCTGGTGCTAAAACAACACCGCAGCATGTAAATAAAGCTGTCAGGCACAAATGATTCTCTCCTCTACGTTCACACGTGAGGGTATAGTGTAGGCTTTACATTTATGCGTTTCTGTGTACAATCTCCATTTGTTAGCTGTTGATGAGCTCTACAGGCAGCATTTGCAAGTACAGTACAAGCGCCTCACATCCTTTTAGTGCCTTTTCTATGTAATCCACTACATCCTGTGTCACCTGGATGGGTTTCAGACGCTCTTAGCCACAGTCACGCGCCTAAAGCAGCACTAAAAGCATTAAGCCATGGATGCTAGAAGCAGGTGCACAGAGCCGAAGAATGTGAGAGAATGCCTCACTCATAATGCCCCGATTCCACCCACACACACACACAGGGCTATCTTATCTGACCCGTTGCTCAAGTACATTTCTTGAGCCTCACAATAGAGTTTGGATTGAAAGGATTTAATCGTACTGGCTCTAGCAGCGGGTCAAGACAACAGCTTTTCCATTTGAAAATGTGCTTACATCCAGCTAAGCCAGTGTAGTGATGTGAATAGGGGGAAATGAAAACGGGAAGCAACGAGTCGCTTGTTAATCTGGCCAGAATTTTCCTTGTAGACCCTAGTCGGATTAATCCAGAGCTTGAGCTCTGTTCCAGAGCAGGGAGTCAAAATTTGGGATCCAAAATGCCATAACTTTTGAATATATAGTGATTTTGTATAACATCAGAGTTGTTATTAAATAAAAATTTTAAAATTATTTTCATTCATTAAAATTAAGATGAAATAAAATAAGATATAAATATTAGATGAAAAGGCCTGTTGCCTAAATTATACAGTTAATATAATACTAAAATAACACTGACAACATTCATTTTATTTATTTATTCTGAAAATAAGATTTAATACAGATAAAAAAAGATTTGGGTACTTTTGCATTTGAGGTACTTTTGTGTGTGTTTGCTTTTCTCTCTGACCTGTTTTCTCTCTCTCTTTGGTTGCATTGCAGCTGTTTGCAGTGGAGAGATCACAGATTCAGCTGGGGTGGTGTTATCTCCAAACTGGCCTGAGGCCTATGATAAGGGTCAGGACTGCATCTGGGGGATCCATGTTGAAGAGGACAAGAGGATCATGCTAGACATCCAAGTGTACGTCCAAGTGAATTCATATATGCATATTATACAACAAAAATCATAAATGAACACCATGCATAGTCCTCACAGTTTTGAGAGAGATATGCCAAGTCTAAAGACCAACCAATTTTTTAAATGAATTTCCATTATACTTAAAATCTTTATCATATAAACTTTAAATTAAAAACACATCATAAAAACTATAAATTGCGTAACAATTCACTTTTCTTTTCTTAATCAATTAAAAATCCTCCCGTTGCAAATCCATCGATCTTGAAACATGGATTTTTTAATCTTTAGTTAGATACACATATGTGCATATATGTTGACCCAAATAAATGTATATTCTCCCAAAATCTCTGCATTTGGCCTCTCCAGAGTTTTTCGGTGGACATGGCCCAGTTTTTTAATCTATGATTTCCAGTTAAAGTGCCCCTATTATGCTATTTTAAAGGTTCCTATTTTTTTTGTCTCCTACAGTAGGTTTACATGCATCAAAGGTCAAAAAAACACTTTCATTTTCAATATACATTGCATATCACCTCATTTCTCAAAGATTCTGAAAACGAAAATTCAAACATTCAGTCTCTCTAAACCCCTCCTTTCTGCAAGCCTCCTTTGCTCTGATTGGTCAGACAGCCCAGTCTGTTGTGATTGGTCTACTGCGTAAATGTCGGAAATGAAACGCTTGTATACGAACAATGGCGTTGTTTTTACCTTATCAATTCCAGTGCTGAGACCAATGCGAAGTGTATTCGCATGGCTGAAAACGGCATCTTCTTGACATGAACAACACAAACCAGTCTCAGCTACAACTACAGTGTTTGAGGGTGGGTCAGAGTAGACGTCGTTCATGGGCAGTCAGTGAAGACCATAGACGGTCATTATGCAAATTTGTTGCACTGTTTTGTAGGTATGTATCAGGAAGAGAGAGTTGGATGGCTGACGACTTGTTGCAGCAGTGCAGAATCAATTCTTTCTTTTAGGAGACAATAAATGTATTTGTTGTGCACTTTGATCTTTAAAACTTGTCAGACTTTTTACATTCACAAAGAGCTATATTACACACTGCATAAAGGTTATATTCGAAAAAGTATAAAGGGGTGCTTTAATTCAACTGATGCAGCATCCTTTACTCACACTGAGATAAGTGTGGATCAAATCCACTGTTGGTTCGTCAAGACCTTTCTGCATTCAGACTCTAGATGCCTACAGACTCAAACATGTATCATCATGGGGCCGCCTTTCTGCTGGGTTTGTCCTTGATGTGGCTGAGATTGCACCACAGTTACAAATTCTGGTGCTTTGCGTCATCTGCTCCCCACTGACCGGTTTGGCTTCATTCTGCTCTCACTGTCCAAATGAAACACCCGTCATATCGCTCTGGGCATTTTGTGAGATTTCTGTTCAACTGCGACGACCTAGAACTCGAAGACCTTGATTGGTTTTTCTGAAGATCTCCCGGAGCATACATCTATAAAGGACTGACACTACACCTCAGCTTTTTTCAAAATATACTTTAAACTCTTTCAGAATTAACTATTTGAAATATTTGAATAACTATTTGAATTTCTCTTCGTTGCATCAGTAAATACTGCGATTTGTGTGGCACGGCGCTTCCTTGGTGGCTTCTACTGTCAGCCAAGTTCTCAAAGACAAGATAGCTGTTGTGTAGCTTTATGTTGAATTTAATTGAAGGGTCATGGGAGAGGTTGAGTATATCTGTAAATTGCGGATAACATCACATCAGGTTTACTCGGTTCACGCTCCCTGCTAAATTCCTGGCACTCAAACTGCGCTGGCAGCGAACCTAATCGAAAAATGGCATGCAAGAGAGAGAGAGTTATTTTCTCTGCAGTTCCTTTTGGGGAAAAAGAATCAAGACTGCTTGGAGATGCAAGCTAGATCAACACACCCTCCTCGCACAGGGAAAAACACTCAGTTTGTTCTGTTCCCAAACCTAATGAGCTACCTATAGAGGCAGCATTCTAAGGCATCATCGATGCGAAAGCTATGCCAAAAGGTAACTTAGTTTTCCTCTTAAGACACCTCATTTTAAGTAAATTCTAAGGTGGCATCACATGTAGTTTGCATTTTGCAGAATGATTTTCAAGAACGCTTTGCAAAAAGCTCAAAAATTGACCTATGATCGCTGTACTTTATATCAGAAGTAAAAATGTTGTCATTCAATTAAATGCCATTACTCCAGTCTCCAGTCACATGATCCTTCAGAAATCATTCAGATATACTGAATTGCTGCTCAATAAACATTTCTTATCATTCTCAATGTTGAAAAGGGTTGTTGCTTATTATATTTGTGGGAACTGCGTTACAATTTGTTCCCACAATTCTTTGATGAATGTTAACTCTTTCGTCACCAGAATTTAGGTTTTTTTTTTTTTTTTTTTTTTTTAGAAAGTTGCTATACTCCACCAGCAATTTTGATAATTTTCACAAATATTTTGTAGCCCCCAGAATATTTTGTTGTATGAATATCTGAACATGCAAGATATCAAAAGAAAGAACAAAGCCTCGGCTTGAAAAAAAAAAACAGTTTTATTCTAGCTTCATGCATTCTTTTTTATTATCAACACTTGAATGTGGACAAGTTTCACCAAAAAAAGCAACATTTTGAACAAAAAGCTGAGAAAATCACTTTTTTTCAAAGACTACAACGTGCATAAGTAATGCTTTTATCACTTGTTTCTGCTCCTTTTTTATCTGTTTTGACTAGGAGATTCTCTACTCTTTCAGAATTTAGCATAATAGGGCCTTCTACCGTATAACAGTGAAATCACCGAAAACCGGAAAATTCGGTTAATGGCGGGGAAAGGGTTAAGTGCAATTGAACCGCATTTATTTAAAAACAACTCTTTTGCAACATTATAAATGTTTACTGTCGTTTTTGATCAATTTGTATCCCTTCTGATTAACGTGTTATGTCTTTCAAAAAATATCTGATTGACCCCAAATGTTTTAACATAGTGTATAAAATATAATTAAGTATATTTTTAAAGAGTTGTGCACTGTTAGCAAAGCAACATGCTAACAGTAAGTCAGGTCAAGCAATTTGTGCTGCTGATGTGCTTCAAAAGGCATGAGTTATCAGGTTCCATATCAGTTATGCCTATGTAGGCAGAAGGCTTGTTTGGTTTTGGAACAGAGTTTAAGAGGCTTCACTGAGAGTGAATGGCAAATAGGAAGTTGAAAAAAGAGTGCAGATGAAGGGGCATGTTGTGCATAAAGAGGATGCAGAAGTGGGATGCACAAAGGTTAATAACAAACTCAACAGAACAACAATTATTTTATTGGATGGTTTTATGAATGTGAAATCAATTATGTGAGCAGGGAAACAAGTGTTGAGTGTGATTGTGCCGTCAGGTGAGGTGCGGAACATGAGGCCCTGCTGTGTCAGACCCAGATAGATTATTCATGCATTCAATAATTTGGCTGCCTTAATTAACATTCACTCATTTGCATGTGGTTCCTTTCGCATTTGTCATGTTTCTCTCTCTCTCTCTCTCTCTCTCTCTCTCTCTCTCTCTCTCTCTCTCTCTCTCTCTCTCTCTCTCTCTCTCTCTCTCTCTCTCTCTCTCTCTCTCTCTCTCTCTCTCTCTCTCTCTCTCTCTCTCTATCTCTATCTCACACACTCACTCCCTCTCTCTCTCTCTTTTATTGCAAGTGTCCAGATTGCAGTGCTACATTGTGGGACTGTGTAATAAATTACATTCTGGATGTTTTGTTGGAGATGCAGTCAACATAATTAATTTTCCATTTATTTTGTGGTGGAGGTAATGGAGGGAGATGGCACGTTTTTGTTTTTCCTGCTGGTGAGGATGAGGCCACGTGCTTCTACATGTGGTTCAGATATCTTCAAACAGCTATACTGGTGTGTAGATATTTGCCCCAATTATAACATCTGTTTTGGTTTGAAACCAGATAAGACAACTCTAAATAAATGGGGTTCAAAAATGAGGATTCATTTACATGCAGAGAATTTCTTCAGTACTTCTGATATCAACATGGACCAACATGACATGGATCATGTGAAGCATTTGCGTCTGAAGTTCATCATACAATACAACTTAATTTGAGAATCAGTTAATATATTGTATTGTTTTCTTAATTTGTAACTGTAATTAACCATCCGGCTCAGTGCGATTTTTTTATAAGGATGCGTTAAATCGATCAGAAGTGATAGTAAAGACTTTTAAAATGTTACAAAAAATATATAAGCATCGCAACTGTTTTCAACATTGATAATAATAAGAATAATTGATTTAAAATAAAATCTATTAAAATAGAATATAAATTAGATCAAATACTTGCAGCTTTGGTGAGCATAAGATACATAGTTTGCAACTTATAATTACACACACACACACACACACACACATATAGAAAAACATGTTTACACACATACACAGAAAAACATGTTTACACACACACATACACACACACATATATATATATATATATATATATATATGGCTTTTCTGTGCATAACGTGTATAATTATATTTGAAAGCCATAATTAGGCCTAAATATGAGAGCTTTCAAATATATTAGGGGCTCATAATTAGTATGAATATATAATGTGAACAGCCTAGCTTCTGAAAATAAAACAACGTCCCTAATAATGGCCAAATGTAATTTAAATAAAAATGTTCATGCTTTTTTCCCCCCTTAATTTTGCACTTTATCTTGTGATTTCATAATTCTCTTGACAATCTTAATACCAGGTGTAAACAGGGCCATTGATTGAGCAGCAAAGCAACATTGTTGGATTGGTCTAGGTGTGTCTGGAGTCATATGGTCCATTGCGAAGCCTACTCATCCCCCATCCTTATAATTTTCAATGACCAAATTTATCAAAGGACATATGGGACATTATCAGCCAGGCACATCAAGTGAGACATATAGCGAGGGAAAATGAGTAAGGAGGGAGCCTGCCACAGCTGTTCAGCCCAGAGAGACTGAGAGACTAATAACACATTTACTTTTCCAGTTTCCCTATTTCACCCAGTTCTGTACTTATATTCTTGCATGCATCTTCTTACAAGGGATCATTGGCCCGACACAGGTCCTTATTGATACATAGGTGTCCTGCAGAGCCTTTTGGTCGAACTTGAATCATGGGTACTGTAACAGCAGGGCCCGGGCCACTGCTGGAGGCTCATTATGGGGCCATAAGAACATTTTAGCCCAATAATGAATATGCACCCACTCCTCTGTAATCATTCATCAATGTACCGCGTACTCCCAATTACCTGAGAACGTGGGGCGTAATGAAGGCTGATGAATTCATTTAGCAGGGAGGGTTTCTCATGCTGAATGTGCCGGGCCGTGAATCAGAGAAAGGGGGGAGAGAGGTGCACAGGTGACAGCTGGAACACCTGCACACAGTCTTTCATAGACCTAGCCACACAGCATGGAATGCTGAATATATCAGAGCCAGTCAAATTTCGGGATTCCCATGAGTGCTACAGCCCTCTACTGGAGTTGTAGTGCACAGCTGTGCAAGATCGACATGATTTAGCCAAGTAGGATGTTCATGCCTATATGTACTTTGTATATATATAAAATAGGGCTGCCCCCAACAAGAAATTAGTAGATTAATCGCACGTTTATATTAATTTAATTGCGCTGCTCAAATACACTGGGTGCATGGAGGAATATAGCCTATTCAGCGCTCAAGTGCACGCATAAAGCTTGCCACAAAGCATCGGCAAATATAGTGATTATAAATGTGTCTGGAAAAAATAACAAGGAGACTTTTTAATTGTTTATATAACTAATAAACTAGTGTTTTTCTGTTGGCTGCAAAGAAGAAGTTGACTATGCTGACTTCATCTCAACAGTATATTACATCTTTAAAGAGAATGCACCTTTCATACAGATTACATAATCAGAGAGTATTTGTTTTTTATTCAAATTGGTTCATTTAAAAGAAGACTTTTCAGCTTGTCTGTGAGTTTCGGTAAATTTTTGAGACGTGCTCAAATTCACAGAGACGAAGACGGCAGAAAGCGCATCCTGTTTGTTATTCTTTATTTTAGAAAAGCACAACGTTTTGTTGTTATTGTGAGTTTACACAAATAAAAGTAGACCCTTTCGAATGATGTATTACTCTTATATGTATGACCATAAATGACAGAAATTTCCGCTGTTTTTAGGAAAAAAATGCAAGTGATCGCGCCTCCATGTCATGCAGTAAGCGTGCTATACTCTAGCTTCTACACACAAACACTTGGATGTGTGCCTAATAGTAGTGCATATGTATAGGTTAACGTTAGAGCGAGAAGCCATGTAAAGTTGCTACTACTTACATGTTTTAAATGATAAGCCATATTTGAGATTGATAAATTATAGGCGACCGTTTGGATTTCCTGCCCGACATACTGCAATTACCAAAAGGACCCACCGTTAACAATCTGTCCCTCACGAACTGCGTGACTTCGCCATTTCCTGTGGGATTTTTGACGAATAAGCCTCTTCTCTATTGATGGCAGCCCTAATATAAAAGATACAATATTGTTAGTTACTTTGTCAGTTTTTGCTAGACCAGTGAGAAAAGTTCCAAACACAGCAACAAAACCGAGCAAAAATGTTTCGATCTTGAATGTATCGTTGTGTTTGAGCCAATATGTTGAGTAAATGATTCAGTGACTGGATGGATGTGTACCTTGAATGCAATGTAAGTCAGTTTAGATAAAACAATTGTAATCTCTTTTTGTTTCTGGACTTATTTTCTTATATTCTTATATATCTTATATTCAGCAGCCCTTTCATGAGTTGCATCAGTGTTTGAATCCATTTTTATGCGGTGTAGTCCTAATTGACCATGAGCTGTTGATTTTTTTTTTATTGTTTCTCTCATTTTCCCTGCATTTTTGGCACTGGGTTTATAGTTGGCTTGGCTGGAGCGCTCTGTATGGTGGTTGTGTGCTCCTCAGAGAGTCACAGCCTTTAGCAGGCTGGTGATAAATCAAGGCTGTCTCATCCCCCAGGCACTGAGCCAGAACCCAGACCAATATTTAACTTTCTAATTAAAGAAGAACTCTGTAAAAACAGAGGAACTAATTTCTCTCCTTTATTTGAGAAAGCATCATCCTCTAAGTCTCTCTGGAAATGTTAACAATCCAAATGAAGTTTTAGTCTCTTATATTTGACTGGCTTTTCCAAAAGTCAACATTGTATGGCTGTTCATGCAGAAGTAACTCGGGCTTATCCACCTTCATCTCTGGAAAGTCCTGTTAATTTTCTGCCTCAGTCCTGAGTCCATTTTAAACAAATCGCTGTGGACCGAAGGCCAACTCAGGATCTCTTGTGGCTCCATAGTGAGTTTTACACCATGTACAATGACTCCCACACACTGTAATACAGTATATGCAGGTGTGTGTGTGTGTGTGTGTGTGTGTGTGTGTGTGTGTGTGTGTGTGTGTGTGTGTGTGTGTGTGTGTGTGTGTGTGTGCGTGTGTGCGTGCGTGCGTGCATATATACACTACCGTTCAAAAGTTTGGAGTCATTTTTTTTTTTAAGAAATTAATACTTTTCTTCAGAAAGGACGCATGAAATTGATATAAAGTGACAGTAAAGACATTTATAATAATGCAAATATTTATTTTTTAATGAAATGCTTTTCTCTTGAACTTTCAAAGAATCCTGAAAAAAATGAATCACTGTTTGCACAAAAATATGAAGCAGCACAACTATTGTCAACTGTGATAATATCATATCTGTATAAAATCATATAATATAAAACCATAAATGTTTCTTGAGCATCAAATAATCATATTAGAGTGATTTCTGAAGGATCATGTGACACTGAAGACTGGAGTAATGATGCTGAAAATTCAGCTTTGATCACAGGAATAAATTACATTTTAAAATATATTCACATAGAAAACAGCTGTTTTACATTGAAATAATATTTAACGATATTACTGGGTTTGTTTTGTATTTTTAATCAAATAAATGCAGCCTTGGTGAGCAGAAGAGACTTCTTTTAAAAACATAAAAAAATCTTACCGACCCCAAACTTTTGAACGGTAGTGTGTATAGTGTATATTTAGATATAGATATAGATATATGTGTGATGTGAGCTGGGAAAACCCACCACATGGTGAAATTTGACATATTACTGGTTTTGAGACTATATTAAAGCTGGGTTCAAGCCCTCTCCAAATCTGTTTTTATTTCTTTTATCGTTTGTCTGTAACAAAAGTTGTGGTTATCTGAAGTCGGCTGATCGCTGTGATTTTCAGAAACGGAATTTTGAGAAAAACAGGTTTAATTAACTGTCACGTCCTGCAAGCGGGACGACTGGCGCTCTTTTTCTTTTGTCTTTTTTTCATATCACATATTTTAGTAATCATCATAGATTAGGTATCATTCGAAAGCTTATGAACTCATAATTTATCCTGTGAAAACCGTTTTGAAATTGGACGATTGAGAGGCGAGCAAGGTCTTTTAAGCGAGCAGCTTCAGACTCTGTTGTTCTCTTGTGCTCCGCATCGCACCACACGATAATGCTGGATAAAAATAAATAAATAAAAACTTGCGTGACGTTGTAGTTTACACAGGACTGGCGGGACCTTTATTCTGTTATTTAGTTTATTTTGATTGGCGAAAGTAGTGTTTGTAGTGTTAAGAGAAGGAGAGTTAAATGGGCGATTTAGTTTTTTTGCCCCTCTGCTCCGCCGTACGTGTTCTTAAAGAGAAAGACACTTTTCATCTTTTCAGCTTGCCACTATAAATTGCTATTTTTCTGCACTAAACTTGTGAATTTTCCCAAGATATATTCAGAGATGATAAACAAGATGTTATAGAATAATAATTTATTGAAAACCCAATTTGGACAAAAACTGACATTCAATCTATTTTTAGACCTTACTGAAAACGTACCAGCGCGACATCCAACGAGTTTTCCCAGATCGCATCACATATATAAAGAAACTTATAGGGCCCTATTTTAACGATCTGAAACGCATGTATCAAAGGCTAAACGCAAGTGATTTGGAGGGCGGATCTCGGGGTACGCAAATCTAAAATGGGTTGGTCTGAAGTAGCTACATTACTCATTAGTGTGGTTTGGCCGTAACGTGCAATAAACCAATCAGAGCGACATCTCACATTCCCTTTAAGAGCAGGCGCGCTTGTTCCATGGCGGATTACTATTATAATGGCAGATTTGCCAGGCGCACGCCAGGAGAGATTCACAGCCGTGGAGACCGACGTTCTCGTCAGGGCCGGAAAAGACAGACAAGTGACATTGCATGGGAATGGGAGAAACCCACCCAAATTAGCTTCAGTTAAACAGGCGTATAATAATTTTTGTAAATGTGTAAGCTATTGTAATGTGTAATGTGTAAATTATGCCTATTTTTCACATCTTCATGAACACCACAATGATTTCCCTCATGTGGTAATATTTTTCCTTGTAATTATGTATGGTTTGCAAAAATGGGAACTGCTGTGTCTGTGTAGATGAGAAGCAAAGTGTATGTGCGTTGTGCACACGCTACATTATGGCCAAGCATGCGCCCATAAAATAGCATCTGAATATCGCGCCACTTACTGTAGACTAGGCTTTTCCTGGTCTGTGGCGGAATTGTTTTCTGAAACTGCAAAATAGCACCAGGGAACGTTTGCGCCGGAACACGCCTCCTATTTTCGCTGAACAGCCCCGGGAGCACAAGTTCATTCCCTAATTTACCGACATGCGTCTGTGGAGGGAAAAGTCAGCTGTGCGTCGGGTGCAAAATAGGAATGATACATGCGTCGGTGTACAAAGTCAATTGGGCTGGGTGCAAGATAGGACCCTTTGTCTTATTCAACAAAGATGCATTAAATTTATCAAAAGTGTAGGTTTCCACAAACTTATTAGACAAACTCTCTCATTTTACCACATCCCAAAGGTGCTCTATTGAGATCTGGTGACTGTGGAGACCATTTGAGTATAGTGAACTCATTGTCAAGTCAAGTATATTTATATAGCGCCTTTCACAATATAAATTGTATCAAAGCAGCTTCACAGTATCAATCAAATAACATAATGTTTGTTTCTTAGTGGAAAAAAAACATCCACGATTGGTACGGCTGATCAATGGTATTAATGCTTGGTTAATTAATTTGAATATCCCCAACTGAGCAAGCCAAAGGCAACAGTGGCAAGGAACCGAAAAACTCCATCAAGTGACCTACTGGTGTCCAAAACTCCATCAGGTGACTTAATGGAGAGAAAAAAAACCTTGGGAGAACCCAGGCTCAGTCGGGGGCCAGTTCTCCTCTGGCGTTTATGAACTAGAGGCCGGATTTACAGTAACTGTAATTTGATACAGAATTTTGTTTTATTTTATCACTTCGGGGTGGGTACGCGAATCGTAATCACAACGTTTTATCTGTAGAGTGGGTCATTGTCCTCCTCAAGAAACCAGTTTGAGGGGATTTGAGCTTTGTCACATGACACGTTATCCTGCTGGAAGTAGACCTCAGAAGATGGTACACTGTGGTCATAATGGATGGACATGGTCAGCAACAATACTCAGGTAGGCTGTGGCATTTAAACAATGCTCAATTGGTACTAAGAGGCCCAAAGTGAAAAAATCTCTCACACCATTACACAGCCACCACCAGCCTGAAGCATTGATACAATTCAAGATGGATCAGTGCTTTCATGTTGTTTACGCCAAATTCTGACCCTGCCATCTGAATGTTGCAGCAGAAATCAAGACCAGGCAACGTTTTTCCAATTTTCTGTCATCCAATTTTGTTTGAATTGTAGCCTCATTTTCCTGTTCTTAGCTGACAGTAGTGGCACTGGTGTGTCTTCTGCAGCTGTAGCTCATCTGCTTCTAGGTTTGATGTGTGGGTGTTCAGAGATGCTCTTCAGCAGACCTCGGTTGTAACGAGTGCTTATTTGAGATGCTGTTGCCTTTCTATCAGCTCAAATCAGTCTGGCCATTCTCCTCTGTCCTCTGGCATCAACAAGGAATATTCTCCCACAGAACTGCCTCTCACTGAATCTTTTTCAGACCATTCTCTGTAAACCCTAGAGATGGTTGTGCGTGAAAATCCCTGTAGATCAGTAGTTTCGGAAATACTGACCAGCCCGTATGGCACCATCCACCACACCACGTTCAAAGCTTTCTTCCCCATTCTTGATAAGTTTGAACTTCAGCAGATCATCTTGACCATGTCTACATGGCTACATTTTGCTGCGATTTGATTGGCTGATTAGATATTTTCTTAATGAGCAGTTGAACAGGTGCACCTATGTGGCCGGTGAGTGTGTGTAAATAGTATTATTTTGATTATTGTTTTAAAATTGTAATATTTTTTAATGCCATTTGAATTAGTAACTCTGTTGCATACCTGTTTGACTTTTTTTATTTAGTTCATACTGCATTTTTACTTTAAATAACTGTATGTTTCAAAGACATGCAGGGGCTTGCTGTGCCCTGGGAGCAAAGATGTTATTGGTATGTCGAGCACAGGCCCATCGTGCCCAGCCCTTGGCACAGGGGATTTGATTGGAAATTGTGTTTTTCCAGCAGGGCAATCATTCAGGTATATGATTCTTCACTAAACAAAGGAGGAGCAGAGAAGGAAAGACAGGGTTCTGGATGCCGCTGAAGAATTAGTTCTCTCTGACCCATTCAAACAGTTGTGGCCCGTAATTTACAATGTAAATTACAGATAGGCTCGGTTTTGCTTGACATATGATGGATCATTATGTATTTGTTTTTCAAAGAAACACCAGACACAAAATCCTTCTACAAAATACTCCCATTAATCTCTCCAAAAAAAACCTGAATTAAATGCATCTTCACGGCTTTCCCCAGCAGAAATGTATTTTAACCATCTCTGAGATGCAGAGAACGTCTTTATTGACATTTCTTTCTTTTTTTTAAAGGCAGTATTTGTCACTTCCCTTTCAATGTGGTGAGCAGAGGACGATGTGTCTGCGAGCCCCATATGAGAATTTAATGCATTCTGATGGCGGCTGTGTTGTCGGCCAAGTCAAGCTGAGCCTGTTTTTGTGATTAAACAAAATGAAATTACTGCCAGCAAATGGAAAGCATGATTGATTTTCTCGGCAGATACGGTGTGCGGCTACGCAAAGGCTTGTTTAACTTCATCACAACAAATCCAATAAGGGCTGACACAGTTTCACTCTCTACGGTCCTCAGAACGGGTCAGGGACTCTTCTGGCTTAAATATGTCTCCCAGTGGAAATAGATACAGAGATTTTCCCGCATACAGTATTAGAAGACTGTTTACAGTTGAATAATATACATCTGAATGTAGCAGTAAGTGCATGAGTGTGTGCACGTGTGTAATTTAAACATCCTGTCTTAATTTTGCTTGAATGTTACCATTCTGCCTCGTGCAGCAGCAGAACAATGATTAATTATTCCCCCTCTCCAGTAATGACTTCCATTACTGCCCACTTGTGATTAATTAGTGACAAGATAGAGTGTGTATGCCACCTCCCTGCCTGACTGTCTAGTTCTGCTGGACGTCGCCCACAGTTACAGATCACTCACGTTCACACACACACACACACACACACATATATATATATATATATATATATATATACAGTATATATATATATATATATACAGTGTATATATATATAGTATATATATATATATATATATATATATATATATATATATATGCTGTAATATAGCTCAATATGTTTTTTTTTAGTATAGGCCGATTATTTGTGCAGCAGTGAATCAGATTTTTGAATTTCTTATAGTAGACTGGGATTTTTGTCACCTTTGTGTAAGGTTTTCAGTCATAACAAAGTGTTCTGAAGGTCATATATTCTTCAGGCATTCAGCAACAGGCTTGGATTCCCCTCTGTTTTAAAAAATAAATAAAACTTTCTGGTTTTATATTTGATATAATCCAAAACTGAAGTATGGACGGGAGATCCAGTTATAATTACTATGGAAAATTCCTACCAATAATTCTACTGAATATAATATACATTAAAATTCTAAAGTTTGGGTATACAAGGATATGTTAAACTGTTTTCAACATTGATAATACTAAGTGGGTGTGTAACAGTATGTGTATTTGTATTCTGTAAATATGTGTTGATATTTAATGTCATATAAATATTATATGTTTCTGTCCTGTGTTTACAGTTGTAAAAATGAACGCGTAATTTGATTTGCATTACTATATTTATTTTTGTGAAATGTAAACAAAAAAATTCTACATTTCTTTTAGTTTTTCACTTCTTACTGTAATTTTAATTAAAATTGATACTGTCAAGCACGTGGGTGTTTATAAGTTAAACCCTAAATTCATAAATTGCAATTTAAAATGGTAATAAGAATTTTTAAATGTCTCTAAAATTTTCAAACAAAACCTATGTCTTTAAATTACACTCTTTAATTCTAATTGTAAAGTCTATAATAGTTCCACAACAAAATTCAAAGCATGTCCGTGATTGAGCTTCTCTTGAATTTGCCACAGGGAAGCGGCCAAATGTTCTCTCTCTGGCTCCTCAAAATCAGGAAACTGATTTTCCAGCTATTTCTAAACATGAGATAGGAGGAGTTGTTTCCCCCTCTGCTGAATCATTTGCTCTTTATAGTCTGAGTGAAATGAATGTGGTTTGTGATTGCATGACTATCGAAACAGTGGCCAAAAAAATGCTTAAAGGGATAGTTCACCCAAAAATGAAAATTCTGTCAGTATTTACTCACCCTCATGTTGTTCCAACCCCGTAAGACCTTCTTTCATCTTCGGAACACGAATTAAGATATTTTTGATGAAATCTGAGAGCTGGATCACTCCTCCATACTAGTCCATATGCTTCTTCAAGGATTGAAACTTGCCGGCCTCGAAAAGTTATTAAAAACATCGTTAAAATAGTCCAAGTGACTACAGTGGCTCAATCTTAAGTTTATCAAGCGACGAGAATACTTTTTGTGCGCAAAAACAAACAAAAATAACGACTTTATTTCAACTATTCATTTCTTTCTCGTGGGCCTCTAGTCATTTAAACTAGTATGTTTGCGTAGAGCTACGTCACACGTAAACTCACTATTGGCCGACGCTGGTCATGTGTGTGATGCGTGTGACGTACAACAACAGAAGCTTACGCTGTTACACTAGTTTAACTGACTCAGAGGGAAATGAATAGTTGAAATAAAGTCGTTATTTTTGTTTGTTTTTGCGCACAAAAAGTATTCTCGTCGCTTGATAAACTTAAGATTGAGCCACTGTAGTCACTTGGACTATTTTAACGATGTTTTTAATAACTTTTCAAGGCCGGCAAGTTTCAATCCTTGAAGAAGTCTATGGACTAGTATGGAGGAGTGATCCAGCTCTCAGATTTCATCAAAAATATCTTAATTCGTGTTCTGAAGATGAACGAAGGTCTTACGGGGTTGGAACAACATGAGGGTGAGTAAATACTGACAGAATTTTCATTTTTGGGTGAACTATCCCTTTAACAAAAGCAGTGGGTAAACATTAAACAGCAGAAAATATTTCATATGCAGCAAGGACAAGAGAAAAGCGCTGAGGCTGGACAATAAGGACTAGTGGAAGAGAAGTGAGAAGGGAGGTCAGAAATCTATCAGGGCCCCTGGTATTGCTTTGAGGTGAGACCTGCACATCTGAGATAGAGGATTAGTCTGTGACTGACCCGTTGTGTGTTATCTGTTCACAGTCTCCACATGGGAAAGAACGACCTGCTGACTTTCTACGACGGAGATGACCTGACTGCAAAGATATTGGGCCAGTACGGAGGTTCCCGTCCTCGCTTCAAACTCTACACCTCTATGGCTGATGTGACCATCCAGTTCCAGTCGGACCCTGCTACCAACATCTATGGCTACAACAACGGCTTTGTGGTGCACTTTTTTGGTAATAGCTTGTTTAACCCTTTCTATGGCACTTTCTCAGCTTCAATGTACAGTACACATTCAAAAGTTTGGTTTCAGCAAGGACACATCAAATTGATCATAAGTGACAGTATAAATATATTTGTTGTAACAAACGTTTTCTATTTCAAATAAATGCTGTTCTTTTGAACTTTCTATTCACCAAAGAATTCTGAAAAAAAGCAGTTGTCAATATTGATGATAAGCATCATGTGACACTGAAGACTGGAGTGATGGCTGCTAAAATATATTCAAATGAAAATTGTTATTATAAATAAATAATTAAATAAATAATAAATAATATTATAAATAATATTTAACAATTTTACTGTTTTTACTGTATTTTTATCAAATAAATTCATCATTGGTAAGCAGAAGAGGCTTCTTTCAGAAACATTAAAAACTCTTACAAACCCCAGACTTTTGAATGGTGGTGTATGTCAGTCTCATTAATCTCAAATGTAGTCGGATGAAGCTCATTAGTTATCTGCTCATGAGATTTATTTGAGATGCCGCAGGGATTACCAATATCAGTTTGATGAAAAGGTGGCGAGGAGACGAAAGAGGGAGAGAGAGGTTATGGAGCAAGAGCCACAGCTGGTTTAGTCCTCACCTTTCCTGGGGATAAAGTGAAGGTCATTCTATCAGCTTCTCTCGGTGGCCGACTTTGGATAACATATAATACGTTCTATTCAGAGTTTGGAAGAATGCTGATGATTTTTCAAGTGGACTGAAATGGACTGTTTCCATTTCCTTCATGCAGCACATAGGGAAGATTCCTCTGGCAGTTTCTACTGGTGCAGAGGATTTGGCCTTGCACAGGCACTAACAATTACAGTGGGTGTTTGTACTCATTAGCCACATTTGCCAGGTGCCATGCCCTCCACAGTTTTGCCACTCTAAGAATGGACATCAGCAAAACGCCTGCCAGCTGTCTTGTGCTGCTCTATTCATATTTTAATCACAGCCAAGCTGATTCCTAGCATTTGATTTATCAGTCATTAGGCACAACACCTGTGGTTTGTTCAGGGACATGGTGAGAAACAAAGAAATTGCTTGCAATCATTATTGAACATTCTGTTTCTCCCTCTCTCCCTCTTGCTCGGCTAATCAAACTAATTGAGTCTCACTTCATAGGAAAGAAAAGTCACGAATGAGAACTCTCTGATGTCTCAGTTGTTTCTTAGAGAAAGGTGTGAGATTAAATGGAAAGAAATGGAGACCTTTGATTAAAAGGATAGTTCACTCATAAATAAAAATCCTAACATTTTTTCACTCTCATGTTGTTCCAAACCTGAATTGCTTTATTCTGTGAAACTCAAATGAAGATATTTCAAAACTGTTTTTGTCCATATAATGAAAGTAAATTGGTACCAAAAACAACATTGGTCTCCATTCATGTTTATTGTATAAATAAATAAAAAAAAGTTCTTCTTTTATGTTCCATGAAAGAAAAAAGTTTGGAATGACATAATGGTGACTGAATGAGAGTATTAATTTTTGGGTGAGCAATCCCTTAAAGATTAAATCAGGTCTCACAGATGTCACAGTCTTCTCTCTTAGAAAGCAGTCAGATTAGATGGAGAGTAGATTAAATGGATTGATATTAAATGCAGTCAGATTAAATGGAGAGTCTTTCCTTTGGGATGAGACGTTAAACCGAGGTCCTGACTCTCTGTGGTTATTAAAAATATCAGGATGTCCTTTAAAAAAAAAAAAGAGTAAACCCGACATCCTTGCCAAATTTGCCCATTAGCCTCTGTCCAGCATCATGGCCTCCTAATAATCATCATATATGTATATGTACGGATTGGCTTCATCACTCTCTCCTCTCCACCAATAAGCTGGTGTGTGATGGGCGTTCTGGTGCAATATGGCTGCCGTTGCATCATTAGGTCCAGGTGATGAATTCCCCCTTTCCCCCAGGTGATGAATTTTATGAGAAATATTTGAGATCACATGATAATCTCTGACTTTTCATTGAAAACATTGGCATGTTAGCAAATCATTGAGATCACTTCAGAACATTTTAATCTTCCAAAAATGAAATCTACCAAAAATGAAATTCTGTCCTCGTTCATTTATTCACCCTCATGTCATTCTAAACCTGTATGACTTTCTTTCTTCTGTGGAATTCAAGAATTTATGTTTGTTTAATATTCTGATCAATGAAGCATTTTAGTGAACATTGACTTCCATAATATGGACAGAAAAACACTAAGACATTTCTTCAAAAGTCCGAAATTGTCAAAATGATCTCAAATATTTCTCATAAGATTCTCCCAAAACAAGTAATCTGTTTTATGCAAACATTCACTTTATAACTCTCACAGTATGTAAGCAATTATCTCATATGATTATAGGAGAAATATCTGAGGTAAAGCATCAAATGATTTTTTTTTTTTTTGCAGAGGTTCCCCGTAATGACACCTGCCCAGAGCTTCCAGAGATCTCTAACGGCTGGAAGAGCACATCTCACCCTGACCTGGTGCACGGCACGGTGGTGACCTATCAGTGTTACCCGGGCTTCGAGGTGGTGGGCACCGAAATGCTCATGTGTCAATGGGACCTGACCTGGAGCGGAGACTTGCCCAGCTGTGAAAGAGGTGAAAACACACACACACACATTCATGATGATAACCACTCTCTAAAATCCATTTTCACCCCATTTCCAAACCAGCACGCACTGCCTATTGATCAAGAGCAATGCTGTGCTCCAAAACTAGATGAGCTTTTGAATTCCATTTGAGGGGGGAATTTCACAAGTGCCTGTTCGCCTCTGCAACTCCGTCCCATTCAAAGACAGGTGAGGAGTGAAGGAGGGCTTTGTGGGTAATCACTCACTTTTCTTTCAAGGGCGACTTTACGGATGAAGCAGGCGCCATTCACTTCGCAGTCTTGGTGCATCTTCCTTTATGTGCTCACGCCTTACGATACCTTTGTGAACATGATTCCTGTGATTTGAATTTTTATTTCATTCTACACCCCCTTGTTATACCGCATCGAGTGTTTTAGCAAATTTCAGAGCAGGGTAGCTCTGTATTAAACATGGTCGCTCCAGTGATTGAAATTAAATCTTGTCGCTTGACTATTGTGTAGCTTGGACTCACTGTGTGTGAGTGTGTAATACTGCAGGCTGCCAAGACGTCCGCAGACATTCGTCGCTTGAAGTATCTGCAGACAGGACACACGTATGACCCTGGGGCCGCTGTCCCTCAAAAAACCAGCAGGCCAAAGGCAGCGGGGACCGTTATCCGGTTCAAAGCTTGTCACCCGCCACGCAAACATCATTAATTGTACTCGCCTCTCCCGTCCCCTCTTCCTGCCTCTCTACTGCTGGGGAGAGAATTGGGTTAGCAGCTGGGCAGGCTGGAGCAAAGTCATCTTTTTATTATACAACACTGTGTCTGTACACTCCCCTGACATGCTCTTCTTGCCTCACACTGTCTGGGTGAAATGAGCGGTGGCCCCTGGCAGTCTGATTGGATGTGGAACCACATGTGTGACTGAGACGTGAAGAACAAAGAAATCAGAAAACATACTGATACAATGTACTTTGAATGCACCATTTATAACTTTGGATAAAAGTGTCTGCTAAATGCATAAATGTAAAAAAAAAAAAAAAAAAAAAAGCTGCAAAAGATGTGGAAACTGCAAGAATAACTAAATAAAATTAATAATTTATAATCCAAAAGCATTGTTTGCTCAACTCATTTTTGAATTTAAGTTATTGGTGCCACCCTCAGGTGAAAGTGAGAACTATAATACAAATTAACTAATTTGTTGACTAACTTTGAATGGCTAACATACTGAAAGGGACCCTCTGTTACAAATTGTGTAAACTTTAATATTGCATGTTTATTTAGCTATGTTAATGTATTTATATGTTTTATTATGAAGCATACATTGCAAAGCTATTAAAATAATAATTTTTCATGTAGACTACTGTTCAAAAGTTTAGGGTCAGTAAAATTTTTAAAGGTGCCATGTGGAATGTCTGCCAAAAAATAAATTCATACTCCACATTCCATACCAGATGGGGGCAGTATACCTCCAGAAAGTGAGTTGGTCTACTCTAACGTAACAAACGGGAAACGGCATAGTCTCTATGCTCCGCCCTTACAGTCTATGGCTCCGCCCCTACCTTCACACCGTAGCAGAAGCCGAGCCAACTCCTATTAGAGGACGATTTGACTCCAGACTCCAGAGGAACGTTAGCTGATGTCAAGTGATTTTTAAATGACATCTTCAAGCTACTCCCCTTCACCTTTACCAGTGAATATGTTCATATTAGTTTTGTTTATATTACATATTTATTGTTTAATTTTAATTTATAGTTTGAATTACATTTATTTGACAAACAGCATTCGCTGATTTAGACCGAGCTTGCGCCATTCAGAGCTACTAACTCGCAATTGACACTTTTCACACGCTCTCACGCCACACATCAATTTTCTGACGCACAGAAAAATCGCAAAGCAAAGAGGACACGTAGACCGACAGATTAGACAGGGCAGGTTAGTTATGATATATAAAAAACTAAGCTCTCAGATTCTGTCAATTTTATTACGCAATTCAAACAATATGTTTTTTGGCGCTTGTAGAAGTTAAATGAGAGATCCCTAGCGCACGTGAACCGATCATCTCTACTAACGTTAGCTAATAGTAAAAAAACACGAAGACTGTTAAAAAATACAGTAGCCTATGCTACAACTTACCAAAATGTATTCCTCATACATAATATCTATCCAATCCTTTTTTTAATCAGTGTACAGAAGGCAACAACATAGCTGGAGAACAAATATGTCAGATTTACCTCAGGAAATACATTTAATAAAGATAATATAAGCCACGTAGTTAGCAAGAAAAAGAGAGTTATAGTGTATTTTGCTATATATGTGTAGGCCTACTACATATTTATTATAATTTTACTTATATCATTAAATAAAGTTGTTATAATAAAAAGAATGCATTAGATTTCATTTTAACAGCTGATAGGGCTCTCTGTATGTTTACAGCATTAGGTCAGTTGTTTTTTTTGTTTTTCGAACATCCTTCGCTACATTTCTATAACTTCCCGAAAAAATTACACAGACATATAAAACATACTTCTAGTGAAATACTAACAGCATCTTACTTACCGATCCAAAAGAAATGTTGCAAATTCAGAGTCGAACTTCATTTCTTTCTTGTCCATTAAAGTCTCCAGCGATGGAAAGCAGTGCCTATATTGACTCTGGTTCTGCTCCTTTTTTTGTCCGATTTTTTTTGAGCATCTGTGCGAGGTTTTTTCCCTGCAGCGGGTGGTTGTGGTGTGGCTAAGGCTCTCTTGCCAAGGGCTTCAGCCATTTTTCCGCTCTCGTCTCTTCCCTGAACTGAAAGTAATGGGCTGTACTTTTCACATGATTGACATCAGGTTCAAGTACGCCCACAAGCCGTGCGAGTTATTCGTGTATTACAGTTTGAATGGTGGTTATGTTCCCCGCATACCGCCTCCCATGGCCGAAACTGGTATTACGACACCAGTCAGGCGGCGCTAGTAATTTAGCATGCTAATTTAGGTTTATATCTCGGCAGCACTATAACTTGTCAATTTTTTAATTACATCATTGCACTTATTTCTTCTCATTCTTTTGATGCGTGTAGCTCATTTTTTGGATAATTTTACCTCAATTTTTACATAGGGCACCTTTAAGTCATTATTTTTATTCAGCAAAGATGCATTAAATCAATCAAAAGTGACAGTAAAGTATTTTCAGAAAAGAAAATCTAAATAATGCTGTTCTTCTGAACTGTAAAAATACTGAAAATTCAGCTTTGCCATCACAGGAATACATTACATTTTGAAATATATTAAAATACAAAACATTATCATCACAATATTACTGTCTTTTCTGTATTTATTACTGTAAATAAATGCAGCCTTTGTGAGCATAAGATACGTAGGGCTTTACTACATCAAATGCACAGTAGAGACTTGTTCAACTGAGATTCATTTAATATTGTTTAAACTCTTTTCTTTACCAGTCCTGTCATGCCCAGACCCAGGCACTGTGGAGCACAGTCGCAGGGTGATGTCAGGCCCGCGTCTCATCGTGGGCTCGACTGTCCAGTACATCTGTAACAAAGGCTACTCACTGTCAGGAAACAGCCTCCTCTCCTGCTACCATCGGGACTCCACCGGCCCCAAATGGAGCGAGAAACTGCCCAAATGCGTTCGTGAGTACCTGATTTTATTCGCAAATAATCCCATATACATACCTAAAGATGCACACACATAGTGGTTGTTAACTGTATAATAATGACAATTTAATCAACTTGCAATGACAAGTTTACAGTATAAACTTTACAGTTTACAGTATAAACTCCAAAACCATTGAAGAGCCTTTCTTTTTTTACAGAAGTAGTAGTATAGAACTAACTTATTCACATTTGTGAATGTGTGTGTACGTGTATTTGTGTTATATAGCTGAATCGTTTGAGCCGTGTAGGAACCCCGGCACTCCCGCCTATACCATTCAGAGCTCCGAGAAGCGTGCGTATCAGGCTGGAGAAACTCTGCGCTTCTCTTGCATGAGTGGGTATGAGCTCCAGGGTGAGCCTGTTCTCCGATGTGTCCCCGGGCACCCTTCCAAATGGAGTCATCCACCCCCGCTGTGCAAAGGTAGTCTGTGTCTTTTGCAATGTTCATGGTATGTGATCTGCATACTATAATATTCAAGGTCTCTTTCCTGTCTGCAGTGGATGTTTATTTATTGATATGTTGTTTCTCTTCAGAGAAGGGTGTTTGTTTTAAATAATTGGTATGACATGCAACATTTTCTCGTTTTGTTAAAAGCTCTCACTTTTCTCCCAGCGGTAACACAGGAGTACATCGATGAACGTAGGCTGGATGGTAAAAACTTTTGCATCTTAGAAATGCACATGTATTTGTAATCACAGGTATCCATCTCGACATATTTTATGTATTTGCTATACTTTGTCCCCTACTAGTGGCCAGTGCAGATTTCAGTATGGAGGGAGCCAGTGTGGCTGTTTCCATTTTCATACCTGTGGCTGTAATCATAATTATCATCATGTCGATATATTTCTACTTTTCAAGGTAAGTGGTCCCAAAAACTTTTGTACACTTATTCTACACTTAAACATTTATACATTACCATTCAAAAGTTGGGTTCAGGACGATTCAATCGATCAAAAGTGACAGTACATTTTTTTTTTTTTTTTCATTTTTTTTTCCTTTTAGAAAATAGTTATTTTAAATAGTAATATTATCTCAACATTTTTACTGTATATTTGATCAAATAAATGCAGCCTTGGTGAGCATAAGAAGCTTCTTTCAAAAACATTTAAAAATCTTATAATTAAAAAAAAACTCGAGCTGCACGATTCTGGATAAATTGAGAATCACAATTTTTTTTGTTTCAAACTGAGGTCACGATTCTCCCACAATTCTGAACAAACAACTAAACAAAACCTAATTTACAGGTTCTGAAAAAAATTTAATTGCTGCAGTCAATTTAAAATGTTAAATTAATATGAATTATTTAAAAAAAAAACTTTAAAAATCATGAATGATTAAATGACCCACGCACTAATACTTCACTTTTTTCATTACTGGATGAATCAACATTTTTGAACGAACCTCTTGAATGAATAATTCAATGACAAACACATTTTTTCAAGTCACTTGTTGCCACCTACTGGTGTAACAATGTAATTGATACAATCTTTACTTGAAGTCATTACTTTCAAAAGGTGATTTACTCTATTTTGAGCGCTACTGTAGATATCAGTGTTTCTATCCGAACTATAAACGTTTATCCCAGTTCTTCTGTGATCATTTTAATTATTGTAACAGAAATAAGAATACTGTGTGGTTGAAAAGACTGTTTGTGAATCTGTTCCATACATGACAAATGCTCTCTCTGGCTCAGCGACAGCGGCAATGCAGATCTGAATGTTTCACTACGATCGTACAAATGTTTAATAGATACAGGCGAATCCTTGTCATTTAGGTATAAGATCACGTTGGTGTTCGAATCGAGATTATGATCTTTTAACGATTAATCATGCAGCTCCACCACATGGTTTGACATTTTGTCATGTAATAATGCAATGAAATTTGTACACTGTTTGTGACAGTGACCGTTTACTTCAAATCTCTCTCCTCTGGTTCAGGCCAGTGCAAGGCATATGAATTGTTGATGTTTGTTTGTTTCAGGGTGCAGGGCAAGTCTCTACGGCTGTCCATGTCCACATCACCACAATATGATCACATCAGAGGAGAGTCAGCTTTTGAAAACCCCATTTACGAAACTGCAGTAAGTAAAACATGTGCTCACCAAAAGGCTACATTCATCGGCAACCTCCTCATCACTTGTAATAGAAGCGTATTTCCCATCATATCCATTTGTAGTGATATTTCAATGTAGACTGTGAGGTACTCATGTGTTCAGTCTTACAGGTGAACATCTGCACTTTGAACACCATCTGCGTTGCCATATTGTGGGTTCATTTCTGTAATCTAATTAGCTGTAAAGTGGCATTCTGGAGTTGAAATGAAGTGGCACACAAAGCCACGCCCTCATCATCTCATCATTAACGATCACACAGATTTACAAAATTATCAGTGGGGCAGAACACCAAAGAGGAAGTGACACATTTAACCTCATTATTGCAGTCTATTGGCATATCACAGCCACCTCTGCTTCACCTGCTCTCATTGTTCAATATTCACATTCAGCTCAAAGAGATAGTTCACCTACAAATTCATCATTTACTCCCTTTCATGTTGCTCCAAACCTTCTTTCTTCTGTGGAGCACAAAAGGAAGAAATTTTGCACAATGCCGCAAGTGGATGGGGACAGATGCTTGTTGTGCTCCAAAAGTGATCGTAAACGTATCATATGGTCAAATGGCATCAAAAATGAAAATGAATAGTTTTAAGTGACAAACAAACCAAAATTAATTGTGTTAGTCCGTGAAAAGTCTTATTTGTGTTCATGGATACTACCGTTCAAAAGTTTCGGGTTAGTATGATTTTTTTTTAAAGAAATTAATACTTTTATTTAGCAACCATACATTAAATTGACCAAAATTTCAAATAAATGCTGTTTAGCTAGTTGGTAAAGACTCCTTATTCATCAAAGAATCATGAAAAAAAAGATCTATCACAGTTTCCACAAAAATATAAAGCAGCACAACTGTTTTCAACATTGATAATAATAAGTGTTTCTTGAGCAGCAAATCAGCATATTAGAATGATTTCTGAAAAATCATGTGACAATGCAGACCGAAATAATTCAGCTTAAATAAACAGTTAAATAACTTAAATTGTTATTTAAAATTATAATAATATTTTACAATATTACTGTTTTACTGTACTTTTGATCAAATAAATGCAGCCTTGGTGAACAAGAGACTTTTTTATACCTTTGCACAGCGGGGGAGGATGACTCCATTTGGAAGGGTGCCCGGGGACACATCGGAGAGCAGTGTACTATAGAGTTACCTGATTTTCCCATTAATTTCATGACTGGATATCTTATAAAGATCACAAACACTAGAGTAATTTTCCGTTGTGTTGTGGCTTATTTCCGTTGTATTGTACACTTTCCATTGTGTTGTGGCTTAATTTCGTTGTGTTGTGAACTTATGTTTGCTTTTTAAGTTTCATTGTGTTGTGCACTGCTGGGCCAACGTACATTTCTATAGCCAAAGATATACTTCAGAACTGAGCATAAATAAAAATACATAAAAAATTATATCCAGTCATCAAATTACTGGAAAAATCAGGTAATTTCAGGAAAGGTGCCTTTTCAAGCAGCTTTGATTTATAGCTCTATCACGATGTGTGCATTTGTGAGCAGATTTTAAAATCATTGTAAAATATTATCAACCCCAAACTGATGTGAAGACATGTTGCACCAGGTTTCACAATATGATGCCAGATCTGATTGTTTTTTTTTCGCATGTTGCACCACTTTTAGTTATGTGAATTTCAACAACCAGTGAGATTTGGCAGTTTCAATATGCAGAAGTCCATATAGGTATGGAAAAAAAGCTTCAGGGAAAGGGAAAAAAGAAAGTCACACAGGTTCATAATGACATGAAAGTGAGTAAATGATGACAGAATCATTATTTTTTAGGGGGGTGAATTATCACTTTCATGCAGAGAAAAATAAATCCGACGTGTTTTGACCTACACAAACTTGCTCAATCACTTACATTTGCACTTTCTCTTCTCTCTCTCTCTGCATCTGCATCTGCATCCCTGAAGAACAATGAGGTGAGAATTTGACTGTCAATACTTTTACACTGATTTATGGACCTTTTCCCCTGCCTGCTGCGTGTAGCATGTGTTACAGACTGCAGGTTATTCACACCTCTTATATGCTGTGCAAGTGTCCCTCCAGATCTCTCTCTGTATGCTGTAGCACTCATAACACAGTCCCGGCAGCACTGCCTGCATATACTAAACCGCTCAATAACAGTTTCTGGCCCCCAGGGCCATGTCTGCGTTTGACTGTATGTAAGTATTGTGGCTGGACGGATGAGTGTGTGTGTGTGTGTGTGTGTGTGTGTGTGTGTGTGTGTGTGTGTGTGTGTGTGTGTGCTGGTTCCTCTTGCACTGATGCCCTGAAGTCGTGTTCTCGCATCATGCATGTCAGGAAGTAAAGATGATAAGTAATATATATGATAAAGGAGTAAACAGGGGATCACAAGCACCTCTCTTGGGTATGAAGAGACATGACTGTCGAATGACAAGTCTGGGTTTACTAAAGACTGTGTTTACAATAAGTAGAGCTAATTAATATTGTGTTTTGGATATTTAATTTCAGCATTTTAAAGGTTTTTATTTCATATGTGTTATTGACTTTGCATGCACCCCCCCCCCCCCCCCATAAACATCTAAAGACTTTTTAATACTCATTCGATAATCAACTATTTTGTGCTCATTTGTTAGACAACATCTTCCTAAATCACACATTGCCCAATAGTTTTCCCTCCAACTTCCATCATGCCTCCATTACTGATTATTATTTTTAAGTCCTTTTCATGCTTAAGTTGCATGGTATTTTTGATTTGTACAGAGACCTATGATTCAAAGCAGCCACCAGAGGTACTCTCTAGGATTCTGTTGTAAAGAAAGAGCCTGTAAGGAGAGTTGATCAAGGGAATAGCATCACATGGACGAGGCTGAGAAGGTTTGAACCACTGGTGTAGGGCGTCTCCATCTTTAGCATCTCTTTCATGTTGTGTTTGCAGCCAGCTTTTGATGTACATATTCCCACCCCTCACAAAATGAAATGATATCTATATATATATATATATATATGAGACATGAATGTTTATATTATATTTGATGTGTTTGTTTGTTTGGTCCACAGGACACGAGAGAATACGAAGTCTCCATTTAAATAAAACAAAGCTTGTTTTAGCATGGAGGACCGCAAGCCTTTCTCTGCCTTGTGGAAGATCTTCTCAGTTCCTCTCACATCTTGTGTTGCCAACTCTGCTCTTATTCTCACCTGGATCTACCTTCGCATCTTTTCTCGTCTGCTGTAAAGATCACCTTGCTTCTGAGGACTTCCACAAGCGAAGAGTGTGGACAACATGATATTATTTTTGTAGAGCTTCAATAGCATTGTCCTGGAAGAATTGCTTGTACAGTTTTTACCCGTAATTGAGCCAAATGAATTAATGAATTCAAAAGAATGACTGACAATAGGGAAACCATGTTAGTTAGATGACTGATGTCTCTCTGAACAGATTTATTTATTTAAGTTTTTTTTAATTTGTCGAACTTTTGCACTCACACCCCCCTCCAAAAACAATAATTTTATGTAATACATATTATGTATAATGTAAAGTCACATTGCGAGATTAAAGATCACAAGAAAATCACAAGTACAAGAAATAGTTGCAGTTGTGAAATATAGAAAAAAATGATAGAAATTCACATTGCACGATATACAGTCGCAATTATGAAAAAATACACAATTGCCTTTTCATTTTCAGGCATATATAAGCTTCCATAGTTCAATAGTTTGGGGTCGATACGATTTATTGTTTTTTTTAAAGAAATGTCTTATGCTCACCAAGGCTGAATTTATTATATGAAATGTACAGTAAAAATTGTAATACTGTGAAATATTAGTACAATTTTTATTTATTTTAATATATTTAAAAATATATAATTTATTCTTATGATGGCGAATCTGAATTTTCAGCATCATTACTCCAGTCTTCAGTGTCACTTGATCCAGAAACCATTGTAATATGCTGATTTGCTGTTCAAGAAACATTTCTTATTATTATCAGTGTTGAAAATTGTTGTGCTGCTTCATATTTTTGTGGAACCCATTATACATATTTTTTTATCAGGATTCTTTGATGAATAGAGAGTTAAAAAGAACAATGTAAAAGTCTTTACTGTCACTTTTTTAAATCAAAGTAATCCTTACAAAAATCCTTACATCCTTTCTTTCTTTCTTTCTTTCTTTCTTTATCTTACCGACTCCAAACTTTTGAAAGGTAGTAGTATCTGGAGATCTTATCCAGATAAATTTTCCATAAATGTAATGGTAATCATAGCGGCGGGGGGACACTCTTTATAACACACAGCGATTATTGAACAATTAAACCTACATGGTTTACAGTTAAATCTTTTTTTAAATAATTATTTTCATTTTCCACTACCTTCAAATAATATCTGGCAGTTTTATAAAGTGTAGTGTTTTGCATGGAAACTGGTACATCTGTATCCAGTGATGTGAAGTGGGTTTCATTGGGGTGGTCTTAAGCATTTACATTAACCTTAATTAATTATGACTCGCCTGTGTGTTCAGTGTCAAACAAAAGCCTGCTGTTGAAGTGCTCTCTATCTGCGCTAAATTTCAGCTTTGGTTGAGTAAGCCAAAAGTAAAAATCAATGTACAGGAAGTTCTTGTAAATCATCCCCAATTCACTGATCAATTGGCTCTGATTTTTTGATTTCCGTTTATTTTTGTATGTTTTTATACATATGGAACAAAATAACAATTGACTGTACTCTTTCAGCAGGCACTCTTAATATATAAATATCTAAGTATGTACATAAAATTTGTATTAGATATGGCTTAACTGTATGTATATATGAGGTTTATCTATTATAGAATAGATCTTTGCTCATTTCACACTGTCTGTTAATATCAATTATATGGATCATCTAAAAGAGTTATATACTTGGTCTCCATTTGAATGTTGTCCGTATTGATTGAAATATTGTCATTTCACTGTAATTAGCAAAAGCTGCCAAAAACATCACAACTGGACACATGACAGACTTGCATTGTGTGTGTACGTTTCAGTGTTTCGCTGTCTCCAATTGAACAACATGTTTTGGGAACATAAGAAACAACATTTAATGGAATTCAAGGAACTCAAGTGCATTTTTCAATATGAAAATATTACATTTATTACTTTCATATTTATTTAATTATCCAAAGCAACTTATGAGTGAGGAAGAACATGAGCAGTTCAGTAATGAGAAGTGCTGTACAAGATAGTCCAGAGAACTGCAAAACAGTGGAAGTGGATAATTTGAGTTTTAATGTATATTTTTTAATGCATTGCAGGAATTCAGTCAAGCACTCATGGAAAAAAAATAGTAAGATGCTTCTTGATAGCTGCAATAAACTTGGCTGTTTGGGATTATCTTGATTCAAAATATATTTTTACTTTATTGTACTATACTGTAATTATTTACCACAACATTCTCGGAGCATATCTTCAATTAAAAAATGATATTCCATTGGATTGGGCTGTTTTATTTGTAAACTATTTTTACCCATTCTTGGGGAATATTTCCTTTTGTTTATGATATTTCCTCCGTGCTTGAGAGAAAATATGGCCTGCAGGCTTTTAGAGAATTATTCTGCCAGACTAACGCTAGGAGGAGTCCTTGGTGTCAGTACGCTACGCATGCGCAAACTTCATTCCAACCCCGCTTGAGTCGAGTAAGAGGAGGGCAGCGCCAGCCAGTTAGCAAATAGCTACTAGCAATGGCTTTTCATAACAACACCTCTGCTCTTAGCTGCTGTCATCTGAACACCATCCGCGAGTGTTTCTGCACATAAGGACCTAAACGCCGACAATCAATCAAGCAGACGTGCTTTGCGAAAGAGAGCGCTTTTCTAGTCAGTATGCGATGGGGACAGACAGCTGTGGATTTCTACACGCATCTTTGCTGGCGGCTGCTGCTGAAGCAGAGGATGCTGCTAGGCTAGCGAGCTAGGCCTTTACATCCCACATGAAACCTTAAATACTGCACCAGACAGCAACTTTTCATTCAAAATATGAACAATATTTGCACTTAAAGTAGAGTTTGAGCGATTCATCAGCTCTCGTTTAGCACCAGACCTCCGGCGACCTGTGTGCTTTTGTTTGTTGATAGCTGCTAGCTAGCCGAGCACCGGAGCAGCCAATCCGCTATCGTGTTAGATTATCGACCAGTGACCAGTTTAATTTCTCCAGGACGTCTTAAGGACAGCAGATAAACCCGACTGGATTTGGAGAAAGTGAGAACTGTTGTCGGGTTGTGTGTTCATGCTACATTTCAGCAGTGTGAATGTGGGACAAAATGGAGACCCCGAAGATTCTGTACGATTTGGACACGTCTGGGGGCCTAATGGAGGTAAGCCTGTCTGCCCTTCAGCTGTGCCACAAATCACTGCCTTATGCGAATTATAATACAGGCATGATGAATCCGAATGACATTAAGTTGCAGAATGGACGTGTGTCGCTTTGGTGAGTGTATGTAGAGCTGGGGCTGTTGCAGAAATGTGAACAAAACTTGGCTATACAGCAACCGAGCAGTTTTCATTAGTGAGTTCACGTGACCAGATCTGATCTGACATGGAAAAAAGTTTAATGACCTACTCGTAGTTGAACGCAGTGGCCCAGGACTGCACACTCTGGAGGTTTCAATAAAAAAACTAACACCTGATTTTACTCCAAAATCTGCAATCAGATTCGGATGATATCCTAAACCTTTCACTGTTAAGGCTGGAAACATCCGTTTAATGTGTGAAAAGACTTTCTCTCCACTGACGTCTGTCACTTAAAACATTTCAGGAGATCTTTGTGTAACACTACATGCATGCTTCAATTATATTTGCCAATCTGTTCCAGCAAATTCAACAGCTGCTCGCACCTCCACGCTCCGAGGATGGAGAGAAGAGACGCAAACCTGAGAGGGAGACCAGAAGAGGAGGCCGAGCTACAAACCATGACACCTGTGACAGCTGCCGTGAGGGGGGAGATCTGCTCTGCTGCGATCACTGTCCGGCTGCTTTTCACCTGCAGTGCTGGTATGTTTGCAGTGCGATTTCATATAGTGTCAGGGATAAACAATAAGAACAGGGAACTATTGTTTGTCCTTTCGGCTGTGTTTATGTACATGTTACTTATTTGATAAAGATACATTAAAAATGCAGATAGCTTCTGTGTACGGATCTACAATGCATGTCATAAAATGTGGTTAATAGTGGATGATTTGACGCGCTTCCGTTTCAAAGGGTCTGTTATCAGCGGATTCTGACATTTTAGAAATCCAGACCTGCTGATGTTTTACGTCCATGTCCGGAATAAAGAGTAGGCCTCTGTATGGTAAACCTATATAGCTACATACAGTTAGGGCATATTAAAGGACATAAACCGGGATATAAGATTTTGGCCATATTGCCCATCACTAAGTCATTTATTTCCTGCGTGACTTTCCACAAACCTCTTGCGTATTGTTTGGTCACACCACAAGGTGTCGCTGTGGCCTCAATGCTTCAGCAGTGCCACTCTGAGCTCGATTGCTATGTCTTAGGTGAAACACGCCCCCCTCAGTAGCATACAGAGCAATAATTGTAGAAATAAATACATGTATACATAAATTGAAAATGAATAAATGAAAAAAAATGTGGGAAAAAATATAATTATACATAAGGAAATAAAAGTATAAATAGTCATTTTATTAATTTTTACATTTATTCGCCTATTTATTAGTTTATTTATTCATTTTTAATTCCTCCATATGCAAGGGCCTTAAGGGGCAAAAATCTAGAGTCGATTGGTTTATACTTGAACTTGTGACATGACTCCAATAAAGGAAAACGGGTTTATGCGTTTACATGACCACATTTATTGTCAGTTTATTCCGCATAATTGGGTTAAGAACGTGCATGTGAAAGCAGAAACGGACTCAGCTTTCGGCATCTGTCGCTGCAATAATGCCACATTCTCTCAGAGACTGCGATATAACGGTATAGCAACCAACCATCTTAATTTACTGGCTTCATTTTCTTGTCAAACAAGTGTTTGATTTTCACAGATGGCTGTGTTCGTGAACTAAAGTCTATTATTAGGCCTATATCATTTTAGTGATATTAATATTTAGTAATTGTATTGTTTTTAGTGTTATTAGTGTCATTAAACGTTTTGTTAATGTGCTATGGAAACAAAATAGCCTACTGACGAACAACAATGTCGTTTTCATCTTGTATCTGTATATGAATGATGCGTCTGTTAAAACAAGCACTCTTGACAATTGGTGAATGGATCACCTTTGATTTGGGATGTAGTTTTTTTAGTCTGTTTTAAAAACTTTTTCTTAGAGAAGTCCTCATGCGCATGTTGGTGATGTCGCAAGTGTTAGGCTATGTGGTGATGTCGTTATGAATTTAGTCAAGGCAAATTAATTTTAGTTCCTAATATTAATTTAATAAAAAATACTAATGGTAAAACGAGCCAATTGTCGTTTTGATCTCGTCAAAGGCATCATGTCATCAGCGATATCTCTGACTATCTTCGTTACACGATACTATCGTATCGGCACAACCCTAATTAGAAGCACTAGTTAGAGTGGTAGGTGATGGTTTGCACTATATACCATATTTTTCTAGTAAAAGACAGTGTTTATGAATTTATAGTTGTCAACATAACATTAAATGAAAAAAAAAACATGACCGTTATAAAGTTTGAGGATTTTTATAAATGTTTTTAAAAGTCTCTTATGCTTACCAAGGCTGCATTTATTTGATGAAAAAACAGAAATGTTAGTTAATTTCTACTAACTTCCTAAATATTTGAAAGTGTAATGTATTCCCGTGATGGCAAAGCAGAATTTTCAGCATCATTACTCCAGTCTTCAGTGTCACGTAATCCTGAATTGGTGCTCAAGAAAGATTTCATAATATTAATGTTGTGCTGCTTAGTGCTTAATATTTTTGTGGAAACAAATGTCTACTGTCACTTTTGATCAATTTAATGTGTCCTTGCTGAATTAAAGCAATAATTAATCTTATGCAGTAGTAGTCAACATTTGAAGTGGATCAAAACCTTTCACAAAGTTATACATGTCTTAGGACAAGTTTGATTAACTTTTTTGATCCACTTCAAATGTTGATTACTGTATTTGTTGTAGTAGTTGCACGCACCTCTCTTTTTTTAATATGAATTTCTTCTGTAGCAGTATCAGAAACTAGTCATTTTGACAGTTCCGCATATGTTCCGCCTGCTAAAGCTTATCGTTGTAGCATAATCGCTGTAGATTGCATGACTGCTAACTTTGCATATTGTTTTATGCACATCACCACTTCCTCTTCCAAAAAAGGGCATTTAGAAGTCTTTTGTTCACTGACAGCCTGAGCTTGAGCTAAAGTATTAATGCACATTTACCCTAAGAACGAGAAAGTTATTGATACCTACAGGTTTATTTTCCTATATAGTTGTCCTCATCTACATCACATGTGTAAGATTACTATTCTCTCATTCTGAAGGCACAGATGTGTCTTAATTTCTTATGTAAGTTTTGTTTGAGAGGAGTCATCCCTGCCTCATTTTATTTGATAGCCATTTAAGAATTGTTTTTCTGCCATGTCCTAAGCAAACGCTTAGTTTTTACTGCTATTGTCCTGTGCTTATCACTGAGGGGAAGTAAATGTATTATTCAAAAACTATGTCCTGATTTGTGTGGTTGTTTCACATTCAGTCGATCCAGTCTTTCTCTTAGCTGATGTAACAGAGCTAGTCTACTGTATTTCAAAGAGAAAGGGGACAAAAAGAATTGTATTTACATCGTTGTGTGCATCATTTGTGCCATGTAACCTAAATATTACAGTGAGTCAGGTGGATCAGCCTGTTTTAACTTAGATTTGTGAAACCAGTACAGTTTCAGTGTGATTGCAGCGATCAGTGTTCTTTGCATCTAGCACAGTGAATAAAACCTGTGAACTGTCACTATATTTTTCATACAAAAATTCAGCTTTTTTTATTACCACAAATTTTTTTTTTTTTTTTTTTTTTTTAAGTTAGTATTGTGTTTTTGAACATATCAAGATTTGTGAAAAAAATGTCATTCTTTATTAGCCTGGGAAAACCCAGACAACTTCCGGCAATTTTTGATTTGCTCTGAAAGTTAGTCTGGCAAAGAGCTCATTCAAGCCCATTTCCAATCCGTCGAAATCGAGGCACCAATCAGAAACGTTGGGGCGGGCTTTACACGATGACGACAGCGCTGGGATTTTGAAGCAGATTTTGTAGCCTACATTACAAAGATGGACGCCGCCGTCGCGTCTGTTTTAAGCGATTTGAACGTTTCCTTTTTGTTAAAAACCGAGCAAAGAACAATATTCTTTATTGTATATTAAGAAACATAAGATGTTTCTCCGCCGCTCTGCATACGTCATCTCCTTCATCGCTCTGATTGGTTTTAGGTCCATCCGCGACGTCCGTTGGTGACGCCCCTCTGGAAATGATTTGTCTATGACGCTTTGCCAGACCATAACTCAGTTACAACTGAGAATGGTTTGGTTTTAACCAGGCTAATTCTTTACAGTAATCCGCCTTTGAGCAGAGAGATGCTGCCCCCTGGTGACTGGATGTGTCATCGCTGCAGTGTGCGCAAGAAGGTTGGTGCAGTCATATTTGCCCTTGCTTTGTCTATGAACATTTAGCAGGTTTTTCCTGGGTCAAAAATGGTCTTTGGTGGTGGCGGACGAACAGGAGCATTTACACACCATACAAAGTACCTTAGACCCGTGACCTGTGAGCCCATTACTGACAATAGATCCAAAATTAATGCCAAGGAGCAGTTTGTAATAATACCTTATCCTATTTATTCATGATATAAAAAATAATCACTGTCAGGACAGATCATAAAACAAAGTGCTTAGAACTATTATATATTTAAATGTAGAAAGTCACTGAGTGACCCATTTTAAAAAAGTAATAAAATGAACAACAAAGTAACATTACATAGAAGAAATGGCAGGTCTGATTTTTGCATTTACACAAAGTTTTTTGCACAGATCATTTGGCATACATACAGTATCAAATATTGTTCTGTCCATTGCCGAGGTTATCACTGTCAATCAAATTCAATTGCGCATTTTAAAATGGTTGTCAGTCAAGAAACTTGTGGAGTTAGAGACCTTTGGTGGAACAAAGATTCATTTTGGCAGCTGGCAAAATATTTTCAGTGCAGGAAAAAACCTGAACATATAATAATTTGAGGAAGATGGCAGACAAGGCGAGAGAAATGTTAATCATAAGAAAACTTGCATTTCATTCAATGCTTAAAGTATCAAAGTCAAGTATCAAAAGTCAAATGTCAACTCCAAAAGAATAATTTTATTCAACATTTGTGTGCTACTATGAATTTTTTAATGCTTAAGAGTATCTTTAACAGCATGTTAACTGTTGCCTTAGCAACCTTGCTTACTAGTTTTAGGACAGAGCAATACAGTATCATTTTGTGGTTCTCTAGAAGCGTGAGCAGAAGGCAGAGCAGGTGAACGGGGCGCTAGAGCGGCAGCTGTCCAAGCGGTCGTCCTCCCCTGCAGCGGAGCTGGAGCTGGGAACGCTGCGTTTGGACGGACTGCCCTCTGCTGCGTCAGGAGGCCTGAGACTCGCTGTCGCACAGGTCCGTCTTCTTGAGCGACGCACGAGTAGCCGTCCTGGAACGCCCACTTCCAATGCGTCCACTGACACGCCCACACCATCGGAACAGAATGATGTGGACGAGGACCTGATGGATGTTGAAGAGGAAGTGCACTGCTCTGAGTCCGAGAGCACCACACTTCGCCTGAAGAAACCTTTTCAGCTGCTGATCGCTGCAGCCATGGAGAGAAACCCCACACAGTTCCAGCTGCCCACTGAGCTTACGTGCACCACTTCACTGCCAGGTGAGACTCACCCACACTTTTGTGCGATGTGTTGTTAAAGTGTGCATCGAGTAACTGTGTGTGTATGTATCTACAGGCAGCAGTAAGCGCAGAAGGAAAGAGGAGGCCATGGGCAAGAATGTAAAAAGGCCACAACATGAGCTGGATCCCAGTGGGCTGGTCCCTCTGCCAGTGAAAGTGTGCTTCACCTGTGGCAAGTAAGAGCCCAGAAACATTACAGATACTGTTATGTGTGTATGTATGTGTATGTTAAGGCTGGGCATTGACTTTAATTTCAAGATTTGGTTTCAATTCATTTTAATATTGATTAATTGGGGCCTATCATGTACAGTACATGGCAACATCAGGGAAATGTACAGTACATCTTCAGGGTAAAAAATATGACTCAACTTATGCTGTAAACTATACAGGAAACCCCAGTTGGTACATCACTATAATATTAAATGTTAAAATTTAAAATGTAAGTAGCCTATACAAATCAGTTAATTACACATAAGGAGTTTTTTCTAATAGTACATTTTTAATGACATAATTGTTATTTTTTAAATAAAGAGATTTAAATGGTGGCTGTCATAAAAACATGACTGATTTATTCCAACGTGCATTAAATATCAAAGAACAGGTTCAGTAAAAATACAATGTATATGCAATAGTGCATATATTTAGCATAATACTTCTCTGTAGAGTTAATTTTTCTAGCTGACTAACGAGTAGGGTTGCCACCTTAAATAAGGGACGCCCGCCGCAGCGGGGGCCAAAGCCCTCGGGCCACAATGACCACAGGCCCGACAGTATGCCAATGGTGGTATATCATAACTCAAAACATATTTTCAGTAATAAGATCAGTACCAATGGGCATTATAATAAGCTATCTGCTATTGAAATCAGTGTGAATAGATGCAATCACTCTCTATCACAAACAACTTTAACAAAGTGTGACAATGAGATTACAAAAAAAAAAAATATATGAGATGAAAATGATGATGTATAGATGATTTATGTGAGATGATCTATGTGAGATGTTAACCATACTTTATTAACTTATTAAATTAACAGATCCATAACTTATTCACTATAAATTAAACAAATACGTTTATACTTTTTTGAGACAAATTGTTGATACAATATACATTGTAACATTATTTCTTAACATGGGAATACTTGCCCATTTGTTAAGAAATAATGTTACAATGTAAATGAATTATATCCATACATTATGGTATGATTTGTTTTTTACGGCATAATAAACAATGAAATAATAAACTATGCCATAGGCAGCATATGAAAACGTAATCAATCAGAACATTGAGCTGATTAAAAAACTGTCATTACACTATCTGCTTCGGGAGATGCTTGAGGTTTGAAGAACTGAGACGGTGCTTTGATTTCTCTGAGCTCTAGCATTGCGGGAATGTTGCTCTCCCGAGGCGTGCTGTCACACGTCTGACAAGCCACCGTGCGCCACAGAGAACACTCGCCGACAAATTGTGCAGTTGGCTTGATACTCATTGCCACTGACACTTTCCAGCCAAGTATTTGTTTCTCCCACTCTCGTCGGTACTTTAGCATCCGCTTTCGTTTCAGAGGTTTCATCCGCTATCCGCCATTGTCTCGTATCAACTCTCTGCCAAAAGACCCGCCCTCCTCTGACTCTGATTGGCCCTGAACCTGATGGTATTAAACAAACCAACAATGGCAGCGAGTATTACCCAATCAAGGGTAGAATAGGACGAGTCTTCTCTTCACAGAATGCGGGTGGAATGATTTGCATGGGATGATTCAAAACGGGACGCGATGTTTATTTGACAAACACGGGACGATTCCGTATTTTAAGGTACGGGTGGCAACCCTACTAACGAGTCATGAATGGCTTTTATTTGGTAAATGTAACATTACTTGAAATATTGTTCTCAATCTGTTTTATTGATGTCTTTCCACGATTGAAACGCTGATTGATCGATTACGAGACATGATACAGATTTCGATAAGTTGTACTGTATCTTTCAACATTCCTTTGATGTTCGTTCACGTTTATTTCATTCTGTAACTAGTAGTAAAGAGGAAGAGATGATCAGTTCACGTGCCGCTTGAACTGAGGCGATACAGCAATCTGTCATGCCACATTAAAGAGCGACACAACGGTATTTGTTTAAATCTGAATTTGGCAGAATTTGTAAGCTGAAACTTTTTCACATCATATCCATAATAAAGCTTATTAGCGTTTTATTGGATGGGATACGCAATAAAATTACTACGTTCACATGTGCATCAATAATGCGATTATTTCCAATAATCAGCGTAAGGACTTAATCGCAGTAAGATGTTTACCTCCTCACTCCCGTTTACATGCAATTTTTTTCCGATTATTCTCCAAGAAGTGTGGTTATTTTTTACCACCATTATACAAATGATGAACTCAGTTACAGTTTGCATGTTACTGGGCACTGTTTTTTAAACTACTTATAGCAAATGCAATACCCATTTGATGTATTTGCGCATTTTGGTCAGTGTGGTAATAATGCGATTAAGGTGTTTACATGCCTGTTTATTTAAAATCGCCATACACCACATAGTTTATTGCGATTACTAAGACTAGGATCTTAATCACATTAGGTTGATCGAAGTCTTTTGTTTACATGAGGTGAAGTTTAATTGCAATTTTGCCAAAATCCCATTATAATTGCATTATGTGGGTGCATATAAATGCACTCAATGTTCCGTTCATTCATCAACTCAAAACAGCATAGACTAAAAGATTATTTATTTTCAAAATGGTGTTGTAAACATAAAAGTCATTTTTGTTAATTTAAACATTTATTAGATAAAACAACTTTATTATTAAGTGAAAAACTTAATGTTGAAGTACTAAAAGTAAAACAGGATTTTTTTTAAATGAAAGATAAATAGAAATATTTTAAAAACTAATGAAAATGACACTGATTTAATAACAGAATTACTAAAATGTATACTAAATTTAAAATGAAGCCTGAAAATATAGCAATAAAAGCTAATTCAAGATATTTGTGAATACTGTATTAGTATATAAATAATATTAAAATATCAATGACCCAACATTTGAATATCCATGAAACCCAAATGGAATCACATTGTCGTCAGTATTGTAGCACAGTGCATCAGGTTCTCTCTCCTCTTCCTCCATAGGAGCTGCAGGGTGGCTCCTCTGATCCAGTGTGATTACTGTGCACTCCTGTTCCATATGGACTGCCTGGACCCGCCTCTCACTGCCATGCCCGCTGGGAGATGGATGTGTCCCAACCACGTAGAGCACATGGTGGTGAGTGGCTCGTCTTTGAATGTTTTTTGGAACCATTCACAACAGATTACAGTATTTTTTTCTCTTTTCAGTTTTTGTGATTTTTCACATTTTAGTAGTACTATTTCAACTAGCTCATACATTTTTTTTTTCTTCTTATCTTTACTTTTAGTTGATTGATTTCATTACTCTCCTGAAATTAAGAACTATAAAATAAAAAAGTTGTTTATTTCCATTCTAGCTAAACCAAAAGAACGTGACCCTCAGCACACGTTGTCAGCTTTTCGATCAGTTCCAGGACCGATTGTCTCAACACGCAGTCAAAGTGGACTTTCTGCGGTGGGTTCACCGCCAACACCATCCCAATCGCAGAGGTGTCCGCCACATCAAGAAAAAGACTTTGAAGGTATAGTCTCATAGAGCAACGTAACATGGTTTTAGGGTTCCTGCAGTCCTTCAAAAACTGGTTCACAAATGTTCACCAGGCCTTTTATGTAGGATGAAAATAATATTATTAATAAAATGTATAATATGTATTGACAGTAGAAGCTTATATGGCTTGTTGACTTAAATTGAGTTGTCCTGTAAATGGCTTAAATTCACTGTTAAATGGCCTTTATTTTATTTATTTCCATACTATTTAAAAAGTTTAGGTCAGTTTTTAAATTAAAAAAATTTCACCAAGGATACATTTAATTGATTAAGAGGGGCAGTAAATACATTTGTTACAAAATATTTATTTTTAACTTTCTATTTATCAAAGAATCCTGGAAGAAAAGTCTCATGGTTTCCACAAAAATATGAAGCAGCACAACTGTTTTCAACATTGATAATAATAATAAATGTTTCTTGAGCAGCATATTAGAATGATTTGTGAAGGATCATGTGACAGAAGTAATGATGCTGAAAATACAGCTTTGCATCACAGGAATAAATTATATTTAAAAATGTATTAAAATAGAGAACAGTTATTTAAATCAATTCTATTTAACAATATTACTGTTTTTTATGTGTTTTTGATCAAATAAATGTAGCCTTGGTGAGCATAAAAAAACATTTAAAAGAACTTACCGACCCTAAACCGTGTTTGTTTTATGCTCAGTTCCAATTTATTTGGCTCGAAATTACTCTTGTGAGTGTGATCTCTATAACATGATTTAAGAAGAATCCTTATCCAGTAATCAAATTGCTGGAAAAATCTGGTCATTTCAGCAAAGGTAGCTTTACATAGACAGTAGTTTTAGTTTATGACTGTCACTTTGATGTGTTCATAGGTCCCCAATGCCATTAAAAGTCACTACCAAAACCCCCCTGTGCTGATGGATCAAATGGCCCTTCGCAATGGAGAGCTGGTCACAAATGGTTTTATGGATCAAGAATGTTTTTCTTCTGCCCAACATTTAACCAGCAAAGAAGAACAAGAGGAGGTAAATGGACTGCATAAAGTGTTTGTATAACAAACTTAACTGCTGTTGTATAAATATGACTGCAAATGGAATCTGTACCATTCAGTTTATTTTTTCCTTTCCACAGTGGCTTCGTCATGTCATTGCACTTCAGTGCAGTATTATGAAGCATTTATCTGCTAAGCAGATGTCATCTTCCCTCCGGGCTTTGGAGCTTACTGATATGTCAGGCGTGAAGACGCAGGAGTGTATGGAGACACAGGAGATCAGCGGTACACCAGTCGGCCCCCAGGGGGCTCCTCTGCTGCCCTCTCTGGCACCCAAACAGCCCGAAAGCTGCCGAGAAAGATCTTGTCAGGGAGATTCTGACAGTCCAGCGGAGAAGGGCACAGGAGTGAATGGCCCGGTGGTGTGTGAGGGTAAATCTTGTATGACAGCTGAAACCCCACACAGACTACAAACTGCACTCACAGAACCAGCCCTGCCCAACCATGTAGACATAAAGACTGAGAGCAGCAGTGTGCAGAGAGATACTCCTTCATCTACCAGCCTTGCTTCAGACACGTCTGCCCATCATCACAGCTCAGCTGCAGGGAGCGCCTCCTCGGGGCCGAACAGCAGCTTCTCATCTCAAACTAAAGGTTTTTGAACCTACATACTCATTTACATCACTCTATACATCATAGATAATTAACAATCCCCTTCTGAGTATCAGATTTATTGTATCCTGCAATTAGAAAGTACTTTTTTTTTTTTCTTTTCTTTTTTTTGACAAAGGTGTAATAACCTTATTTTGCACAAGAATTTTCTCAAAATTCACCATCATTCAAAAATTGTTTGATCAAAATTAGTTTGATTTGAAATCATTCTAATATGCTGATTTGGTGCTCAAGAAACATTTCTCAATATTATCAGTGTTGAAACGCCTTGCAGCTTAATGTTTCCACAAATATTTTTTCAGAATTCTTTGAATAGGACAGCATTTATTTGGAATATAAATATTTTGTAACATTAAAAAAAAAACGACTAAAATTCTAAATGTTGTCTCTCAACTAAATTATTAAAATAATTGAACTTATAGTTCCAAACCTTAATTTCTGTTTTTTTTTTTTTTTTTCAGAGAACAAAGTGAGCCCTGATCCAATGTCTGTTGGGAAAGGCTCGACGCTCCCCTCCTCTATAGGCAGCTTATACAGCTACATCAGGAATGTGGTTCAAGGTGATGCTGGTAAGAGTTCAACTTCATCCGGAAATGACTGTGTATTATGCATCTGCTTTGCAAGTTCAAGTTATTATTTCTACTGGGAAAGAATGGGTTAATTTAAAAATGAGTTATATTATGCCTGCGCATAATATAACTTGTTTTTAAATGAACCCATTCTTTCCCAGTAGAAATATTAACTTTGCACTGGTTCTGATGAGTGAAATTGTTTTCTCTGTGTTGCAGAAGTGGACATGAATAAGCTGGATGAGGAGTTGATCAGACTTCTGGCCTGGCAGAGGATCCAGCAGCTACTGTCTCCCAAATCACTTCAACCCTCGAGTAAATGTGGGATTTCTCCACCCGTCGCTGCCTCTCTGCCCAAACCCTCCCCACACACTGAAGGTAACACTCGCTCATCACATCATGTTGAGGCTGTGCTAATGACCCTTCCAGTCATACTGTAGCAAATCTTTCCTCTTTTCCAGTACAAAAAAAGGACGTGCAAGCTCGAGCAGTACTGTGTCCTTTAACAGGAAAAGGGGCAGCTATCAACATGTGCTATAGGACTCTGTACATAGGAACAGGTACGGTTTGCAATAAGCAACATAAACAAGATTGTATTATTTTGAGGTTGAATCATTGATGGTTTCCATTTTTTTAGGTGCTGAAATGGACGTGTGCCTTACAAACTACGGTCATTGCAATTATGTTTCTGGGAAACATGCCTGCATCTTTTATGATGAAGTGAGTGAATTCAGTATCTATTACTCATTAAAGGCTCTTGGGTAGCTCACTTGAATCTAATTGTCCAGATTGTTTATAAATGTTTTTTAATCTCTCGTAGAACACGAAGCATTATGAGCTTCTGAACTACAGTGAGCACGGGACGACTGTAGATAACGTGCTCTACTCATGTGACTTCTCCGACAAACCAAACATCACTTCACCCAGTGGGCTTGCGTCCAAAGTGCAAAACAGCATCAGTGAGTACCGCCCACATCTTGTTTTTGTAATGCGTGATATGATTGTCATAATGCATTGTATCTCGTATGGTAAAATCCGCAGGAGGCAACAGGTCAAGGAAGCCGCTGGGGGAGGTGTGTGCGGAGGCAGTGCTGAAGCCCGCAGGTGCTATGATGAGCAGCCTGGCTCAAGGAGGACCCAAGTCCCCCTGTAACTGTAAAGCCAGCAGCTCCAGCCTGATAGGGGGCAGCGGAGCTGGCTGGGAGGGCACCGCATTGCTTCACCACAGCAGCTGCATCAAAGTGGGCTGCATGCAGTTCCTATTCAGCATCACAGAGTTTACTAGCAACCAACCCAAAAAAGAGGAGACATCCACCACTGTTAGCCAAGTAGAGACTGGAGTGGTTGACGCACAGACTCCCAAACTCCACCAAATGCCAGTGCTACAGTCCAAGTCTGTATCATAACACATCCTCTCCTTAAAAAATACCATGGACCGTGAATGCAGTTTGGATAGAGGAACTTTGATGATGCGGTTAATTCATTCATTTGTACTTAGGGTGCTGGGTGTTACAGACAAAGTGTTTGCACATTACATTTCTATAATTTTTTTTTATGCAAAACCTTTTGACTGAGAAGCAATGTTTGATTTTCCCCTAAACCTCTCTTGTCGACACTACACCCTGTATACTTTGTGTCAGTATAAGAGGTTTTTATCTACTCTTTTGAACAATATATTTACTCCAAAATATTTTATTTTGTTATAAAAATGTATTGTTCTTTTTTCTGCAGTTTTTTGCACACTAGGTAACAATATGCAGAAGTGCATACATGTGCAAATACCTTTGTAGGATTTATTAGCAGAATCATTGATCGTTCTAGTTTTCTTCTGGAACTGTCCGTTTCTCTGTAGTGTTAGAGCCTCTACACAGCCTTGGTTGTGAAGTTCATTTGTGTATAAAGCTTGTTCAACTAAGTTGTCTTTTGGTCATGTACATGTTACGGAAGTGTCATATTGTCAGCAAGAAAATTCTGATATGTATGTCATTACATTGTAAATATATAAAGATTTTTAAAAAACAGACCATTTTATGATTTTTGTGTATAATAAAAGATATTCTGTCATTTACTTTATTTTGTTTCAAGTCTGTATGAATTTCTTCTGTGGAACGCAAAAGAATGTATCTCGAAGAATGTTGTATAAAACAGTTTTTAGTGTTCACTGACTCAGATTATCTTTTATATTCCACATAAGAAAGTCAGTTATACAGTTTAGAAACAATATGAATAGAAACATGATCACATTATGGATTCAGTGTGTGCAGCACAGCAGAAATGGACTGGGGAAACTGTTGCTGCTCTGCTACATTGATCCTGCAATGCACTGGCTGGTGTTGTGTTGATTTCTGTGACCATAGTAGTTGATGTATTGAGCTAATCCTAACCTTACCATCATTTGGGCCTGGTTTCACAGACAGGGTTTAGATTAAGCCAGGATTAGGCCTTTGTTAAATTGGGACATTTAAGTAGCTTTTATAAATGTTACTTGGAGAAGAAAAAAAAACATAACTGAGCAACTTGAGACAAAACAATGGCACTGCCATCTTTTAAGAAATGTCAGTGCAAGTTGCTTTCAGTTGAAACGGCAATAACATGCATTTTAGTCTGGGACTAGAAGCCTTGTCTGTGAAACCGAAGGTATGTGTTTAGTTACATAGTTCAGTATAACACTGGCCTTCATCCATATGCAGTGTGCAGTAGCGGCCTTTGCTGGGTTTAACTTGAAACGGGCCTCGAAACATAAGGGGTCTCCGCTTGCTTTCAAAAAAGTGCCCCGCCATCATGACTCGCACACTCCAGGGTCTGAAGTTATTGGGGCTTGGGGCAAAAATGTCACTGAAATTAATACAAATTTTCCCAAATTCAAAATACTGTATATAGGGAAAAATATTTCGCTGTATGAGTTTTTGATATTTATTATAGCCTATATCTATGTTTATAATTCAGGATATAGAGTGCTGTTTTCCCAAACATCAATCACTATTGCAAACGTGAAGCCTATTGATTATTTTAGACAACAGGGAAGAGCTATAGCCCATATCTACATATGCTGTCTGAAAGTTGTAAATGGACATTTTTTTTATGTAATTTTTAATGAGAAATTAATAATTGTATCAATTAAATATTTTCTTATCACTAAAGCTTGCTCTATTTTTGTGGTAGATCATTAAACCTTTATGCTGCCTCAGAAATCTGTCCAAAATCACTTTCGTGATATAGCTTACCACATGTGCACAAATACTGCCTGCAAAGTCATTGTCTGATAGGGCAGCGAGGTTATGGCCTAGGTTATGGCCTAAATAATCTTGCCTATGCCACAGGCTCTGGATACAACAGATAACCTCGGTTTGGGACTAATTCATTCATATTTGTGTTAAAGCTATTATTCACAAAAGGAAACTACTCTATGTGTTATAACTATTTAGCTAGATGTTTTTCTTACTATGCTAATCAGTTTCTTCTAAAATAATAATCACTTCAAGTCCCACTGGCACAGCCTGCATATTGTAGGAAAAAGTGAGTAATGTTATTTCAAAGTTATTTTCCAATGTAGACTTTTGCACGGGCTAATGTTAAACTGATTATTTTACGTTTTGGTTGAACAATGGTAATTTAGACATATTACACAATTTTATAACCGATTGGCAATAACAAATATACAACATATCGCATATTGTTTTATAAAAGTAGGTACCATAAACACGTTGGTCCTGCCCTGACCCTGAATTAAACTAATGTCCACTATAAATACCATTAGTAAAATGGTAAGTAAAAAAAAAAAAAAAAAACTTTATTATACAACAAATGAACTACGTAGTCGATCATCCGGTTAGTGCAACAGGTTATGTAGGCTATAACCCAGAATAGCTGTATGGATATTGTGCATTGTTACTTCCGTACATGTTGTATTTCTCGATTGAAGTAATATTAAAATGTCCGAGATATTGCTGATCGCGGGTGTTGTGATTGGGGTGCTGATGATATTTCGTACATTTGTAAATGGAGCGCGATGCAAAAGCAATGAAAAACTGCATGGCAAGACGGTCATCGTTACAGGTAAAACGCGTATTTCATTTTTAAGAATGTGTCAAGTCAATCTTTGTTAGTCGTTGAAGCACTTCGTCAGCACTTCAAGGGAACTTTGTGACGGTGTGCAGGTAGCAACACGGGCATCGGTAGAGTCACCGCGGTGGATTTAGCGCGGAGAGGCGCGAGAGTCATTCTGGCCTGTCGGAACCAAACACGCGGCCAAGCTGCTGTTGATGTTGTGCAAAGGGTGAGAACATTGTTCTAAGTTACTAAATGTATTATATTATAGTTATATATACCGTATACATTATATTTTTGTTTCAACACAGGAGAGTGGGAGTAAAAATGTGGTGTACATGCAGCTGGATTTGGCCAGTTTGAAATCAGTGCGCTCCTTTACAGAAACTTTTCTCAAGACTGAGAGAAGATTGGATATTCTTATCAACAATGCAGGTTGAGTTTTGTTGAATTCACATATAATAAACTATGAAATATAAATTTAATAGGTTATTTTAACCATCAAACAGCATTCAAGCGTTTGGAAACAGTAATATGCTGAAATATTATTACAATTTAAAATATCTGGTTTCTATATGTAATATACTGTCTGTATGTATCTAATAGGTTACATATCTTATTATCCTTAATAGTTTTGTGGAACCTGATACAGTGTTTTCAGGAATAGATTTATTTTTTTTATTAAAAGAAATTTAAAAATAACAGCATTTAATTAAATATAGAAAGTGAATGTTTTTACTGTCACTTTATCAATTTAATGTATTGCTGAAAAAAGTTTTAATTCCTACCCTTCCTTAATCTTACTATCCCCAAACCTTTAGGTAGAAAGGTAGTGTATTAATACGTATTCAATACTAATAAGAAAAAAAAACCCACAATATTCAGTGTGGACTCCATTGTATTTTATTCCATCTGATTCCACCGGTGCTGGTTTTGCTAGGAACATTTAATCAAAATCATACCTTAATCCATACGTAATGCATAATATCTATATTTTTAGGAGTTTATATGCAGGGCACTACTGAAGATGGTTTTGGTCTTATGTTTGGCGTCAATCACCTTGGTCACTTCCTCCTGACTAACTTGCTGTTGGACAGATTGAAAGAGTGCGCGCCAAGCCGCATTGTCACCGTATCTTCATATTTACATAATCACGGTAACCTTGACTTTGACACTCTTCGCACCCACAAGGAGTTTGGAATAGGTGAGTCTTTCTGGAATGTCTTCAGGATATATTGCCACAGCAAACTGTGCAATGTGCTCTTCACACATGAGCTCGCCAAGAGGCTGCAAGGAACACACGTGACCTGTTTCAGCCTCCACCCAGGTCTGTCTCTCTCCAACATCATACTGGTATTTTAGCTCTATCAAGAATTTCGTATGTAGGCATAATTGATATTAGTTTACTCTACACTACTAATTTCAAGAATTTAAGCAGAAACCTAGACATTTCTAGACACCAAGCAACATTTAGTCAAGGTGTGAACATACTTGTGACTTGCAGTGTTTTATATTATTAAATGGCTAACCATTCATACCAACACGTTTGTTTCTCCAGGTGCTATAAACTCCGATTTGGCCCGTAATTTGAATAAAATGTCTAGAAGGCTATTGAAAGGCATCGCAGCTCTGTTCTTTAAGGATGTAGAGGCTGGTGCCCAGACAACTCTACACTGTGCCGTGCAGGAGGGCATTGAAGCCCTGAGCGGCAGGTATTTCTCTAACTGTGCTGTGCAGAAAGTGAATGCCAAGGCTCAAGACGATGCTGTGGCCAAAAAACTATGGGAAGTGAGTGAGACATTAAGTGGTCTGTCCTGAAACCGCTCAGAGATTTTGCATGATGTATATGTTGTACTCACTACACATGAGTGTAAAAATGTGAATTATAATTTTTAGCTACTATAATCACCTGTTTTGCAGATTTATGAGAAGAACATGAGACTTGTAGTACCTGACTTTGTCTTTAAACCGATGATGCCCATGAGTTTACATTGTTGAAATTTTCACTTGGAATTAAACATATTATTTGGACAGATTGCCTTGTTGTTATTGTTGTAGTTAATGCGATGCTTGTTACCTCCAGAGAACCATTATTATTAGACGTGTACCAGTATTCGGTAATATACAATATTGTTATTGCGGGCACTTCATAATACCATGAAAAATAATTTATTAGGAATTATTCCGATTTTTAGAGTGCATTTTAAAAATACTTTACCCAATAAGCTTTTAAAATGCACAACACTGCTGTATGCTACGCCAAAGAGGCACGCGCACTGGTGTAAACAAGCCCAACCATAGACTGTAAAAAACTTTATTGTATTTATATGTTCAGTTCTTTTAGTTACAGAAAAAAATAAACCTGTTATAGTACGACACTCCCTGCTTATTCATTTTTCATTTGTTTAAAAATTTACAGCAGGTCTGGTGACAGGGCAGGGTTTTGTTTTGGCAAATGGCCAAAATTGTGTTTGTCCTCCCAAACCAATGTGGCAGAAATCCTGCCCTACAGCCAATTTCATTGGTCAACAAGCAGCCTTTTATCAAGAAATTAAATAAAAACTAAAACTAAAATAGAAACTTCCACGTCAGCAAACCTGCTGCAAATGTTTCAACAAATGAAAATTTAATAAGCAGGGAGTGTCGTACTATAACAGGGTTAATAATTTTTCCTGTAACTAAAAGAACTGAAGATTTAAATACAAAAAACTTTTTTACAGTCTATGGTTGGGCTTGTTTACATCAGTGCGCGTGCCTCTTTGACGTAGCATACAGCAGTGTTGTTTTACAGACAAAGATTAAGCCTAGTCCCAGACTAAAATAAGATGTTTTAGCTAAAAGCAATTTATATCTTAAAATATGATATAAAATGTCTGTGCCATTGTTTTGTCTCAAGATGCATACCAGTAATGTTTTTTCTAAGGTATGTTTATAAAAAAAAAAAAGCTACTTAAAAGGCCTAATTGAACCTAGGCCTAATCTGGTCTTAATTTAAGTCCTGTCTGTGAAACTAGGCCAATGTGTACAGATCAGAAATATCATGGATGCAGCTTTTCACAGCATTTATTAATCTAGGTTAATGTTCATCTCTACATACTAATGCATTTTTTAAAAAGCTGTATAATTTAATAATAATGTATTTTGAATTAACATAAATTAACAGTAGTATAGTTACAAATTAACATTAACCTACATAAACTATAAGAATTTTTCATTATTAGTTCATGATACCTAATGCAATAGCTAATATGAACAAACAACACAACAAATGCTATGCACAATTATTTATTTAACTTTATTTTGTGACAAACCAACAACAACAAAAATTTTAACTTGTAGTATAGCAATCATATTGCATTGAGTTCCTGATGTGATTTCATAACTGAGCTATCTTCTGGTGTAGAACAGCCTTCATATCTGCACACTGCAAATTGTCTGCGATTGTAGTAAAGAAGTGACGTGTGTCGCGTCCCTGCAGGGCAGTGCAGCTGTCGGGATATGCTGAGAGCACAGCTTCATAGTGGGTCAGAATCTCAAGTGCACACAGGAACAGCACCTCTGGCTGGCCAGGTATCATCACCTGCACATGGAGCACATGACAGAAGAGCTGAGTCATCACAAACAGAACTTCCTGACTGCAAGCTCCGGAGAATTTGGGGGATGCAGCGGTGGACTGCAGGGGAATCTTCTCTGTGACTGAGCTGATAATGCCCCTCATTGCATTGGCGTAAAGCCGTCCTGTATGCAGCCAGCCTTGAGGTGGCAGCCAATCAGAACAGCTGGAACTGCAAAGCAACTGAAAGACACGCAGAAGAAACACTGATAGGCGCATCTCTCTGGCAAACAAACGTAGGTCAAGTAATGGAAGGAAATCAACATATTCTAAAGAGTATGGCACATAAAGTTTGCTCGACTGTAAAAGTTCTTGTAACACTTTCAGAAGTCTTTCCCATTCCCCAGATGTGCACCACGGGAGCAACTGACACGCAGCTACTAGCAGGCCCTTACTGAACATGTTAAGGTCATCTGGTTTCAGCAGGTTAAGGGAGAGAGATTCCAGCATTGTCTCATGAACACAGTCTGAAAGAGCGCAGCATTCTAAAAATGCTACAAGTCCAGTACCTTGTCCATACTGAGGCAAGTCCAGACCGGACCACTCCTGCTCAGGAAGATCACAAACTGACAACAGAGAACTTGGAACTTCATACTTGAAATGTTTTCCCCACACATCCTTCAGGTAAAACCGCATGGTCCAGTCCAGTTCTTCCACTTTGCTGTAGAGCCAAGAGAGAGCTCTGGACCAAACATCAGGTGCATGGGCCACTTCCTTCCCAACAATTATCCCCAGTGTGTGCAGTACAGACAATAGCAGGGCTTTGGACTCCATGGAGATTGGTGTCTCACCTTCTACCGGCTGGTCCCAGCACCTATTGCACTCATTCAAGAGCTGAGCTAGACAATATAAAAGTGGGAATGGAGAGCAGCTCATTATCCAATGTGTTGAATCACTCATGGTCTCCTGGCTCAGTGCGCACTGAAGAAGTCGGAGACAAAACTCTAATTTGCTTGAGCTGGGAGATACTGGGAGAAGGTACGGCTGGACAAACACATGCAAGGCTTTTTCCGGAGGAAGGAAACTCCGCTTTTCTCCCATGCATCCAGTTATTTTGCACTTCATCATCTCAGTCAAGAATTGTAGAAACTGGTTCTCTTCTTGAGGTGAGGACAGCTTGCTCCACACTGTGTCCTGAAGGCATCTACACAGCAGGTTGTAGTTGTGAACTCCTGGTGAAGACACGAGACCTGAGAGCTGCAGGAGAATCTCGGCTATCAGAGTGTGAGCTCCCAGGTTGACAACAGCCATGTGGCAGCATCGCTGCAAAGTGGCTTCAGGGTTCTGGAAAGCCACTCGGGCAACAGCAGAGACTGCTGCATCAAGGTTGCTATTTGCACCACTCTGAATGATGCTGTTGAAGGCCAGATTGAGCTCCTCAGAGAAGCCTATAGTTACCGAACTGGGAAGAAATCCATGAAGACCTTTTCTGGAGATGGAGAGCAATTCTGAAAGTGTAGCATTTTTGTCAGGTAAGGACAAGTGGGAAAATATGTCTACAATAATATCCTTGAACTTTCTGCAGGGCAGAACATCAGCGTCACTTTGACATTTAGCTGTAAGGTTGGAGATCAACGTCATCAAAAGATCTTTGGTTTGAAACACGCATGCATTTCTCTCTAGGCACTGAATCCACTCCACCTCACTGAAATTTTGACTTAGTTTGGAGGCAAACAGTCCAGGAAGGCCTTCAAACCCCTCAAGATGATGGTCCAAGATGGTCATAGAAATATTTGCTACTTCTGCTGCAGAACATTCAGGAACAGTGAATGATAAAGATGCCAGTAAGCCTTTCAAAGTTACTCTCAAATTATTCAAAGTCTGCCCATTTCCAACCAGATCTTTAGCAAGTGATGGCTGCTCCAAACACGGCAGAACTCTGCCCAGGCTATCTTTCAGACGGATCGCCATGAGACTTGGGTCATTGCTGGGCATCTTCAGAAGCCCCATAACCTCCCAGGAGCATATACTCTCAAGTGTGACCTGCATGGCCTGGATGAATGTCATTCCACATGGCTTGGTCTCAGCAGGAGTGAGAGCGGCAGCGAGGTCTCTCTGAGCCTCACGTATGACCTCAATCAAGTCAAAACCATCATTCACATCATCTCTCATTTTAAGGCTCACTATGCGAGAGATGTCCTGGAGTTGAACTTCAACGGAGAGATCAGCAGCACTGCTTAAAAGGTAGTTGGTATACAGTGTGTCCATGCAATTTGAGAGGGCAAAATTACACAACTCAGAGGAAGTCAAATGCTCTTTTATTTTACTCAGCCCATCAAATAGTATGTACACCATACATGTAGATGTGGATTCTGGGTCAGGTTTGAATCTTTTTGATGCCAGTGGTGATGGCTCGGTCGTGGACGTCATGGAGCGTGAACACTGAGCCGTAAAGAGACAGTCTAAGGCATCAAGACATCCTCTCTTGCCCTTCAGTAGTTCGCACCACACCTCCAACAGTAGCTTCACATCTGCCTCTGTGCTGCTGCTTGTCACATGATCAACCAACAGCTTGAGCTCTTTACACCGTTCAGCTGGTTGAAAGCACAACAGCAGCTCCACATAGATGGTAGGAAAGCTCATTGACTTTACCAGCTCAAACAGCACAATGTGATTAATGTCAGGAAGGCTGTTCTGTACGGCAAACAATGGGTCTTCCTTCCATCTGATATCGATGTCCTCTTTGTTATTCACCTCTAGTATCTTGCTCCACACAATACAGAGAATCTTCTTTCTCCAATGGAGTCTGTCTTTGTAGTCTCTGAGCGAATGTACGCATATCTCTTTGACAGCTTTAACAATCGGAGATCCAATCCGATCCCAGTCCTCTTTCCTCAGAGACGACAGTGGCTCAGGTTGGCATTTTTGATCGGCCAATAAGAATCCTCCCTGTAGCACAGCTGTCTTCTCACAGCTCAGCCATGACTCTGAAAAAGAGGAGGTGTATCAGGTAATGCTTCTTTCAGGCATGATAAATTATCTGATTGTCTGACATTGATTATTTGAAATGTGTATGTTTACTTTCATCCCAATTATTTTATAATTATAATGAGTTTTGTCTCTTGTATTAAGTGGATGTCATACAATGCGCTGATGAATAGGATGCTTTCAGAATTCTTCTGTCATTTTGTTTGTGTGAATATAACGTTAGATCAGATGGGACACTTTCTGATTATTTGGCGTTTTAATGGTGCTGTTTAAATCTAAGTCCACGTCTAAAATATGATACAAATTGCTACATCATGTAATCCTGTACTAGTGTAGGTCAGATGAACTTCATGCTTATTTATAAGAATAGAAGAATGTAAACTTAAAAAGCGCAGATTTCGTCATGCATGAATTATATGATGGCATTTCACGTAATAGAATTTCAACATAGAACTAAAGGCGGGAAATAAAAAAGGGAACGCGCATTATCCTAATAACTTTTAAAATTAATAGATTATGTATTACCTTGCTCCATAACTGCAAGGCTTTCAAAGAAACGTCGCCAAATTAAGTAGCAGCTAACCGTTAACTCATATCCACTGAATCCCCACGCTGAGAAAAAGATCAGGGCAGTTTTCAAATGTTCTCTGGAAAACTGAGATAAACATTAGTTATGAATCATCTGCTCAACACGTTTGATTTCTTAGTAACGCTAGGTTTCAAATGAACAGTGTGCTTCCGCGTCAACGTAGACGGATGGAGAGAGAAAGAGGGGTGCCGTGTGCCGCTTGCTGCGTTTCTCTAGCGCTCTCACGCGGACAATGAGGTAACAGTTTGATTCGAATCTTTTGAATTAGTTCACCAAAACGATTCGTTCACTTACTCATTCAGTGGCACTATCTCTGAAGGTTATAATGATTTATGAGTGAATTTTTGTTATGCTCATTGAAATGTGTCATTTTTATACAATTTGTCAAAGTTTGTCATTCAGTTCGCTAAAAAATATCAATTAAAATATAAGTCTGCACGTTGAAGTGAACGAACGAATTGTTCAGTTAAGACTGAACGAAACAACCAGTCAAATTAGTTAAAAGCGAAACGAAAGAGAAAGTATTCATGTTTGCATCGCGGTTGTAGGAAACAGGGATGATTGTCCTGAGAACGAGACTTGACATTCTGTTTTGGGCTTTTGGGGGTCTTACCCTAGCTCTTTTATGCTTAGGTAGGCCTATTTATATGTATTTACAAATAAATAAGGATTATATTTGCTGTATAGTCACCGACATATTTTCATTCGCTCGTATAATGCTATATTATGTCAAACGTTGTATTATTAATATAAAATGTTCTAACAGAAGTATTACGTACTATATCCATAATATTTTGAAGGAAATAACTAGAGTTTAAAGTCACTATTATTTAGCAGGGTTGTTTATATTGGGAACTGTGCTTTACTTGTTAGGGCCTATTATTTCAGTTTAGTTTAGATTCACATTTAATTTACAATTAATTGAGAATTAAGTTTATCCTGTTTTTATTCTCTGTATTTACTGATTTATTTGTTTTGACAGGTGTAAATGGGACAAAGTCGGTTCATGATTTTCAATGGCTTCCTTGTCAGTTTGTGGATGAGAACGTTCATTTAAATGAAGAGGGCCACACAGAAACCAAGTATATCCACAGAGAGGCTGTGCTTCAGTTTGGTAATGTCGGTGACAGCCCTTTACATCCTACTATTACCTTCCTCATCACAGGTAAGCGAAATTCATTAGAAGTTGTAACCTTATTATTTCCTTTGCTCTATAATATTCTGTGTTCATTTGTTGTGTCTCATGAAGGCTCTAAAGTGGATATGAGGCATTATTTGGAGGGAGATGAGGATACACTACACTGTGAGATTCGTAGATACAGCACTGGAGGGATTGTAATGCGCTGGCCTATTACAGGAGCGCAAGATCGTGACATCTGGTTCAGCTGTACGATACGCCATACACAAGGCTTGTTCGTCATCACCACCTTCCTCAGACACACACCTACGGCTTCTGCCCAAGGACAGGTGGACTATCTACAATGGTTGACAGTCAATGATAGGGATCTCCTAACAACATCAGGTAACAATCAAACAAGGAGGCAAGAGAGGCAGTGCCTCCTAAAAAAATTAGATGAGAACGTAATCCACAATACAAAAATAAAACAATGCCAATATTCAACTTGTTATCAATGCTTATGTCATATCACATAAAAACTTGACTTGACTTGAAAACATGATCTGTGAGTGTTTTTAGTGAGCAATCAGTTTGGTGAAAGTAAAGGTACTCTGTGTCTGTGATCATAATGACACCTGGAGTGTTTACAGAGTTTTGATGACTGATGATCCGAACGCAAGTTGACGATTTAAAAGAACAGCTGAACATCAGATAACAAATAAAATATACATGAAAAATGTGTTACTGCGTTCTTTATAGTTATTTTTTGGAATAAAGTTAAAAATGCTTAAATAACAAATGCTTGATTTACATCGTTAATGTAATAATACATAATTGGTGGTTGTTTGTGTTAAATGTGTTAATTGTAACTGAACATGAATTTATTTTTCTTTTCTTATTTTAAAAATCATAAAAATCAGTGAGGACTTTGCCTCCTCATTTCAAAACACCACTGGATGCCACTGCAATCAAGGGATTCTACTTGTAGTTTTTCCTCTACCAAATGTTAATGTTCCATATGTGTTTTCCAGCTGCAATGGTTGTTTTGACCCGGACTCCCTCCGTGGAGGTGGGATTCTTGAAGGAGCCAAACCTGCACTGTCAGTTTGCAGTGGATCATAAACTGCCTAATGCAACAGTGGAGTGGAGACTGCAGCGACACGGGGAGCGCAGCAAACTCTTTAGTTATTCCAGCCGCACAGGGAAGAGTGAAGGTAGTGGAGTGTCTGTCAAGGCCATTGCCGGTGGAAATGCCTCCTTCAAACTTCTACCCACTAGAAAACTAAGCGAGGGCACATATATCTGCTCTGTGATGGTTCCTCCTCTCTATGGCAGCCATGATATTCCCCTTAGCCTAAGTGGTGAGATTACATTTAATTCAATTGACATTTATTTTTATAGAGCTTTTTTTACAATACATTTAGTTTCAAAGCAGCTAAGTGTTTCAAATATTTAAGCATTGAAATCACACAAGGTTTTCCACCCAAAATTCCTGTCATCCTCATGTCGTTCCAAACCCTTTGTGCAACACAAAAGAAGATATTTTGACAAATGTTTCAGTGATTACTTTCTCCATACAGGGAAAGTCCATGGACTCAAATGTAGTTTTGGACCACATTGACTTTCATTGTATGAACAAAAACAGTTAAAACATTCTTCAAAATGCCTTCTTTTAATTTCCACAGAAGAAAGTCATACAGATTTGGAATGACATAAGGGGGAATAGATGACAGAATTTTATTTTTTGTGGGTGAACTATCACTTTAATGTTTCTTTTTTCCTTTTAAAAACTCCACAGAACAACCCCGTGTGTCTCTGAATGTGGGCTCCACCTTGTCTATAACACTTGGTACGGACCAGAAGCTAATTTGCGATGCAGAGGGGTACTATCCTTTGGATGTAAACATTGAGTGGTACCGTGAACCATTCGGGGGCAGCCTTACGCCTTTGTTCCTGAAGAATGTTCTGTACTCAAGTCATCGACTTCATCAAGATGGCACATACTCGCTCTCAGCCTTCTTCCTTCTCCAGCCTAGCATGGAGGACTCTGGATATAAATACACGTGCAGAGTTTCCCATAAGTCCTTGCTCACTCCCATCCGCAAGAGCTTTAACCTCATAGTTACAGGTGAATCAGATGCAACACAAACACAGAATTATTCACACAATTGGAAAGTACTTAAATATCCTTTAAATTAAATATTACAAATAACCACTAGGTGGCAGGCATAATGTACCATTATGGCTGATTTTCAGAACTCTTCAATTTACTTTCTTTCTCTTTTTTTTAATCACAGAACCCGACTCTACCATGTGGTATATCAAAGTCATTGGATTCATAATTTTCATGCTAGTAATTCTTTGTTATGTGAGGCAGTGTCTTGCAGGTAAGTCATTTGTTGTTCATAAATCCCTTTATTTAAGAATTATTTTGTGCTTCCCACATTTTAATAGTTTGTTGCTAAATGTAACAGCAAACACTTTGCAACTTATGTTCCTATTTGAACAATATGGTCACATTAGGAGCTAACATAAAAATCTTATTTTATATCAATAAAATATTATTGAAAATATTTATTTATTATACGCAGTGTTGGGTAAGTTACTCAAAAGTAATTAATTACTTGCTACTAATTACATCTTCAACAAAGTAATTCGATTAATGTTTTAATTACTCTCACTAAAAAGTAATGCATTGCTTATTACTATTTACTAGAACAATTCAATGGCATGAACCTGCTCTTTAAATTCGGTCAAATCAATAATTTAAAACTGCATAAACTATTCTTGAACTAAGTATTTGAAGGCAGAAGGTTACATTAAAAACATACATTTTAATATTAGACGTTGAATTTTTATGTTAAATCCACTATTGTTTTATATAGAATAATTCAATAGTCTATACAGTATTTAACTATGTCACATTCAAACTTGAAATGACTTGAAAGTGTGAGGGGGTTTTAGTGAGCAATTGATATTACAGAAGTAACTGTGATTAAATAACAGAAACATTTTGAGTAATCCCATACTTTACTTTTTCAAGAGAAAAGTAATTAAATTGCAGTAATTAATTACTTGGTAATGCATTACGCCCAGCATTGATTATAATATTTATATTAATATTTCCACTTAATATTTTCTCTTGTTTTAGGACAAAAGGCAGCAAAAAAGGTGAGGGATAGCTTTAAAGAATAGAAGTGTGTGTGTGTGTGTGTGTGTGTGTGTGTCTGTGTGTGTGTGTGTGTGTGTGTGTGTGTGTGTGTGTGTGTGTGTGTGTGTGTGTGTGTACGTCTTTGTGTAGTGTATGTGTAATTACTTGTATATGTGGAAGTGTGACGTAAGTGTGTGTGTATATTTGCCATATGTCCAGTCTCACACGCTGTATTGTTTACCTTGTGTCTCTTATGTGCAGAGGTTTTGAGAGCTCATGCCTGAGGTTTTAAAGTATGCTGTCATGGAAACAGACAACACATCCCTCCCTCCCTCCTTCTGTCTCTCTCTCCCCTCATTCCCGACATCTCCTGCTGCTGCATTCGCCAAGATCAGGTGCTCTTCATGGGAAAATGAGGAGTGTGTTGCGAGATGTAATTCCAGATATCATGGTTTACGTCCTTTTTTACTATGGCTGATAAGGCACTGTGGCTCTGCAAAATCTGAAGGAGAATTTACTTATTGATTTTTGGGTTGTATCGTTTTTTCACGACTGTAAATAATGTCAATTTGGCAAGGAATTCATGATTGCAAAGTGCACTGTTGATTTTGATAATTTGAGTTATAAATTAAAAATATATATATATGTGGGGAGAGGTATTAAAAAGAGCTCTTTAGTTGCAAAAAGATATTTAAATAAAATCAAATAATGTACTTGAATTTTCAATATGTGTAAACATGTTAGGATATAAATAAAATCTGAGTGGAATTTTACATGTTCTGATTGCGTCAAACTGGAATATATCCATCTTCAGAGAACTTTGTGTGATGTTTGCGATGCTTTTTTCTACTTGCGGTGAAAGCCAACACCAGTGGCGCTCTGAGGCCTATGGGATTTTGAAGTATTCTTGGCTAAATACTCATCTCTGAACCACACGAAGCCCTCCTGCGAGGCATCTCCCTGACTCCCTGTTATCTAAACTATAAACACTTCACTCCGGAATGGCAGCTGTTCCTAAATGGCACTTGGTACATTCCCCTTCTCACAGTACCCTCCTCATCTCTCTTTCACTCTCTCTCTCATCGCAGCTCTCTTCAAATGCACAATAGGGGCCATTATAAAGAATCTTGTATGTGAATTCAGAATCTTTAGACTCATGTGCATGCGATGACGGAGAAAAACTAGCTTTTGTTTTTATCTCAAGGTTTATCCTGTGGTGATGCTCTTTGGGCTCATTGGGAACTAGCGTGCCTGGTGGGTCAGTAGCTAGAGGAAGGTCAGTGCTCAGCTAAGCTTTGCAGTTCTACAGAAACAGCTGCCCTGGGACAATATGAGGCTTATGCCTTGAGAAATCAAGAGTCTCTATTACACCAACTGCATAAATGATGGGCTGCCTGCCCTTGACCTGTGATCCGTTATTAGCCCTGTCAGTTTCCATTCGACCTGTTGCCATTTTAAACAGCATTCAGCAGTGACTTGTTTTTATTTCGGCTAATGGGTTGTGGGAGTTGGATCATTTTTCTACCACTAATTAATCAATCAAGCTGAGCTAAAGAACGATTGGAGTTGATTAACCCTCTCCGAACCTTCATGTGCTGAAATTGGTGACCATGTGGCCCTGGTTTCACCACAGATGGGATTTAAAAACAAACAGGCCTGGTCACTCTGAGAGTTGTAATCCAAAGAGAATTGAGGGAACGGCTTGTTTTGTTTCCAAAGCCCAGAAATACAGAGCCATGTGATTGCTTGTGGTGGTCAGTGCTCTGGGGAAATCAATAATGGATGAATTGGTTATTCATAGTTGGTGGGTAAATATTTCTCTAATGGACTTTCAGGCACAATGACAGGATTTTCAATTAAGCTGTTCTTAAAGAGACAATTCACCCAAAAATGAAACTGTCAACATTTACTCACCCTCCTGCAATGTTATTTTATTATTATTTATATGCTATTACTATATCTATTGTATTTTTTTTAAATTAGCTTTTATTTTTATATTTTCAGTTTTCATTTTCATTTTAGCTTCAGATTTAGTAATTTTGTTAGGCCCTATGTGTTTTTGTCATTTGTATTTAATTATTTAATTGTTGGGTTTTATTTTTAGCTCTAATTTCTTTTTTTTTTCTTTTTCTTTTTTGTTATTTTGGCATTTTTAATACTTCAACTTCATTTTATTTCAGTGAGTTGGCAAGGCAATATTTCTATTGTATTTCAGCTGTATTTCATCATACAGGCTTGGAATCAATTGAGGGTGAGTAAATGATGAGAAATGTCATTTTTTTAATGAAATATTTCTTTAAGGACATTATTACCTCTATAGTCTGCTGTCTCAGACACCAGGGAGTATGATGCTTAATTTCGCCTTATTCCAGTCACCGGGAGTTTAAGTTGTGGTTAAGTGTTTGTATGCAGAGCAAATTTGTTCTCCTGACTGTACCAGATGGTCTACTACTTACTTTAGAGAGTATCTGCTCAGCATTTGTCTTAGCAGACGTAATTTGTGTCAAATAAACTTGCTAGACATTTGTCTCCCATAAAATTCCAGCTTTCCAGTAAACGTTTCAACAGACACTTTTCGCTTTTCCCCCTAATTCTTCACCTTATTATCAGGATTATTTGACTGTTTGTCTTCTTATCCTGTCTTATTTTCCTCTCCATATGTCCCGCTCCCCCTTCCTGTCCTGTGTCTCTGTGTGTGTTTATTTCTCCTGTGATGTCCTGGCCTGTGTGGCCTGTGTTTGAAGTCTGGCGTGAAGATCCAAATGAGAGACTTTCCCTTGGATTCTTTGGTTCTCTGGTGAGGGCACTGGCTTCATGCTCTGTCAGACCCCTCACATTTAATCGGTGAAATAGAATAGCATGGAAAGACTTCTGTGCCCGCAACACGCATCAATCTGTCTGGGGTTTCTGCCTTTTAAACTTGAACCTCTCTCGCTCGTCTCTCCCGTTACTGTCTTTCCACCCTTCTTATATCTACGCTCGGGCTTCTCCCTTTAGACAGCACTGCCAAGACTATAGCTGACATTACGACTTGTATTATTTTTAGAGTGTGAGATAGTTGGTTGAGACACTGTCTTCTGACAGTACCTAATGACACCTATGAAGTACCGATACGTGTAGTAAAGATCAGGATAGAGATGTGCTAGACATCAGCGTCATGGTTATTTAAGTTTTGGGATGTCCAGTTCTAAATATAGGTTTAACCAAATCCATGCCTGGCCTTTAAGGTTCTTCACAGAGTGCTTCATCATTACAGATGCTGGGGTTAAGTGGGCCTGGCGAGCTGGTCTGGCAATAAAATACTTGGTCTAAATACTACCAAGATATAAACAAGTTTATGGCTGTGTAATTTAGCATGTTCGCAGGCGTAAACATTTTAGCATCTGGAATATGATTTATACCATTTTGATAACTGTGAGACAAATCGAGTTATGAGATCATAGAAAACGTCTCGGTTACGTATGGTAACCCTCGTTCCCTGAGTAGGGAACGGAGACGTCTCGTCGGAGGAGTTTCCAACGAATTGGGATCACGCTAGGGAGACCAATCGCCTTCGAGTGAACTAAAACGAGCCAATAAACATTGGCATGCAAGATTTGCATTCCGCGACCCGCCTACCAGTGCGGGTATAAAAGCGGAAGCAAGCGCATACACAAACGTTTTTCGCTGAGGAGCCGAACGGTGTCCAGTCCTCCGTGAAGGTGCAGCAAACATGGCGACGGGACGAGACATCTCCGTTCCCTACTCAGGGAACGAGGGTTACCATACGTAACTGAGACGTTCCCTTTCGTTCGGGAACTCCTACGTCTCGTCGGAGGAGTTTCCAACGAATTGGGATCCCTAACAAAACGCCATGGTGCTGACCCCTTCCAGCGCCCAGCTTAGCTCCCGGCATAGCAGTTTCTTACTTATATAAGGGGAGTCTAGCTAGGAAGAATCACACTGCTGTTCCGCAAGACCCGCTCAGTGGATTGGATAACACTGGGAAAGCGTGCCCACCCCATAGGAGGGAACGCTGCGGAGACCCTGCCTGCCCGAAGGGAGGCACTGGAATACACGTATGTACTAACCCGTAGGGTAGTGAAACATACGGCAGTCCTTGAGGTAGTCCCAGCCCGAGGGGCGGGAGCGTACTCAGAGAGGACGACAGAACGGGTCTGTTGAGTGGAAGACACGGAGCTAACCCTGAGGTTAGCTGGAACGTGGAAGAAATGGTTCGCCGTAGGGACCACTGTTAAGGCCACCCAGTCTAATAACAACTCCTACGAGAGGTAAAAGACCTGGCGCCGGGCGATCCGCCTCGTGCCGGAGGGGTGATGGAGGAACTCAGGAGGTTAACCGTTTGTTGGGAACCAACGGAGCAACAAAACGCACGTATCCGGCCCATGGGGCGGGAATGGCGTAGCAAGCCGACACAAACTAATTCCTCGCGCTACTGGCCGTAGCGAGTACATGGGAGGAAACAGGTTCAACACGGAGGCTATAAAACCTAGCGAACTTGTTAGGTGTCGCCCAGCCCGCAGCTCTACAGATGTCTGTTAGCGAGGCGCCTTGAGCCAAAGCCCAGGAAGAGGCAACACTCCTAGTAGAGTGTGCCGTCAACCTGGGTGGGCAAGGCACGTCCTGGGATTCATAAGCCCGGACAATAGCATCCACTAACCAGTGGGCTAACCTCTGCTTGGAGACAGCCTTCCCCTTCTGCTGGCCTCCGTAACAAACAAAGAGCTGATCTGAGGTCCTGAAGCTTTGCGTTCTGTCCACATAAACCCGCAAGGAGCGGACGGGACAGAGAAAAGCTAGGGCTGGGTCTGCCTCCTCCAAGGGCAGCGCTTGCAGGTTCACTACCTGGTCCACGAACGGAGTGGTAGGAACCTTGGGCACATATCCGAGCCGGGGTCTCAGAGTAACGTGAGAAAGGCCCGGACCGAACTCTTGGCACGATTCGTCGACCGAAAAAGCCTGCAGATCCCCTACCCTCTTAAAAGAAGCCAAAGCCAACAGGAGAGCTGTCTTCATAGACAAGATATTCAATTCCACCAAAGGCAAGGGCTCAAAAGGGGGACTCTGGAGTGCTCTGAGCACCAGAGATAAGTCCCAAGAGGGTATGGGGTGCAAATTACGAGGAGGATTTAGTCTCCTGGCACCCTTAAGGAATCTGATGACCGGGTCGTGCTTCCCCAACGACTTACCTTCAACTGTGTCGTGATAAACTGCTATTGCGGCAACATACACCTTGAGGGTGGAGGGAGACAGCCTTCGCTCCAACCCATCTTGCAGGAAGAAAAGCACGACACGGCAAGTTCGGGGGTCTTCCCAGCGGGAGGAACACCAATCGACGAACAGGTTCCACTTCAACGCATAGAGGCGCCTCGTAGAGGGGGCTCTAGCGGAAGTGATGGTGTCTACCACAGCCTGTGGTAGGCCACCTATAACCTCCGCGTCCCGTCCAGGGACCAAACATGGAGTCTCCAGAGGTCTGGACGCGGGTGCCACAGGGTGCCCCGTCTCTGAGAAAGGAGGTCCTTCCTCAGAGGAATCGGCCAAGGAGGGGCTGTCGCGAGGAGCACGAGTTCCGCCAACCAAGTCCGGTTGGGTCAATACGGCGCAACGAGCAGGACCTGCTCCTCGTCCTCCCTGACCTTGCACAAAGTCTGTGCAAGAAGGCTCACTGGGGGAAACGCATACTTGCGAAGGCCCCGGAGCCAACTGTGTGCCAGTGCATCTGTGCCGAGAGATCCCTCGGTCAGAGAATAAAACCACTGGCAATGGGTTGTGTCCGGAGAGGCAAACAGATCTATCTGAGCGGCTCCGAAGACTCCCCAAATCAGTTGGACCACCTGGAGATGGAGTCGCCATTCTCCCGGCAGAGGCGGCAGCCGTGAGAGCTCGTCGGCCACACGGTTGAGCACACCCGGGATGTGAATGGCCCGAAGCGACCTCAGATGCTTCTGACTCCATAGGAGGAGATGCGGGCGAGTCGCGACATACGACGGGAGCGTAGACCACCTTGATGGTTGATGTACGCAACGGTCGCAGTGCTGTCCGTACGGACCAGTACATGTCTGTGCAAAAGCAGCCCCCTGAAGCGGCACAGAGCTAGACGTACTGCTTGCAACTCTAGGCAGTTGATGTGCCAATGCAGTTGAGGCCCCGTCCACAGACCTGAAACTGCATGCCCATTGTACTTGGCCCCCCACCCGCTGGCAGAGGCATCTGTGAACACAACAGCATGCCTGGACACCTGGACTAAGGGAACTCCGGCCCGTAGAAACGCAGGGTCCGACCAGGGACTGAAGGTTTGGCGACAGTGCGGGGTAATGTTGACCCGGAACGTGCCGCTCTGCCACGCCCATCTCGGGACTCGATCGTGAAGCCAGCGCTGAAGCGGTCTCATATGAAGCAAGCCGAGCGGCGTCGCTGCGGCTGCCATATGCCCCAGGAGCCTCTGAAACTGTTTCAGTGGAACCGCTGACCTGCCTTGAAAGGACTTGAGGCAGTTGAGCACTGACTGGACGCGCTCCTCTGTGAGGCGCGCAGTCTGACCGACCGAGTCCAACTCCATACCGAGATAAGAGATCCTCTGCGTGGGGCAGAGTTTGCTCTTGTCCCAGTTGACCTGAAGACCCAAACGGCTGAGGTGTTGGAGCACCAAGTCCCTGTGTTCGCACAACAGATCTCGCGAGTGAGCTATTATAAGCCAGTCGTCGAGATAGTTGAGGATGCGAATGCCATGTTCTCTCATGGGAACAATGGCCGCCTCCACGACTTTCGTGAAGACCCGGGGCGACAGGGCCAGGCCGAAGGGTGGGACTTTGTACTGAAATGCTCGACCCTCGAAAGCAAACCGAAGAAAGGGTCTGTGTCGAGGAAGAATCGAGACATGAAAGTACGCGTCCTTCAGGTCAATCGCTGCAAACCAATCCTGGGGACGGATGCATTCGAAGATGCGCTTCTGCGTGATCATTTTGAACGGGAGCTTGTGCAGGGCCCGATTCAAAACTCGCAGGTCCAGGATCGGTCGTAACCCACCGCCTTTCTTGGGTACAATGAAGTAGGGGCTGTAAAACCCAGACTTCATCTCGGCTGGAGGGACCGGCTCGATCGCGTCCTTCGCCAGCAGGACGTCGATCTCTTTCCTCACGACAGGGGCATCGACGCTCCGCACACGAGTGAAGCGGATACCCCTGTACTTGGGAGGCCGGCGGGCAAACAAAATTGCATAGCCGAGCCGAATGGTACGGATGAGCCAGCGGGACGGCCTCGGAAGCGCTAACCAGGCTTCGAGAGACCGTACCAACGAGCCCACCCGAACCACCGGCGCACCCGCGGAGGGGCAGCGAAGTGGAAGGCAGGGACCAGACTCCGGAGGCATAGCTGCGGCCGGGAGAGAGGTCTGGGTGTGCAGGGCAGCACCTACCTGCTTCCACCGAGGGGCAGACGGCAGGGAAGGCCCGGAGGCGTTCGACTGCGGGCTGTCCCGAGGCGAAGGACGGAGGGGAAACGAGGAGCGAGGCATGGAAGCGTCGGGTCCAGGTTTCCGCACCTCCTTGCCCAGCGGGAGACGAGAGTGACGAGGCCGTGGCGGCGACACTGTCGTCTGAGCGCTGGGGTGAGGGGAATGAGAGCGGCTAGGCAACGTGGCGTCACACACTGCCATTCTGACCCTCTTGGACGGAGGAGACTGATAGTGGCGAGGCAATGGAGCGTCGTCCTGGACTACCAGTCTCGACCGAGAGTGACCCAGAGGAAGTAGAAATTGCTCTTTTATTGAAATTTTGGGTACCGCCAACCGGCTGGTCAGAGGCGGAACAGAAACAAACGAAAGATTCTCCACCTGGCCCTCCTCCAGGGGAAGGAGGTGTGCAGAGGCACCCTCCTGAAGAGCAACCAAAACATCCTCTGGGTCGCCCGTCTCAGGGTCGCTTCCCTCTCCTTTTGCTGGGGGGTTTAGACGAGCCCCGAGCGGGCTGGGCAGCTCTCTTGCGGCCGGCACCCTGCTGCCTAGGGGGCTGCTGCTTGGGCTGGGCAGGGGCGGAGGCGGTGGCAGGAGGGCGCCCTCGGCGACGAGCAGACGGAGGTGGAGCCGCAGGAGAGGGGGCAGCAGCAGCCCTTCTCCGGGGCATGATGTGTTTAATGACCTCCGACTGCTTCTGGGCAGCGGAGAACTGTTGGGCGTAGTCCTCCACCGCGTCGCCGAAGAGGCCACCCTGGGATATGGGAGAGTTCAGGAACCTACACTTGTCCGATTCTCTCATATCAGCCAGGGTGAGCCACAGGTGTCGCTCCTGGACCACAAGCGTGGACATCGCCCGTCCCAGGGAGTGTGCGGTGACTTTCGTCGCCCGGAGGGCGAGGTCCGTCGCCGCACGCAGCTCTTTAAGAACCCCTGGGTCGGTACCACTCTCCTGCATGTGAGAGAGCGCCTTGGCCTGGTGGACCTGAAGGAGCGCCATCGCATGGAGGGCAGAAGCAGCTTCTCCACACGCACTATAAGCCTTCCCAGTCAGACTGGAGGAGAACTTACAGGCGCGAGAGGGGAGCGTAGGAGCACCCCGCCAGGTGGAGGCGGCCTGAGGGCACAGTTGCATAGCAACGGACCGTTCCACTGGGGGTATGCCCTTGTATCCCTTGACTGCCCCGCCATCGAGAGTGGTGAGGGAGGAGGAGGGAGTCGATCTATGTCTGGCCGTTAACGGGGCCGTCCAAGATCTCGTCAGCTCCTCATGCACCTCCGGAAAGAAAGGTACCGGGGCGGGGCGCTGAGAACCAGCACGAGCCGCCCCGAGAAACCAATCGTCGAGCCGCGAAGGTTCGGGACACGGTGGAGGGTTCCACACGAGCCCGACACTTGCGGCCGCCCGGGAAAGCATAGCAGTCATTTCCGGGTCCGGCTCGGACAACGCCACCACACCAGAAGGGGGCAACGCAGCCGAGTCGTCATTCCCAGAAGATGACTGCTCTCCCTCCGATGCAGCGATCGACATCTGGTCCTCCGGCGGAGCCCCGAAGGAAACGGCTGGGACCACACGAGATGGCCCAGCACGCTCCACCAAGGGCTCCAATGGCAGCGGTGCGGAGGAGTGAGGGACCCGTGGGGGTCTTTCACCCGGCGGATCGTACCTCACTGTAACCCTCAGACCACCAATGGGATTAGCCGAAGTAGCCGCCTTCTGAAATGAACCAGAAGACGAACTAGACCGGGGAATCTCCAAAGGGACTCCCCCTCGTTTGAGGGATCGTAGTTTTGTTCTTAGCACCGCGATGGTCATATTCCCACAGTGAGAACATGACTCATTCACGAACGCAGCCTCAGCGTGCGCGAGGCCCAAGCACGAGAGGCAGCGATCGTGACCATCAACCGGAGGCAGTGTCTGACCGCATCCAGAAACGCACGGGTGAAACGTCATCCTGAAAAGGACGCGATCTTCACCCGTGTTGCTCTTTTAGAGAAACGCTCTCTTACATGTGCTGAAGCACTCAGGGATCAACGCGACAACACAGCGGGGAAACTGCAATCCCGCTGTGTGCACTTAACCGAATACCAGCTGTTAAAACAGCTCTTTTGAAAAGATAGCTCGCGTGTAACAACAGCCGGCACTCGGGAGGTTGCGAGGATCGCTGAAGCGCCGTCACACCAGCACAGAGAGGACTCAGAGCAGCTCGTGAGCGTAGAAACCACTATTCTTCAGCTCGAACACTCAGAGGACACAACTGGTCGGCTCCGAAGTGAAAAGCGTTTGTGTATGCGCTTGCTTCCGCTTTTATACCCGCACTGGTAGGCGGGTCGCGGAATGCAAATCTTGCATGCCAATGTTTATTGGCTCGTTTTAGTTCACTCGAAGGCGATTGGTCTCCCTAGCGTGATCCCAATTCGTTGGAAACTCCTCCGACGAGACGTAGGAGTTCCCGAACGAAAGGGAACTGAGAGTTAGTCCTACAACAAATTTTCCACTAATGTATAAACTAAAAGATATAATAAACAATGGATAGCAGTTACTATAGCATAGACATTTCTTGAAACACACACAAAAAATCACTTTTTAATTTTTTTATGATAAATGTAGGTTACAGGGCTGCATTTATTTGATCAAAAAACAGTAATATTGTGAAATATTATTATAATTTAAAATGAATGTTTTCTATTTGTATATATTATTCAAAGCTGAATTTTCTGCATCATTACACATTACATCAGTCTTCAGTGTCGCATGATCCTTCAGAAATCTGATATTCAGAATTCTAATATGCTGATTTGGTGCTCAAGAAACATTTCTTATTATTATCAATTATGTTAAAAACAGTTGTGTGCAATTTTGTAATAGAAAGGTCAAAAGAACAGCATTTAATTGAAAAATAATCTTTTGTACCAATCTAATGCATTTCTTTTTGGTAGTATATAATGTTACAGAAGCTTTCTATTTCAGGTAAATATTTTTTTTTTTAGTTGTCTATTGACCAAAGAATCCTGAAAAAAAATATATATATACAACTGTTTTCAACACTGATGATAATAAATGTTTCTTGATCAGCAAATTATGATTTCTGAAGGATCATGTGACACTGAAGACTGGAGTAATAATACTGAAAATTCAGCTTTGCATCACAGGAATAAATTAGATTAAAAAGAGTTATTTTAAATTATAATAATATTTCACAATATTACTGTTTTTTTAATCAAAGAAATGCTGAGGATAAGAGACTTCTTTTAAAAACATTACAAATCTTACCAATCCAAAACTTTTGAACGGCAGCGTATATATTCCCAGATTATGTTTCATCAGATTATTTTGAGGATTATCTTTTGGATCAGATTATTTGATTTAAAAAAAAATACAAAAAAATATTTAAAAATCACCTTAATGAACTGTAATGACCCCAAAGCATCCTTAAAAAATGAATTCAAAGTGACATTTACTATCGTATGCATTTAATTATACAGTGAGACTGTGGGAGACGGTTTTCTAATAATATCAGTCCAAGAAAAACTTAGTCTGAAGATCTGTTTAAATGGGTGCGAGTTTGTCTGAAAGGGGATCTAACACATCAACACATGGAATCATGAGAATGACATGAATAAAAATGGCTATGGCATATAAAGGTCTCAGGGGGCTCAAAGCTTGATGATAATAGTTGACTGTCTCTCAGCCACCATGGCTTTGATGTTGTGTTTATCGGTTAAGTTGATAAGCATGCAACATATATCTAAACTCACATCGCCCGAGGCTGTTGTTGTTGTTTTTTCTGTAAAGCGCAGCACAGACAGAGAACAGAAGGGGTAATTGTTCCACGCCGTCTGTGGAACAAGCCTGTGGATCCATGTTAAATGAATGCCAACTAAGAAAACAAAACCTGATGAAAGTGCAAAGCTGAAACAAAAACACACCTTTGAAAAATTTAAAGGGTTGAAGATAAGCGAAACAGCCATGTACCGCTACGTGCACAGCACACACACACACACACACACACACACATACAACCTCCCTACTGCCTTATTAGAAAATTGGCCTGTGTATCACACATGTTTGTGTAGTACACACTTGGTCATGATGTCATGGGGCAGACATACTAAAATGCTTAGCAATCGTTCAAAGCTGTAGACCATATATGATTATGTTCTCTGAGACCTGCCAGTAAATATTGCCAGGCTTTTCCTTCAGTCCTTCTGGCTCTCCAGATGCAGAGGTGATTAAAGATGAAGCTGTCAGCTGAAAGTGAGCTTCAGAAAAAATTTGTCGCCACAAACCGAGTGATGACTCTGACATCCCCACAGCTCGCCTCTATATTGCAGCACTATACTGTAATTTAAAGGCGGCCATCTTTATGTCATCTGTTATTTTATAGGAATCTGCAGTAGGGAAGATTTTAGGATCCCAAAGATGTTCCCCTGCTGAACTCCTATAAATCTGTGACCGTCCTTGAATGTAGCAGATTCAAAGAGTGGTTTGTTGGTAAAGCACATCATACTCTGTATTGGATGTTTTTCCTGCTTGTAATCTGATTCCTATGATGTGGTGTGATTTGCGCAGAACTGACCGAGGAAAGAGAGGAGAAGACCAGCTGAGGGGTCAAAGGTGAGGATGAGACACCCTCCCCTGCAGCACTACACGAGAAGGGTCAGCAGGGCAGATTCCCAGCCATTAAAACGGGTAGGGATAGAAAAGCCTTGCAGGCCACTGCCCTCCCCTGACCCCTGTCTGCTCGTATGCCTTGTGGACCTAGTGCTGAGAAATGAAGTCATCCACACCTTTTTATCAGGTCTGCTGTGGGCCTGTCATTTTCTCTATCTCTTTACCTTGTCTGTCTTTCCTAGCATTGTTTATCTTTCTCCCATTAGTCATTTCGTGTTTGTGTGCCCCTGTCAGCTCAATCAAGTGTGTTTGCAATATAGACAGTCATCAATAGCTCTGGCGCCTGTCGCAGGCCTCTGTGTTCGTTCTTTTCATTTAATAGGGAGAAGTTTATTGCACAGCTCTCGGAAATACTTCATTTTGATTGGTCAGTCGCAAAACATTCCATGATCAAATATTTTTGCATAATAACCTATAAACTGTATTTGATCATTGTTCCTGGCAGACAGTCACCTACATTGTGCTAGTATCTCGTCTCTTCCTTCTCACATAATAAAATGTTTATTAAAAAATTATAATATTTAAACTCAAATCAATGTTTCATGCCCATCATTCATTAAATAAGTTTCCTTTGAGGCAAAAAAGAGGCTTGTTGCAGCCACTTTTATGTCTGTACTGGATATGGCGATGTTATATATATGCATGCATCTTCACAGTGTTTACATGCTTTAGACACTGTTTATCACGGTGCACTGAGGTTCATTACAAATCTTAAAACCACTCATCATTGTGTGTTGTATGCTTGGCTTCGATGGTCTGCTTTGTCCATCTGAAGACACTGGCATGTTTTTATTTATAAATTTATTCTGGGTCTACTTCCTTCATATCTTTATACCTAGATATGTAAAAAGTAGCAATAACCTACGGTCCCAGGAATTATTCTTACTGTCTGTTCCAGTGGTACTGTACGTACTGAATTGGGGGAAAAAGGCATTTAAATTTGCCGCTCCCTCTGCCTGGAATAATTTGCAAAGTATGTTGAAACTTAGGGAGCTGGTTTCATTGGACATTTTCAAAGTAGTTTTAAACGATTTGGAGAAAGAAACTTTGGGCTGTAGATGTTTTAACTATGTATTGATATTGAAATTTGATTTGATTTGCTTTTGTGTGAATATGTGTATGTATTGATGGATGTTATCTGTTAAACTCACACGAGCTGTGTCTGTCAGTCTTGGCCCAGACTCTCTTGTAAAAGAGATTCTTAATCTCAGTGTGCTTCTTTTCCTGGTAAAATAAAGGTTAATAAAAGTAATAAATACCGACAGGGGCATTGATTTAAAATTGTGATGTTAGTTGATGCAGCAACATATATTTTCTTTCATATTTCTCCTTTTTTTGATGGACATCCCAGTGAAATGGATTATTGAAAAAGAAAATAATGTAGGGCGGGACTTCAATCCATCTGTTGGCGATTGGATGAAGTCAAATTGTACGAAAGGGGTGAGGTTTATGGGGATGAAATGTTTGGAGAAGTTCGGCATACGTCACCAGAGTCTGTCACATATTTTAATAAAAAAATCACAAGGTCAAAAAAAAACATAGACCTGGATAAATCATCACAATAAGATCAATAACTTTTACTGATTTAATTTTTTTTTGTACTGAGCCCCAGACATAAATATATGAAAATCCATCATTGATGACAAACTGAATTTACTTAAGCTGGACAATAACACTATTTTCTGTGTTTTCGGATGTGCAGCCAATCAAACTATGTTGCATTATTCTAATGTTATCACTGTAAAGCTGCTTTAAAAAAGTACTATATAAATAAAGGTGAATTGACTTGATTTCCACATTTATTGTGAGAAAATTATTTATTTAAAAAAAATCCAAATGATGACTTTTCCCTCAGTGATGTTCTGTTCTGTTTTAGTGAGAGATACATGATTTGTAAAGAAAATAAAGTGTGTCATTTCCTATTAATTTTTCAAATTATGCACACACACAAATTTTGAAATAATATTTAATTTGTATTAAGGGAACATAAAATGCTAGCAATGAATTTAGCTTATCCAAAACAAAGAAGCCTGCCATTATTTTCACCAAAAAAAGTAGTTTCTATTACTATACTACGTAATGAATGGTGATTTCAGATGTGATGGAAATGGCATTTGTTCATGAAAACAAAAATGGCAGAATTGTCCTGTGATACATGTATATCTATGATTTTGAAAAGTGTGTTTATTTCTTTTGTACAAGTCCACAGGCCCAAATGTGCCATAGCTAAAAAAACATACAGAAAGATAAGTCTGGGGGCCAGAGGCGAATCCAGTTATTACCTCTCTACCTCTAAATCTCCCATTCCTCTTCGTGTGTTTTGAATGTAGCAATGACTCACTTTATTGAGCCTCCCACTGCGTCCACCATGGTGTCAGAGGTAAAGCATGTCCAGCACAGTCGCCCCGCAGTCAATGGTGTGGAGACGTATAGAAATAATTGTCCAGGACAGAATGTCTCGGAGCGGTGTGTGGGAGAGCTCTGCTGATACTCATCCTACTGCTCATCATTCATTTTCATTCATACAGGGATTATTTCTAGAGGGAGAGGAGAGACATCATCTTTCAACACCACTTCTCTGTTCAAGTCTGCATTCGACTGATCCGGGATCAGAAACACCTACCAACAGCTGAATTTATCTCTGACCAGTGTAAGAAGCCAACTTCTACCGACACACTTTCTTGTCTCTGTTCGGTTCTCTGTATTATGTCTAATCTCCTGTACCTCTGCAGTCCGACAGACCCGTCCACCAGGCTTATCATGAACAGTGACAGACGCCCAGCAGTCGCCACATCCCTCCAGCACAAGCCCTGACCTCTCCGACCTGTCATTCCAAACAGTAGACCGGTTCACCACCACACATGGTTTTTGTCATTATAATGAAAGTCAGTGGGGTCAAAACAAAAATGAACATTCATCAAAATATGTTGTTTTGTGTTTCACAGAAGAAGGAAAGTCATACAGGTTTAGAATTACATTTTTGGGAGAACTGCCACTTTAAATTCTGCTTGCCCCTCACTGAAAAGGATTTGTGTCCCAGCAGATAACCTTTTCCAGGCCCATCCTGCTTCTGCTGCTATCTGTTCATGGGTCTCTCCTCACCTGCTAAGCTAGACATTAAAGGTGATGAATGTTCTATATTAATAGCACCATACATGCAAGTCAAGTTAATCAAGTCAAGTAAACTCACAGAATAAGCACTATCTAATGCAGCCTGCTACATATTGTCATGTGAAGTCATCCAGGATGAAATAGACCTCATTAATTATTTTCGACTATATACACTATTGTTCAAAAGTAACAAAAATATTTTTTGTTTTATTTTAAATTAATACTTTGATTCAGCAAGAATGCATTAAATGAATCAATGTTGACAGTAAAGATATTTCATTTTGTGCTAAAGGAGAGGAATTATTGTCTACATTTGTTAAATCATCAAAATCAACATGTATGTTAGACCCTATACCGATTAAGCTACTGAAAGAGTGAAGTCTTCCAGAAGTCATAGATCCTCTTCTTAATATCATTAATTCATCTTTGTCATTAGGATATGTACCTATAAAACTTATAAGCTGGTGGTTATTAAACCTCTTATTAAAAAAACTTGATCCTAGATAAGTAGTTAATTACAGACCAATCTCGAGTCTCCCTTTTCTGTCAAAAATACTAGAAAAGGAAGTATCCTCACAACTATGTTCCTTTTTAGAAAGAAATAGTATCTGCAAGGATTTCCAGTCAGGATTTAGACCGTATCATAGCACTGAGACAGCTCTCATTAGAGTTAAAAAGGATTTGCTCTTATCAGCCGATCTTGATTGTATCTCTCTATTAGTGTTACTGGATCTTAGTGCTGCATTTTATACTATCGACCACAACATTCTTTTAAATAGACTCAAAAAATATGTTGGCATTAGTGGAATTGCATTGCCATGGTTCAAATCATACTTATCTATCCATTATAAGTTTGTAGCAGTAAATGAAGAGATGTCATATCGATTCAGTTGGAGTTCAGTATGGAGTACCGCAAGACTCAGTACTAGGACCATTGCTTTTCACCCTGTACATGTTACTCTTGGGAGATTTTATTAGGAAGCACTGTGTTAATTTCCACTGTTAAGCTGAATCTTTTCACAGCCTGACAAAACATACCAATTCACAAAATTAACCAAATGCATAGTTGATATGAAAAAAATTGGATGTCTAATAATTTCCCACAACTTAATTCCCAAAAAAAGAGGCTTTAATTATTGGACCAATAAAGTGCACGTAATAACCTAGAATACTGTCTCGATAGCTGCTCTGTCAAGTCTTCTTGGTCAATTAGGAACCTGGGTGTGCTCTTTGATACCAAACTTTCATTTAAAAGCCACATTTGTGGCATCTGTAAAACTGCATTTATCCATCTTAAAAATATATCTATATTACAACATATGCCCTCAGTGACAAATGCAGAAACATTAGTTCATGAGTTCAAGGCTAGATTATTGTAATGCTCTACTGGGTGGTTGCCCTGGATGCTTAATAAACTCCAGCTGGTCCAAAATGCAGCTGATAGAGTTTACTAGATGACCATATGAGCTCGGTTCTGTCAACACTGTATTATCTCCCTCTATTAAACATGGCATACATTCAGAGGTGGACAGTAACAAAGTACATTTACTTGAGTACTGTACTTAAGTACACTTTTTGAGTATCTGTACTTTACTTGAGTATTATTTTTTTCTGGAAACTTTTTACTTTAACTTCAATACATTTGAAAGACAAATATCGTACTCCACTACATTTTTGTCAAGGTCCTTGAGTAAAAGTAGTAACATCAGTCAGGGGATGATTTTGTTTGCAGGGGTTGCATTGTGGTTGGAAATGAAAGTCGGGTTGACGTCAACATCCAACGTCAGACAGATGTTGGATTTTGGTTAGAAATGAAAGTGGGGTTGACGTCAGAACCTGACTGACGTTGGATTCTGATATCAACCTGATTTTCATTTTCAACGTTGGGTTTGGTCTTCTAAATGTGAATTTTGTCATTGTTTTGGAGCACACTAGCTTATAGATAACAGTAAGGCTAACATTTTCATAAAAGCCCAAAAACTTTTCATAGAGACTTTAATGCACAAATATGTCATCCTTTTTTTCTTTTTTTTTACCTTATAGGATAGTACAATGGGGTCCCTGTCATCAGAGGTGGGCAGTAACAAAGTAAATTTACTTGAGTACTGTACTTAAGTACACTTTTTGAGTATCTGTACTTTACTATTTACTTTTTTTACTTTACTTTAGTATTATTTTTTCTGGAAAATTGTACTTTAACTTCACTACATTTGAAAGGCAAATATGCTATTGTACTTTTTACTCCACTACATAGATGTGTACTTCTTTTGTTGGGGTGGTAGAAGTGTTAAATAAAATAAAAAGATGATTATTATGGCTGTCCTTTTTTTTGTCAATGCAGTTGTTTAATTTCTATAGGTTTTATAACATTCTAAAAGCTCTTACTAACTGGTAGGTGTATTCACTAGGTTGCTTCAGAGGCATAAGGTGCTGTAAGTACAACAATGCAACAATAATAAAACAACCTTCACGTCTATTCCGATCTAAAAATTATGGCCAGTTGATAATACCTAAAATATCAAAATCAATTGCAACTTCCTTTTTATCACCCAAACTCTGGACCAGTCCGGTTCTGTCAACACTGCATTGGCTGCCTATTAAACATCGTATAAATTTTAAAATATTGTTGATTACTTACAAAGCACTAAATGGTTTAGCTCCGCAGTACTTGAGCGAGCTCTTAACGCATTATAGTCCTTCACGTCTATTGCGATCTCAAAATTCGGGCCAGTTGATAATACCTAGAATTTCAAAATCGACTGCGGGCGGTAGATCCTTTTCCTATTTAGCACCAAAACTTTGGAACAGTCTTCCTACCATTGTCCGGGAAGCAGACACACTCTCTCAGTTCAAAGCTAGACTAAAAACACATCTCTTTGACCTAGCATACACATAATATATTATAGACTTCTATAATTCAATATTAGGCTGCATAGATTAGGTCAGCCGGAACTGGGAACACTTCCCTTAAATCCTGATGTACTCGTTACATCATCATAAGAAGAATGGCATCTACGCTAATTTTAGTGTCTTTGTTTATCCCGAGGTTTTCCCGCAGCCGACCGGATCCAGGCCGTATCCAGATCTGACTAGGAGCTTTGACTGGACCCGATGACAACGCAGTGCTGAAGTGCCAACTAGCCTCTCCCTATGGAGGATCCCTTTCCCACTCTACAGATAAAATGTTGTGATTCCGGTTCGCGTACCCACCCCGAAGTGATAAAATAAAACAAAATTCTGTATCAAATTTACAGTTACTGTAAATCCGGCCTCTAGTTCATAAACGCCAGAGGAGAACTGGCCCCCCGACTGAGCCTGGGTTCTCCCAAGGTTTTTTTTCTCCATTAAGTCACCTGATGGAGTTTTAGGACACCAGTAGGTCACTTGATGGAGTTTTTCGGTTCCTTGCCACTGTTGCCTTTGGCTTGTTCAGTTGGGGATATTCAAAATAATTAGCCAAGCATTAATACCATTGATCAGCCCTACCAAACGTGGATGTTTTTTCACTAAGAAACAAACATTATGTTATTTGATTGATATTGTGAAGCTGCTTTGATGCAATTTATATTGTGAAAAGCGCTATATAAATACACTTGACTTGACTTGACTTGACCAGTCCTTCTAGCCGTTCAGGAAGCAGACACACTGTCCGTTTAAATCTAGACTAAAAACATATCTCTTTAACCTGCCATACAGGTTTCTTGAGCACCAAATCAGCACATTAGAATGATTTATGAAGGATCTTGTGACACTGAAGGCTAAAGTAATGGCTGCTGAAAATTCTAATTTGCCATCACAGGAATAAATTACATTTGAAAATATTTTCAAATATTCATATGCAGTTTACATGAAAGGCTCCCAAGTGGTCAAGAGTTCTATAGCCTATAGATCACATTTTTTGAAGAATTAGCTAATATATCATATTTAAGTATACACGTTTGCTGTAAAAATGTAATTAGTTGTCAGCTCCAATTGAACCTATCTGAATATTTCACTTGTGTCTTATAATATTTCACTGTATTTTTACCAGGGTGCATCGCAGCTAATGAGCTAAAGCACTGACTCTTGCTGGAGGCTGATACTGTAACTGCAGTGGCAGGTGTATGAGTGATTACATACATTTGGCTCTGATCCCTCACAGGTGAGCACATGCACGTATGCCACGTCGAAGCCTGTTATTGCACAAATCAGTAACACTTTCACTCTGAGCTCACAGGCCCGCTGTGATGTGTTTGTGTTCTGTCAAAGGCTGATTTGTGAGCAAAGACTTCATGCAAATAATATGTTGAAGCTCGCTCTCAATGTTCATTCCAAAGTCTCTTTGTGTTCAAACAATTAGGAATATTACACATACTCAAGCGCACACAGACAGTTTAATTCACCTGGAGAGGGCTCTGTGCTTCAGCCTGTAAAGGGCCTCTCAACCGTCATGGTGAATAGCTCACACCAAATGAAAGATTTTACAGGGGCTTGCATTCTCTCTCTCTCACACACAAGCCTTTGTTTGGTTGACTGTTTATCCAGCACTGCTTGGAAATAAGCAGTATTGGGAACGGGCAACTAAACGAATAAGAAATAAATAAAAAAATAGCAAATTTTTTAGCTTCTTAATTTTAGCTTTGGTTGAAGTTTATATTACATTATATTAAATTAATAGTTTTCAAATTAACTTTGACTACAAACCATTATAAGGGGGTCTTATTGAATTCTTTTATATGCAGTTATACAATGCATTATGGAACCAGTCAAGTGTGAGCCATAGGACATATTGAGTAGATATATATATCAGTAACACACCGTTCAAGTGTTTTCATTGTATTTTTTGGTAAACTCTTTTTCCCCCTTCTATTTCAAACCGCTATTGTACATGCTGACATCAACCACTAATAGAAAAAATATGTTTTTCATCCCTCAAGTGAGAAACCAAAATGAACATTCTCAGCACAGCTCATGAAACTCATCAGGAACACGGTCAAATAAGCTGATCATTATGCTGTCCAAACCACTCCAGAGGAGTGCACATATCCCAGCTCATCACTTTCAGCATGGTGACACTAATACCAATAATGATTTTCCAAGTGCGCTGCTGTGCATTTTTGCGTTTGTGCGTGCGTGCGTTAAAGAGTAAGTGGCCTCACCTTCTAATGGTTACAGAGAGAGGATGATGTCATGCAATATGAGGCTGCTGTAGGGCAAAGGAGCCTGGGAGTTTTGAACTACGTTTCGGTACAGCAGAACTGATTGCAGAAACAATAGATGGATATGACTGAAAATGTGTTTTGGCTTGTGTTGCCTTGATTACATCACTCTTACTTGCTTCCTAGAAAATCTATCATTGCTTAAGTATTATTCTTGGCATGGGCTACAGACTGATAGTTCCTGCTTCTCAGGAAGGGGCTTCCACTTTGCAGACAAGAGTTTGACTTTACTGTGTGTGCATTTACCCTCTTTTAATAGTCATATACACTACTGTTCAAATGTTTGGGGTCTGTCAATTTTTTATGTTTTCGAAAGTCTCTTATGCTCAAACAAGGCTGCATTTGAGCAAAAATACAGTCAAAACAAATGAAATGTTATCATAATTTAAATATCTGTTTTATATTGAAATGTAATTAATTGTGATGGCGAAGCTGAATTTTCAGCATCATTACTCCGATCTTCAGTGCCACATGATCCTTCAAAAATCATTCTAATCTGCTGATTTATGCTCAAGAAACATTTCAATATCTTGTGTAAAACCTGAGATGATCCAAAGAGCAATAGACATTTTGCTGTCTCTACAAATGAGTCCTATTCATTTTACATAGACATCCTATGTCTTTCTTTTTATTTCCCTGTTTAAATTTAATAAACCCCATGTTTCAATGTGGTCTCAAACTTTTGGACCCCACAGTGTTTTTCATTTGTATGTTCTGGAGTTTTTGGGTTAAGCTTTTTTTCTAATGAGATGACCCACTTTCCAGCAAGGTTTCATTGAACACTATCATTCCCCTTTATTCTGTTTAAATGTTAGGCAATGTGTAGCCTAATTTACACCAGAATGACAAACAGACTCTTTAATTTGGAAGGAAATTGAGGTTTTGAAACATTAAGGAAATTAATCCATCCAAACGCGATATTAAGTCATTGTGTGGCGGTTATAATGACTCTGCACTTGTTATCGCAATAGTTTCTGTTAACTTATTCATTTAAAGACAAAGCCCACTTAAGACATGGCTCATTTCATGGATGAGATGGAGTTGGGATTACTTTCTCCACTGCAAAGACATCCCAGCAGACCACTAGACCACATTTCTACAGTAGAATAAGTACAGTGTTGATCTAAGGGTTTAACTGAATCAGGGGGCAATTGTGTTGCGGTGAGTTCTGATGTGGTGGGGATGTAATCTCAGGCATGCTTATGTGTGTATGTATTTGTATGTGTGTGTGCATGGTTTGATTGATAAAAGAGGCTGTTTATGTGTGTGTGCAGCAATGGAGATCAGCACAGAACGGCCATGAAGTACAGCTCAGTCAGCCCATCCTGGCCGTTCCAAGCAAAAGGAGCTGTAATTATCCGGAGCCAGTCATCTCAGGAGGTCGGCTGGGGTTTGGGGAATGTGTCCCCCTCCTCCACACCTCTGTTCTTTTCACCCTTCAACCCTCTTTCCATCTCTCTCTTCTTCAGCAAAAGAGCATTTCTTCAGCTGGAGCGCTCACACTGCCGCACCAGAGTGGACAAGACAGGCCGCTCAGAGTCCATCTCAGTGATGTGTTTAAGTATGTGAATGGTTTGTGAGATATGCAATATAATCACATTTTAACTATAACTCTCGTCCCAGCTCAGCCTGCCAGAAACGGTCTTTGCTCATGCCTCTGAGACAATGCCAAGAATATCACAAAAATAACTTTAAATCAGTTTTATTGTTCTCTCGTCTGCTTCTTACTCTGCCTCTCTCTCTCTCTCTCTCTCTCTCTCTCTCTCTCTCTCTCTCTCTCTCTCTCTCTCTCTCTCTCTCTCTCTCTCGGCACCATGTGTGCTTAATTAAATTGACTTTGAAGCGACCATGACATCATCATTTGGCTGTTATTCTTTTGGACGTGTTTGGACTTCAGGGTTCCCATGGAAACTCTGATGTAATGGCTACGCAGACTTGTTTTCAGGAAAACCACAGCTGACACGAGGTGAAATAGATGGGCTTTTGTTTTTTGGAAGGATCGGTGGTTTGTCAACAGCTATCTTGCAGATGAAAGCCAGACAGGGTTCACGTCTGAGGATGATCATGAAACTTCTTCCTTTAGGCTGATGGTTTGACATTTTCTCAATATGAACAGGAAAAGTTGCAGTCTATGTCGTCATGGCTTGGTTAAGGAACCATGTGTTTCACAGCCTTAGTGGTTCAACCAGTGTGTGTTAAAGTTTTGTGACGTAGAATTGATCATTTGTGGTTAACTTGGTTAATTGATTATTTGTGGTTAACTGCCATGTTTATCACGTTTCCCACCATGCTTCATTCTCCCGAATAAGGACAGGCTGGTTATTTTTATTTTAGAATGGCACCACTGATCCATTCATAAAAAGATCAAAATAGTTAGTATTGCTGGTAATATTTTACACATTGAAAAAATGCTTCTTTATTGCAGAAAAACAAAAACATCCATTTTACAGTAGGCTAGTCTGTTTAAGAGGTGTTTTAGACACTTCTGCTAATTAGGCTAATGTGAAAATGGGCCATGAGTCAACGCTATCTCCAAACTCAGCCAATCAGAACACACTGCAGATGAAAGTGTAAAATGCTTTAACCAACAGCATGCTTTTTATGGTTTATGTTGTGAAACTTTAGGGATTTGTCATATAATATCAAATAATTCTTCAGCAAAAAATCACATGAAATATTTTTACAAATCCGTTTCGCTGGTATGCACAGCTTTTTTCCGCACTGTCGTCTCAGCCGGTTTCAAAATATGTCTCCATTATATTGTAATTTTCTGCATTTCCGGCATTTTGCAGGCTTTATACGATGATGGACAGATGATCTGCAGTTACGTATTCATCACGTCATCAAACAGCGCTTGGTTTGAACTGGTTTACAACAAAGATGACTGCAGCTGGAGAATTGAGATGTATAGATTCCGCTATCGCGTCTGTTGTAAAAAAAAAATCGACAGAGCATTAATTTAAAAAAAGTCGAACAGAGAACTGCAATCAAGGCATTTGTCCATCGTAAAGATGTGTTTGCCGTCCTTCCTTGCCGTTTGCCTGCTCTGATTGGTTGTAGGTCTATGCAACTGAGTGCAGAGTTTTTTTTTTCCTGGTTCGGTTAAGACGCGCCTCATAATCAAAGCCCTATGGAGCAGTATCAGACTCACATTCTGACTAGAATATGAGTATGACGAAGTCAGGCTAACATTTCCCATGAATAAATATAAATCTTTGGTGGCCAGGTGCGCACTTTCACGTCTTTCACCCATCCAGCCACAGCATATTAATATGCATCGGTACTCTTGAAAGCCTTCAAGCGATTCCCGCTGTATGGGGAGGGGTTATGCACAAGATATATATAAGATATTTGATATATGATATACTTTGATATATGATATTTGATATATGATATACTATATGATATACTTCCATGATATATATATATATAGATATTAATGAACAAAAGAAAACTGGGGGTAACAAATTTTCTCCAGGTATTTCTGTCTCTCTCTCTCTCATTCAAATGGGCAGTTTGGGCGGCCATCGAGATCGGTCGTAAATATGGCAGCGTTCTATTTGGTAGTGACGTAAGTGGCATCTATGAATAGGTCATAAACCCCGCCCTCTCCATGTAATCTAATGAGACTCGCTGCAGCCTGTAGCACGATGACGTACTTGATTAATCAAATACGTAGTTGAGTTGATGTTCGACACGCATGCGCAGAAAAATGTTTTTAACATGTAGGCCAATGTATTAAAGCGTATTTAATTTAAACTGTAATGCTGAATTAAAGATGGTTTGTTGAAAGGACTAGATGCTGCAATCCCTAATGTTTGCACCACTGAAGGATGGCTGCTTTAAGGCTTTACCAGCGTCAGTTGTGTACCGCAGCATCAAAGGGTGTTTCGGGCAATTATCACAATACACCCTCTGTTGAGGCGGGCCCACCATAGGTTGATCAAGCCTGGGTGTGTGTCCCGCGGTGAGCTGTTCGCCTTAGAAGCCCAGGTGGTGTCGCTCCTGTTCAGCCACAGCCATTGGCTCGTCCTCTCGGCGGTGTTGGCCAGCTCTTTAATGGCTTGTCTGTAACTCTGCCCCCTGACTCCGACCTCCCTAAGGAGCTGTTGTGCTGGCTACAAAGCCCCTACATCCCACCTCCACCGGGCGCACCCTTATCTTCCAGCCTCTGTCCTCTGCATCAGCTGCTAAGTTGGAATAGCGCAGCTTCTTACACTCACGATTCTTCGATGGCGTCCTCCCAGGGAACTGTCAGTTCTATGATATAGGCGAGCTGGCAGGACTTAGACCAGAGAACGAGGTCTGGTCGCAGGGTGGTTGTTGCAATCTCCGGAGGGAAAATGAGCTTTTGATCTAGGTCGACTCGCATCTGCCAGTCCCTAGATGCATTCAGTCAGATCAGGATTTGAGGGGCTAGCCCTCAGCCTGTCCCCCTCTCGAATGAACAATGGTGGGTGTTGGCGCACATCCTGGTTGTTGAAGGGTTGGGCATTGATGGCTACCCTCTTTTACTCAAGTTTGTCGGGTAGACACCTGAGGACCTGGTTGTGCCTCCACGTGTATCTGCCTTGAGTGAGGCTGGTCCTACAGCCATTCAGGATGTGCTTGAGTGTTGTAGGGGTTGTACACAAGGGGCAGGATGGGTCCTTTCCAGACCTTAGCTGCTGGTTTGTGGGAGAGGGCAGTACATCATACGTAGCTTGGACGATGAAGCTCAGCCTGTTGGATTCCATGCCCCAGAGTTCGCTCCATGTGAGTTTTCTCTTTCTCTTCTCTTCTGTTTGGCTTGTGCTATGGCTTTGGAGCATTTGGCTGCTTCCTCCTGTCGGCTCACCTCCTCTACCACCATGCTTCGACGTTCAGTTGCAGATGCCTTTTGCCAGAGAGGTGTTACAGTTCCGAGGCCAAAGCCCTCTCTGACCTCTCAAAGGTCCACTTCTTCCCTGTTGCTAGGGTAGGAGTGGCGCCTCTCACCACAGGGTCCCGGGAGTCAGTGAGGGACATATACAGCCTCACCTTGGCACACTTGAATTCTTCAACCAAGCTAGAAATTGGCAGTGCCAGGGCTCTGTCGCTGTAAAGTCCAATGCTGCTAAGGCATTTGGGAAGGCCGAGCCACTTCCTCACGTGGGAAATTACAAGCCTTTCCAGTCGATTGGCATGGCTAAGCGAGACCTCGTACATGGTCAATAGCCACAAGAGTCTGGATAGCAGCCCAAACTGATAACACCAGAGCTAGAATAAATAGATACAAATGGTTGTTTTACATTAGACACTACTAGCTATAGATTAGGCTATTTAAATTTTATTTAAGCAATGAGGGTGTTTTGAACAGCCTATAACATTATTATTATGTGTTTAATTGGGTCCTTTATGAATACAAATAGACTGAAAATATCTATAATTATTGTATTTATTTTTTACATTCATAGTCTGTCTTATATAGTCTTCTGTGTTTCATATTTCTGTAATGTAGCATTTATTCGTTCATGAATCAAATATATAATTTTTTCTAACTCCAACAAACTCAAAAACATTTGGGGACAATGTCAGGTAATACAATTTATGCAAATGAAATCCCTAGAGATAGATCAACGTTCTAATGAATAAAGACAGTTTATATATATTGATAGCGTTGAATGCTTTACAAATTAATTATTATAAGCTGATAACAAACGATAGATATTAGCTTATTAATTAGCCTACATTACTTTGCAGAATCAGGCGGGCTTTACACAATGGGGATCGATCTGATTGGTTTTAGGTCTATCCAATTGCATCCAGAGGCATTTGAGCAACGTCCATTGGTGAGACCCCTTTGGAAATGGGCTGTGAATGAACCTTCCCCAGACCCACTCTCAGTTACAACTGAGAAGGGTCTGGTGTCAACCAGGCTAGGGGAGGAAAGCAACAGCAAAAATGGCTGGTGAAATGAATGTGCCACCCCGTCTCCAGACACAGAATTGTTTCACAACTACCCAAATGAGCCCATAATATTTCATGAAAGAAAGTAGTTTTTATTTACAAATTAAGCAAAAGAAAAAGAGTATCAGATTCAGAAGGGAGTATTGCCAAAACAACAAACATAATCGGTTTTAAAAAAAACTCCTTATTGACCAAACTACTTAAACTAAAAGAAAACAAGAGAACAGCTAAATAAGCCAACTCCCTTGCTAACAGAAATAGGAGAAAAAGTCATGTTCAAGAGAGAGAGAGAGAGAGAGAGAGAGAGAGAGAGAGAGAGAGAGAGAAGAAGATGAATTAAACCATACAATGAATAATCATTAAAGTTAACGGAGGTTCACTACTGCCTTTTAACGGCTATTAGATTTGGGCTAAACGTCACGATATACACAAAATGGAATGGGATTACGTCAATGGGAAATTTGAAGTTTGCACTCAGTCATAGTGATGGATATCCTAACATTCCCAATCCTAATAGTTGGCTATTGCAACTTCTGCATATCTTTTATGTTACAGTGATGATTTGTGTAAACTTATGGATTGCAATTAGCCTAGCCTACTATAATGGATGATAATAGCACTAATTTGGGCAGTGTCATTATAGATAAAATAGCTACAAAATGCATCCAGTAGGCTATTGAACATCTTTGAAGCTGCCAGTAGGGGAAAAAAAACATGTTATGGGCCACATGGTAAAAGCTTTAATGTTTAAAGTCATCATCTATAGCCATTATGGCATATGTCATACAGATTTTTCAAATAATATAATTTGTGGATGCGCACGGTTTAAACTTTCATGACGTAATCGAAACCTACTACACCGCATCAAAGAGTATACTCTTTGACCGCATGCCTGTTACTGTTTATTTTTTTATTTTTATTTTTTTTGCATGCGTGTTAAAATGTCAACTACGAATTTGATATCAATGACGTCATCGCGCTACAGGCTGCAGAACGTCTCGGTTACGTATGTAACCCTCGTTCCCTGAGTAGGGAACGGAGACGTTACGTCGGAATGACGACGAAATGGGGTTTCGCTTAGAACACCTATCGACTTCGAGTATACAAAAACGAGCCAATGGCAAAGAAATGCCATGGGTCTGCGGAATTTGCATGACGTAACTCCGCCCCACCTCGTGGGTATAAAAGGAGGACGCCGGCAACATGCAGTTATGTTTCTTCGCTGAGGAGCCAAGACTGAACTCAGGCGATCCCCGCGGTACAGCGGAAGTGGCAGGAAGACGTAACGTCTCCGTTCCCTACTCAGGGAACGAGGGTTACATACGTAACCGAGACGTTCCTTTTCGTGGTCACTCCGAGTTACGTCGGAATGACGACGAAATGGGGTTAACAGTCTAATCACGCCACCTTCACAGCTGTCTTCCAGTGCCCTGCGTAAATCTGAGCCCTCGATATATGTAGGACGAAGGACCCCTATTTAACACAGGAATACCAAGGTACACTGGGAAGCATATCCCATAGCTTTAGAGGAAATATGCAATTATCACCAACCCAGTGGGGGCGGCATTTGAAAATACACATATGACCCGAAGGAAACATATGGAGAAACTCTGAGGTGTCCAGCCGCAGGTGGAATATTTCAACCTCAGGGGTGGCAAGGTGGCTTGCCGAGGGAAAGACACATGCTCAGAGAGGCTTACAGTGGAAATACACGTGTGGGGGTAGCTCCGGGGAGGGACCATGCACACGGGAGGCACCTAGCCGACGCCCAGGCAATAGACACTGGCGCTAGCATCAGGGGTGCTGGAGGAACTCAGGGCTTTCGGAGAAGCTCACCTGAGCAGAATATCGCACGTATCCAGTCCGTGGAGTGGAATGGCGAGCAAGCGAAGACACAGCGCAAGCGAGCACATGAGAGGACACTGGCTCCACTCGGAGATTATAGAATCTGGCGAATGTGTTCGGTGTCGCCCAGCCCGCAGCTCTGCAGATGTCTGCTAGCGAGGCGCCATGCGCTAGAGCCCAAGAGGATGCCACACTCCGGGTGGAGTGGGCAGTCACACCAAGGGGGCACGGTTGACCTTGCTGTTGGTATGCCAAAGCAATGGTGTTCACTATCCAGTGAGACAACCTCTGCTTTGAGAGAGCCTTTCCCTTCAGCTTCCCACCATAACAGACAAAGAGCTGGTCTGAGGTCCTGAAACACTGCGTCCTGTCTACATAGGCGCGGAGAGCTCGTACTGGACAGAGCAGTGCCAAGGCTGGGTCTGCCTCCTCCGAGGGCAGCGCTTGCAGGTTCACCACCTGGTCCCGGAAGGGAGTGGTAGGAACCTTGGGCACATATCCAAGCCGGGGTCTCAGGATCACGTGAGAGTAAGCCGGCCCGAATTCCAGGCACGCTTCGTCAACGGAGAATGCGTGCAGGTCCCCGACCCTCTTGAGAGAGGCCAATGCAACCAGGAGCGCTGTCTTCATTGACAGGAACTTAAGCTCCACTGATTGCAGAGGCTCAAAGGGAGCACTCTGCAGGGCACTTAAGACCACTGAGAGGTCCCAAGAGGGAATGAGAGGAGAACGAGGAGGATTCAGCCTCCTCACCCCCCTCAGGAACCTGACGATTAGGTCGTGCTTCCCTATGGACTTACCTTCCACTAAGTCGTGGTGTGCGGCAATAGCGGCAACATAAACTTTGAGGGTGGAGGGAGACAGCCTTCGCTCCAACCCATCTTGAAGGAAGGAAAGCACGAAACTGATCGAACACCTCCGGGGGTCTTCTCGGCGAGAAGAGCACCAGTTGACGAAGAGGTTCCACTTCAACACGTAGGCGTGCCTAGTGGACGACGCTCTAGCAGAAGTGATGGTAGCCACCACCGAGGTGGTAGGGTACTCAAACCTGCCTCGTCCCGTCCAGGAGCCACACGTGGAGGTTCCAGAGATCGGGACGAGGGTGCCACAGGATGCCCCGTCCCTGAGAAAGGAGGTCCTTCCTCAGAGGAATTGGCCAAGGAGGTGCTGTCGCGAGGAGCACTAGTTCGGAGAACCAAGTCCGGGTGGGCCAGTACGGTGCAACCAGAAGGACTTGCTCCTCGTCCTTCCTGACCTTGCGCAAGACCTGCGCAAGAAGGCTCACTGGGGGAAACGCATATTTGCGGCCCCGCGGCCAGCTGTGCGCCAGCGCATCCGTGCCGAGCGTGCCCTCGGTCAGAGAATAAAACTGGGCGCAATGGGTCGAGTCGCGGGAGGCAAACAGATCTATCTGAGCGTCGCCAAACTGGTCCCATATCAGCTGGACCGACTGGGGATGGAGTCGCCATTCTCCAGGGAGGGGCTGAAGCCGTGACAGCTCGTCGGCAGCACGGTTCAGGGCTCCGGGAATGTAAATGGCACGAAGGGACCTCAGATGCCTCTGACTCCATAGGAGGAGGTGGCGGGCGAGTTGCGACATACGGCGGGAGCGTAGACCACCTTGATGGTTGATGTACGCTACTGTGGCGGTATTGTCTGATCGGACTAGTACGTGTTGACCCATGAGCAGCGCTCGGAAGCGGTGCAGGGCAAGGCGTACTGCCAGCAACTCGAGGCAATTGACATGCCATAGGCGCTGGGGTCCTGTCCAGGAGCCCGCGGCAGCATGTCTATTGCTCATGGCGCCCCAGCCCGTGGTGGAGGCATCTGTTGAGACAACAACATGCCGAGACACTCGTTCCAGGGGGACACCAGCCCTGAGAAAACTGAGGTTCAACCACGGGGTGAAGGTCTGAGGGCAGGTCGGAGTAACTAGTACTCGGAGCGTGCCTTGTTGCCATGCCCACCTCGGGACTCGGTCGCGAAGCCAAAGCTGAAGCGGTCTCATATGAATCAATCCGAGCGGCGTCACCGCGGCTGCAGATGCCATATGCCCCAGGAGCCTCTGAAAATGTTTCAGTGGAACCGCACTCTTGTCCTGTATTTGTCTCAGACAAGTCAGCAGTGACTGCGCGCGCTCGCTCGTAAGCTGCGCGGACATGGCGACCGAGTCGATGTCCATACCGAGAAAAGAGATCCTCTGCATGGGGCAAAGTTTGCTCTTCTCCCAGTTGACCCGAAGGCCCAGACGAGCTAGGTGCCGGAGCACAGGGTCCCTGTGTTCGAAAACCTGATCTCGAGAGTGAGCTAGGATCAGCCAGTCGTCGAGATAGTTCAGGATGCGAACCCCGTGAACCCGAAGGGGAACAAGGGCTGCCTCGACGACCTTCGTGAAGACGCGAGGAGACAGGGCTAGCCCGAAAGGTAGAACCGCGTACTAGTATGCCTGCCCCTCGAAAGCAAACCGGAGGAACGGTCTGTGTCGAGGAAGGATGGAGACATGAAAGTAGGCGTCCTTCAGGTCGATCGCTGCAAACCAATCCTGGGGCGGAACACATTCGAAAATGCGTTTGGCAGAGAGCGTCTTGAACGGCATCCTGTGAAGGAAGCGATTCAGTACGCGCAGGTCCAGGATTGGTCGTAACCCACCGGTTTTCTTGGGGACAATGAAGTAAGGGCTGTAGAAGCCGGACCTCATCTCGGCTGGAGGGACAGTCTCGATTGCACCCTTCGCCAGCAGGGTGGCAATCTCTGCTCGCATGATGGGGGCATTGCCACCGACCAAAGTGGAGCGGACTCCCCTGTAGCGGGGAGGAGACCGTGCGAACTGAATTGCATAGCCGAACCTGATGGTGCGGGCGACCCAGCGGGACAGTTGGGGAAGCTCTAGCCAGGCTCCCAAGAACTGAACCAGCGGGCTCATGCGGACCACAGGCGTCCCCCCGGAGGGGCAGTGAAGCGGAGTAACTGGCCCGGACGTGGACGGCATAGCGATCCGGTGTGGGGGCGCAGTTAACATCCGCGCCCTGACAGAGGAGGCCAGGGAAGGACCAGCGTTCCACGGGGGCCTGCTCTGCCAGGGGTCTGGCGACAGAGTGGGACAGGGACGAAACGGTCCGTGGACGGCACGCCGTGTCAACCAACTCTGGGACAGAGGGGGACGAGGAGAGCACGGCTTGTGGGCGGCGCTCTGTGTCGTCCGAGAACTCTGTATGCTCAGAGACGAGAGAGTCAGTTCTTTCTGAATAAGGATTCTTCCCCAGCCCTCAACCGGGGAAAGGAGTGGCCCTGCTACCAACTCCTGGAAAGAACTGAGTCCCATCTCTGAGCAGCCCATCTCAAAAGCGCCGCTTAACCCGGCGTCTAGCGGGGGGCGGGGCTGGAGAGGGCTGAGGCATCCCCCCACGGTCTTCCAAGCCAGCCCGGGTGAACGGGCGGGGTTGGAACCGTGGGAGGGCGCCTTCGGCGGTTGGCAGACTGAGGGACCTGAGCGGACGGCGGGGCCGTCGGCAGAACAACCTCAATCTGCTCCCGGCTGGTTAAGAACTATTGGGCAGAAGAACTCAACCGCTCCGCCGAAGAGGCCGACCTGGGATGTGGGGGTGTCGAGCAGACGAATCTGCCGACCTCCAGCACATCAGACCGGTCAGCCCCAGAGTGGTAAACATCACCTGACTCGGAGAGCGCACGGCCACCTTCGTCGCTCGGAGAGCAAGGTCAGTGGCGGCGCGCTTGGTAGCTCATTAAGAGCCTCGAGTCAGTCCCGCCCTCATGCATAACCATGAGCATCTGGGCCAGGTAGACCACAGAACGGTCATGGGAAGCAGTGAGGCGGCTGCCTGTCCTGTGGCACTATAGGATTTCGCCACAGATTAGTGTGGACGAAAAGAACTACAGGCTTCGGACGGGTGCTTAGGATAGCGCCGGGAGCACTCTGAGGACACAGTAGCATCGCAACAGAGCGTTCAACCGGGGGGACCCCAGTGTACCCATGGGCAGCGGCCCCGTGAGGGGGGAAAGGCGGATGAGACCAGCGAGCGGTCCTGAGAAGACACGGGGGTCTTTCAGGACATCGAGATCTCATCATGCACGTCCGGGAAGAAAGATATTGGGGTTTACCGTGGACGCGGGTCGGCGGCCTTACCCAAAACCAATCGTCCCAGGAAAGCATGGCCGTCATCTCCGGATCAGACTCAGGCACAGCATAACACACCAGAAGGTGGCAGCTGTGACGAGTCGTCACTTCCAAAAGAACCAAGCCCACCTTATGATGTTACAACAGACATAGCATCTTCCTCTGTAGCTTCAACCGAAACTCGTGGGCCACCCGAAGGTCGACTCGCAGGAATCGGAGGTTCGCTAGCGGGCACCGTCACACAGGAGGGAGCTGGGGTCGCGGACAGATAGTCGGTGCCTTGTTCCAGACTATAACCCTCAGGTCACCCTGGCCACCAGCCGAAGTAGCACCCCTCGGGGGAGCGCTAGATCGGGGTGTGGATGAGGGGACTCTCACTCTTGCGAGTTCATTGAGTCTCGACCTAAATGACGCGATGATCATGTTCCCAGAGAGAACATGAATCACCCACGAGCGCTGTACAAGCATGATAAAAGCCCTACACACTAGACAGCGCTCGTGCCCATCAGAGTCCGATACCAATCTGCCGCCACTTTTTTTTTTTTTTTTAAATGCACGGGCGAGCCGTCTTTAAAAAGACGTGCCGCGTGCGAGCTCTTTTGTGAGAGGAGAAAAAAAAACTCGATGTTGAAGCGAGCGGGGAGAACACACTCACTGGCAGATCACTGCACAGATCAGCAGGCAATGTGAACTCGCTGCAGATCGCCATCACACCAACACCGGAGAGAATGGCTCGTCTCGTAGAGTGAAGTCATAAATGGCTGTGGAGTAAAGAGATACTCTTGGCTCCAAAGCGAAAACATAACTGCATGTTGCCGGCGTCCTCCTTTTATACCCACTAGGTGGGGCAGAGTTACGTCATGCAAATTCCGCAGACCCATGGCATTTCTTTGCCATTGGCTCGTTTTTGTATACTACTATACTACTAATAATACTCGTTTTTTGTAAGTCGATAGGTGTTCTAAGCGAAACCCCATTTTGTCGTCATTCCGACGTAACTCGGAGTGACCACGAAAGGGAACTTCTTGAATCCAATGAAGGTGGCTTTTGTAATTAATCTGTTAATTTTATTAGTCAAATTTCACATCCATAAATGTACGTTTTCTAACAAAAAGCCCCTTTTCTCAGTATTACAGTTTAAAGAATTCGAAAATTACTTTTCTACTATTCAATCTAGTTCTAATAGAAAATCTATAAAAGACTGTTCATTTGTGTACTGTCTTCAAAATCTTTGATTGATACAAAGGTCCAGTATTTTTGTGATTTTTATTATTATTATTATTTATTTTATTTTTATTATTATTACATTTTTTATATATATGTGTGTTTTCTTTGCTCTCCTGGCTCTAAAATGTATGTTGTATTGTTTTGTTGTTTAAAGCAAAAAAAAAAAAAAAAAATTTGATCCAATGGCACGTGAGACAAATTAAACAATCAAATTACATTTCCAAATAAATTTTTTCCTACAGATGCATGGTTTCTGTCATTTTAAGTAGTTTTTTTTTAATCAGGCTGATGTAAGTTCAAATGTAAATAAATGAGTTTGGTTTTAGTTGGTAATTTCATTTGATGCTATTACAAACTATTACAATTCATGAGGCACCAACGGACTTTTTCCGGACCTTTAGGGGGAGATTGAATCTTTAACGTCAACTTTAACTTTTAAAGCTTTTAACTTTAATTTCTACATTTCCATAACTGTTTATTTAACACTGACCAGATCCGCCGCTGCTGCTCTTCACACTCACTACTGCGCAGACTCGGGATCAGAGTCTGTAATGAGGACAAGATGTCAGCGCCAGATTGGGTCATTGGCAGCTTCACTTTTCGACAATGGAAGAGAGAAAAGGTGCGTCGTCCAACTGTAGTTAAAAAAAAGTTCACATAGGACTAATAATTGCTTTTAAAAATGTGACTTAAAAATGTGAGCTTAGTGGAGGCGCAATCCCCCCAAAAAGTTGAACATCCTCAGCATCTGGACTCATGCATGTGCCATGTGAGATGATGAAAAACACAAACAGTGAGATGAACTGATGCTGTCATTTTACATAGAAAAACAATTAAAAAGCTGTGCTGTAAAAAGAAAAGAAAAATTTATATAGTGATAGTTTTATGTAAACTATGGATAAATTTCAACATAATGACATGATTGTTGGAAGTGTTGAAAGTATTATGTGTCTTTCATGAGTAGACACTATTGTTTATCTGACTTGTTAGTCTTGTAAGAATTTGTCAAAATGACTGTATACATGAGTATGTTTAAATCAGACATAATCTTACACTGTAATTTGGTGAGTCATATCAGGATCATATAGCAGCTGCCATTTCCCAACACCTAGAGATCCCTGGGGCTCAACAACTCCTTGGGAAGAAGTTATAGTTGTGTCCTAGATTTGTTTCAATCACATCCTTCTCTCATGTCAGTGTTGCAATACCTGTGCAGGTTATCTCTATCACCGATCCCTCCTCTGATAAGAGGTCTTGCATGAGCATGTGAGGTCTTGCACTGGTCCTTCTCAGCACTTCTAATCCAAAAAGCATGTGTGATTCATTTGACGCGACTTCTCAGAATCACCACTGTGTATCTTAGATCAGATAAGATCAGAGCGAAAAGAGAGAAATGGTGGCTGCGTAAGATACAATAACAAACTGCCAGGGTGAAGCATGACATTGTGCCATTCCTCTATGCGCCTGTTGCTGATCCTGAGAGACATTTACAGCCCGTGCCTGACGTGAAAGTCTGACATCATTGCAAGATGGAAATCATATTTGGAAGGCTAGAATCTTGAAGAATCTCTGCTTTTCCTATAGCAGCATTTATTTTTATTTTTTAGATCTGTCTAAATTAAGATGTCTTGTGGAAAAAATGAATAGTTAACCTATTCCTTAGCATGGCATCTTCCTCTTTGACTCATGCGTGTAGCATTCACTCACAGCTCGGTTATGTAAAGTTGATGAGCACATGACCAGTGTGTACAGCTATAAATCACCTCCGCTCTCCCACGGCTTCCAGTGTTTACAGTAAACAGTGGGCTGGAATGTAAAGTTATTTCAGTCCGTTGGCCAGGACTCATTGTAGTGGTTGTGCCACAGGCCGTTAGGCCTACCCAGAGCCCCCCTGTACCTCATTATCTGATCAGGCCTGTTTGCTTTGCCTGGGTTCTGGTGCAGCTCTTCCCTCCACCCAAAAAAGACAAACACAGACACAAACACAACAAGCCAACTTCCTCCAGATCCATTACGTCCCTCTTTTCACCCTTAACAGCAAACTCTTGAAATCCAATCAGCCCCCAGTTTGTCTATAGACTGAATGATCATGACAGGACGCAAGGTCAGTTTGGAGAGGACAAGACATTGAACTCTTATGAAGTACAGGGAGATCTCAAGGGAATGACCTCCTTGTTTACTATGTTGAATTGAGTTTAGCCATTGTATTTAAATGAGAAGGGAGGATTCCAAAATGTTTTGTCAGAAAGCCTAATTAGATTTTTTTTATTGTATTCAGCAAGGATGCATTGAATTGATCAAAAGTGACAGTAAAGACAAATAATATTACAAAAATGTTTTTAAATAAATACTGTTATTTTGAACTTTATATACATTGAAGGATCCTGTTTTTTTTTCATTAAAAAAAACATTATTATTTTCAACATTGATAACAATAATAAATATTTCTTGAGCACCAAATCAGCATATTTGAATGATTCTGAAGGATCATGTGACACTGAAGACTGGAGTAATGATGCTGAAATTTCAGCTTTGCCATCACAGGAACAGTTATATTAAACTGCAATAATATTTTACAATTAACAATCAATTATTTTTGATCAAATAAATGCAGCCTTGGAAAGCATAAGAAACTTCTTTCAAAAAATCTTACCGACTTTTTGAATGTGTATTAACGTTACTAAATGTAAATATTTTATAAAATATAAAATAATATATTATTAGTGTATTTTATTTACATTTTATCTTTCAGTATATTTATTACATAATTAGAAAAGTAAATATTAAATATAAAAAGTAAATTATAGCATTTAAAAACATTGAATCAGCCTGATTACATTGTTACACCAACGAAAGTAATTTTTGTTTCCTAACCAACATTCCAGCAACAAGAAATGTGTCTGTCCCAACTGAACTCAAAAACGCTGCATGATGCAACAACTTGGTTTCTGTTTCTGCAACAACGCATTAGGTAAACCAAAATCTCCCTTCTCATAACTTTACATTAAACATCAAATAATATGTTCAGATTTGATGTGATTATGTGGCATCATTTTGCAGCAGTTTCACATTCAGTGCGGACAGACAAATTGCTTGATGCTGGAAACTTGTTAGGACAGTTTAAACTGCATATTATGACTCTTTGAAGTGCAAACAGGTACTTAAAAACCTTAAGAGTGCAGTCTTTATTCTGACCTCAACCACCACATTCTGAACCCAGTGAAAGTGAGACAGGCGTGAAAAACAAAAGGCGTGTCTGTTCCTCTCTGATATAGCACTGCTGAGACAGTGGGACATGCTTGAGCTGGAGTAATGTGAGCAGTGGCCTTTATCTGTCAGGAGAAAAAAAAAAGTGTGAGGAAGAGTGAGTGAGAGAGAGCAGAGACAGAGCACCGTGTTGTGCAAGTGGAGATTAATACAAATACAGTGGAAAGACGGAGGGGGAGCCAGGATAAAGTGGAGCTCTATCTCTCCTCCTCTTTTCTCTTGTTCCCTCCCTCTCTCCTCCCTCCCCCGGACTCCAGGAGTAGTAGGAGGTTAACGTGACTGTGAGAGCTGTACTTTAAAACAGCACGGTGGGCAGAACACACTCACTCACTCAGACACACTTACAGCAGGAAAATCATACTGAAACACAAGGTCTGTAAACACTCAAACAGTCCAAATTTAAACAAATTCTACTGTATTTCTTTCATGCTGAGTGAGCTTTAAAGATGTTTTCATTCATTCAATAAGGAAATTAAGTTTGTTTCTGACTGAGTTTTGATTCCACAGGTCACTGTTGTCATTTCCTCTGGATTTCTATATGGATTTGGGACTTTAAACAATTTCAAAAGGGAAATATCAGAGACAGATCTCAATTTGTTGTTGGACTGTGAAGGAAGATACCTGGACTCACAGAAGAGATGGACGCAGGCCCGTTGGCATCAGTGGCCGAGGGCTCTCCGGAAGGGGAGACGGTTTGTGCAGCTTTGGCCCGCTATGAAACCACATTGCGAGATGCTGTGCGTGAGATCCACGTGGACGTCAGCGCTTTCAAGCTAGGCATCGAACGGAGACTGGAAGAGGCCGTTCATGTGAGCGGACCTCTAGGCCGAGCCGTGGCGCAGCTGCAGCAGGAGAACCGACAGCTCAGGGGTCAGTTAGAGGCCTTGACCCGACAGGTAGAGATGCTGACTGGGTCGGTGTGTGACAGAAGCGCACTTCTCACAGGAGGATCAGCGCCACCACAGACCAACAGCAGCACCGCAGGGCATCAGTCTCCACCGTCTGCGGGCCCCAGCATAGCGGCTCTGACCGGCTCCGCCAGCGGCTCTGCCTCCAGCCCCACCACCACACGTTTCTCCAGCAGAGCCACCTTCTCTGTCACCAGCAAAACAAACGTGAGTAGACATCTGCAAGAATGAGTGGAAGCGTGACCTCGAGTGAGGTCATTTTGTGGAACTGGAAAAAATGAAGTGATGTGAGAAACCTTATGTTCGAAAACTAAATATTTAGACATAGAGAAGCCTGAAGCTGGAAAACGTATACAAACTAACTGAATGTTTGTAAAGGCAGACCTTTGGCACAGTCCCTGACAAATGTGGGATGCTGTTTAGATCAATTCACAGTCGTTTACTGCCACCATTTCAACCTAGTATTATGATGAAGTTAAGCCATATATGGCCATGCATTATGGTTATTGTACCACAGTTAAGGGTGTCCTTATAGGCACAAAGCGAATAAACAATTTGACCACCAAGTAATATTTTTGGGATGTTTACAGTTGACAAGCTACTAATCAACTTGACGCATTAATATCAAATTTAGAGTTGGGTCAGTTTTATAAAATGTATGTTTTTAGACTGCAAAGGCAGACTGCAAAGGCGACACAGAAGCTGCATCTACAGTGGCTTAGCCAATGAGCTCACTGCACAACCTTCAAATATTTGGTCAGTATTGATGTAGCAGTTGCAGTTCTTTCAGAAATACTCCACCTTCCCCTGCTCCACCTGTATAGATCTGCTATTGGTAATTCATGTACGCTATATTGTACAGCAGCAGCATATCTTACTTGCTCACAGCAGTGTGTCGTGAATGTATTGGCAGTAGCAAGCCCTGTACTTACTCTGCAGCAGCAATAACCAACAGCAGCAGCAATAACAGCAGCAGCGTAGCAGATCTATTCCGCCAATACCAAATCAACATTGTCATACCCATTACCATGCCAAACACTCCGAGAGTTGACATGACAGAACTAAATTAATAATATGAGCTTGTAATAAATGTGGAATTATGGAAATAAAAATAAAATAAAACAAAGCAGCATATTTTAGTACATCTTATATGCAACTTAAAATAATTTGGAGCAGGAACAGAGCCACTTTCACTAGAGCAACCTTCACTTGCCTGTCTAAAGACTCCAGATTTTTGTGAAATGACACATTTGAATTAAAAACAATCACTTTGAAATGCTCAAACAACCCAGATGTTTTGACCATGAGGCCATTTTAGCAGATGTCATTCATTCAAAGCATGTTTTATTTGATAGGTACATTTCATAGTTTGCATATTTATACTGTAAACCCCCAAAGTTGAGGGTTAGTCATATTATAACATGATAGATAATGACTATTCAGGATTTAGAGAATTCAGCTCGATTTTTAGGAGACTTTTATTGAGTTGAACTTGTCACCAATGCCTTTGCAGCCTTTACAGCTGCTGCCTGTGACATGAAAACTCAAACATCATGCAGTAGTCACTCATTAATCTAGAGCTCTGGGCTATGGAGTATAAAAATACTATCATTTGCATAGCATTCAAATTACATTGGCTTGTTTCATAAGGTCTTGTTTTATATTTCAGGTTTGTTAAGGCTAAAATATAATTTTAGTAGCTGGGAGTGCAGTTGATTTTGACTGTGAGTTAGATTCAATAGAGACAAGGAAGGCTGTTATCTTCCCTGCCACATCCACACCTGCCAACCGCATAATGAGAGAGCTGCATTCTGGGCTTGTAAGATACTCAGAGACTGTTGTGGCAGGTCTGCGGCGCACTCCCATTCAGTCTCAGCCTGCAGGAAAAAGTGAGCAAGACTCCACGTGGGGATGTGTGCTGGCCTGCCTCCACATGGCTGTGCTGTGAGCACCTGCAGATATCATAGGAATCATGCTTTATCTCACGCTCTTCCTCCTAACTCTGTCTGTCTATGATTCTTACAGAGTCCTGTTGTACTTTCTGTTCTTGTGAAATAACAGTTTATCCTGGGCTCAATCTCAGACTGCCGCCACTGTATCTGTGGCATTTCTTGTTCTCCCAACTATCATTTTGTTTCACACAAAACACTCCAGTCTCTAGTCCACTTCATATCTTTTTCACTCTCTCCCTCCGTCTTTATTGCTCTCATTCTATTATTGGCCTCATTGCAGTTCATAATCCTCTGGCAGGTTTTATAGTTCAAATTTAGTTCTAAATTTAAACTGAATTTAAATTTAAGGTAGCAAACAAGATGTACAATTGAAATTAAAATTTAATGTAGTAATAGCAATTCAAAGAAATTCATATCAGTAACAAAAAGTTTGTCAAGGTTTAGATGGATGAATGGATGGATAGGTAGAACGATAGACAGACAGACTGACAGGCATAAAGACAATCAGATAGATAGATAGATAAACAGACAGACAGACAGGCAGACAGACAGACAGACAGATGGGCGATCAGACAGTCAGATATATAGACAGACAGACAGATAGACAGACAGACAGACAGATGGGCGAGCAGACAGTCAGATAGATAGACAGATAGATAGATGATTTGATGGATGTATGGATGAATGGATTGATTGATTGATTGATTGATTGATTGATTGATTGATTACAAAAAGATACCAGCTTCACTATGTAAGTTTAAGCTGCGTTGAATTTTCCGTCAAAACTTTAAATGCACATGAACCGGATCGTGCTGTGTTCCTCTCTCCTTTCAGAGTTCATGCGGCCAGCGAAATGCTTTTGCTCTGTCCTCACTCTGTGCTGGCTCCACAGAGAAGTCCTGCACTGCTGTTGCCAATTACCGCAGCATTTCTGTGGTTTCAATGGACCATTGTGTCGACATTCTGCCTAATTTTAAGTACGTTGGGTGAGTCAGGATTTAAAGGACACCCAGGACACCTTCCTCCTTTCTTTCTAAACCAAAATGTGGTGTATATGTAGCACTGCCGGCTCCTCTGGAGTCTCTCTTGCTCGGAGGACAGGTGCTTGGCTGGTAACGGGACCGCACCTGTGGAGCTGGTCTCACCGCACGATCACACTTGGCCCCAAGCACAAAGACTCTGCCCTTCATTACTGCCGATGTGAATAAATTGTTTAGGGGTCAGTGGGTTATCTTTGATTCTACTGTGCCTCAATATAGTCACTGCATTGTAAATGTCAGATAATTTGACTCCCGCTGGAGGACCTGTGTGTGTTTGGCTGTACTCTCCAGGGCAAGTGAGGGAGACAGTGGAGATTGGGGTGGGAGGAAGATAAGATTTGCATGGCTGTTATCTGTGGAAAGTCCGTCAAGGCACATTTAAAGTCTTAGTGAAAGGATATAAACACACTCAGATGCCCACAGACACAAATAAGTTAGCAGATATTGGAAATATTTAAACAGTAACTCAGTCGATTTCCTCTTAGCTTCATGCTGTCAATCTCAAATTATGAAGATTATAAGGCCTTCGTTCTTGCTCTCGTCTAAGAGTTTTTAGGTTTTTTTTAGCTGCTCTGCATTGTGCTCCAAGTTAGCACTTCATCAGACTGGATGTTAGCAGCTGTCTTCCAGCATCTTGGTTCGGTTGCTAACATGGTTGACAGTGGCTTTCAGAAATCTGTCAACTAACAGTTTTGTGTCGTAGTTCTATAGACAGTTCATTCACAGTTAATTTTTACACAGTTTTAGTCATTGTGTCTGTTGATGAACATATCCGTCAGTATTTTGTCATTTTGATTGATTTTAGTCAGTTTTACTCAACTAAAATAGCATCTAATGTCAGCTGAATTAACATTTTAGTTTGCGAGAGTACAAAATATATTCAAACATTTTATGTTTTTTTTTCTAGTTATATTTTCATCAACATTGTTTTTAATTATTGCCTTGACACCTTTTTGTTGACGAAAAAAAACAACTTTATTGATGAACATTTTCTTGAACCAAACTAGCCCTAAGAATTAAGATGTATATTGTTTTTACTGAGGAGCTCAAGAATGTGTATCCTTCTTTCCTGTGGTCATACTTTTTAAGAACTTTCAATCTGGCAAAGAACCACTAACATTCATAATTTTGACATACACCGTTTACCATATTATGACATAAGCATAAACATTTATATCTTTCCTGGTCATGTTTATACACACCACACATCTGTAGCAAGGACCTTTTCTCCTCTACACACAAACACACAGACCCCATGTTGCCAAGCATTACCAAATTACCATAATATTACTTCAAATCCCACGTTTGGCTCTTGCAGTGTGAGAAACACCCTCCTCACTTTGGCTTACCTCACGCCAGAGTGCCAGTACATTTAGTTTTCAGTCCACACAGCCATCTAATATTGCCAGAGATGAGCTGTTTTTAAAACATGAAGCCCAGAAAGGAATGTCGTTTGATCTGACGTGCTTTGCTTTAAATTCAGTTTTGATGTTGGGAATTTTCTAGATTTGGATAGCCTACCAGGTAGCCAAGCAGGCCTCAGAAGGCTTAAAGGCTGAGCATTTGTTTGGAAAGATTCACTTAAGCGTCCAAATTTGCAAGGCCACTGGACTCCTGACTTTTATTTATGAGGCGAAAGTGAATGAAAATGCGCCTGTGTAGTTTCACACCTTAGCAGGAGGGTTTAAGGAGCTTACTCGAACATACTAGTTTGTGTTTGTTTGCACGTGTTTGCCTGAGATATGCTTGATGTTTCCAGCTCGGACTGGCCCAAAGCCAAAGGTCTCACAATGGAACGGAACGTTTAATCTCCTCCCCTTGCCCTGCCTGTATCTCCATGTCCAGCACAGATTCCTGGCAGAGAAGAAGTTGCAGAACAAAAAACCTTTGCACAGCTATTAATACAGTAGAGTGCAAGAGAGAGAAAGAGAGGGTGAGAAAGAGGGAATGTGAGAGGGAGGGTGGAAAAGAGAATAGATTGTGGATGGGAGGCTAGAGAAAGGCATCCAGCCACTCCCATGCTGCCCCTAGCTCTCCTAATTACTTCCAGACAATGCCATGTATTTTCATCTCCATGGTTACAGGTTAATAATTCGTTGTTTACGGGATGACCTCACTGCCCTTCAGGAACCATTGTCCCACCTTGTAGGAATGCATATGTGCAGAGAATTTAAGTGAGGAAACTCTAGTGAAGACCTTGCTTATCCACCGTGCATGGGGTCACATTACCACCCATGTGTGTGTGACTGGAGCAGAGTACAAGGCTGCTGGTATCTCAGCTGGTGCTAGGAAGTCTAAACCAAGCTCATATTGTTCTTAGATATTGTGTGCAAACTGCTGTGTATTCCTGGAATGGTTTATTTTCTCTCTCTGCATGGCCTGAGGCGGTGTGTTTGACCACTGCCCAGGTCTGTGTTCTCCATCTGCAAGTGGGGCTTTAGATGTAGTGCGTCCCTTTAGGCTACAACCCATCAATCATGCTGCAGTGAATCATATTGTGGAGTGGAATCACTGCATGGCCACGTAGTATTAATCTGATGAGGTTTCTCAAGAGCCCAGGAGCTCCTGCGTCAATGCATAAGGACACACATGATTGTTTACTGATGAGTAATATACAGTTTAGTTTTGAGCACGCTACATGCGCACTTCGCACTTTAAGGTTGTTTGGTAAACCAAAGAGGTTTACACACAGTAAAAATGTTTTGTAAGGCAACCTAAAATATTCTTGTTTGGTAGCATCTAAATTAACCATGTGGAGAGTTACCCGTGGTGGACAAATTATACTCCAACAAAGTACCCACCCACCTCTGACGGAAGCCAATTATTTTACTCCTTTATTGTAGTTAAGTAGATTTTTTATTATCTCTACTCTAAAGTTTCACTACATTCTAAGGAATAGCCTTCTATATGACCTTTTACTTCACTACATTTTTATTTAATCACATCTAATTCTGATTTGTGAACAAATTCTTTCAAGCCCATTTTCATTCTTTTGAGAAAGTTATTTTCAATAAATCATTTGAACTAGTTCACAAATTACATTGAAAGATTCAATTGTAAATTCAACTGATCTGATTGCAGCAAAGAACTCAAAGATTCAATGATCTGAAAAAATACCTGATAAAGATGTCCGATTTGTAAACAAATCATTCTTATCGATGAATTGGGTTGAACCAGTTCACATATAGCACAGAATGATTTAACTGTGATTTCAACTGATCTGATTATATCAGTTAACAATGCCATGATTCAATGATCTATTGGAGACCTGATGTCCGATTTGTATCATTCTGAATGTATCATTCTTTTGAACCAACTCTTTTTAATTAATCACTTGAACCGCTCACAATTGTCATTAAATAATCCATTTGTGAATTTGAGTGATTTATTGGATCAGTTAACAACTCAGTTTCAATTCTGATTTAATTATCCGGTCAAGACCTGCTCCTAGACTTGATGACAATGTCCGATTTAGTTTGTTTGTTAGTTAGTTAGTTAGTTAGTTAGACTAGTTAGTTTGAAATGCTTCGATTCAGAAATAACATTGTTAAACTTACTGATTCAGTAATTTAATTGAAGTGACTCTCAAGCTAACAAAACAAACTGATGAATTGAATTTGAATATGCTGACTCATAATTATTTATTATAATAATGTCATACCAATTAAATTAAATCAGAAGGTCAGATTCAGGGCTTGAATTTATGCCCCAAAGGACCATTTTTATAAGGCTTTTTACTATGTAATTTGTGAGTATGTGGGAGTGAAAATGAAGCACACCCAACTAACTCCCTGAAAAATTCTTGTAGTTCACACACACAGGGTTAGAGTGTTCAAATGTCTCTCTCTTCTTCTCTGCACAGGTTTTCTTTCCATTCCTGCCTCTGAGAGAAATTGCAGACTTTGTGGTGCTTTAAAAACAGGTGTTTGGGCTTCTTTCTGCATGAACACTTGAGTTTTTGGAGGAAATAACAGAGCAAAGACCCTCACAAACCAGGCATCCCGTCCCCATTTGTCTAAACTTTATAGACTCTACATCTCTCTGATTTTCTAACAGCAGGAAGAAAATTTAAGGAACCCTTAAATTACTGTCGGCAAAAATGGGCTCAAACATTTCTCTAAATCACAAATGATACATTTGCTTTTCACACTGTTGATTTATGCCTTAGTATCCACTTTACATTGTCTGATAATGATCCTCACTTCCAAAATGAGCCCGGCTATTTGTACATTGGAAAAATATAAATAGCATTATCGGCATGGCTTATTAATACCAGAGAAGGCCTTGTAAGAGCTACTATCTGTAGGATTTGAGAGACTGGGGCTGGAATGAGTCCACTGAACCCTCCAGAGTTCTCCCACAAACATGCCCTCTATTGTTGTTTATGTTCCATTCCATTCCCCCGCCACCACAACGTTCCAAGAATCTCAAATGTCACAGAGACGCAAGAATATCCCCTCAGATACGTTTAAAATCAGACACTCACACACACAGAGCTTCATCAAAACTGGCATTCATCTCTCTGATCATACACAGAGCAGCTCTCTGTTTTCTCTTACAGTCACAATGCTCAAGCTGCCACACTCCCATCAAATCACTCAGAGATTATATACAATACAACCTTGTGATTATCCACAGGAAAAAATCTTCTTTTATACACTCCAGCATTGCACAGGCAGGCTGCCAACACACTGGGGAAATTCTTATTTTGCCGTAGAGGGACATTTAGACTCACATTAAAGGTTTTCTGTAAGGGGAGTGTATTGTCTGAACGGATTGTACATAGTAACCACATTTAGAGGCATTCGGTTTATGTTGGCCTATTGTAGGACAGCACAATTAGTTTGAAGACTCCTCAAGGCCTTTTCTTGTCTCCTCACCTGCAAGAGTGATTACTGTGTCTCTGAAGGGGCTGCATTTCGTGTTTTGTATAGTCTGGGAGGCGACGCTGCTCTCCACACCACGCTCATTGTCTTTGAGTGTCCTCACTTATGGAGGAACAGCACGTACAGGAGATGAGTGACCCTCCCTGAGGACAAAAGTATGGACTGTCCAGTTTTTTTCCCCTTCTTTTGTGTGGCTAGAGGACTCGAGTTGAACAACTAAAAGTTTATGTTTATGATGATTGATATTGAAAATAGTCATTTAAGTGAATCAGTTGAACAAGGTTACAGCAGTAGCAGGCAATGATTCAGTTGTGAATTCTGACTACAGAAGTTAACAACTCAATGATTCAGATTCGAGGCCCAATGGCTATGTGTCCAATTAATGAATGAATAATTCCTTGAGCCGATTCTTTTCAATTAATCAGTTGAATCAGTTGAAAAATTACATTAACTGATTCATTTGTTAATTCAACTTATTCAATTGCAGTAATTAACATCTAAATCATTCAGTGATTTGCTTGAGGCCTAATAGCGATATCCGATTTATGAACAAATCCTTTTTTGAGCTAATTTTTTTGATTGAGCATTAGTTCAAGTCAGTGATTCAATGATCTGTTCGAGACCTGTTTTGAGACCCAGATTTGTGAATGAATCATTCTCTTCAGATTGATATTAAAAATAGTCAAATTTAATTAGCAATTAATCTTATCTTCATCACTTTTTTTTAGTATTTAAAAATCTATTTTTAATTAGGTCAAATGAATAATAGTGATAAAATGTTCTTTTAATACTTGAAGGTACAACTTACACTTACATGTACATGCCTGTCAATCAAATGGAACATTTTAGATGTCATTTTAATCAAAACAAAATATATATTTTTTGGATATTCATTTAAAACATATTAAAATATGTTTTTATATAAAAAGATATAAAAATAAAAAGCAAAATAAAAAATCATAGCAATACAAAACTATGTTCATAGTCATACTGATTAATCGGTTAATTAAAGAAATAATGGATGGATTAATCGGTTATGAAAATAGTTTTTGCAGCCTTATGCTAAAGTGCTTTCCCACATGTTCTGTCTCACCTCCCTATTTCCTGCACTTGTTTTATTGCTTCTCTCTATTAATGCGATGACGCATTCTCTGGGATTGGGAATGTGTTGTTCCTGGGAAGAAAAAAAAAAGAGCAACTGGGGTGAGTGCATACAGTTCAGTGAACATGTGAGATGGGTGTGGTAAGATTCCCCCCTACACCTCTTAATTTAGCCCAGGGACCAAACAGCAGGTGACCTCTGTGCCAGAATAGTGCCTGAACCAATTCATTGGAAGTAATTTCAGATACAAACCTTAATGGCTGCAGGCAATGTTTATTTATTTATTTTTATTCAGGCTGCCCAAAATCACTGTAATACAGGTCACGTGTCTGCTGATATGCCCTAGAGACACTGACATATGACACAGTCCAACAACAAACGTTCGCAGTGCAGCAACTCCAGCACTGGATTGAGCCGAGAACCTGCGTGTTCAGCCAGCAAATCAGAGTTGGATACGTTTCATGCTGGCTGGGGTGAATTTTGTCTCCCCCATCTCCTTCTTTCAATGGGACAGGCAGCTGCTCCCCCTCGGCCGCACGCCCCTCCAGCATTCTTTAGATGTGATGTCATCTGGACTCCTTCTCGCCAGTTCACTTACTCCTTGAGTCTCACTTAGAAGTTATTTCTCTTTTAAAACACAATGCTTTCCTGATTGCATGCCTGGTTTTTAATCCCTGTGTGTTTTGCATTTGCATTCATAAACAAACACTTCCTTATAGCCTGTGCACATTTGCTAGCATATTAGCATGTGTTTGCATGTACTAGTGAGGTTCAGGCCACACACAAAAGAGCTTTGTCCATTGATAAGCTGCCAGGTAATTAATGACAGTGCCAGAGATAACTAAACGTGCACAGTCATTCATTTGGTTTACTTCCAGGCCCTAAAAAACTAGTCCGCCACCCCCTTTGGAGACAATCTGCTTTAATAGTTGTTAGCTCATTGCAGTCGACGCCAAACATCTGTATCTGTATAACTATTTGATGGTTGAGGTCTAAAAGAAATGAAGCAAGGCAGTGAGCTTTTATGTGTCAGCAGAAGAGTGCATGGTGGGTAGAAGTGACTATTAAAGATTAAAATAGACCAGCAGCAATATCTGTATTGATGACCCACATCGGCCCTGATTCAGAGCTTTGATTTCTTTTTAAAGGAGACTAGGCTTCTTTAAACATTACTGGTCTCCATAGTGAATCATAGTGAACCATCAATCAAATGTCTTTGATTAGATTACATCATTCATTTACTTGTGCAGAATGTGCCCTCCTGGAAAACACATTTTGAGCCACTTTGTCTCTTTTCATGTCTTTGATTGGATTTTTTGGATAATCGCATCAGTTGTCTCATGTTCTATACCCTGTTTTGGTGCTCATCTATTTGCTGCCTCTTGTAAAGGATACTTGTTTTTAAGGGGCACCAGGGATTGATATCTTTCTTCGAATTCTGGATAATACCAATACGCTAATAATTATTTTTATGTTGGGGCTATATGTAAGAATTTTTGTATTACCAATGTGTGAACAGCTTGTAGTAAAACTTAAGAAACAAGACCTTCCCAGACTTCCTAGGTTATCTATGAAAGCCTGTAGACTGATTTTTATGTGATGGACTCGAGCTGGTTTCGCCCGTAAAATCCAAAAGGATGTGATGGTTACACACACTTCCGAGAGCCTCACTTTCATTCAATTACACATGAAATGAATACTTATACAATGTTCAGGATAATGCCGAAAAAGCCATTCTGTATTGTAATGTCAATGTGTCATGCAAAGAAAAGGGATTTATTCAAACTATAGTCTCACATAGCCAGATCTATAGATCACAACGCTCACAAACGGCTCGACATATATATATATATATATATATATATATATATATATATATATAAATTGTCTAAAAATAAATCTCTAAAAACTAAAATCAATCATTTATATGCTACAAGTGACTTTAGGCATCACAACACCATAATGTACAGTATTAAAAATGGATATTCAATATGAGATTTGCTAAAGATTACATTTAAGTGTTACTAAATTAATAGTCTTCTTAAAGATTAAACATAATCCTGCTTCTCTCTCTAACAGAGCATTGAGCGAGATGAGCCCATTGAAGTGGATCCAGCACCAATTCCCCAAGGCTTGGAGAATGGACACTTATCCTCAACAGGTATCAACCATAATTCCTCCTGGAAAGCCTATTCTATGTTCCCTTAACAAAAGATAGATAGATAGATAGATAGATAGATAGATAGATAGATAGATAGATAGATAGATAGATAGATAGATAGATAGATAGACAGACAGATAGATAGATAGACAGACATAATACTGCTTCAGTTGTAACATATTTACATCCTTTATCCAATCAGAAAACTCTACTATGCCTTTGAGGAGAAACTCACCACCCAACGGTGTGTCACAGGAGCACTCGGCCCCTGTTCCCATGGCGATGCCACACTTGCCAATCACAGCAACCACCAAAGTGGCTGACTCTGCAGTTATGAAGAGTCCTGAGTCACCTGGTAGCCCAATGCACGCAATGCCTTCAACCATAACAGATTCACTGACAAACAGTCAGGCGGTCAGCAGTGATAACCAGCCACAACTAGAGTCTCCTGTTAATGCAGGTATGACTCAATCACAGCTTCACAGAGACAGGCTACAGATGACTCTTTCTGCTGTCAGCACCTAAAGGTGTGTGTTGGTCTTGTGGTTACAGTGCCGTCTGTGAAAACATGGGCTCCAACTCCAGCCAGGACTATGGGTTCTCCACGGCTTAGTGGTAGGACAAATTCAACCAACTTCTTTGACTCATATTCACAGCATGTGATTTTATCATACAGTCTGTCTCATTGTTTGTCACTCCATGTTTTGTCTTACAGAGAAAGCATCTTCGGCTCCGGCCAAGTCAGTGACTTACTCTGGGCTCTTCTCACACAATACAGACAGGTAGGTAGAGTATGAATAAACGTAAATGCAAATAGAATTTGGAATATTCTCTCACTTAGCAAGACAGTCTCATAAAAATGGTAACATTTTACAAGGTCCAATTTGTTAGCATTAGTTAATTCATTAGTTATCATTAACTATCAACAAGCAATAGTAATACTAATACTTAAAGGGTTAGTTCACCAAAAAAAATTACATTTTGTCATTTAGTCACCTTTCATTCATCTTCGGAACATACATTAAATGAAGTGTGAAGTGTTATCAAGTGTTACTAAAAAATTATAATATTTCACAGAACTGAAAATGTTCATCAGCCATCTCTCTCTCTTTGTATCAGGAATGTGGATATGCCAGGAGATTTATCTTTCGGCAGAGGTATTGAGCGCAGACGGGAGCTTGTGAGGTCCCAGACTTTACCTCGAAACATTGGAGCCCAGGCACGCAGGTCAATTTTTGAGAGGCTGGACTCTGAAAACAACAGGTAATGGAATTATCCTGCTTGTCTATGCAACCACATGCTTTTTTAATGCTCTGCAAAGTCAATCCAAGTAAAAACCTCTTGCTTTGATCTTTCCCAACTCAGTCGACCCAAACCAGTGGATTCCAAACCCAAGCTAAAACGCTCTCAGAGCTTTGGAGTATCAAGTGCTAGCAGTATCAAGCAGATTCTTCTGGAGTGGTGTCGATCCAAGACTATTGGGTACCAGGTAAGATATTCCATAGACGTCATGGGACTTGAAAATGGGAGCTTTTCCCACATGTCAACAAGGCCAGTATATTAAAACTAAGAAAGATTTAACAACACTTCAGCCTGATAAGATGCAGATTATCCTGCCTTTTTATTTTAAGATTGAGGTCATTATAAAGTGTTATTTTGTTTATTAGCTTATATCAACTTTATTGTGAATGAACATTATGTGTGTGGTATTAGGATTCCGCTGCATATATATTCTGACTGACTCTAGTGCGGCTTTGCAAACCAGCCCATGTGGCTCTAGTTAGAGATAGTAAATTAACGGTCAAGCCTAATTTAGTATCAAGAGAGAGCAGTTTGTAAACATGAGAACCAGAGTAGACAGCTGGCAAACACGCATGAAAATTTCGATTTCTCTCAGTGACAGAGACTGTCTTTGCCTGTCAGATTTGCCAGCTATAAGGATGAGTAAATATAAATATTACTATAAAATACTATAAATTTCAGCATATGAAGATAAGAGTCAGACAACAATAAAACATCTGCTCTGACAACCACAAGCAGTTCTGCAGAATCTCAAAGGACGTTATTGTTTTTGTATTCTTTTCGCTTACTCACTGATCAAGAGGAACGAATGCTAGAAGAATAATACCTTCTTTTTGTAATCTATTGTTATTCATTATTCTTTTCCGTTTTAGATTTAAATTGATTTTAATTCCTGCTCACTACTTGCATCATGACAAAAATACATTTTTATTAGTTTTTTATTTTATTTCAGTTTTACTTTTAGTTATTTTAGAACATCAAGTTAAACTATTTGAAGATGAGAAATATTGACTTGTCATCTAGCTGAAATAAAATAAGTTTGTTTTATTATATTTGCTTTACTTTATTTAAGGTATGTGTGTGTGTGTATATATATATATATATATATATATATATGTGTGTGCACAATGAAATCAGACACATTTATTATGAGTAGAGTAAGTATATAAAGCCAATTTTGACTTTGTGTTGATGGGTACGGGGGCAAAACCCCAGTATCTTGTGACATATAATAGCCTCACTCTCTCCCATTAATCTCCAGAACATCGACATTCAAAACTTCTCATCCAGCTGGAGTGACGGCATGGCATTCTGCGCCCTAGTCCACTCTTTCTTCCCTACAGAGTTTGATTACAACGTCCTGACCCCTGCCGAGCGCAAACATAACTTCGAGCTGGCATTCAGCACTGCAGAGTAAGTCACTGGAATGGAGGCGACTCTGTTCACCCTTTTGACAATGGCATTGAGATGTCGACACTTCATCTCCTTTATCTCTTGAAGTTGAGTAGTTTGTCTGGTAATACTTTATTTGAATGTGTCCTTGTTACACGTTACATGTATTTACTATAGTAATAACTATAATTAGGCATAATTACTTGCAACTAGCTCTAAACCAAGGCCTAATACCCTAACCCTATAGTAAGTACATGTAGCTAATTACTATTTCTCAGTACTGAAATGTATAATCACACTGTAACAGGGACACATCCAAATAAAGTGTAACCGTGTCTTAGGGTCATCCCTTTATCATATTGAAAAGATGACTGAAATACACTACTGTTCAAAAGTTTGGGGTCAGTAAGATTTTTTTTTTTTAAGAAATTAATACTTTAAGGGGCGGTTTTCCGGACAGGGTTTAAATTAAGCCTGGAGTAGGCCTAATTAAAAAATGGCTTTCTGTAACACAGATTAAGTTCAGATTATTTACACCTGGACTATAGAGTCCTGGATTAAAATAAACCAGATTAATTTAAAACCAACTGTACTAATCTGAATTAGCATGACAGAGGTTGCCTATAAAACATGGAATGAACCAAGAAAAGCTAAAAATTGCATGGAACTGAGAAGCAAAATGGCATCAGAAAAAGACTGCAATCAAAAAAACATTACTAAACAAGAGAAAATTATTTTAAGCAAGCTAAATAAACTGCACACATCAGCTATGGAATAAAAGAAAAGAAATTCCTGGAAGTCTGTTTGTAATGAATTATATATATATATATATATATATATATATATATATATATATATATATATATATATATATATATATATATATATATACTAGTAATACATGTGTCTTCTTTGAAACACAATGTTAATCTGAAGTTAAACCTGCCTCCTGGTAGGTTTAATTTAAGCCTCAATTTAGACCTGGGATAACTCTAATCTTCCTCCAGGAAATCAGTTTATTTAACTCTGGACTAAACTAAATCTAGGACTATTTAAAGCCATGACAGAGAAAGCAGATTTCTGTTAATCTGGTTTAAAGCGCCATTTTAGTCTAGGACTAGGCTTAATCTCTGTCCGGGGAACCCCCTAAATCAAAGGATGCATCATATGTGTGCATAAGTGACACTAAGGAGATTTGTAATGTTACAAAAGATTTCTTTCAAATCAATGCTGTTCTTTTGAACTTTCTATTCATCAAAGATTCCTGATGGAAAAAAAGGATCACGGTTTAAATTGTAATAACATTTCACAATATTACTGTTTTACTGTATTTTGATACAATAAATGCAGCTTTTTCAAAGACATAAAAAATTGCATTGATCCCAAACTGTAAAAAAAAAATGATGTACTTTTTGCAGGGTATTAAAGGGAAATTATGTCATCTTGTTTCAAAAACATAATGATTGTCAAAAAAAGCAGCATAAGTAGCAAAAACATAATCCATATAGATCATGCGCTATATTCAGTCGTAGTCACTACTATACGGGGAGATTCTTTCAAAATCTCCTTTTATGTTCAATGAAAAAATAACACAAGTTCGGAACATATTCATTTTCATTTAAAAGCGCCAATAAAGTATTAAAAGTCTTTAAATAGGAATGGACCAGACAGATGAGATGTCAACTTGATGTGACCCGACCTAACAACCTGAACAGAATGATTCCAAAATGCAAGTTGACACAAATCATTTGCAGTTGTGCAACACATCACCTCACAGTACAGCACAAAATATAATGTTACTTAGTTTCCGATGCGTCTGAGTCTAGGGTGTCCGTAACCGGCACTTTAAACCAGTAAAGCAATGCATGCCAACAAATCCCAGTTGAGCTCAGAGGAACCTCCCCTTTCCCTCAACCGGCTACTTGACAGCACTGCTGCAGCATGACATCATTCTACCAGTGTCCCAATTCCCACATCCTGAAATATTCACATAAACCTAAAACTACACTATTAACGTCATCTGAACATATGTATTACAGTTATCAAATAAACTTAAAGAGTCAACAGACATGAAGAATGAATAGAAGCAGTCATACACGTCCACCCCTGTTAAATCTGTCTCTCTATTTCCAGGAAGAAAGCTGGCTGCGATAGGCTTATTGAGGTGGAGGACATGATGGTGATGGGCAGAAAGCCAGACCCCATGTGTGTCTTCACTTACGTCCAGTCACTATATAACCACTTGCGCAAGTTTGAGTGAGATCTCGGCCCCTTCAGCCCCAGCTGAAGACCCTGCACTGCCCTCTGCTGGACAAAACTGAACTCTGATATAGATACTATGGTTTGGGGTTGCAAAATGTCCATAGGAACCCACACCATTTCAAGCATGACGCTTCTACGGTTGCATTTTTAGTCAAGAAAAGGTCATCGACTATTTATACAGACCCTTGAGACATGGCTTTTGTGTATGGCCGGTTCTTTTTAGAAATTGTGGTCTCTGATTTATTACAAAACAGCTTGGTTACGCTAACTGCATTATGGAGCCATTTTATGGACTGCAAAGATAGAGAAATAGAAGTGGATTTCATATTTACTAATGAAAGATAGAAAGATATAGAATGTACAGGAAATAAGGTACATTATGTTCTCAGATAGATCAGCACATTTTTTTTATAAGTTTTGTCTTTTTTCTAATTTTCAGAGAGCTGCCCATTTCTGGCCGTCTTTTATACTGTCTAGCTCAAATAGACAGGTGCATGTGCACAACGTACAGTACACAACATACAGTTAGCACTGGATCTACGTTATAACAGGAAATGCTGTAAACTTGGTTAAACAGTGAGCATCACCAGGGAGCGTGATATATTAAATGTTTTTCTTTTGACTCAACTTTAGCTTTTTGGATGTTTTTTATTATTTTCTTGTAAAAAAAAAAGAAAAAGAAAAAAAATGAAAATTTTCCCACACTATGTCAATAACAATTACAATAAACAACAAAGCACAAATCATTTATAACCATGTCTCTTAGTTATAACTAAAACAAGAAATGACACTCCTGTACAAGACAGTCCAATAAATACTAAGATGATAGATGGGGAAAACAAGACAACAATATGATCATAATATACCTTCCGGTGTCTTGAAGTGGTTTCCAAAAAAACTGATTGATTCTAATCTTGTACATTTTACGTACATTTAAAGGACTGTTTTGCAAAATCCTTTAACTATATGTTTGATCAAGACTAATTTGTTAAACACTGTTAGACATCTCACTGTTTAGATTTGGAGGAAGAATAAAACAACAACAACTGTAAGATGCACAGAAAGAATGACACAAAACATGGAAATATTGGATGATGTTAGTTGATATTAGGGCTCTCCGAGATCTCCCTCCATAGTCCGGACGAGAACATAAAGCTCAGCAAGACCGACAACAGATGCTGCAATCACTGCAGCTAATATTCTCTAAAAAAAAAAAAAAAAAAACACACATAGAACCATTAATAACGTTTAGTTCCAAAACACCTTAATGTTACAGTGCATTGATTGGTGTGAATGCTGTGTGCACTTACTGCTGTCGTCTCTGTGAAGATATACTGGCTGCCCAGATATGAACAAGCAAATGCTGCAACTACAGTTACCAGGAAGTTGAATACAGTAACAACAACTGCCTTCACAGAACGTACTGCAGAAGACAAAATGATAAGATGAAAATCATAACAGGGAGACATTCAAAATGAGAAGAGAAAGAGGAACAACCTTACCTTCTCTTCCAAAGTCTGCTAAGTTTCCATGATTATTCATTTCCTTTTGAGTAAAACAGTATATTAATAAATATGACAGTATTTTCAAAAACTATAGAGCACGTGTTTGTTATAAAGACTGTAAAAGAGTTCACCTGTGGATTTACATTCCGTGTTATTCTCTTATATTCCTCATTGGCAAGTTTTGCTTTAATTTTTTCTAGGCGGGCCACCAGCTGGGGGTTCTGTTGGGTTGAACTAAATCGTTATTTTTTTGATGATCATGCTTCAGACACAACTTGAAACAAATTTTCAATCATTATTTTCCAATATTAATCTAATCCGAGATAATAATGCAGTGAACCCTACTTACCCTTGGAGGTTTGATGACTTCTGGAAGATGAAGTGAGCTGTCCTCAAACAGCTCATGAAGATACACTGGATGTCCTACAACAACACCAAACTCAACTTCTAATGTGCAATAAGAAGCTTCACAAATGTTCCATAACGTGTATGTTTCTTACCATTTTCTTGAAGAAGCTTGTGTAGTTTTCTCACAGTCTTGAATGGAATGATGGACTGCTCTTTCAGAGCATTCAACTCTTCCTTCAGCTCTTCTGATATGCCAGATTCTCTTTCCAGTAAATCTCTCGACTTCTCACGAAATCTCTCTCCGATTTTAAACGAAGAAGCCATGGTAACAAAAATGTCTGCTCAAGTTCAGTACACGTTCACTTACTTTAAGTAGTTTATATCAGTAATAAATCTGGGTTGTGAGGACAGTAGCTAAATAAGTAGCGTAAAGCAAAAAGAACTTCCTTATTTACCCTACCAAAAGGCTCAAAACTAAACCTACAATCAATTCAGCGTCACAAACTATATAAAGTAAAAACAGAAAATATCCCCAACAGACCTAAACTATAATGTTACACCCATATAACAATTATATTTGATCTTAGATTGAGCATGTTTTCTGTTCTCATCCCTGCGTATCAGCTGATTACTTGTTCTTCGGCGTGTTCATTGGCTAGTTGCAAACCAACTAAATAATCGCACAACGCCACCTACTGGCCTTTTGGATTGAGGCGCATGGCTGGATAAAACAATGGAAAACAGGCTTTTAAGATGTAATAATGGAGATAAAAATATTTAGTTAAAATCTTTATTCATAAATACAGTTTACAAAAAGTTACAAAGTCATGCTTTAGGAATAAATTTCCCAAGTCAGTTATTTGTATGACCTTTTAGACCAATATGGTTTTATAGTCCCTCATCACCTTTATATATTTTGTGTTGTTTTTATTTATTTTGTCTATGCACGTTATATTAATCAACAAAAAACGTAAGGCGAGAAACATCCTCTTTTTTTAAATTAGTTATTAAGTGAATTGGTAATTTATTTATGTTGTTGAATATTTGTATTAAATTTGTATTTCATTGTATTTGACATAAGACAGAACAAATTGAACATACAGTCATAACTACAGTACTATAAATAAAAGAAAACAGCCTGGGGCTGAAAATAAATACGTTGAAAGATGCGCATAATAGATAAAGTCTGAATGGCTTTCTTGTTATCTGAATGAAGAATACCGGTATATTGTTCAAGAATCAAAAACAACGGTTCGATTTTTAATATATTTACATTTATGTATATGATATTTAGCGAAAATTAAAATGAAATGTATTATACTACTTCTGTTTTTACTACAGCCAAATAAAATCTAAACAATTAGAAAAAAATGGGGCCAATAAATCTAGTCAAATCTTTCTGACATTTCCTTACATGGGTTCAATGCCAAAATAATAAATGAAAGGATATTTCGGCAAAAAAAAAAAAAAAGATTACAAAAGGATCCGAAAAGACGTCAGACCTTTATGTATTATCGACGCCTTCCGTTCGCAATGCCTCATGGGAAATGTTGTGCTACTTTGTACTGTACAATATTGCAATACAAGGGTAAAAACTTAATTAAATGTAATTTAACTTTTGCTTCTCAATATTACCGAATTTCACGCGCTTAAAATGTGAGTTTTGGGTTTAACGCGAAATATATATAACCTGTGTCCGTGTGTTCCGTCTATGGTGTGTTCATGTGCAGATAGCTAAAGGAAGATGGCAGCTTGTGTAATACGTCGGGGCTTATTGTCCACCGCTAGTAAATATAACCAGCACAAATGCACTCACAGAATATTGAGTGCACTAGACTTCAGCAGCGGATTAACGTTAGATCCGAAAAAAATCCAGCCGCTGTGTTCAGCTTGCGGGTTGTCCAGTTTTCAACAGAAGAGGTTCATGTCATCACGGTAAGAGCTAAGTTAGTTAACCGAACGAACGTCCTACCATGCCATCCTGTTACATAATTGCGCAGAGTTGTAGTTTCAGCAAACTATTTTGACAGAAAAATACCTTTAAAATGTATCTGTGAAAAGCATTCATGTTCATTAATAATGTAATATCAGCTGTCCGTCACGTGTATAATATGAGTCGTTACTACTGTAGGTTGAACGATTCACATGCTTGCATACCTGTAACACCACTTCCATATTGTTTCAGTGCTCAACTGTGCGGTTATGCATTGCACTTTGTTTTTTACCTAGTGTGTGGACAACCGAATTCTGGAATCGAATGTGTTGATTACAATACTTTTGAGTTGCTCTTAAAATGCCATTGGAAAAAGACAGATACCGATACACTCAATTGAGGCCTAAAAGAATGACATAGCAGCTACCTCAGCCTTGCTTTCAAGCCCCCCAAAGCCATTCCTGATTACATAAGTGGTAGTCTGGGCCTGAGCCAGCAGACAGTAAACAAGTCCTATTTCTGTTCATGTCCGTCTGTTTACCGCACCATAAAACTTTCTGTTTCAGTCTGGTCTGTGTCCAAATATTTCTCCATTTTTAATACGTTGTACAATATTCAACCTTGCTGGCTGGGATGTTGAATTCAATGATGTCGTTCATCGTCCTAGCTATCCAATATTACAGTTTACATTCTTTAATGATTGGTTCTTTGGTAGAAACAGGCCTGAGGGTAAAATACTGGAACCTGTCGGAATATTTGAAGCTCTGAAGCAGCATGGCAAATATGAAACGGGCCAGGTCAGTGATCTTTTTTTTTCTTTCTTTTTTTTGCGAAATCCCTTGATTCTGACTCCTCAGATGCAGTAATTGTAATTCTTAACATTCACAGCTTTTCCTGCACAGTGTTTTTGGGTATAGAGGAATTGTGTTATTCCCCTGGCACGCTCGTCTTTACGATAGAGATGTGAGTCCTGCTGTGGCTGACAGGTATGTAGTTGAGGATCTGTTGGATTTATACCTCATTATATTAAGTTTGCATTTCTGCTCAATGATCCTCCTGTTTGTCCTTTGCTTTTTCAGCAAGCCAGACTCTGTGGGTCATGGGTCTAAAGAGGTGAAGGGCAAAATGCATACGTACTACCAGGTCCTCATAGACACCAGAGACTGCCCTCACATAGTAAGTGGCATCAAAATACATATCATGTAAACAGTAAGTTGTTGTAGTGTAGCCCCAATACATTTTTGGACACTTTAAACCACACTTTAATATCATCAAACGTATTTTTTAGAACTTTGCTCTTTGCTGCATCTACTACTGTTAGGTTATGATTTTTCAACATTTGAGGGTGGGAAGTTCGTTCTGGACTTGATCCGTTGTGAAGCAAGTATGCCTGAACCAAAGCTGTTCGGACCAATCAAATTGTCAGGGAGGAGTTTATACAATGATGGACGATGATCAACAGTAACGTAATCATCCACGTCACCAAAGAGCGCTTGGGTTGAATTCGTTTACAACTAAGAATGGCTACCACTGGAGAATTTAGATGTGTAGATTCAGCCATCTCGTCTGTTATAGAAGATGTAGACCGCGCATTCATTTTAAAAGAGGAACAGAGAACCGCGATCAAGGCATTTGTCGATCCATGAGTGCAGAGGCATTTTTTTTCCTGGTTCGGTTGAAACGCCCCATAATCACAGCCCAATGGAGCAGTATCAGAGTCACATTCTGACTAGAATCTGAGTATGACGACCTCAGGCTACTGATTTGGTGCTTAAGACACTTATTTATCAATGTTGAAAATGTTTTTACTGTCACTTTTAATAAATTTGAATGCATGCATGTTGAATAAAAGCATTATTGACTAAACTTTTGAATAGTAATATACGTTGAAGCATTTTATTATTAAAAAAAGCAATGTATTCATGTTTGTCTTTGATGAATGATATTAGTGCAATAATGAGGTTATTGTCAACTTTTGCTACTTTGTTTTTGTCTCTATTAGTCTCAGCGGTCTCAGACTGAAGCAGTCACATTTCTGGCAAATCATGATGATAGTAGAGCCCTGTATGCAATTCCAGGTAAACTTAAATATTCAACTTTCCTTAAGTTAATTTCGCCAATTTTCAACTAGCTTTGTAGTAACTGTAAATGAACAGTGTTTGTATTCTTTCTCCATGTTACCTGCACGGTTTATTTGTCAGCTAAAGTCTTTTGACAACTCAAGGGCTTTTGTGAAAATGACAGGTCGCAAGCTGCGTTCAAGGCACGCCATGTCGTAATGACGTAACAATTCTGAACTGTAAAAAGCCTTTACGTGATTGTAGAATTTGTAATTGCAACGTGTAAACTCTGTAATTTTCTTAGAGTAACGACTTGTACCATGTGGCCGCTGTATCACCTGACCACTACAGATTTAAAGTGTGCAGACCGACCGGTGTATGACATCAAAGTACCGCAAGAGCGATTCAAAAGCATACAGAGCTTTATTTACGTAATTATGACATTGCGTGAGCGCCACAGTACTTTGGCATTTTTGGCAAAAGGGGTGCTCGCAAGATTTACATAATTGTAAAAAATAATATTAATAAAAGTTCTTCTGCCGCATAAACAAAGTTTTATTGAAAGGCCATTTTGTTAGCGGTAAATCGCCCCTTTAAATTTAGGGGGCACCATTTTTATAAATGTTCCATTATCTGCCTGTTATTTGTCTCATTGTTTTTATTTGTTCTGTGTCTGCTAATGTCTTTCAGGTCTGGATTATGTGAGTCATGAAGACATCCTGCCTTACAACTCCACTGAGCAAGTGCCCATCCAGCATGAGCTGTTTGAACGCTTCCTCATGTTTAACCCCTCCAGAAGTAACTAGTCCTCTTTCAACAGTATTCAACTAATACTAGTTCTGATAAAAAAGTTTCTGATGGATTGCGTTCATATTGTTTGTTTAGATCCTCCATTCACTGCGAGAGATACCCTACGGGCCTGGCAGGAGAAGAACCATCCCTGGCTGGAGCTCTCAGATGTGCACCGGGAAACCACAGAGAACATCCGTGTCACTGTTATCCCCTTCTACATGGGCATGAGGGTAAGAATGAAGGGTTACAATTCTCATTACAATTTCTCATTGCAGGTTGCATCTTATTAAATGTATAGATTAAGATATAGTGTACACTACTGTTCAAAAGTTTGGGTTTGGTAAGATGTTTTAATGTCTTTGAAAGAAGCCACTAGTCCTCACCTAGTCTGCATTTATTAGGTCAGATATACATAATACAGTAAAAACAGTAATATGTGAAATATGATTACAATTAAAATAACTATTTTAATGTATTTTAAAAATGTAATTTATTCTTGTGATAGGAAAGCTGAATTTTCAGCAGCCATTTCTCCCATCTCCAGTCCTCAAGCATTGTAAAATGCTGATTTAGTGCTCAAGAAACATTTCTTTTTATTAGCAATGTTGAAAACAGCTGCTTAATATTTTTGTGTAAACCATGATGCATTATTTTAGAATCCTTTGAATAGAAAGTAAAAAAACATGTATGTATGTATTAGAGATGTACTGATGTATCGGCCAATAATTGCGGCCGATAAATTAAATTATTTTCACTATGGGCCATTTGGCCGATTGTTTAAAACAGCCGATGATCAGGGCAGATTGAATTTAGGGCAAGTTAACATGACAATAACGCATTAACAGTTAAAAAATAGCTACGTTAAAGCAGGCTCTATTTGACCCTATGAATCCCCCATAATTCAAGCCAGTGTTGCCAGTTATGCTGTTATAATGCCCTACATCAAACATTATTCGTAGTGTGCCTCCCATCCAATAAGCGCAAAGAGCTTTGTTCTTTGTTACTTACGATAAGAAACAAAGTCTCTGCTTTCAAACTGTCAATTTTATCACAAAATTCAAACAATAAATGGCATTTTGATGCTCTTAAATGTGAGGTGACAGATTGCTGTAGGGCCTCAGTTTGAGCGGCAGCGCGAATCATCTCTTCCTCTTTAATACTCTTTAAAGTTACAGCATGATAAAACATGCATTAACGTCAGAAGGTTTTTTGAAAGATACAGTACAACTTACCGAAATGAATCATGTCTCATGTAATTTCTCAATCACTGTTTCAACTGCGTAAAGGAATTATCCAATGTTTGCATTTCGTTAGCTATAAAAAAACAATAGAGAGGAGCTTATTTACTGTTAATAATATAACTTTGGTGCATCTCTAGTGTGTGTGTGTGTGTGTGTGTGTATATGTATGTATATGTGTATTTGTGTGTGTGTGCATTTTTATTTATGGTAGTGAAAGGATTTTTCTTTGTGGTCTTGATTCAGATTTGTTTTCCTATGTCCACAGGAAGCTCAAAACTCTCATGTGTATTGGGTAGGCCAAATTACCTAATTATGCTTTTTGTAATAACTCAATAAAAGTGTTATTTATGGAATGGCCATTGGTGACCTGTTAGAGATAATATGTTGATATTTTCCTCAGTGGCGGTATTGTATCCGTCTAGAGAACCTGGGAAATGAGGTAGTTCAACTAAGGGAAAGACACTGGAGGATCTTCAGTCTCTCAGGGACTTTGGAAACAGTCCGTGGAAGAGGAGTGGTTGGCAAGGTGAGTTATTAGTCAGCAAAAGTACAAACCAGAATTAGATTATGGAAATATTGTGTTTTCTAAATGCAATCTTCATTCATCTCACCAGGAGCCTGTTTTGTCTAGAGAACAGCCAGCGTTTCAGTACAGCAGTCATGTTTCCCTTCAAGCACCCAGTGGACATATGTGGTGAGATTATCAACATTGTTACAACCTCTACCAATGCACGCTTTACATGTTCGAAAATCATCTGTTAGATTGGATGGCAGAATGCTTGCATTTGAAGGCTTTCACATATTTTTGATCATGTGATGTATGAATTCATTTTTTCAGTTATTTTGCCTTGCAATAATAAAGTGTGAATATCATGTTTTATTTCCTTGTTTAGGGGGACATTCTGTTTTGAAAGGACAGATGGTTCACACTTTGACGTGCGCATTCCACCCTTTTCACTAGAAAGCAATAAGTATGACAAAGCTCCCCCTACTGGCTATCCCTTGTAATAGACCTGCACCTATAAGACTACCATCACGGCTCAGCTCAGCATCCCTACAGGCTGTTCCCTTATCAGTGCTCCTTAAATATACAATGGTTTTAGCAAAGCAACCTTCAGTCTCTGACTGCAGCACTGAAAATGTGTAGCAACCACATATCTTAAAAGAAAAAAGGCATAGCAAGATGAAATGAGTTGATCTTATTAAATGGTATGATGCAAGTGCACCTCGAAAGGCCGTATTGAGAGAATTTGATTGTGACTTTTTTTTCTTCTATTTATTTGGAATGACTGTTCATCAATTGAATTAGCGTTAACCCAGTGTATTGTAAATTTATATCTTAAGTTCAAACCCCTCTTAAACTTAATTCCCTGCTTGTATTCTGGAGAAGACCGTCAGTGTACATTGAATGCTTTCTCCAAATGCAAATAGTCTAATTAATGACTTGATGCAAAGATTATTCTTCGGTCATGCCGAAGTCAGCCAGTGAAATGTGGTTTGACTAAGAAAGCCTAGTGGGATAAAACTATTAGAGATCATCATCTTGAAACCAACCTTTGATCATATATTTGGTTTAGACTACTGGATGATGAACTGTTTTACTGGTTACTGTAAATATGTTTGTAAAAGCATAAATAAAATGACATTTCCAATTTCCTGTTTTTTATTAAAATTGAGGTGGTTCCACAATAGCAGCTGACATTATCTACAGAGAAGATACTTAAAGGGATAGTGCACCCAAAAATGAAATTACTGTTATTTACGCACCCTTATGTTGTTCCAAATCTGTATGCGTTTCTTTGTTCTGTAGAACACAAAATATATTTTGAAGAATGTAGGTAACCAAAAAGTTGACGGTAGCCATTGACTTTCACAGTATTTTAAAATACTATAAATGACAGTATTTTCATTTTTGAGTGAACTATCTCTTTAAAAGAGGATCGATGAGGTAATGTCATCTCAATTACTTATCTATAATAATCTATATTTGTCTTATAGTTCTGTGCACTATTTAGCTTACATATTATTCCATACTTATTTTATAAGTGTTAGTTTTATTTTCAATACCAAATTTTCCTCCTAAGAACAAAAAAGTGAAGCAGATATGTCATGCGTTAAACACCAGATGTCAGCAAAGAAAGGCCAACTATGACCGCAGTGAACAAGTCAATGATATAAAATAACTTAAGGGGAATCTGCATATACGGGGATATGTGATTGCCAAATTGTGTGAATGGTTCTTTTTATATCATTTAAAATGCTGAAATGCGTCTTAGTGCAGACATGGAGCAGTCCCAGTTGCTACCATATTCTCCACTTGGTTAACTGTACCATGGCAGTGGTACATTCTGGACTATAGATTGGAAAAACAAGTGGAGGATGTTGCAGACCGCTCCACCCCTCCCGCACAGCCCGTGTCGAGACCCAGCGCCTCTCCGCTCCATCTGAGGGATGAGAGACCGTTCAGTCGCTCTCCTCTGAACACACCCAGCCCTCATACGGGACACACCTGGGGGGAGGTCATATGAAAGCGAGAAATAATTCGACACGGCACATTTCAGCAGTGAACAGTGACATTTCCGCGGGCTGCGTGGAAGGAAATACTGGTGCGAGTGACTTGTGCGAGAGGAAAACAGTGACGGACGACATAAATATTTACATGCCCTTGTTCACAGCACTTCTGCTTGCCGTCGACTAAACTCACAGAAACCTACATCGTGTGCGTATGAGAGAATGCGGAGGAGCTGCGATGTTAATACGCTCAAACAGCGATTGAAATAAAAACACGACTCCTCCTTGCCTAAGATGTTATAATTCTGTCGAACCGGACTGAGAGAGTTTCTGGAGGTTTATGGGACTACTCTTCTTTAATCAGCGGTCATGCTGAAGGCGTCATCAGATCTGTTCCCTACATGAGGGACTCGAGGATTACAGTTTTTGGAAAAAGAGATACATTATTAAGATTTGACCTAATTGGACTGAATTACGAGTAGTTTGACATGAAACGCGCAGTATTTTAGATGTTTTGTCATCTTATAAAATTCCAAATAATTTTGCGCGTGCGGACGGATGATTTCTAAAGAGTAAACAACTAACGTTGCAAGATTCATCTGTGATGAATGATGTAAAAGTTGGACGTAATGCGCAGTAAACTACAGCACCATACCTTTAACGCAGTTTTGATTGGAAATTGGATTGGAAGTGTGCAAATTATTTAATGACTCAGTGAGGTCAACTTTTTAAGTAATTAACGTAAATCGTAATCGGTTGTCATGCGCAAATGGTCTTTTGGCGACCATATAGCGCAGGTAATTTCTTCAAGACGTTTTAAACAAAACAAGTATTTCGTGTTATATTTGTGATGTGTACGTCTATGATAGGCTAATGTGATAAATAACGACAGTAGCCTACAGTGTTTTTTATGCACCGCCCGATACAAACATCGATCGAGCAGCTGTTACTATGGTTACATACGCAGAGGCGATTCTGTTAGCGAGAGTATACATTTAATGTAACTTTTGTGGTTACGGAAACGAATGCTTTGAATGCTGTTGAAACGTATTAATGCTGCTATGTAAAAAGAATACGTATTTTTAAGACAACTAGTTTCTTTGTGGTGGTCCATGCCTTAATTGGGGGGGTCGTACACCCCCACCCCCCAAAAACACCTTCATAATTTGCACCCTGTTAATGAGCACTTTGTGAAAAGATTTTACTGAAATCCCATTCGATGCAAGTTTTTATACTTTTATCACATTTTTTCCCTTTTTTTGTCAGATGAGATATGACAGGTGTGAGGTGAGCAGGACGACTTTTAAATCCGTGTTCTCCAATAAACTTTATAGGAACGCTAAGGCTTAACTTATTTCTTATCTGCACTTGTTTCCTACGAACTCTTACGTGCAATGTAAAGGACTTTAAATAGTTTAGTGTGAATGCATTTTGAAAGTATGCCCGGTCTGGAGGCCCCTTTACAGGTTGAGACTCAATAACCAAACATGGGAGCGAAGCAAACGAAGGCTGCGGGACAGGAGGCTGGAGCGAGCCCTCAGAGCACAGGATGGAAACGGACCCCCACGAAAGACCGAGGTGACATCCTTACCTCTTTAATGTTGAGGTCAGGAGAAAAACTGAGAAGCAGCGGGACTCCTCCTCCCTACCAGCGCCGGATCGGGATGATACAAGAGATGATGCTGATGGCAAAGCAGGGGAAACACGATGAGGCGACAGAGATGCTGAAGACTCTCCGGCAGGTACAAATATCAGTCCATGTTTCTTGTATAGGTTAAACTTAAACAGAGTGACGAAAGTTGTCAGACTTCTCTCACTGATGAGTTCTTGTCAAGTTTTATTTTTGTTGAATGTCTGTCATGTTACACCTATTATTGTACCTGTCAAATCTCATTTTAAATTTGAGTTCATGAAGTTGAAGAGTTCCTGAAGTCAGTGTGATGCATATATTACAGCACAAAAGCAATATTGCACTCCTTCTAAAAGCATTTGGTCCTGTTAGGCTCTTGCACAATAGTTTCTTTTTTTTTTTTTTTTTTTTAATTTAGGCCCCCTGTGGTCGCAATAGTAATGTCCAAATTATTCGAAATCAGATCACAAATATAAAAGGAAGTAACAAAATTGTTATTACACACTGTATATTCAGTCTTGTATCGTTGCGTTTTACTTCTGCAGCTTTTTGTTTCCATATGTTGGACCACCGTGGGCCTCTCAGCTGGTAAACATAGGCCCCAAAGCATTGGCCACACTGGCCGGATCTGTAATCTGTCCTTGAATCCATGCAGAAACCACACTTTCAAGAACTTTCAAGTTGTTGAAAGACAAAACTATGGAAGCTTGTTTCCCCCATGGAATAAAACAATTTGAAAGATAATTGCGACTTTTATTTCACAATTCGGACAATTTTTCTTACAATTGTGAGTTCACATCTCGCAATTCTGACTTCTTTTCTCAGAATTGTGAGATATAAACTCGCAATTGCGTGTCATAAACTCCAATTCCAGAATTGGGAGTTTATATCTCGCAAATCTGACTTTATAACTCGCAATTGCAACTTTATATCACGCAACTCTGACTTTATAACTCACAATTCTGACTTTATATCTCGCAATTCTGACTTTATAACTCGCAATTACGACTTTATATCACGCAATTCTAAGAGAAAAAGTCAGAATTGCGAGTTATAAAATCAGAATTGCGAGATATAAAGTCAGAATTGTGAGTTATAAAGTCAGAGTTGCGTGATATAAAGTCGCAATTGCGAGTTATAAAGTCAGAATTGTGAGATATAAAGTCACAATTGCAAGATATAAAGTCACAATTGCGTTATAACTCGCAATTACGACTTTGTATCACGCAATTCTAAGAAAAAAAGTCATAATTGCGAGATGTAAATTCGCAATTGCGAGGAAAAAAAATTAGAATTGTGAGATAAAAAGGTCACAATTACCTTTTTTATTTTTTATTCTTTATTCTGTGGCGGAAACAAGCTTCCATACAAAACACACCATTGCTGTCACATTTTATAGAAAAATGGAAATATCTTGAGATAGTTTCCCAACTCTTTAGATTTTGCATCTTGCAGAATTCAGTGCTATTGAGACAGATGCCCATTTCACAGTCCTGTGAACCTGTGAGAACAGACACAGCACAAGCTGGCCGAAGAGTTACACTGCACTGCATAAATACCAACTGTTTGCTTTGGCTAGTGATTATGGCTGCTTTATATCGAATGGCTGTCTCAGACAGATAGGAACTTTCTTTGTGTCAGTATACCAGTAAGATCAGGAGTAGATATGTGCTGCCAGAATTCTTGCACCATTACTATTTTTTGATCCAGCATTCCTCAAGAGTAAGGATCATCTTATGGACTAGAAGTTCAATTTAGCAGGTTCACAGCGCTGCCGCTGAGGATTTTCTGCATATGTGCAGCAGGGATCAAAGACCGAGCTAATGGGGTTTTCTAATCCTCCATAGGTAGTATTAAATGAACTGCTGGGCAGTGACGAAGCAACAGGTGGCTTTGGAATTCTCTATATTTTTTCAAAAGGTGTGAAAAGAAGTACACTTTAGCATACTTTGACAAAGAGTGCTTCGGTATATTATTTTAAAGTATAAAGTATTGAAGTAACTGAACATAATGTTTTCAGGCACTTAATTGCATGTTATTTACAATGAAATGACAATGCATTTATAGTTTAAATTGATATCAAATGACATGCTTTTAGGACTTGAAGTTGCAATTTAGTACATTTAAAATATATTAACTTATGTTAACTTAAAATAATCATAATCAAGTGCGTTAGTATGTGAGTCAACACATCAGAATAAGCATGACAAAAGTTAATAAAACGTAAACATACTTTTAATTTGCCATTATTACAAAGCACACTTTTTAAGTGTACTTAAGAGTGTACTCTCTATAAGTGCACTTAAGATATCTGCAAGTAAAAATTATTTTAAATATATTTTTAGTAAACATTCAATACTATTAAGGACACTTCTTTTTCACAAGGGGAAGCTTTTTATCATGTATAAATGTGGTAGTTTTACTGGAATGTATTTGCTGATGTATTTGCTGTGTATCCTGCAATGGGGTCTAAAGCACATAATGAGCAAGAAATAGAGTCATAGGACAGCGTCTCTTGTCCAGTGGTTACCAAGTGCACCTTGTTGCCCGGAAACCATGAAAATGGATGGGCCTTTAATTAAATGGAAATCAATTAATCAAGATTCATCCCCCCATAGAGGGATGATGATGATAAACCAAGGCTTTTGCTCAGCATGCACAGTCTAGGTCCAGGTTATTATTGACATAGGTGTTCAAGTGTTAGAGAAATTCATTATTAAGTTTAGGTTATATGTAGTAACATCAAAATTATTCAGCTTTTTCTCTTAACAAAAACTAACCTTTCTCATTCACTTTGTCATACTAATGATTATTTGCTTTGATTCACACCCACTCGTTTTCCGTTGATTATTTAGCTCTGACTGTAGAGCCCTCACCCCCACACACATTTGCAATTTTTTAAATTGCTGACCCCCTGTCTGCCCTGTTGCTTTACAGATTGCAAATGTTCAATTATGTAGATTGACTTTTCCTTCTGTTTGCCTTGTTTTGCAGAGTTAAAGGATTTTCCAGACTACAAAGTCTGTTTGCTTCCTAGGTCCACATTTTGATATAGGGCAACATCAATTAATGATTTCAGGGATGTGAACAGACAAACATGAACAAATTGACTCAGCCAATGTTTGTGTTCAAAAAGCACAAATTGTGTATAAGTGCATGGCCTTCAGGTGTATATAAATGTGACATGCACCTTTACATAGAATCCTTGAATCCACATGTGACAAATACTGCAAACCCAAAGCTTCTTAGATGACATATTAGAGAATCAGAATTCAAAAATAAGCAGTCAGTCAGAGAATGTAGTTCCCATTCTCTTGACCTCCCTGTTTTGTGTCTTTTTTTTCCAGGATCTGGGAATGGAGTCAACCTCTCTGGACGATGTCCTCTACCGCTATGCCAGTTTCCGCAACCTGGTGGATCCCATTACCCATGACCTCATTATTAGCCTGGCCAAATACATTCACTGCCCAAAGGTAGAGTGCTCAGATTCTGTGATTTTCTGTGACATTTTAAACCTAATCCCATTCACACCTAAACACAAACACACAGGCTTTACTATTTCTGCATGCTCTATTTCTGTGCATTTCTTGTATGTTGTGTTACATTAATATTTAATGAAGCTTTAGAACACTGTCTGGAAGGCGCAGCAGATAGACGTGAAAAATGAAACGTACCATTCCAGTGCAGTGAGCGTAAGGATAAAACCCAGTTGCTTAAGCGTGTGTGTGTGAGGGAAAAGCAGAGATGAAGAGAGCGGAGAGGGTAGAGGCAGAGGGAGGTGTGTACTTGCAGATGAGTCACACACAAAGACCAGTCAGCCCTCTTCCAAGACTACTGCTGCTGCTGCACGTAATGAAGCAAGTCAGGCACTATATCACATCACTAACACCCTGCTCAGCTCCTTTAGAGAGCTGCACAAACACCTGACCTCCACCAAAACAACACTGAGTGAGGATGCTGCCGATTGTTTTCTTTTCACTGAGCTCATCATCTCTCCTCTAACCAGATGTAGTTGTGCGAGACTCATGAAATCTGTCAAGAACATTTCCTGGTTTCATTTCACCCCAAAACCAAAAGAAAGAACTATGAAATAATATTTTGCTTGAAAAAAATGAAGCCTATTTTTAGGCTCATTAAGATTTTTTGCTTTATTTTGACCTTATTTATGTCTATTAAGCATACCTTCAGTGCTAATGATCATAATACAGAAAAAAAAAATCAAAATCGCAGTACCACAATAAAAAAATCAAATGTGTGTATATATATATTGGTCTCAGTTAAACTTGATACTTTTATTCAACAAGGATGCATTAAATTGATCAAATGTGACAGTAAAGCCATTTATAATGTTACAAAAGATTTCTATTTCAAATAGAATTGATGAAATTAAATATTTAAATTAATATTTCAAATCTGTTTTTTATCTATTTATCAAAAAATAATGGGGAAAAGTATCAGGATTCCACAAAAAATTCTATGCAGCACAACGTTTTCAGCATTGATAACAATGAAAAATGTTTCTTGAGCAACACATCAGCATATTACAATGATTTCTGAAGGATCATGGGATGCATTCAGCGTTGTCATCACAGGAATAAATTAAAAATGTAAATATATTAAAATAGAAATCAATTACTTTAAATTGTAATAATATTCACAATGTTACTGTTTTACTATTATTGATCTAAACAATTAAGCATAAGAGACTTTGTCGACCCCAAACAGGTATGTATATATTTATGTACAAATATGTACATTTTGTTTTTTAATTTTATGCTTTTATGGTGAAATATGAACTAGACATCCATGGATCCATCCATTCTCCACACTGGGAGGGCTGGAGACTATCCCAGCATCTCAGGTTGCATGTGGTGGAAAAACCCTGGACAGATGGCTAGTCCATGACCTGGACATTATTGCTAAAAAATGGCATCCAGCCTCAGAAACATACATATGCAGTAACTTATCAACGAAGCAGACATCATGAAATGTTAACTAACAGTGGGAAGAGTGAGAGTTCAAGCAAGTGTGTAAGGTGACATTGCTCTAAGTGATGTTATTGTAAGTAGCATTGGAGGGAGACTAAGTAAAGACGAGCTCAGTGATGTGACGAAAGAAAAGCTGTCTGTTACACTCAGAGCTGTCAGAGCAAGCTGGGTGTATGATTACACTGCCTGGGGACCCAGTGTCTGTCTTCAGGGGGATGCGCACCAGAGCTGACCAGCCATGTGGCACTGCTAATCTCACAGTCAGCAGCAACTAGGCTTTACCAACAAATAGGGTGTGTTTTCAGACATCTCAATATCCACAGGCATAGTTCTATCTCTGATCCACTGCAGAGGTCAAGACCTGGTGCAGCGGAGAGACGTGATGTCGGGATTGATTTACATATTGATGTTTCCAGTACGGATACAGACACCTAAGCACAGGCAATGTGCCCTTGATGAAATGCTATGTTACTGTTATCTTGGTTTCATGGCAAAAACAAATCTCATTTAGCCCAGGGTAAGACCTATGGCAATTTTTTCTCGGCCCCATATGTACAGTGGTTGCGTAATTTTCACAACCACTCTACATGTAGAGATATTTTTGTAGGTTAGATTCCTAGTCTGAGCCAAGAGTTAATACTTGAAAATATAGATAATTGGTAATCTAGTCAGGTATGAGCAGTGCCCTCTCATTCCCTGCAGTGCACTGAAACTGATTTATTACCTGAAGACATTGAGAAAATAAAAACTCATTTCATATTATGAGGAACTGCAAAGATGAAACCTTGGATACATGTTCTAATATCATAGCCAATGTTATTTTAGTATTATTTATATTCTATTTAAGTATTTATTCATATTTTGATTTAGCTTCTTTATATATATATTTTCAGTTTTAGTAGCCTAATTTGGCCATTTTTTTACATTTCTATTTAGCATTAATTTCTTTTGTTCTTTGGTTCAACTTTTCAACATTTTATTTTAGTTAGTTGCCAATCTATATTTTATTTATTCCTGCTATATTTCAATTAACAAAATGATTTGTAATAGTTTTAACAATAACAACACTGATCACAGCATAATGGTTCAGATTTAATTATGGAAGCATCATGTATCAATTCCATATTTTTTACTTAATTTTTAAAAAAATTGATTCATTGCTGTATCAGTTGTTATTGGATATTTAATGGTGTATTTCACTTTTTACATATAAATTAACGTTTACTGTCATCTAAAGCTCACTTAAATTTAAACTTTAATTGTATCTAATTAATTGACACAAATGTAATCGTTGGTAAATTTCAAAATGAATATCCATTTTTCATACATTATAAAGTTGTGAAGCCTATTTTCATTTGTAGCATTTAAAGCAAGGGATTTTAATTAGCAAAATTTATCAGCTACCTATTGGTTATCATCCAGAATAATTCAGTTTAATTATTGACAACCCTGTAAGAGTATGCAGTGCTTTTCTTTTTCGGTTACTTATGTGTTAAGCATTGGCAGAAATTGTTTCTGCCTAGAGGACTGTGGCAGTTACTTGAGGCAGTGTGTGTAGTATGACTGTTCGTGTCTCTCTGCAAATTGGATTGCTTTAGGCAGTGGTTAATGTGAGTAAAAATAATAAAGCTTTCCAGAGATGTACAATACATCAATATGCCACTAATATGTTACTTGCTAATGCATTTTATCATGGACACCAAACCCCACACATACACGTTCACTGAACCTCAGATGACCTAATGACATAGTCAGAATGAGTTTGTGATATATCGGTCAGTCCATTTGCTTTGCTTCTGCCATCTCAAATGTCAAATAAATTATTATATTAATATATTATATATATATAAATAAAGTATTTTACCCTGAGGGCTCAGAGACCCTGATCTTTTGCCAGTCCCCATTAACCTGCTGTGTGTTACAGCTTGATTGATGCGATCTCTCTCTTTCCATCTTTGTCAGGAGGGAGATGCTTTGGGTTCCATGGAGAAGGTTTGTCGTCAGCTGACCTACCACCTGAGCCCACACTCCCAGTGGAGACGGCAGGGGCTGCTGAAGAGGAAGCCACAGTCCTGGTGAGGAAGCAGAACTGACGAGCAGAGCGGGGGTCTCAGATTTAGGCTGTGAGGGCAAATGCTGCCGCACTTTTTTTTACACCTCATTTTACAGCGCTTCTATTCTTGTTTCATCTTGACTTGTTTCTTTTATCAGGGTTCCCACGCTTATGTAAAACCTGGCGTAAATTAAAAAAAGATATATATTTGGTTGTAATATTAAAAGTGTATAGTCAACACACATTTTCTAGTTATCACGTACACTACTACTGTTCTTTATTTATTTAATCAAAAATGCGGTAATTTTATCATATACTGTTACAATTTAAAATAACTGTTTCTTGTGATGGCAAAGTTGCGGTCTTTACTTTCCCATGATCCTTCAAGTCAGCGAGTCATTCTAATATGCTGATTTGCTGATCATGAAACATTTCTTATTATAAATGTTGAAAACAGTTGTTTTGCTTTATATCAAGAAACAGCCTAAAAAACAGCATTTATTTGAAATCGAATCATGAATCACAAATAATAATATTTTATATAATAACTTCTATTTTGAATATACATTTTTCTAGTTATCAAAAATTTGTTCAATATATGTTCTCAAATATTTGATTGGCTATATTGCTCTTATGTATCAATCAAATTGTATGTGTATAGCAAATTCTCCAAATAAATCAATGCAGTTCAAGTGGTTTAAAGGCAAGAACAAGCAATATACACTCAAATTAAAACTAGGGTAAAACTTGCTCACAAACCACAGTAATTTACTATTTCTGAGTGAATCATTCTTTTAAGTTGAATCTTTTCAATGAGTCAATCACATCGATTCACAAATGATTCAGTGATTCATTAGCTTGTCGATATTTATCAAAATAATTTTTAGAAATGGACATATATTTACTGAACACTTTTCTTTTTGTTGTCTTTTCTTTCTCTCTCTTTTTCCTCTGTTCCTTTTATTTTCTCTTTTTCTTTCTGCCGTCTAGCTCTCTATTGCAACATCCGTACTTTCATTTCACAAGAAACCATTACATTATACGCTACATTATAAATTGTATTGATGCTCATATTCTTCAGCCCACATACAGTAGCCTAGTGGCTCGCATGCAAGTGCCTCACTTTGTTCATTAATTAAAGTAATTAGTTGGTTTTAAAATAAAAGGCTTTCTGACTCTGCAGAGCAGGCAGTTAAAATGAATCATCGCTTTGCCAGTTGTTTGTCCCTGTACTGATTCGTCAGCACTTAGGGATTAATTACGCTTTAAAAAACGCATGGCTATGTAGCGTCTCATTTAACGTTTGGGTTGAGTCCTACAGTCCCGATATCCTCAAATAGTTTTAATACACAATATCTTATATCTCCAGAACAGCTGTGTATACCATCAAAATCTCATTACCTGTGAATTGGCTGCTCAACTGGGCTTTTAGCGGTTTCGCCTCCGCTCCGTCCATTGATGAAAAGAGCTGTTGAATCTGTAGAGTGAGTCAGTGAATGAAACAGCAGCCTCCCACTGCGTGCTGTGTGGTTTTTTTGCTAACACATGATTCTGTGGTGGAGACTCATACTTATGTGGCTCCTTTCCAGCTGCCATTAATATAGTCAAAATACAGACTGTGTAATGTGTAAATGAGGAAATACTAGGCTTTATTTATTTCCTGTGATACACTTTAGACGAGCTTAAGTGTTTGTTCTGTGCTTTACACACTAGTGGTGTGCTTAAACTTATGTATGCAAGGATAAATCAGCTGATCTCCCCTACCGCAGTTCATTCACTGCATTGGCTGCTGTGGTAAAGCTGGAATGTGAATGTATGTGTTTATGTGTAGACCGGATTCAATAGCTTCTCCTTTTTATCCACTCCGGTTGTGTTGTCTAATCTTCACCGGGTGCACCGTTGTTTGTCACACCACACATGGCCCTCCATTTGTTACCACTTGTGATGTTTACGGTGGTGTGGGTTATTGTCGCAGATGTGAATGCAGCTGTTGGGGTTTAAAAAGAGAAGTGTTTCTCAGACAGCATTCTCACCTCTCAGTTGCCCATGTTGTTGATGCTGTGCCTCTGAGGCTCTCCTTATTCTCTGTTTGAACTTCCTCAAGCGCTTTTGTTTGTTTTACTGATGTGATTTCATCTGGTCATTAATAATGAGGCCGTCCAGGAGAAATAGGAGTTCTAATAATTTCACAGCCTGAAGGTGCAAACAGGAAAGAAAAACAAGGGAATACACTCTAAAAAAATATGTTTGAGTTGTAGCCCTGGAACCAATTAGGCCTAATTGTATCTAGTTTATTCATTGCTAAATGCAACTTATTTAGCATGTACATTTTTATGAACAAGTAAGATCTTACTTGTCACTGGCATTAGCGCAGTCATTGTTTTTAGTTTATAGTCAATCTAGCAGCCACAGCTGTCCTGTAACCAAAATATTTATGCATGTCCCACCAAAATGTTCATCCAAAACATAGACCTCTATGTAAACTGAATCAATAATACATTGTAAAAGTGTTCAGCATTCTACAACAAATATGTTTTGGATTTTCTTGACTTTTTTAAGTTGTAAAGTGAGCGGGATATAGTAAAATGTAGCACATGGCTTCGGCATACATGTATTATGATACTAAGTGAAGTAAGCAGGGCAGAGTCCTCCCCAGCTCTACAGCGCTCCACGGTTTCTAGTGTAAATCTGTGGTGGAAAATGGAACTGCAGCACACTCTAATTTAGAGCCATTGGGGCAGATTTAAGACTGCCCTACTTATATTCACATTACCTTAAGTAAACCTGTCTGTTTTTCTAAAATTGCGTTCTATATGTGTGATGTGTGTTTTAAAGCCTTTCAGTTAACATTAGAGCGCCACCCTCAGGCTAAATAATGCAATGACATTAGACCTCTGCTAAAAGTGTGCCTGCACATGTTCAGCTATTAGAAAATAAAGCTTACAAAATGTTTATCATAAACTAGTGCTAAGACCCAGAATCTGCCCTACCTAAATTTGCTGTCAGGATCCGCTACTGCAATGTAGTGTTTACCTTCACAGTCTCTTCAGCACAATGGTAACCACAAAAACTTCAATATAACAAACTTTTTTAAATGTCAGACATAACAGCATTAAACACTAACAGGTATTTCCCTTTACTAAAAACAAATAAAATAACACTTAATTCCAACATTTATTCTCCTTATCCAGTCCTATGCAAAGCTTGCTGGGAACTAGAAATCCAATGTTCATTTTCAAAGTTACTACAACTCACATTGAAAGTGAATGGTGATCACTACAGATTTTCACTGATGCTATCTCAGCAATGTGTCAAACTTTTATAAATCTATTTATGTCTTTTTGTTGTTGTTGTTAGGCGAAACATGAGACGAAATAGACACATTAAATGTGAGCTTTGAAACAGCATCCTATGTTTTCCTCTTGGTGGAATTTTTTTAATTCGGCAGTGTTATTTTCTTTATGTATATACTGTATATACTATTATAGTATTTATTGATAAATGAGCTTTTATTTTTATATTTTCAGCTTGCATTTTAAATTTAAAGTTTCAATAATTTTATGTGCTTTTGTCATTTTTAATTGTATATTTAATTTATTTGTGTTTAAGTTTTAGTAATTTCTAATTTTCATATACGTTTTTTAAGTTTTTCATCTAATATTTATATTTCATTTAATTTCAGCTTTGTTTTAATGAACGAAAACTGTTTTAAATTGTGTTAGTTAACAATAACAACACTTAAGTATTCATAATGATTTCATTTTTAACTCATTTTATCACTTTATGTCTCCTTTAGTTACCCTTCTCTTTCCCTCTCCTTTAATGATTCCACCCTCTCCGCTCTAGTGTTGGCTAAGTGCTAACATGACCTTAACCTCCTCCACAGATCAGAGTGAGACAGTCTCTCAGACAGAAAATGTCCCATTTTCTCTTAGAGAATTCATACGCAACAGATGTTGGGCTGCGGCATGTTTATGTGACCATTGTATTCATAGTGTGTGTAGTTTCATATGTGCCTGCATGCAAATATTTACACTGAAGCTACATCAATTCTGATTTGCAATTTTATATATAACTGGGGGAAATTATACACCTGCTCCGGATTTGTTAATCTGTTAAGTGCAATCTTAAGTGTAAATACAGACTGCATTTGTATACATTAAAGTTTATTTATTTGTACAGTTATAAACACTGTAAAAAAGTATATCATCAATAAGTTATGACGCATATATTTTAACATTGCTTTAACTCCTCAAAATAAGTTAAGCAATTTCCAACTTTTTTTAAGTTTTACATGATTTAACTATTTTTCAATCAGTGTAATGTATTTTAAGTTGAAATGACTACATCCAAGTTGATTGTACTTAAAAATTGAAGGCAGCAACTTAACTTTGTTAAATGCAAATTAAACAATATAAACAGGTCTTTACGAACGCAAGATATCTGAAAACTGCTGTTGTGCATGTGGACTAAAAATATTGTTAGGTGTATTTGGATCGCTTGTTCGAAACAAAACCTGTTAAGTGGAATCTGATATGCCGTAGACCTCAGGGACGTGCGGTCAGGGTAGGCAGGGTAGGCAGTGCCTCACCAAAGAAATATTGACATTACATTTATTAATTCCAAGAGCTTTATTAATTCACCACATTATTAATTGCAATAATTTTATTCCAAATATTAATCTTTGTAACAAAAAATGTTCAGGAATACACATAATAAACTCCTTTTGCCATTGTTTGCTTCTAAAAACCATTGTTTCATGCAGGAAATTCAAGGCCATGGCCATTGAGGCAGAGGTTATCAGTGCCTCTTTGGTCCATAGACCGTAGTTTAAGTAAATTTGCTAATGCGCAGTCAGTTCTCATGCTGTCTTGAATTATCAACATTGAGGCAGAGACTTGCTTCATGTCACGTGATCCACTCGCTCTCACTCACTCTTAGCATCTAGCCGTCACCTCTGCCACATTTGTACTGTATGTCTATCTGTGCGATTATGGTGCATTTCGTAAGGGTTAAAATCAGTGGCGTAACTTTGTTTTAAAAAGTGGGTGGGTCAGGTGTGTGTATAAATGAATGAATCACGTGAATAAATACATATATCCGACTGTGTGACGTGTGTCTTTTAATGGTCCAGTGGTAGAACTTTTGCCGAGCATGTCAGATGTTCTGGGTTTCTGGTTCGAATCCGCACTCGTATAGTTTCAGCCGAATAAGTTCATCAGTGGTTGTATTATATCAAGCAGGGACCGGTTTGTGTGCATTTTTGTTTTGTGATTTCACCGGAACAAACAAAGAGTCTCCGAAATGGATTGAAGCACGCGTGCATGTGAAGACTGTGCGTGAGCCACAAGACAACACTGTAACCGCGCCACCGATCGCCACTTTGATCACTTGATTTAAAAAACGACGTATTTCAGCGCTAGATCGCCTCTTATTTAACAAACAAGCGAAATGAATGCCCTGCCAGCTGGAGATGTTTTATTTATTTCTATTGGTACATCCGTGCCGCCGTGAGAGGTTTTAAAAAGTGGTGGGGACAAAATCGACCCTGGCAAAAAGTGATAGATGTGTCTATTAATTTGATTATTAGATTTGATTGTACATTCTTCACATATGACTGAATTTGCTGTATGCAGGCAGCGATGTGATGATGCCTGATATGAATTTGGGTTGCTACATTAACTGTATGAATATATATAGCCTATGTCACATTGATAGGTCACAGCCTACCCATGACAAGATGTCACCGCACGTTACTGGTAGACCTACTACATGACCTCTATTGTTGAGTTATAGCTGGACTGAAATGTGAAGTGCATTGCACTGGTCTGCATGTGGTGAAGCGTCTGCAGTCCATAACAAGCAGCTGTCAGTCTGAGCCAGTAAAGAATGGCGTCCTCATCTCAACACAGGCAGGCTGGAGCTTTCTAGACCATCATCTCCAGATGTTTTCTCTAGCTTTAACATATGATCAGCCTCCATAAAACCCACATTAATGGCAAATTCACTGGTCTGCATGGTATTTGATAGCTAGAATTGTTTAACTGCGAAGGGAGAAGAAAGATAGAGAGCTGCGTTAAACAAAAAAAGGATTTGGGAATATAAAATAGGACTAAAAGAGGGTGTGGAATATGGGCTGTTGTGAAATCATACTGTCATCTCTCAGGCATGTCTGCTGAATTCTTTCTGCCTTCTAAATTTTCCTTCCTATTTCCCATTTCTCATGATTTCTGGAGTCTTTCTAATGCCACCTCTCCCCAAGAGATTACCTCACAGTTCTACCTTTTGATAGATTTTCAGTAGCTTAAGCTCTCCATTTTGTGCCTCTTTTTCTCTTGTTGTCTTCCTGTCCTTGTCTGCTCACGCTCTTTACTGCCTGAGTGCAGAAACAGCAGGTTCTGAATGTGGCATGATAATGCAATAGGCTAAATTGGTATTCATTCCTGTCATGTCTCTTACAGCTGTCTGCATCTCTGGCTTTCTCAATTTCATTCCCTGTCTGTCTTTATTCTAGCAGTGACTTTGATGTTTCGTTTTGCAAGTGGCCTCCAATTAATGGTGTCTTAACAGTGATGTTTTTGCATTGATTTACATAGCCATCCAGAAAGCTGTCATGTCAGAGTTACTGATGGCTGAGAAGCTGAGTAAAAGAGCTGTTTGACAAAAGACAATGTGAAATAGCTTGAAGTCAGCTTTTAAAATTAACATAAACTTATTACACAAAGAGCTTAAACAAACCTTGCTGGCACTTTACACTAATTGGATACAAAATTGAGCCTGAACGTCATTAAAAAATAAACTAAAATAAATAGTCCGCACATTCAGTCATCCTTGCATACACTACAAAAGGTGGTTTACTTCGGTATTATTTCAATGATGGTAATCCTTTATTTTGCTCGTCACACACCTTTTGACAGTCACACACCTTTCCAGTGTGTTGGAGAATTAAACAGTATAAAGATAGAATGTGCACTCAGTCATAATAACCACACTTATTATAGAAGAGTCTTAAACATATTATCATATTATCATAAGGTCATTTTTATTGACCTACATTGAATCTGCATTTTGTGTCGGTACGTTTTTTTACGTTTTTGAAAGACATCTCTTATGCTCACCAAGGCTACATTTATTTGATGAAAATACAGTAAAAAGAGTAATACTTTGAAACATTGTCTCTGTTTTAAATAACTGTCTTCTATTTGAATATATTTTCAAATGTAATTTATTCCTGTGATGGCAAATAACTCCAATCTTCAGTGTCACCATGATCCTTTAGAAATCATTCTAATATGCTGATTTGCAGCTCAAGAAACATCTCTTATTATTATCAATGTTGAAAAAAGTTGTGCTGCTTGATATTTTTGTGTAAGCGGTGATTTAACTGACCCCAAACTTTGAAGAATACTGCATATATAGTGTATCCAGCTATGTAAATTATGGATTTACAGGTATTTTCTTTTACCGCTTTTTATAGACAACATAAAATTATTTTATGGGTTGGGTGTTTTTCTTTCTCTCTTTTTTTTCCATCTTTGACAGCATGTGAATGAATTGTAACAATACAATTCAGGATAGCGCATCTCTGACACCTTCCCACCCACCTGCTGCTGAGTCTGCTCTATCTTCAGTAATCGAAAGGGTTCATTTCTGTATTGCTGAGAAATGAGAAACTTCAACCTTATTATTTTGGTAATTAAGTCAAACCTTCTCTCCAATCTATCCCACTGAAGTAATCAACTGATTTCATTTAGTTTCACAGGAACGAGGATTTTTCACAGCACACACCTGGTGTCGGGTCGATAATTAGTCTTGTGTGAGAAAATAAATGAGTGCTGGAAGTAAAGACACCATTCTAACCGTAGAAATCAAGACATGTGGCAGACAAAATGTATTGCGTGTCACTATCTGCTTTTTTTAAATTGAAGGGTGATTTAAATTTCAGATAAATTAAAAAGCTGCATTAAATAGATTAAGCATTATGTAGATTGCAAAATCTCTCTGATTATAATTTCCAGCTTAAATAACTCCGGTGCTTTCTAAGCTGTCAAAAGCTGCTTTGGTGTCATATGTTGGATATGAAAATAATGTACAGGAAAGACTTGGGTAAGATTATATGCAACCAATGATTCCTCAGACCGGAGAGTTATTTAACCTGTTAACTCTCACAACCCCCTTTTTGAGCATAGGTCTAAACTTAAATGGTTATAATTTATGAATGCTTTGGAATACAGACCTACGGTTGGTCTCTTTTTAAAGAAGACACTCAGCAAAGTGCAGAAATGAAAGCACTCAGAAAATTTAAAGTGTAAAGAAGTTGTAGATGTTTACAAATGTGAACTTAACTTTATTTTATACAAAATATATATTGCAAAATAAGGTGGACTCTAATTTCTAGAAAATCAAAGCCATAAATCTAATCAAATTGTGCTCCAAATTTGAAGTTGATATCACAGAAATTGAGCCAGCTAAAAGGATTTAAAGTACCCTTTTCCATGGTAACACAATGTCCAATTTTCACAGAATGAATTAAGAATGTTTAAGCTTTGGAATGATTATAATTTATGATGATTACTAAAATGTGTGATTGGGGAAAAAACAAAAAGGCATTAAAAAAGGTGTGCCAACTGTCAACTGGGGGTTATAAAAATCAGTTTTATAAAGAACAATGTAACAAATATTATTATGAAAAAGTTTTTGAAATGCTTTTGAAATTCTTTTCATATTGTTTTCTAAAGTTATGAAAGTCACATGACACAAGTCAAAGTCACATCATTTTAATATTTCAGCTTAACCTCACTCATTTTGGAAATGATCAAATGCTGTGTAGAGAATGTAAGTGGGTCAGATGCATTCAGGGTGAGGTTGCTGAGAGAGGGAAAGGCTTTTTCTCTTAAAGAGCGTGGGATTCGGGATCCTTGCCAGTGATATCAGGAGAGTTGATATCCTGTTCTGCTTTAGCCATTTCCTTGACATTGCTGCTGTTTTATTTGCTAGGTCAATTACAGGATCAGAGCGGGGCTGGAAATATATCATTCAGAATGAGCATAGCATGTCAAATCAGGATGTTATAATTCCTCTCTTCCTCAAATGCCAGTTCAATAAGATATATGCATGTCCTGGTGTGAATTAATGATGGCCACATTACGAATTAGTATTCTTGGCATTTCTGTTCTCGCTTTGACTCTTTCTCTCTTCATTCTCACACTGGCAAGCTGTGGTGACACACTGAGCTGATTATGAGTTTGCTGCATGTGCAGCGGTTACAGCAATGCATTTGTTCTCTTTTACTTAATAAATCAGCTTCTCTTCCTGCCTTCTTCTGTTCCCCACTCTCACTCCATTTATCTATCTCTTTAGGTTCTTGATCCATACTTGACAAATAAAATCCGACATAATGATTTAATTAACTCTTACATTTTATGCTTTTTCATATTTCAAGGGGCTGTTTTGAATCTGTAATGCATTTACAGAAAATGAATCCTTTCAGTCAGATCTCAATTACTCTCAATGAGCCGATGAGTCTTTGATCATCTCTGAGTTAAAAAAAAGAGAAAAGTTAATGCTGGTTCTGGTTTCAATAAATTAAACTGCATTGTCTAACTTTTATTATTATAAAATTTAGTTCCTCAACAGTTTCGAAAGCCCTTTTTTCTCTACTCCTATACAGTTTAGCTTTCAGTTTGCCCCTGCCCTACACGTCTTCTTTAGGCACTAATGACAGTGTAAATTACTCTAGCAATTGGAGTACTTTCTTTTGATCAGAGAGCAGAGATAGTTGTTACAGTCTAATTATGATACATTTTGTACAATATAATGTTTAATTTAATTAAAATGTTGATTGTTTTATTTAATTTTTTAATTTATTTATTTATTTGCAGGATTTCAGCTAAATTGCATCTGTCATGCGTACATGAATAAGATACATTGTGATTTTATTCCTCGTATATTCATTTTAGTGGTTTGATGTGAAGAATAGCCCACAAATTTTACATGGAGTTTTGGAGAGAGAGAAAAACAACTTTAGACATCCTAGATAGTAAAGTCCAGTCAAAGTTTATTTAAACAATACATTCAAAAGCAAAAGAAGGTGACCCAAAGTGCTGCACAAATATATATGTGTATAAAATATACAAACTTGCCACATAATGTTTCAGTTCCTAATGAAATTACCAGCCAACCAGCAAGTGTGTCCTAGTTTCCTTATTAACTGCTTAAAATGTTAGAATTCTTAATATTTTCTTCCTCCAGTTAATATTTAATATTAGTTCAAATATTCTCTCCTCCTGTTCTGATTTATAAAATTCAATAAAAAGTTAATTCCCCCACATCCACACACATTCTTACTCTCTGTCTGCTTTTTTTCCCTAGTCTGAAATCAGTTCTTTCAAGCACTCCATCCAGTGGGGCATTGGACCTGTCTGGCATCCCTCTTGGAGTGAAAGACATGGAGCGTCTCTGTGCCTACCTTCATCACCACACGTCCCGCATCGGCAGCATAGAGCTGGGCTTCACCGAACTCACAGACGATGCCTTCTTCCAGCTCCTCCCCACGCTGGCGTCCCTTCCCCGCCTCGAGACTCTGGCCCTCAATGGCAACAGGCTGACCCGTGCAGTGCTCAAAGAGCTCACAGACACGCTGAAGGACCCGGACAGCTTCCCCAGCGTCACCTGGATCGACCTGGGGAACAACGTGGACATCTTCTCCCTCCCACAACCGTTTCTGGTGAGCCTGCGCAAGCGCTGCCCCAAAAAAGGCAACCTTCCCACCATCCTGGAGTTCGGCGAGAGCCAGGCCAGTGAGCCGGAGGGCCGAGTGGATGAGGACGACGCCGATGATACGAACAGGACAGAGAGCATGGGAGAGCTCAGATCTGAGGTAGAAGAAGAGATTGACGGTGAAATGGAGATCGAGGACATGATGGAGGAGTTGCTGGACTTTGACAGGGAGGTGCAGGGCAAGGAGGACGAGGAAGACAGTTTGTGGACCTTGGAGGAGCAGCGGTTGGTAAAAGATCCGGTCGCAAAGTGGAGCAAAGAGAAGAGGCCGCCCAAAGCAGAGGGTGAAGAGTACTTTCAAAGCCAGTCTTCCCATCTGTCTTGCTCCAGTCAGTCACAGCACTCCTCTGGAGCCATTGAGCCTTTAAGAGAAGACTCTGTCCCTGATCAGTTAGCATGTCATTCGGACAACCCTACCTGATTAAAGCCACTGTCTAATTTGATTAGAGGCTATAACCTTAGTCCCTTTAAGAAAAAGAGAGTGCAAGGAAGAGTGTGACAGGCTTGTTTTCAGACTGGGTTGTCCAAGAAGTCATGTGATTCTGCAGGTTTTATAGGTTTAACAATCATAGCGGTTGTCTGTTGTTGCAAAGGAGAAATTAATTACTTGTGGTACAAAAGTAATACAAAAAGGTACAAAAATATCAAATATACGTTCTCATTCAGGTTTTCCCCTTCACTGTCATAACCATGAACCTCTGTGCCTATGTGCCTGTTCAAAACCCTGCTGGAGAGGCATGTGTGTGGATGTGATCAGCTTTAACATGCTGGATATAAGCAGATTGGCTTGGGTTTCATGAATCAATGTGTCCATCTATGCATCTTATTGTTGCAAGTTCACATTTTCTCCTGCAGTGGAAAACAACCTAAATTCTATTCAGTATCACCCAGTGAATATGCATGTCCCGGATGTCAGGTGGATGGGACACAGATGAGATCATATTAAGTGCCCCTAATTTATACAGTGGAAAACCAAAATCTCTTGTCACAGTGTTGGCCCAAAATCAACGTGTTTGTATGATACAGAGCAGAGGGACTGAAGCCAAAGAGAAAAGACTCGCTATAAGGAACTAAGTATCGTCTGGCTACACAGTAGTTAATAATGCTGATATTCTGTTGTTGTTACTTGACATGCATTTTGAAGACTATGTGTGGTTTCTTAGCTCTGTTCTTTAGAAGAGAACCTTTAACCACTCAAATGATAGTTTCATTTTTATTTATCCACTTTTTTAAAATAAATAAAGGTATTTCATTGTATAAACATCTATTTAGTGCCTAATTGGAATTTTACATTATTCAAAGTAGTTCTAATATGCCAGTAAATTAAAGTATTGTTTTAATGACAGTGTATATTGAATTGTCTAAATGGATTTGTCTTTGTTTCATGTATTTAAAATTCCCTAATTGAGAATTAGTATTAATATGATATCCATTTATACGGTAGTACTTTGTATGATATCATAATATGCTTACCTGCAAAATCGTGTTCATTGTTTTTTTAAGTAGAATTAAGCTCCCTCCCCAAATTATGGTTTATAACAAATTATTAAAGGAAGCTCCTGTAACTATCTATTTCAGACTATCATGTCATTTTATGGTCACCAGGTAACCTAAAATTATCCTGCTGTGTTTCAAAGCCATAACTTCTTGACAAGTTGTGCCATTACTGAGTGATACATATTAAAGTGCACTCGAAGAGCTGTGTTCAATGACTGTCAGTATTTCTGTAAAGCAAGGAGAATGTTAGGAACGACAAACAGCAATAGGTGTATAAGATTATTTGTAAACAGAACAAAATGTATTTGATTGTTGGAATCAAAATCAATAGACCTTTAACATGTATACACTTCATTTATGCGTTAAACAGCACATAAAATGTTGGGCTGTTGGAACTGTGGTAATAACAATAAACGTAAGGGATTTCCTGGCGTTTGTGAACCGGAATATTTAACAGTTTTTGAACGAGTGTGGTGGAAAAGACTAGAATAAACTTTTAGTAATCGATGTCGACATCTAGTGGTTGGTTATTCTTTCGTGTATGGCCTCGCTTGTTTTATGTAAACGACCGTGTTTGCGTAGGCCTACTTCCGTTTCAACGACCTTTGACTATAAATTAGCGAATGAGGCTATAAATAAGAAGTAAATTTGTTTTAGAAAATAAGAATGGACCAGCGAGGCCAGAAACATGGTTCAGACTGCTGGATAATCCTTTTTTAAACTCTTGTTTTTGAACATGGTAGTTGGTTTCTAGCTAATGATATAGCTGATAAGTTGTTAGTTGACCATTTTGGACCAACAACAAACCAGATGTTTGTTAAGGTTATTAATGTGGCCATGGTACTGTAACTGGTCAGCCAGCTATGACCAGTAAGCTGATGATGAGCTTTGCACGGTTAATGACCAATTTGGACTATAAACCAGCTACTGTTCTAAACTGAATTTTTAATTTTGACTTTATATTGTGTTTTAGTGAAATTTGGATTATTGATAGTAAGAAAGCATTAATCATGTGAATGTAAAGATGTAACATATTATACATAATATAATTATTGTAAATAAATGTCGATATACTTAACACGAAACGAGGTGTGTTCTTATGGGCAAATCACAAACCACAAATTAAATAATAAAAGTAAATAAAACTGTAGTATTTACAACAGCCAATGAAACTAAAAATACGGGCTATGGCCTCATTTTTAACATCGACCGCATCAATATGGCTACTTATAGGCACCACCTGAATTGACTGTTATTGTATCACTTCCGGGAAATAAGGTCAAAAATTGTTTCCCTTGTCCGCCATTTGAAATATTTGAACTTCCTTGTGACAACTTCCAATGTACGTTTTGGTTTACACTAAACAATTATCAGAGGATCTGAGCGAATAGGCTTAGTTTTTGCGTCCCATGCGCGTTGGGATTCCGGCGTCGGTAGTTTTCTTACCCGTTTGGAACAAAAAAGCGTAGAAAAGTGTTCGAATGCTGCGCGAATTCGAAACGTGTTCAACAACGGAACGCGGTAAAGTTTTTGCATGAGTTGAACGCTGCTTGCGGATAAGGAGAGGCGAAGGGAAGGCCTGTGAAGCCTGGGCTTTTTTCTTGCGCTAGTCATGGCCGGAAATTTTGATTCGGAAGACCGAGGGAGCTGGTATTGGGGGAGATTAAGCCGGCAAGAGGCGGTTTCGCTGCTCCAAGGGCAGAGGCATGGAGTGTTCCTGGTGCGGGACTCGATCACTATTCCAGGGGACTACGTGCTGTCTGTATCGGAGAACTCCAAAGTCTCTCATTACATAATAAACAGCATCAGCAGCAATCGCCAGTCCGGACCAGGTAAGCGATGCATCTAAAAATACTAAAAACGACGGGACGAATAAATACTGCTTTAGCAAAACGCTTAGCAGCCCAATTAGAAACTTGTGTAGCAGCGACTTCTGTACTACGAGTAGTTGGCACATTCAGTCAAATTTTTCGCGTCAATCTAGTATTACGTAGTTATTTAGTGTGTTCAGTCATTTTTCCTATATAAACTGTATTTTTGGTTCAGTCATTCAGATAATGTAGTCGTTTTACTGTACGTAGTGTGAATCAGTGTGTTTGTGTGTATATATATATATATATATATATATATATATATATATATATATATATATATATGCGCTCAATTTGGTTTGCAGATGCTCTATCAGCAATGCTGAATTTAAAAAACTATTATACAGCTTTTCCTCCGGCTTGAGCCAAAAAAAGGTGGTATTTTCGAAAAGAAGAGACGTTTATACAACAATATTAATCATCACTTGTACTGTTTATCAAGACTAGATTAAGGTACAGCAGATCTTGATCGTCCATCCATCATATGTGCTCTCTTGCTGTCATCCCGCAGGACTTGCTCCTCCTCGGTTCCGTATTGGAGATCAGGAATTTGATGCCTTACCTGCCCTGTTGGAGTTCTATAAGATTCACTACCTGGATACCACCACTCTCATTGAGCCCATTAGCAAAGCCAAGCACTCGTCCTTTGTCAGCGTCAGTGCGGGAACGGGAGGAGTTCCTCAGAGGCTTGAAGAGGAGTTCGTCCGAGCTCTCTTCGACTTCCCCGGCAACGACGACGAGGACCTTCCGTTTCGAAAGGGCGATGTTCTCAGAGTACTGGAGAAGCCGGAGGAGCAGTGGTGGAACGCTCAGAATTCTGAAAGCCGTGTTGGCATGATCCCTGTGCCCTACGTGGAGAAGTACCGGCCGGCCTCGCCAACATCAGGGGCCCCTGGGGGGTCTGTTGGAGGATCTGGCGCTCACGGCAACTCCGACGGCCACAGCTCTCAGTCTCCACCTCTGCTTGGTGAACCGGGCCAGTATGCCCAGCCCACTTCCTTACCCAATCTACAGAATGGTCCAGTTTATGCCAGGGCGATTCAGAAGAGAGTTCCCAATGCCTATGATAAAACTGCTCTTGCTTTGGAGGTAAAAAATTTAGTTATTTTTAATTTACAACATTGTATTAAACAGACACACAGATTACTTGTTTTGTATGTTAAAAACATCTGCATTTATATTACATTTTGAGATTTTTGTTTTGTTTTGGCGCCTCCCAGTGGAACTGTAATTCTCTGTTTAAGTCTGTTTTGTACATTACATTTACAAAGTAATTCCTCCACTTCTAAAACTTGGTCTTTTGTCTTGTGTTGTTAGGTTGGCGACATGGTGAAGGTGACCAAGATCAATGTAAACGGGCAGTGGGAGGGTGAGTGCAAGGGAAAGCATGGCCATTTTCCCTTTACCCATGTCCGCTTGCTGGACCAGCACAATCCAGAGGACGAACTGAGCTGAGAGAGCAGACTGTCTTCCCTAGCAGCCCTTAGATGTACACTCATTCACACACACACACACACATCCTCACTACTGCCCTTAACCTGTCCGCCTCATCATTACCTTGTGCCATTGTGTCTCATGCCAATGTACACAGTACCTGCAACAATGCCCTTGTTAGATTTTATGCAATAATTGAAGATATTTACCAAGTAAACACTAAATTCCACACACAACACCATACACTACAGAGCAAGGAGCATTAGTGTGTGGCTTCTTGTGAACTGCGAAAAGAGGAAGAGCCTGCTTGGACTTAAAACATGAGCAGTTTGGTGTCTTAACAAGGGACTGTTCCTTTGCTTCTTTGAATGCGGTAGCATACACTACTTAGTGTCCTAGAACACAACAGCTTTTTACACTACAAATCATCTACTACATGAAAATATTCAGAAATGCAGATCGAACATGCTTTGAATAGTCTTTTTGATTGGCTTGTCAGTCCCTACTGGCTCTGCACCAGTCAGACGGATGGGGCGGCACACTATATAAAAGATGGAGTAGCCCGAACCCTCACCGCATTTCGTTTTATTTATGCACAATATTTCTAATGTATACAAAATGGGCCATGTATCATTATTCACTACCGCTAAACGGTTTTACTACATTTTCATTATATATTATCAGGAAACGCTACTTGCTCCTTTGACCATTTTTGATGTACTTGGAAGTATTACACTAAATGCGGTTTTGTTGAATGTGTAACCGTAATTTCTAATGCTAGGCTCAATAAGTCAATATAAGATAGACTAAATAGACTTTTTGTTGTTTTTAAATAAAAATCCAACATTGTGACTTTTCCACTCAAATTAACTAATGTGTTTTTGCCAGAAGTTCCCTTGCCAAGGTTGAAAATACAATGAGTGGTTCTTGTAGTGCCTCTCTTATATGTTGTGGCCCAAAACTGCTTTAATATTAGATATAGATATTTCTAAAACAACCCAGTTATCTTTACAATAACCTAGTAGGATTTTATGAAGTGTCACATTAATGTGCAAAGCCTAACCTGATGCCTCAAATGTGTTTTGCTCAATTGATTTTGCACATACGAGTAGTCTTTATCTACTATCGGTTCATCTGGCTATTGACTTTTTTTAACCATCAGCCTCCATCATGCCTCTATTATCTATTTTAATGCAGAAATTGTGTATTTTGTTCTTTAATGCCCAAGTAAGACATTTTTTCCCTAATTGCCTGCCTTAATTGCAGATTGTTGTCAATGACCAAATCAGCATTGTCTTTAGCCTAAATTGTTGAATGCACAATGCAGGGAAAAGTGGAGTATTTTGTTAACCCTGCAGAAATGTTTCTTTTAACCTGCTTCCATTACCATTGACTGTATGAGAGAATAGAAATCAAATATCTGTGGACAAATGTATAAATTATAACACTAATAGACAGGCTACTAGAACAACACTATCAAATGTTAATATTTTTACCCTTTACCTTTATTTGTTGTTACTTTAAAAAGAAAAGTTGACTAACTTTGTTTGGTAACAATGACAATCACCTGGAAGCTATTCAGTTATGTCACATTTAATGTTAGAAAGCTTTGGTGTGTGTGTGTGTGTGTGTGTGTGTAGGTTAGCTGTATGTTGTCATGTTGTGACAGCAAGCCAGCCATGTTATGTAATTGTCGCTTAAGTCGTAATTATGAAGGACTTTGATGTTCATGATCTGTCTTATTAACTGCCTGTTTCAGTCACAAATTACCTTGATGAAATTAGATCACTAAAATCAGCCACAAAGCAAAGCTGGAGTCTTGTAAGTCTGAACTCTCACCTGTGTCCTGTGAGAAGGATTTCACCTTTTAAAAAAAGCATCACTTTCCTCTATGACTGAGTTGAATGAGTAATCGCAACAGTTGTGTCTGTACATTTTTATTGTACCCAAAGTATTATGTTTTAGAACCTAAATATCAACACAGTAATTTTGTGAAATTAATCTTGTGTTATCCTTTATGTGCATCCAAGTCTGTCAGAACAGTGTTTTAAGTCACACAAAACAATTCAACGTTTTTGTTACAGTTTTATTCATGTACATGAAATAAAGTTGGCCCCTATAGTAATGCTATTAAACCTTTTACCTGGCCTCTGTCTGTAATATCATGCCTTGTTAGTATTGTATTATTCTGTTATTAGGATCAGCGTGATGGAGAAGTGCTTGTTTCATTATCCTACCATAGTATAAGTCAGTTTTTATGACCAGCTATTATTAATTCTGACAAGCCAACCTGGTTGAAAATTGTAAAGTTGGATCAGATAGTAATAGCATGGTACTTTGAAATATAATGTGATAGATGATTACTATATTTATCATGTACAATGGTATTTTAAAGGCACATTTGTCTGTCTCTGTTAGTGATCTATACTGATACGGCACACAATTTAATTTCTAAGGTGTAATTTATAGGAATATACTTGTAAAGCAAGTTTAGGCCCAAATGCGATACCATTTGAAATTATATTAATGTATTATTTTATTTATAATAATTATGTTCAATTAAAATGATAAAACACTTACATCATGCTGTTCCAAACCTGTATGACTGACTTTCTTCTAATGAACATAAAAGAAAATATTCTGAAGAGTTTTGGTAACCAAACAATATTGGGTAGGCTACCATTGACTAATATGTTATGGACTAAAAAAACAGATTTTATCAAAATATCGAATTGTATGCTGACAGAGTAAGTTAAAATAATTTAGCTTTTTTTAGTGAACTATTCCTTTAAGTTTTAATTTCGGTTTTAAGGTGTTATTTTAAATGGACTTTTCTTTAAAATAAAATAGTTCTAACAATTACACACCATAGAACGTCATGAGGTTGAGTAAAGGAAGACAATGCCCATTTTGGGGGGTGAACTCTTTCTTTAAATTCAAGAGTTACTATTGACATTTTGATAGAATAACGTTGGCCCTAAATGTGCCACTTTAATACACAATGTTTGGTAACAAAAATAGCAGAAAATCACATACAATTCATTCTCTATTCAAATAAAGAGGGTTAAAATCCAGCATTCGTAAGGGGGGAGAGAGAGAGAGTGTGTGTGGAGCTGCTCTGTGTGAAAGTTCCCGGATGAAGGTGTAACGCCATCTTTACTCCACCATTCAATCCGCAGCTGTTGCTCGCACAGGGGCCTGCCGGTGAACTCACACTCCTCCTTTACTCCCAATCTCTCACAAAACACGCTCGCCACGCGCTGTCCGCCATGGGTGACCGGGAGGATTTGGTGTACCAAGCCAAGCTCGCCGAGCAGGCGGAGAGATATGATGGTAAGAGACATTGAGAAGTAACGGGAACGTTGTTATTACAAAGCGAGTGCTCAGACAGACTATCTGACGGTCGGGTTAGCTGGCTTAATTCGCGTATACACAAAGCGAACACTCTGTAAATGGCAAAACGATCTCCGTTTACCCTTTAAAAACGTTGTGTCTTTTATTTGTACTGTCCGTTAATTCTGTCGATGTGATATTGGGGTAACTACAGAATGGCTTATGAAGATGGAGACGTTTATTGAGGAGACAAAATGGCGGAGAGTTAGTGGGTGAGGCAAGCTGTTGCTAGCCATGGCGGAGGGGGTGGCTGCAGTCTTCAAGGCTCATGTGGGCGAATAACTGTTCAAATATTAGTTAACAGCTGTCTTAATCGACCCAATTAATCACGATAAGGAGTTATCTCGGTACCAGGGCCGCTCTTTTCTGCGTTTACCCCCGCAGCACATTACGAGAGACCGTGGCTGTCTCAAAACCTTTAGAGCTGCCTACTTTTTGCGTGTTGTGGGCGCGTTGAGCTATGATACCCAAAACTGCTGTCTAGGCAGGTACCTCAGTAGATTTAGAGACGCAGCCGTTGTACAGTAAAGAAAACAATTAATGCTTTGTAAGATCGGATACACTAGCTTTGCAGTGAGATTTTAATTTAATACTGCAGAGAAGAGGCTCTCTGGTTTGTGGTTTTCGTGATTTTAACGATATACTAAACCAACAGCTATAACTGTGCCTTGTTGGTAATTTATTGTGTAGTTTAGTCACCCATTAACCTATTTTAGGTTTCTATTGGTTTCACTCGGCACTTAAAAGTATTCTTACTGATAGTATGTATAATGATGGTTTGTTAACAAAGGGTATGCACAGTGTTTTTTGATTGAATACTGACTATACAAGGGGAACGAGTGCAAATGTAGATGTGTTGTAAATGTTTATCTCTTATTCGAACAAATGCATAATACACACACCATAGTAGAGCTACACTGTTCTGGATAAATTGAGAATCACAATATATGTGTGTGTATATATATATATATATATATATATATATACACACACACACATTTTTGTTGTTTTAAAGTGGAGATCACGGTTCTAAATGTGTGAATCTGAATTATTCTGAAAATACAACTAAACAAAATAATAGATAATTTACTAAATGTTCTAACAAGATGTTATTTGCTGCAGTCTATTTTAAATAATTAAATAACTATTATTATTTTTTATTTTGAAAAAGCAGTGAGTGAATGAATGATTCAATAACTTGCTCATTAATACTTCACTTGTTTCATTAATGGATGAATCAGTGTTTTTGAACGAATCTCTTGAATGAATGATTCAATGACAAATACATTTTAAGCCGCTTTCGCCAATGCACACTTAATAATAATAATAATTCATTACATTTTATATAGCGCTTTTCTCGGCACTCAAAGCGCTTTACATTGAAGGGGGGAATCTCCTCAACCACCATTCGGTTTAGCAATATAATTGAAACAATCTTTATTTGATGCGTCAAATTACTTTCAAAGGGTGTTTTACTCTATTTTGAGCACTACTATAGACATCAGTCCTTATATATGAACTATAAACTTTTATTCCAGTTCTTCTGTGATCATTTCAATATTTATAACTAAGAAATAATGATACTGTTTGGTTGAAAACTGTTTGTGAAGCTGTTACATACCTAAAGATGACAACTGCTCTCTCTGGGTCAGCGGCAGCGCCAACGCAGATTTGAATGTTCCGCTGCGATCGTACTTGTAAAAGGTTTAATAGATACAGGCGTTTCGTTGTCATTTAGGAATAAGATCACGTGGGTGTTTGATTTGAGATTGCTATTAACGATTAATCGTGCAGCTCTACCCCATGGAGTGCAACAGTGTCTGCCAACTTCATCAGCAGTCTTTGTTCTGGAAGTCTTTTCATAGAAATATAAAAAAAAAATTCTTTGTTGATTTTAAAACATGAACCAAACCTACCAGCTACGGATGAGTCACACATGGCAAACTTTGATTTAAAACAAAAAATATTTGAATATTGGGCAATATGACAAAGGTACAACACTTAAGAGCAAGAGAGAAACAAATGTTTTAAGTTCATTGCATACCGGTAATATGCATATATGCATGCAGATATTTAAATAGTTTGCGAGTGAATGAGACTGGTAAGAATACAACATTTTCAGTACTTCATGGGATTGGGCGGGCACTAAAAGAGTTTTTTTTGGCATGATTTGCTTTACACGATACATGATTTTTCTGCAGAATCCCAAAATAAATAATTCCACTGTTAAAGTTATTTAAAACATTTGTAGAAATAATATGGGTGGATGGCTTCAACAAGAGTAAACCATTGATTAAAAACTTAGTTGGTTACAGTGTGTCTGTCTTTAAAGGTCTGTAAGTTATCATTCAAGATCAATTCCCCTATGGAGAAAATGAATGGGATTATTTTTTTTAAATCCCAGAACCTGTTGGACTCTTTGCTATGTAACTGGCTAATAAAATGTGTACTTATTTTTACCATAGTTGTGGCTCGTATTCTGCTTTCTGGCTGTGATTAAATCCAGTAAGCAAAATGTCCATCACGTTTATTTTCAATTTTCCAGAAATGGTCGACTCCATGAAGAAAGTGGCTGGGATGGATGTTGAGCTAACAGTTGAAGAGAGAAACCTGCTCTCCGTGGCCTATAAGAACGTTATTGGGGCGAGAAGAGCATCCTGGAGGATAATCAGTAGTATTGAGCAGAAGGAGGAGAATAAGGGTGGGGAGGACAAATTGAAAATGATTCGGGAATATAGGCAAACGGTAAGATGTGCGCTAACTAGCATTAATATCACTGGAATATGATGCATTTAATGCTTTTAATCTTTACATTTTCATGTCCAGGTTGAAAATGAGTTGAAATCAATCTGCAATGATATCCTCGATGTATTGGACAAGCACCTAATCCCAGCTGCAAATTCAGGAGAGTCCAAAGTCTTCTACTACAAAATGTATGAAAGCCATTAGTTTTTCCTAAGTGAATCTAAGGTTGAATCCTATGTGACATAATGAGGTCACAGCTTTATTTATACATGTTTTAAACAGACCTTTTCCTCCTTTGATGCTTCAGGAAGGGCGATTACCACAGGTATCTTGCTGAGTTTGCCACAGGAAATGACAGGAAGGAGGCTGCAGAAAACAGTTTGGTTGCTTACAAAGCTGCTAGTGATATTGCAATGACAGACCTTCAGCCTACACACCCTATTCGTTTGGGTCTGGCTCTTAATTTCTCCGTATTCTACTATGAAATCCTCAACTCTCCCGACCGTGCATGCAGGTTTGTTTTCTTTGTTTTGTGACTTTTTTTTTCAGCGTCAATTTCAAATCTTTTTGCTTGAAGTACAGCAGACAATAAAAGTTTTGCAAATGTGTATCATTCATATTCATATTCTTATTTCATTTGTATGAATATGGTGCCATATAGAGCTTTTAGATAATGTGTTTGGCTACTTATCTGACCAAGATGGTATTATTTATTACAATTTATTCCTGTTCATTTGTATGTTGAAACTTAATAGTTTATGTGTGGATCTTAGGTTGGCAAAGGCAGCATTTGACGATGCTATTGCTGAACTGGACACATTGAGTGAAGAAAGCTACAAGGACTCAACGCTCATCATGCAGTTGTTACGTGATAACCTGACACTATGGACTTCAGATATGCAGGGAGATGGTAAGACGCATCATCTTTCTTGCAGTTTCAGATGCTAAGCTTGACAAACATGTCTTTGAAACCCATTGGTACATGAAGGTGACATCCTCAAAAGCTCCTCCACAAACCAAAGCTATTTTTAGAGCGATTGTTTCAGAGTGTCCCGATTTAGGACTTGTGAGGCATCTCTAATATCTACCTCTAAAACAAGTTAAAATGGAGGGGTCTGGCTACTTTGAAAGTAAAATTGTTCAAGCAAACATTCCTAGGTAAAATATTTTTTTAAATTCATCCACCATAATTTATTTTTCTCAGTATAGTGTAGTGGTTTTTAATGTTATTGCATAAAGCTTTTATGTATGTAATGTAGTGCATCCAAGATATTCATTCCTACCCCGGAAATAAGACAAAAAGCTGTATTTTTTGAATAGCTTTTAAACCTTTTTGAAGTTCCTCTATTGTTTTCAAAAGTATATACTGACCTAGTGCGCATCAATGCATTTCTGTGCAAAACCAGCAGTATAATCTTTCTCTACTACATTTCATGTCATCTTGTAATGTGTCCAACCTCATGCCGTCCAACTTAACCCATCTTGCCTTTTTTCATCCCCACTATTTAGATTCCTAAAGGAAAATGTTAAATGCCCACAAACTTTATTTGTAAGTGAGGCCACTTTTTCCAGCACTTGCCTTTTTGTCCACAAATTGCATCATCACTCACACGTTTGTAAGCTTTGTTGCTATCTTTGTAGCCACCAGAGTGCTATATGTGCAGCATGTCTGAAACAAACCGTTTCTGCATGATCACTGCCAGATCCTCTGTCCAATTGGAATGGCTGTGTTGTACCAATATATTAGAATTTGAGAAATTCTGGTATGTTTTCCTAAGAAATGTACAGTACAGGTCTCTAAAGGTCTTATCCTTTGGTTTGGGAACTGAATTACGTGTGACAATTAAATTACTGTATGAGATAACACTGCATTCAAATTAGACTTAAGCCCCTTTTTTTTGAGCTTGAAAATGACATTCTATTTGTCTATAAATAACACTATAAATACAGTTTATTTTTCTCACAGCATGTATTTAGTCCTTCACTATTGATTATTTTTATTTTTTGCTTTTGATAGCATTTTATTTGGCAAACTCCTAATGCACAGTATCTTGCAAGGGTTGCAAACTTGATGATGTGCGAAAATGCACAACGCTTCACACGTGGATTTCTTTAAGGGACACACAATTGTGGTGCAATGCAATAAGTGGCTTTGTTTCTCTGTGCACAGGTGAGGAACAGAATAAAGAGGCGCTGCAAGATGTGGAGGACGAAAACCAATGAGACAACACAGCCAATATGAGACTCCACCCCTCCCCCTCCCCCTCCCCAGACCCCACTCACAAAGGGAGCAAACAAGCCCAACCTTATGAGTGGCACTCAACAGCTTGATGCCTCCAGTTTTCTCTCCCTTTGTTTGATTTTTAATATTATTCTGTTTTATTAGCCCTTAAATTGAAATAAAATATACCACTCATGAAACAAACTTCAATTATGATTTTTGAATGGTCAGAACTTAAGATTTCTTGGAGGTTTTTTTTTCTTTCTTTTTTCGTCCTGGTACAACATTTTTCCTTTTTTTATGTTAATTTGCTTTATTTCTCAACATTTTTATCAGTTGCTGGATATATTTTGAGTTTTTCTTAATGTAATTACAGAAATTAACTTTTATTACTATTACTGATATGTCTACTATTAGTGGTTTGAGCTGTAATATTTCTGTGTTAGTGCAATTATACGATGCAGTTAAAGAAAACAATTAAACCTTTAAAAGGGCAAGTCTAAACAAAGTGCTCTTTTTGTTAATTTAGTTTTTCAGAGAAAGTCGAAGCAAATTTCTTGATATCCATGTGGAGCAAAATGCTTAACATCACCAAGTAGTAGTTATGTAGTAACATTTACCAGTGGTCTGGACTGTAATTTGTGCTAAAATACTGTATTGCTCACATAGGCTGATGATGGTGGGTGGATGGCTGCAGCTCTATACAACTGAAGGAGCCTTATTGCTTTTAGAACTAAGACAAATGCAGGTCTCCATTTGGCTGTCTCAAAAAGAAAAAGAAAAGCACTAATAAAGTTGATTTTAAGCCTGCATGAGTACATGAAATAGTCTATTTTTCTTCTTCCCCCCTGAATCTGCATAATGCATATAATTTCTTCTGTACTTTGTTAACTTGAAACTAGTTTGTACTACTGGATATCGGACTGGAACCACAGACGTAGAATCTGTATTACAACGAAACAGCATGGAATTAACTATTAACTTAAATAAAACTGCCTCAAGTAAAATATTTAACCACCTCTTTTGCACTCAAAATGTTTTCCTTTCTCATTTATCACTACATTGAATGTGTTTTTCCTTCAACCTGAAGCAAAATCCTATCTTTGGTTGGCACTCTATCGCAATGGTTCTCAAACGGGGTCTTAAAATGATTTAAATTAAGATATTTCATATTTAATTTACCCCTTCAGCAAATTATTTTCTTTTGTAGAACCAGAGTTCCCACAGTTTTGGAAAACGTGGCTATGTGAAGTATAGCCTAATTTTAACGGATATTTAATTTTTTTGTTATGCCAGGCATTACTGGGTAGAAATTGAGAGAATTTTTTTTTATTATTCTTTATCCTTATCCAGTAATCTACAAATGACTATAAAAGTCATGTAATCTCATTATCTAAAAAGTGTAGGGTCAGAGTGCCTGAAGAATATACAGCTCTTAAAACTTCTGGAAGAGGGTGTTTAGCTACATGACAACTATGTATTAAAAACGGATAAGTGATTTATAATTATTTTAGCTACTTTTTTTTAATCTATGGATACACGTAGTATTAAAAACAAAGGTTTGGGAACCTCAGTTGTATTTCCATCTACTGCCATAAGGATGACAAAGCTGCTTGTTTTCAATCTTTTTACTATTTATCAAAACTAGAAGAGTAAAACAAAAATAGAATTGATTTTGAGATTCCACAAATCTGTACTTCAATAGAAACGAGTTGTTAAGAGAAGAAATTAAAGTAAGATTAAATATATCAGTTTACATGTCAGTTTAATATAAGTTGAATTAACGTTAGTACCTTTTCAGAACTGCTATATTTTAACCCAAATGAGGCCTAAAGCCTTGTTGTCTCAGGTTTCAGGTCTTGAAGAATTGTTAAAGGTTTTTCACTGATCCACTGATCTAAAAAGGCCTCTCTATCTTTTTGAAAGAGAACAGTCACAGTTGTTGCCGTCAAAACATTAATAACTACACAATTATCTATTTTACACAAACATAAACTATCCATGCTGATCATCGGTTGGTACACTTGATAGACCATTATTAAAACCAACTACACTGTTTAAAAAAACACATCGATTGTTCTGTAATTAAAATAGTTAAATACAAACATCGGCATGTTCTCTTTTACAGCAGAACGGCAGAAAGCTGTAGTCGTGACTTTTATTTTGAAACTAAAGCAAGGAAACTCCGCCCTTTGGTAATCCGTGAGCAGGAAGTTCCTACTAAAAATATCCCGACGTCAGGCTAAAGAAAGAACCTGACTCCGGGCGGACAAATTTATATGATTTCATGTATACGTCAAGGTGCCTTCGGAAACATGTCGGGACAGAGGGTAAACAACTTGTGTTCATCGAATAAACTCCTGCTGTTGGTTTTATCTCTGCTTGTTGTTTATATCAGCACCATCAACTCAGCTCCTCTCGGCGAGCAGGAGGCAGAGACTTACAGCAAATACTACAATTACACCGAACTTACTGACCTTCTTAAAAGTCTCGCCCAGAGATACGCAAACATCGCAAATCTGACCAGCATCGGCAAATCAGTGGAGAACAGGGAGCTTTGGGTAATGAGAATCACCAAGGACCCCACTCTTGATGCAACGTTACCAGGAAAACCCAAATTCAAGTACGTGGGCAACATGCACGGAGACGAGACCGTGTCCCGGCAGGTCCTAATCTACCTACTGGAGTATCTACTGGAGAAGTACGGAGAAGATCAACGGGTCACCGAGCTGCTCAACACCACCGATATTTATATCATGCCGAGCATGAACCCTGATGGATTTGAAAAGTCTATTGAGGGGGATTGCACGGGCACAGATGAGGGTCGGTATAATGCTAAAAACGTCGACCTCAATAGAAGTTTCCCAGACCAGTTTGAAGAGATAAACGTGAAAGCAGAAGACATCCCTGAAGGCGCTGCTGTCATGAAGTGGATCCTGGAGAACAAGTAAGACCATTCACTGACCGAGCCCAACTCTCTGACAGAAGAACTGCTCGAAAATCCAACTTAAAGACCAACTAAAACCTATTAAAAAAACCTTCTTCCCTTTTCCAAAACCCAAGTACCATCTTAAGCTATATTTCTCAACAGGTGTTGCAGGAATCTGAGCATTTTGCCTGTAAAATCTAGCAAATTATTAAAATCTTCATGAATGTACGTTTTTCCAATCTAGCTCAGCTCAACAATATTGCACTTTTCTGAATCATAGTAATGAAATCACTTTACAATACATTTACAAAAAATGAGTATTACTCATGTTACAGTATTTAATAATATTTCTTCATTTTAGTAATAAAAATACAAATGTCCATTTATTAGTTCATGTTAGCTCGAGTCCATTAAATTATATTCTCAGAAAAGACTTTTGATTTTAATAATGTTTTAAATGTTGAAATTAACATTTAACTAAGACTGTTTTTGCATCTTCAATTTGTGTTAACTAATGTTGTTATCCAATGTTAACTAATTAAACCTTATTGTAAATTATTACCATAATAGTAATAATAACAATAATTATTATTATTATTTAAAAAAAATGAAATATTATACAGCTGAATTAGAAGAAAAAAAAATTCATTAAGATCATTTTTCCAGTTGTTTGTTATTACTGGATTAAGACTTTATAGAGATTGCACTTACAATAATAATAATGACAATCTTTATGTAGTCCAGCAATCACACACAACTTATTCATGTTGGCCTATTACAATTGTTTTTTGTATTTTTAGTGCAATCTCTATAATTTTGTTCTAATTCAGCTCTACAACTTTTGTTGAATAATAATTGTTGAATTATTATTATTATTATTAATCTTTCTATGTCTGTTATGTCTTAATCCAGTGTATGTGAAGTCGATGTTAATTATAACTCATCTGATATTCTCTGATTGTATTTTATAGATTCGTGCTCTCTGGCAATCTGCATGGTGGGACAGTGGTGGCAAGTTATCCTTATGATGACTCTGCAGGCCATGAGTCAGAGGGCACCTATAGCAGATCGCCCGATGATGCTCTCTTCAGTTACTTGGCCCGGGTTTACGCAGAGAATCACCCGGTTATGAAAACTGGGCAGCCGAAGTGTGAAGAGAACTTAAGTGAGACCTTCAATGATGGCATCACAAATGGAGCGAAGTGGTATGATGTGGCAGGTATGTTAGCAACACTTATTCCATAGCCATGCTTTAATTCTCCCCCCTTTCCTTTGTTTTCTTTATCTGAATTTTACCCGCTGAGTTATAGCTTCATGAGTATTAACTTCACTTCAGTAGTCTTGAAAAATGACTGGTTTGAGGAAGAAGAAACAGAAAAGAAATCATTCAGAGAACATAAGTGTGTGTGTGTGTGGGGGGGGGCAGTCTTTATTTGGTCCACCCACATCCTTCTTTACTCAAAACATTCCGTTGCATATTTCCTATTGGGAAGTATGATAATGAGTCTGTAAACAAATGCCATTTGGTCACATATTTCAAATATTGACATAGCAGTAGTAGCTGCATTATTGTTTAAAATTGAGAAATGCTGGAAATTATATTTCTTTTGTTTTTTGGGGGGATATTTATGTTCTCAAACAGCACTAGTAAGTAACATAATAGTCTAGCAAGTAATTCCAAACCTGGACTGTAAGTGTACTGTTGTGGTGTTTTCTGATTATTTTCCTAACAAGTCTGTAACCTCAGTCTCTGCCGTCCATATTCTCAACCATCACTGTCAAACAGAAGAAATATGATCCACAATGTTCATTGAAGCAGGTCAGATCCATGATGTACCTTCAGACTTGCTCAACCAGTCTAATGCTGATTAAATCACACTTCTTGGATGTTATTCCATAAGCTTTTATAAAGCAGTGGCATTTTGTTTGGTGCTGTTTACGAAGGGAGTACCTCCTGTGTGAACCTCTAATCTCTCCCGAATGTCTGGACCGAGAGTCATCATGTGAGGTGGTGACAGAAATTGCCGACCATTAAAACCACCTGAAATTATAACATACTAGATCCGAAAATTAAATATGATGCCCTATATGGCATTCAATTTCATACATTGCATAATTCCTATGCAAATGTCACCTAATCTTTAGTTTTTTGTTGTAAGATGTGTGTTGTTGACCTTATAACGTTTTACTGGTGCATTTGACAGGGAGGTTAAGTCATAAGGTGATCATAAGACCAGTGTTATTTTAGTATTATGTGTAGAATTTATTCATATTTTGAATTAGGTTTTATATATTTCTGTTTAGCTTTAATTTGTTTTTATTTTAGTTTTAGTTTTAGTTATTGATCTTTAACCTATTTTATTTCAGTTTGTTTTCAAGGCAACATTGCATTTTTTTTTATAAATAAAGCTTTTTCACATTTAAGTTTTTCCATCTAAAATTTATTTTACTTCAGCTTTATTTCAATAAACTTGAAACTTGTACTTTTAAAAAAAAATCGTATTACTTAATAACAACACTGCATAAGTTATGTGAGTGTAGAATGTCTTAAATTGGTTTTCCTCGTTAAGTTTTTATTTTATTTGTGTGTATATATTTATTTCATTTTTGTCTTTTTGTTTCCTCTTTGCTTAGAAACTGGTATTCTACCAGTCTCAAAGTTTGTTCAATGACCTGAATCCTGTTTCTGAGATTGTACCCAACACAGTTTGAAGATCTACAGACCACCAGCTGCGTTTTTAAAGTTAATATTCAATCATTTTATGACAAACTCCAGCTTTATCTAGGCAGTCATTCCTATGTTCTTCTCAGGGTCCTAGGTTCCTCAGATTTAAATGGAAATTAATAAACACATGACAAATGTTCTTATATTTCCAGGGTTAGGGTTAGGGCAACATAAACCTAAGGTTAGCCCTAGGAACATAATATGCTTTAAACATATGACCCTGGCAACATTAATACGCTGTCTACAATCTGTTTTGGCAGCCCAGAGTGAAGTATAGTTTAATAAGAAAGTTTTATCTAATCTTCTCTTTTAAGAATAGAATTTTAAGAATTTTATTAACAAATAATAATGTGCTAAAACAGGATCCGGGACTAATCAGGATGCCCTCATATATGTTTGTTTTCTATCTAACTGTTGAAGTCAGAATAACTCTTAATTAGGATGTATGCTGACAAATAGAGGAACTGGGCTTCTGACACCTTTAAAAACATGCTAGACCTCTTAGCATACAATGTCACATATTATAGAAAGACAGAAAACATGCGGCAGAGACATTTTACCTCACATACCTATAATTACAAGAGTCATTTGACTTGTTAGGTAATGTTAGGCTTGCTCTAGCCTGCATGAATTAGCTGGATTAACTTGAAAAAAACAGTTTTAATTCTTCGTGAAAGATTAGCGTTGCAAGCAATTGTGGAATTTTTTTGGTCTGTCCTCTGAATTTGCAGGACTGGAAATAGCTGCCCAGGGCATTGCCATGATTGGCAAGTGGACTGTCCTTTTACTTTGAAATTACATTGCATGAACTCTGCTTTATCTTACTATTGCATTTGTATTGACCTGCTCTGAGAAAGTCAATTTTGCAAAGAGCAGAAGTCCACATCTTTCACAATCAAGACCTTTTTAGCTGTTAAAAAAAAAAACACATGCTGATATATCAGCATAGTGCTTATTGCCATCTCGAGTTGCCATTTGTTTGTCCTGTATTCAGGTGATTTTGATGGTTTGACCTGCTCCTTTAGTGAGAGATTGCAGATGATGTGCTTCACCTGATCCTCATTTCCTCGCGCTCTGTGTGATTCATAGAAACGAGTCTTCATTTATAGGCTGCTCTTACATTTCTGCTTTTAGCAGATGCATTTATCTACAGCGACAATGCTTTAATGTTGTATGTTTTATCCCTGGCCATGGTACCATTTAAAGTACATGAATCTGCCACATTAAATTGATCAAAAGTGACAGTAAAGACATTCATAATGTTACAAAATAATTCTATTTTAAATATATGCAGTCCTTTTGAACTTTCTATTAATCATAGAATCCTGAAATAAGTATCACGGTTTCCACAAAAATATTAAGCAGCCCAACTATTTTCAACATTGTTAATAGTAGGATTTTTTCTCTTGAGCAAATCAGCATATTACAATGATTTCTGAAGAATCAAGTGACACTGAAGAATGAGTAATGATGCTTAAAATTCAGCTTTGCCATCACAGGGATAAATTACACTTTAAAATGGAAAAAAGACTCTGAAAAACATGTAAAAAAAATCAGCATTGGTTTGGTATCTGAAGGAGTCGTCAAACGTTAGATGACAGTGTGTTCTACCTTAAACCGATATAACCTATATGTGTTCTAACCCATATCTGTCAGCTCTGTATTCTCTGAAATCAATCTTAAAATGGGTTGGAGCTTGTTTGTTTTTTCTTTCAAGGATATAAAAGTAGGTTGGCTTACATGCATGATTTCTTACCCCCTACATTTATTACATGCTCCTAACATTAGCAACTGGCCAAACATTCTTGACATTACACCTTTTGAAAGACTCTTTATATTGAGATGTTCCTCGTGTTTGTAGAAGCTTACAGTTTAAGCAGTGACAATCCCACTATGTCAATTCACCCCATGCCTTTGGTACACAATTTGTCCTTACCTTTTATTAGGGGGTATGCAGGATTACAATTACCTGAAGGGGAACTGTTTGGAAATCACTATGGAGCTCAGCTGCTGCAAGTACCCACCCTCATCTCAACTCAGAACAGAATGGGACAACAATCGGGAGGCCCTGCTGGCCTACATGGAGAAGGTGAATGTGAAGGAGAACTTGATGTGTTAGCAACGACATGCATGGAGAGTTTTTAATGAGCCTTACAAGAATGTCAGTGTGGCTTCGTTTTCAGAGTTTGTGCCTTGTTTTGTATGTGTTCAGGTTCATATTGGAGTGCGTGGCTTTGTGAGAGCAGCGAGGAATGAAACCCCTCTCGCAGATGCTGTGATAATGGTTGCAGGCATCAACCACAATGTGAGCACTGCACGCTTTGGTGACTACTATCGCCTGCTGCTGCCCGGCACCTACACCATCACAGCTGTGGCCCCGGGGTAAGTATGGAATATGATGGAGTGCATATTTATGAGGAAAACCATACATACGCATGCAATATTCTGAGGAGAATCCCTTGATCAGCGGTCTTCATACATCTGATGACTAGGGCTGGGTAAAATTATAGAATTTTTGTTCTATTCTACATCCCAATATTGATATCTTAAAAAAAAATATTTTACTCTGTGCCATTGTTCAGTTGCAAAATGTACAGCATTGCCTGTCTGGCAGATATCACTGCTTTCTGCTGAACTGCATAGTTTGGGCCCTGTTGTTAATTTTATAAATTAATACTAAAAATGATAATAGTTGCAGTCAACCAGTGTCTAATTCAAAAAATGACTCGTATGAACCGGTTCTTTTTAGTAAATCAAAAACCTACAACATGACCAATGTAGTCAGATTCACACGCAAGTGACTCTTATGAGCACATTCTTTTTAGTGAATCAAAAACAATCAATTTAGTCTGAATCATGAACAAAGGACTCTTAAGAACCTTTTTTTTTTTTTTCTTTTTTTTTAGTGAACCAAAGCACGACCAATAGTCAGTTAAACTTAGTCAGTTTAGATAGCAAGTTGAATTTAACACAAATGAAAACAAGGCTGTGAGGGATAAATTTACAGTCACACACTGTATAAAGGCCCTAGATCACGCAACTTTCAAAACTGTTTTATGGAGTTTTTATTTACTGAAAGTTTTTTCAGAAAGACGTTTAAACAGCTGGACAATTGGTTTGTTGTTAAACAACAGTACAATCCTTTGAACGCGCTGTACTTCTGTCCCTTACAGCCTCATTTTCATTCCTGTCCAAAATTAAATATGCTGCTGTCATGACTAAGGTCTATATAGTCAAATTCACAGACAAATGACTCTAATGAGTTGGTTCTTTTTTTTAGCAAATTAGAAACATTCATTGCAACCCGTGAAGCCAGAACAAATGTCCCTATAAAGTCAGTACTTTTAATGAAACATTGTCTTGTATAATTTACAGTATTAGCAGAAAGAGGATTTCTTTCACATGTAAATGGACATTATAACGTACATGAAATATACCCTAATCAATTGAGATAGAATTGAATTGGAATCAAATGGGAAAATCTGTTTCAATACCTAGTCCTACTAATGGCTTTTATTTTTTATTTATTTCAACTAACAATATGCTCTGAGACTCCTTCAAGTTTAAGAGTTCTTTCTATGTGTTTTATGTCAATCTTTGTGTTTATGTAGCTACATTCCCATGTCCGTGGCTGGGGTGCAGGTGAATCAGGGAAAAGCAACTGAGCTCAACATCACGCTCGTGGCTGAGACTGATGAGAATCCGACCACCCCCTCAATCCCAGAGTCCCCCACTGACACTTCTTCGGACAGCGGCAGCACAGACAGCAGCAGCACCAGCAGAGCAGCAGCAGATGAAAAGCATGGCTCCAGGGTTACGGTCCAGCCCCAGGACTTCCGCCATCATCACTACAACGACATGGAGCTGTTCCTGCAGAAATTCAGCTCTGAGTACAGCTCCATCACACGGCTGTATTTCATCGGCAAATCTGTGCAGGAGCGTCTCCTGTGGGTCATGGAGATCTCCAACAATCCTGGTGTCCATGAGTTAGGTACTTCCCTCCCATTTTTATGTCATTTTAATTAACACACATCTTTAGAAGTCAACCCACTTCTAAAGTGAACTGACCCCTGTCTTTCCTTATCAGGTGAACCAGAGTTTAAGTATATTGGTAACATGCACGGCAATGAGGTGGTTGGTCGTGAATTGCTCCTCAACCTCATCGAGTACCTGTGTCGCAACTATGGCACTGACCCTGAGGTCACCCAGCTTGTCAACTCCACGCGTATCCACATCATGCCTTCAATGAACCCAGATGGATACGAAAAGTCCCAAGAGGGTAAGGTCTTGGCAACTCAGAAAAACCCCTATTGATGGAAATTTTCGTCATTTGGGAGAAAACGCTTCCCCGCCATTGACAGAAATTTTCGCTATCCATGTTTTCACTGTTATACGGTAGGGAGCGCTATGACAAATCTTCTGAAAGAGTACAGAATCTATGAATCAAAACACAGGCAAAAAAGAAGCAGAAACAAGCGATCTCATATGTAAGCAGATGCATATGTAAAATAATGTGATCATCAACATTAAACCGCATATAAATTAAAACTGCCTAATGTTACTGAATGAAATGTCAACCTATAGGACTGTGAAGCATTAAGGGTGTTGATGGACTTGATCTTCTCCATCTGGTTTGATTATCTTTCTGGATCCGATCTGGATGTAGTCTTTGACAAAAATGCGATTTTCTCGATTTTTCAAGTGATGATAACAAAAAAGAATGCATTAAGCTAGAATAAAATGCTTTGAAAGCAGAGGCTTTGTTCTTTCTTTTGATATACTGCATGTTCAGATATTCATATAACAAAATATTCTGGGGACCATGAAACGTTTGTGAAAATGATCGCAAATGCTTGCAGTGGCTGGCCACTTAAAAAAAACACACACACACACACACATACACACACACACAGGAAAGAGTTAAATGCATCTGTCTTTTTTCATCATTCTATTTGTACCAATTTTATAATATAAAGAAATGGTAAGCCTTAAACTGTTGAATAATAATAATAAATATATTATTAATATTATTATTTATGGAATGTTTCTCCCAAACAGAAAATAATAGTGTATTATTATTATTATTATTATTATTTGTTTCTGTCTGTGTGGAAGCAACATAATAATGATGAGACCAGAATGGCAACATGTTTTAAATAATAATATTATTATTAATAAGAATGCATTTTATTTATTTATGTAATATTTGTACTTTTTTTCTGTCTGTGGGAGCAACATCATAACTACGGGAACATAATGGCAGCATGTTTCAATAATAATAATATTCAATTATTATTATTATGAATACATTTATTATTTTTTATCATTATAAAAAAGTTCTCTGTGTTGGAGCAGTATAGTAACTGCAGGAAGATGGAACTGTAACAAAAACGTTCTCTTTTGTGCAGGAGATATCGATGGCATCCAGGGACGTAACAACTCTAACAACTATGACCTAAACCGTAACTTTCCTGACCGGTTCAACCTCATCACAGATCCCAGACAGCCAGAGACCATTGCTGTGATGAACTGGGCAAAGAGCTACCCTTTTGTGTTGTCTGCCAACCTTCATGGAGGTAGGTCCTAATTTGTAATGGTTCTGTTTGATTGTAAGCATGCTAAACACAGACGGATAACCTCTAAATAAATCTCTATCAGGCTCTCTGGTGGTGAACTATCCGTTTGATGATAATCTAGAAGATGTTGTCGGATACAGCAAGTCCTCAGATGATGCCGTGTTCAGGATGTTGGCTCTCGCTTACTCTCAGGTGAATATCAGGCTTTCTTTTTGCTGTAAAATCTAATGATGTAGTTAAGAATATTTAATCATTAGAAGTTAAATCAATGGCCAGTAAAACATTCTCTCTTTTTTTTCAGGAAAACCCTCAAATGCATGACGGTCACCCCTGTAAGAAGCAGCATCATTACGAAGAATACTTTCAAGATGGCATCACCAACGGCGCTGCATGGTACAATGTCCACGGTGAGGAGGGGGGGGGATAAATAACTAGAAAAGGAAAGTTCAAGACAAAATTTTGAATGTTGACACACTGACAGACGTTTGACAAATGGACAGTCAGCCTTTTGTTGATATTGACATCCTAAAATAATACCCAGAAAAAAGTTGTATAAAATTAAAAAGTTCTATGAAGAAATAAATATAAACTATAAATGTGAATTATGTACTTTTCCCTCAGGAGGGATGCAGGATTGGAACTACATCAACACTAACTGCTTTGAGGTGACCATTGAACTGGGCTGTTACAAATACCCACCAGAGTCAGACCTGCCAAAGTACTGGGAACAAAACCGCAAATCACTTCTGCAGTTCATCCATCAGGTCAAACAGTCTGGCTTTCTCAAACAGTCAAACAGTTTCTTTCTCATATTTTTTTTCATCTCTATTCTGCCACACACCTTATAAAATTATTTGTCGGATGTTCAGGTCCACCGTGGGATAAAAGGAATGGTGATCGACAGCAAAGATGGATCTGGCATCCCCAATGCGACCATCACTGTGGACCGGATCAATCACCCCATCACATCCAACATCGCAGGAGACTACTGGCGCTTACTCGTCCCAGGAAAATACCTTCTGAGTGTCTCTGCCCAAGGGTACTTTCATGAATTTTCTGCACTAACTGTGGCACCAAACTAAAAGATAGCGATTTTTTTCCAAACATTTGGAAGCTTACAGAGGTCGTTAAATATGTTGTGATCTGCTTTTATTTAGTGATAAACATGTAAACAACAAAAATATTTGTAACTATAATATGGTAACTATATATTGACATAAGCCACTTTTTGTAATGTATATTAAAAGTTGTACTTATCTGCAACAATAATGTAATAGCTTTAAATTATTTTAATATATGGAGACTTTCTCAGCAAATGTTGATATGCAATTATTTACAATTAGTTTAGATAAATAGTCATTGTATTTATGTATGTTTTCACTTTTTTTAAATTTAATTTATATAAATTGCTCTTTAACATCTTTAAAGAGTTATTTAGCATCATGGGCATTTATTTATTATGCATAAAGGCCAATTCACAGCGCACAGACAAACGCCAACAAACGCCAACAAACAATATGAAAAATAACTGTCATGTTCACACTGCCCCAACAGACACCGACAAACTCTGATTGAACATGTTCAGTCAGGCGAAAAATTCCCCAGACAGACGCCAACGTAACGCACTGATCCGTCAAAACCCAACAAACGTTTTTGTTGGCATTTGTCTGTGCGTTGTGAATTGGCCTTAAGACTGTAATTACTGACATTCTCTCTTTCCATCCTTTTTAGCTACTCCACAGTTAGCACCCATGTCAACGTGCCTATGGAAGGAGTAGAGATTGTTAATTTCACATTGACCCGGATTCACAGTTACTCAACTGGACAGATGGCAGAAGGCTCAACCCCAATTCTGGATCCCAGTGTGAAGGAGTTCCAGAGCCTCATCAAGCTGCTGTCAGGAGAATCCGGTCTAGACAAGCTGATCAAGGACACTCCCACCCAGAGCAGCTTCCGTTATCGACGGTACAGCGAAGTTTCCGAGTTTCTGCGCGGCCTCACCCTGAACTTCCCGGAGATTACCTTACTCCACAGGTACAGCTCCCTAAATGCATCTCACAGACTTTGGATTCAGTGTTTATAAACTCCGTTTATAAACACAGAAGTCCTCTGGAGAGTTTTTATTCACACGTGTGCCGTGCCTTTCCCTCAGAGAACACCTGTTAAATTGAACAAAAGCATGAGTCAGTTTATCGGATCTCTGCAGACGTGCCTGAACCGAATCCTGTGTGTTTCTGTGACCATAAACCCCGAAGGGCGATTCTTTGGGAATGATAGAGATTAATGTCTCTGCATTCAGTGCACAATGAAGTTACTTTGTGAACTGTAGCTTACTCCCAGAAGTAATTCTTGAAAATTATAATTTGTGCTGAACCAAGTTTAAGTTCACAAAGTTTAAAATTTAAAAGATTTAAATCGTAAATCGGATTTTTTTATGAACAAATCTGGGATTTTTTTTTTCTTAGGCCATATTGCTCAGCCCTAGTACCGTTCAAACGTTTTGGGTCAGTCATTTTCTTTTTTGTTATTGTGAAAGAGATTAATACTTTTATTTAGCAAGGATGCATTTAATAGATAAAAAGTGACCGTAAAAACGTTCATGTTGTTGATAAAAAAATATATTTCAAATAAATGCTGCTCTTTTGAACTTTCATCTAAACAAAAAGTAATTGTTGTGGTTTTCACAACAATAGTAACAGCACAACTGTAACTGAATAATAAGAAATGTTTCTTAAGCACCAAATCAGCATATTAGAATGATTTCTGAAGGATCATGTGACAATGAAGACTGGAGTAATGATGCTGAAAATTCAGCTTAGTGTCACAGGAATAAAAAAAAAAACATTTTAAAATATATTAAAATAGAAAACAGTTATTTTAATGTCATTTTATTTCACAATATTACTGTTTTTACTGTATTTCCAATCAAATAAATGCAGCCTTGATGAGCATTAGAGACATTTCTAAACATTATAAAATCTTACCAACCCCATACTTTTGGTACTGTAAGTCCAATGGTAATTTCAGCATTTGGTTTGAGTCAGTTTATAATGGATTAAAATATGTAACTGAAGTAAAACATTTTGTTAAGTCAAACAATTGCAGTGATGTGATAAATATTTTCCCCCCTATGAAGTCTTGGTCACAGTGTGGAGTTCAGAACTATCTGGGCTCTGGAGATCTCCAACAACCCTAAAGTCCAAGAACCATCTGAGCCCAAGATCCGGTTTGTGGCAGGTATCCATGGTAACGCCCCAGTGGGCACAGAGCTGCTTCTGGAGTTTGCTGCCAGTCTCTGTATTAACTACGGAAAGAACGCAGCCATCACCAAGGTTAGTTGCTTTTCTTGTGCAAAAGTGATGCCCTTGATGGTCACAGTATGATTCTCCTAACCAGGGGTGTGTTTCCCAAAACCAACTATAGTCGCAAGTTCCATTACTACCAACGCAATTCAGCGGAACTTGCATCCATAGTTGGATAACGATACTTTTGGGAAACGTACCCCAGGATGAAGGAAGCAGTTTAAAAGATCTCAGTTCCACTGGGCATAAACCGGCACTATTTAAGAGCAGTTTTAAGAAAAACTATCTATTAAAAAATGTGCCCTATAAAGCCTGCTGTATCATGTTTGATAAGCAAATTTCTAAGGCCTCTAAATGATCAATATGATCAAAACTGCTGAAAAACCTGTTGTACAATCTGCTACATGCCTTCTATCGTCTGATTGGTCCTTCATACTTTTTAGCAAGTAAAAGGCCTTTTAGTATAATTCTAAAAGCATCCTGTAAAGTGTAAGAATATCTTGTATTTTATTTCATTATATGTTCTGGCACCCACAATTAAAAACTTCTGAGCTCTGATCATAAAACTAAGCATTTAAATTTCATCTTATTAAGACATTATTGGGAGCTATAGAGTGACAAGTGTACTGTTATAAAGATCTCATTCATTTACATCACAAGCTATCAGAACTTCATCTTACTTTTTGCAAATATAAACTATATTTTATGCTGAATAGAAATGAGCTGTTTTCCCCCCTTCTTGAGTATGATCTCCATATTCTGTTATATCATACTATATGAGCCATGAAAGCCTTCTATTGTAAGTCTCATTTTAAGTAGATTTCACTCCAAGTACAAGTCAAATTCATTTGCTGTGCTTATCGACAGCATTGGTGTTATTTATTACCACAGAAAACTACTGTAAAAGCTTACCTTATCTATCAATGAAATAATTTCAAGCCATGTCAATTTTATTGAAACCAAACAGAACAATCCTTTAAATGTAAGTACATGAAGGTTAATCTGTACCTCTGTCTTTAGCTCATAAATGAGACCAGAATTGTTATCCTGCCCAGCATCAACCCAGATGGACGTGAGCTGGCGAAAGAGAAAGACTGCACCTCCACTGTTGGCATGACCAATGTTCACGGCAAGGACCTTGACAGTGACTTCTTCGGTGGGATGGCATTCAAGTTATACCTTACATTTCAATAATGTGTGTGTCAATGACAATGGTCCACTGCTTAGTCTACAAGACAGCTGACTGTTTATGTGTCCTTCTGTAGGGAATGCTTCTCAGCGTGCTGCAGAGCCTCAGCCAGAGACGCGCGCTGTGATGGATCTGATTCAGGAAAGGGGCTTCTCTCTCTCTGTGGCTCTAGATGGAGGCTCTTTTTTGGTCACCTACCCATATGACAAACCAGTGCAATCTGGTATGTTTTGACTCATCCTCTGCTTTATGAAATTACACATTTATTATTGCATCTGTGTTCTAATTCGTTTGTTTCTTTGTTTCTTAATTACAGTTGAAAATGATGATACGCTGAGATATTTGGCTACTGTGTATGCAAAAAATCATCCTACAATGCACTTGGGCAATACTGGATGTCCAAACAGCAGCCAACGTATGCTGATTTCCTTTCATACTTCAAGTTTTTAAAAGAACGGTTTATCTCTTTAGTAACAAGAAAATGCTCAGTGACCAATTTCAGAGCCTCTGCTCTGTTAAATTTATAGGTAGATGAACCATTTTTAGGTTGATGTTATAAATTATTTCTGTCTTTATCCTTGTCTCCCCCAGTGGGCAACATTCCTGATGGTGTCCTTCGAGCAGCAGAGTGGCACAGTCACATGGGAAGCATGAAGGTAGTTTACAAACTGAACTCTAACAGGGAAGAACAGATCACTGAAACACGCATTAATACCGCTTATCAACTGCTTTTGCTTCAGAACCTAGCAATGTACTAAAACTGTTGATTTATAAGAAATAAAAACTTCCTTTAAAATTTTGAAATGTTTACATTTAAAATGTATTTATATTATTATGAACACTTAACAATATGCAATTATTAACACTATTATTATTATTATTATTATTATGAAATGTCAGCAGCCAATAATTCACCACATAAAACCTGTGGTCTTCACAAACCATAGTTGTCCTAGTTGCAAATGAAATTCTGCTAAAAAAATGTTTTCTATTTCAAAATATTTTGATATGTAATTTGGTTCTGTGTTGGCAAATCAGTCATTACTCCAGTCTTCAGTGTCACATGATCCTTAAGAAATCATTCTGATATGCTGATTTGCTGCTCAAGAAACATTATTTATTATGCAGTTGTGCAGTTTTTTTATGATTCTTTGATGAATATAAATTTCAAAAGAAAAGCATTTATTTTAACATTTTAATCTTTTGTTACATTATGTATTTACTGTATTTTGCAAAAATGTGTTTTATTAAATAAAATCGCACTGACCCCACGCTTTTGATTTTTGTTGAAATTCTAAACAAAACTAAACCGTGTTAGTATCCGTCTAATATGGCTAGCTTCTACCAAGTGACACGAATAAAAGTGTCCATAAAGTTTTATTGGACACACGGATTTGGATGTCAAGAACAAAAAATACGGGAAGCGTTTTGCTATTCTAAATTAATGTTTTGCATTTAGCATTGCTTTTTTCACTGCTCTCTGCAATCCAATCAGAACGGACCAGAACCCCATTTTTGGGTCATTACTAACTAGTTGACAGTAATTTTTAAAATCTTAATTCCTGAGTAATTTCCCTGACTCTCTGATTACTTTCTTCCCATTGTTGTAGGACTTCAGTGTGGACTTTGGTCACTGTCCGGAGATGACAGTCTACACCAGCTGCTGCCTGTTCCCACAGGCTGAAATGCTGCCCACGCTTTGGGCCGAGAACAGGAAGTCTCTTCTGAGCATGCTGGTTGAGGTCAGTCTGTTGTTGTCCTCTCTGTCTCTCTGTTCATCACCCTCCACTGAATCTCCGCTAGTCCTTGCTGAAGCTGGTTCTTCTGTTCTAGGTACACAAAGGGGTTCGTGGAGTGGTCAAGGATAAGAACGGTAAGCCCATTGTGGGTGCTATAATAGTATTGAATGGTGGTGTTCGAGTCTTCACCGGTGAGGGAGGATATTTCCACGCCCTTCTGGCCCCTGGTTTACACACCATTGAAGCGGTGGCTGACGGCTACCAGCAGCAATCCCAGAAGGTGAGTTTGTTTTTGCTGTGTTGGTTTGTTTTTTTGTTTTCTTTTTGTTTGTTTTTTGTGTGTTTTATTATTATTAATATTATTATTATACAGAATATTTCGTTTAAATTAACAAAACTCTATAATATACAATGGAGTATAATAATTGAGATAGTAGAATTGTCTAATAAAATACCATACATTTGTAATATTGAACATTTAGTTTAATTTAACAAAAAATTATAATAATATACAATTCAATGTAATGAAGAAGATGGTGTAATTATAATTAATTTTTATTTTATAAAACAAAGTCACTGTTCCTGTGGTCTTTTCAGGTGTCTGTGTCACCTTTTGAAGCAGCAAGTTCCATTATTATTGAATTTGACATGGAGAACGATATATTTGGCCTGCCAAGAGAATTAGTCGTGGCAAGTGCAGGTAGGCAGATCAAATCGCTCACAGCAAGAGGCCATTTAAAAAATATATATATTTTGTTAATGTGCAGATTTTCAATGGCTGTCTTTTTCTTTACTCAATCCCACAGCTGCCGCAATGACGGCCCTGGTGGTGACAGCCTGCATCATCTGGTGTGTCTGCTCAGCAAAGTCGAACAGACAAAAGGACGGATTCCATCGGCTACGGCAGCACCGGGACGACTATGATGATGAGATCCGCCTCATGTCTATGGGCTCCAAAAAGTCTCTCCTGAGTCACGAATTTCAAGATGAGAGCGAAAGTGACGAGGATACGCTATATACCAACAAACTTTAAGACCTTCTCATCCTCTGAGTCTGTCCACTGCCTGCAGGACCAGTAGAGGGCGCTCAACGGCCAGCAGCATTATTGTCCAAACCATCCAAATCCCGAGAACCACTGCGGGATGCACTTTAATGCCCAGATGAAATCGGGCAAGTGTTTCGCACGGTAGTGTATGCAACTGACCACTGCTCTCAACCAGCCTGCTTAGTTTTCTGGGTCTGTGTAATACTGGTCCTCTACCCTTTATAAAGGAAATCGAACAGCTAGAATCCATCTCAACAGGATTATGAAACACTGACTGTGCCTTGTTAGAATTGAGGTTGCATGGACGCTGCAGTTGTGAGGATGCCAATTTTGTAGTGTAAATGGAATTTTGTTCCCCTTTTTTCTGTGGAGCCGTGTCAAAGTCTGGAATTGTTTGGTTTGAGAATCTGGTTTGCTCATTGGCTTCATTATAAACGTGTTATGATTAACAGACTGCTGTCATACAGCAAGTGAAATGGCCCAAATATTTTACATTATGCCGTTATTAATCCAATTAGTATGGTATTTCATGCAAGTATGTGTAACAGATTTCAACAGTAGCACTAAACGTCTCAGACTGTTTATAGATAAACAGTAGATATTTACATTTAAGCTATTTCTCACTACCATTGCACATTTGTCATAAGGGTGACTCATTCGATACATAGCACACAAGCTCATGCTCATCTACTGCCTTCCCATTTCTCTTGTTTGATATTCTGGGGATATGGTGACACGTTTAATAATAAATCCACTCGGACATAATAGTGTTTATTCAGTGTCTTTATTCTTTTGTCTTAATGTGCACTCTTAAAAATGTTGTCCCTGTTTTGTTCATTTTTTAAAAAGAAAAAAAAGAAAAAAATTATTGTATTTTGTTTTAAGATCCATCCAATGAAAATATTTATTTTGTTCACCCACTCTCAGGCATCCCAGAAAGATCAGAATAAGCAGTGATGTCATTACTTCATTCATGTTGTTGACATTTAAATGTTATTTACAATTCAGGAAATTAATGAAAAAGAATGAGTGGTGTGGTTTGCTCATGCTTTTAAAAGAAAAAAAGCAACAAACACCCTCTTAAAAATCAATGGAAGATTCAGGTTTTTATGTATAATTCATATCATTCTGTACCAGATTGATCATTCATACAGGGCAAATGTTAATAAGTGGAAAAATTGTTTCTATGATTTAATTAGTTGCTGATCCCATTACCAACAAAATCTTAATTAAATGTGGCTTGATGTTGATTGTCATGCTTGAATGTAAATGTCTGGGTGTGTTTGACTTTGATCAAATATGTCTAACTTTTCTATGTGTGTGCTGATGTTTATTTTTCTTTCTTTTTTATACAACAATGATTGTACATATCGAATTGTTGCCAACTATATGTAAATTACACAAGTGCAATTCCCTTTGAGAGTGAAAGAACTGCACAAATAAACCTGTTTATGCCCAGCAAACAATATGTTGCGACGACGTCGTCAGTGTTTTGAATGGTGTGTAATTAAATGAGATGTAAATAAAGATGAAACCTTGTTCTGAATATTTCATGTGCTTTTCTTTTATTTGATCAGGATTCAATGCAGTTATCCAGTATTTTTATGGCACTGTAGCTATGCAGTTTCCAACTATAAAAAAAAGAGGAACATGGAAACTCATATTTACTCGGCTATTATCCTAAGATTATTTTATCATCCAGTGTCAAAAGGAATTTGCTGTAGTTTCCAGGAGCTTATACATGCATACATTACACAAGAGAATAGACAGAACATTTAAATAAGTTGGATTAAGAATGAAAAACAATATATCTATATGTAGTAAGCAGAATATGATATATATTATAAGAGAAACGGATATATTTAAACGTGTTTAAGGCGTTTGTATTTTGAATATATTTTCAGATAAAGATAAACGGCAAGGCCATGGGAGAGTGTGATTCTCCAGCATAGCGCGCGGTGGCGCTGTGACGACGGAGCGCAGCGCAGAGTGTGTTGAAATGCTCTTGCTCTGGTCTCCGCCTCTGCCAGCACAACCGCGGATGACGCTCAACAACAAAGATGGCAGGAGGAAACAGCAACTATTGGGAAGGTGATGTGGCAAAGCGTTACAAATTCCCCGTGACCAAAAGCTTTATTGCGCTTTGTGACAGCTCACGCGAATTTATAGTTCTGAAGAGTCTTTGGTAACGTTTTCATGGAAACGCAGCCAGGTTACCACACTATCTATCGCCGTTAGCATTAGCTCGCTAGAACGCAGAAACGTCAGTGCTTTTGATTAGCCTGAAAACCTGAGGAATACAGCGAGACATCTTTCATTCCTCTAAATCTAAACATTTGTCTGATGTCTTTGAGTTTATATAGACTTTCTGTACTTAATGTAGTACGAACTTATGTAATCTGTCAGAAAAGTTACAGAACTGTTTGAATATGAAGCTGAAACAAGCTTTTACATTAAAACTAAATAAACTAATAGGCTGTGTTTCACAATCTAGTAAGCTGCCTTCCTAGACCGCACTGTTGGGCTTCATATTCTCGTTTTGAATGTTTGCCTGTGATACCTAAAACACATTACAGCAGTCAGACACTGTAGACAGTTAACATATATTAAAAAGGACCAGGTAGACCGATATGAATCTTTTGTCATCTGTAAATATAAGTTAAGTAACTACCAAATGACGTTCTCAGGGAAATGTTGTGTGCAATTCTATTGCATTTTCTAATATTAATTTCTGGTTTAAACGTAAGCTATCACTAACTCTGAAAGTAATGCAAGTGCATATTGATGGATGCGTGTTGTCATTTTATAGTCTTACATTTTATGTATATGAATGTATATTACCACTGACATAATTCACTGAATGTCATAATCTTTACATTTTTGCACATTGACAGACCTGCGGAAGCAGGCGAGGCAGCTGGAGAATGAACTGGACCTGAAGCTGGTGTCTTTCAGCAAGCTCTGCACCAGTTACAGCAGCTCTCGGGACAGTCGTAGGGGAGACAGGTGGGACGCTGCTGTAGTAGCTCATTCAAAGAATTGTAATGTTTTCTAGATGTCATTATTATGAGGATGGTGGTGGTAAAAACATGGTTCTCTGTTTCCAGTAGCTCGGATACAACACCTTTGCTCTGTAACTCCACTCAGGACAGAATGTTTGAGACCATGTCAGTGGAGATTGAGCAGCTACTTGCAAAAGTAAGAACTGTGTAATACCACGTGCTAGTATTAGGTGCTATACACATTGCAATTTACAGTCTCCCATCCTGATCCTCTTGTACATTAAACTGCTGATTGACGAAAAAAAATTTCGGTTGATACTGATAACAAGAGAGCAGGGTGCTAGTATATATATATATATATATAATACGGCTTAATGATAACATATAGCTGTTTTTATTCTTTCCTGCGTTAAAAGCTGACAGGTGTAAATGACAAGATGGCTGAGTATACGAGCACACCGGGAGTAACGTCTCTGAACGCTGCTCTAATGCACACTCTCCAGAGGCACAGAGACATCCTACAGGTAGGTTTCTTATCGTTTTATAATCTCCTCTCATTTTATGAAATAATCTCAGTAATTTATCTGTGAGATTATTGTCCACAAACAGCTGCCTGCCCAAATATTATTATACACTTTCATTTAAAAGTTTGCGGTCAGTAAGTTTTTTTTAAAAACATTGTTTTAAAGAAGTTAATTATTTTATTCAGCAAGGATGCATTAAATTGACCAAAAGTGGCAGTAAATATGCATAATGTTACAAAAGATTTTCATTTAAAATAAATGCTGTTCTTTTGAACTTTTTATTCATCAAAGAATCCTGGGCAGAAAAAGTACCACAGTTTCCACAAAAATATTTTGCAGCACAACTGATTTCAACATTGATAATATGAAGAAATGGTTTTTGAGCACCAAATCTGCATATTAGATTGATTTCTGAAGGATCATGTGACACTGGAGTAATGATGCTAAAAGTTCAGCCTTGCTATCAAAGGAATAAATTACATAAAATATGTTAAACTCGTTATTTTAAGTTGTAATAATATATCACAATATTACTGTTATTACTGATTTTTTGATCAAATAAATGCAGCTTTGATGAGCATTGAGCACAAGAGACTCCTTTCAGAAACATTAAAAAAATCTTACTGACCCTAAGATTTTGTATGGTAGGGGATTTAATATGAAGTCCGTATTCTCGAGATAAAAGGGCAGTTCCTGTATTTAACATCAACATAGCTGACCCAGTTTGTTATTTATAACCTCTTCAACTCTGTTTTCCTTCTCTAGGACTACACACATGAATTTCATAAAACCAAATCAAACTTCATGGCAATCAGGGAGAGAGAGGATCTTTTGGGATCTGTGAGAAAAGACATTGAGTGAGTTTTCTTTGAAATACCTTTATAAAGCTAAAAAGGTTTTGAAGACCAACCCCATCTAATGTGTAATTAATCTGTATTTTAAAACCTTATGTATGAAATGAAATTCTCCATAAACAGTTTCTGACTGATCTTTATAGTTAAAAACGAGTTGAATTCATGCCCTCATGAAATCTATGGATTTTTTTTCTCCTTTTCTGTGGTGATTTGGAGGAAAATTATTCTAAGATTATAAATGGAATTCCACTGAATGAGTTTAAAAATGTTGAACTGATATGGGAATATTACACTTTAATTTGAGAAGACAAGCAAGCTTTCTGTAGGGTTCTACAGGCACAGATTTGACGTGGTTCTGGTTGTAACCCTGAGATCATGACTGCAGGGCTGGATAATGACTTATTGATCTGAGCTGCAATGCTCTGGCACATCTATGGGCTGCTTATTTCATTTGTGTGCCTTGAAGTAGTTGTTTTGTACCTTATATGATGAGAAAAACTCTTTACTTCTCCTTCCAATAGCTTGAACTTATTTTTTCAGTGGAAATAAACTGACTGTCAGTTGGATTTGAGCTCAATCCATCTCTTGCAGCACTGTATTTTTAATACCTGTAGTTACACAAGTGAGGTGTACATCCCCTTCTGCCTCCTACTCATCTGACCAGCAATAAACTTGTTTACTCGGTATAGAGTAAGACCGAAGCAATTTGATTAAATTAATTTGATGTGTGAACTCTGTCACATTTGCATATAGCGCAGGAATTGAAGATTAGATTTAAATTCGTTTAGCAGAGACCCATATGTTGCCAAGTGTAAAAGGAACAGTTTTAACAAAACAGATAAATATCCGATCAGTAAAAAATGCATGACCCATTGGAAATCTGTTCTTCAAAGTCTATTTTAAACTGAAAACAAACAAACTAAAGGATTTTAAAAAATGTAATACAAATTTTATGAAAAATTGCTTCAAAAATATTTAAAGGCCGTGTTGCAGGGTTAATTTTTCAACGAATTTGTGCAATTTGCTTGTTGGTAATAAACATTTAAACTGTTATCCATTGTATTTTATGTTGTTGGGTATCACAAAACCGAATATAATACGAAAAAGTAGGTACTATCTTACAGCGGTTTGCAACGATTCTCCTTTCCCCCACAATGCATTGTATTACGTCACCTTGGGGAGAGAATTTACCAAAGCCCGTCTTGAGAGCGACTAGAGAGAGTTGTAGACGAGAGTATTCAGATAGCGCAGATTATAGATAAATACATAGATATAGAGAGATAGACTAGATATACAGTATAGATTGACAGACTAGATATATAGATAGACAAGTATAGAGAGAGATACTATCTAGGTGGACTGGATAGGCAGACAGCATAACGTTAGCAGATATAGCTAACGTTAGCAGCTAGGTAGAAATATATTGTAGATTGACAATGGGTGACAGTTGTAGGTTACAGTTTGACAAGAGTTTATAGTGTGACAGAAGCACAATGTTTTGTTTTATTGCGAGTGTACACAAATATAAGTAAACTTTGCAGTTTGAATGATATCATGTATGAACAAAAAAAATTATGGAGTATGTTTTTATGTTTCCACTGTTCGATTGCGCCCGCGCCTCTCTCTCTCTCACACACACACACACACACACAATACGAATAGATGTATAATTCCACCCCTAATAGCTAGCATGATGCTTTCTATTTCTAGATGACAAAGACAAACTTTACCAGTACTACGACACTATGACAAAGGTTACCGGTACTTATCTGAACTAACGTCATGATAATCTACTGCCACCGGATATAAAGAAAACGTTGATTTTTCACTCGGTGCTATTCAATGACCGTAAAAAAAAAAATATATATATATATATTTTATGTATGTATTTGTCGTTATTATGCACTGCTGCTCGTAAGTTAAAACGGCTTGCCATAGCTCGTAGACTAGCTCCAGTGCTCATTGCTGCGTTGCTAAATGATATCAACTCACCAGGACACTTACCAACTCTCCACTCATTCTCCTTGGACCATAAATTTATTGGCTTTGACGGCCATCTGTTCTTGGCAATTCTTTATTTGCCCTCTCACGTCTAGCAGGTTCAAAATTATACGGCTGCGGGCCATCATGCATGTTGGCTCTTCTTGCTACTTTTGCAAGTAGCTGTCACCTCTTCCTCACCCCAGTCAGCCTATAGTTCTGAGGCTACCTTTCCTCCGCTTCTCCCCAACGTGACGTCATCACCGAATTGCGTAAAAAAAACCCTATAATACCAAAACGTTAAAAAAATGGTCTTTAAGACCATTTTTGAGACATTTAAAAAATGATATTCATATCCTGAGTGATTTATGTACCCATTAATCAACAGTGGTGGTTAACCTGCAACATGGGCTTTAAGGTTCCGCACTATTTCTATGTTAGCCATTATAAATATTTAAAATGTTTATAATATGTGGTTATGACAGCTTATCTGCAGAAATCTGCAGATTTCATTCACATGTTTTGAGCGGGTGGATCAAAGCCTTCATCAGAGCCTGTCTGATCAAAAGTACAGTAAAAACAATAATATATTTTTATTTATTTATTATATGATGGCAAAGCTGTATTTTCAGAAGCCATTAGTCTTCAATGTCAGATAATCCTTCAGAAATCTGTATAATATTCTGATTTGGTGCTCAAGAAAAATTTCTTACTATTATTATTATTATTATTATTATCATCAATGCTGAAAACGGTTGTGCTGCTTAATATTTTTGTGGAAACCGGAATTAACTTTTTTGATATGGAAGGAATAGCATTTATTTTAAAAGGAAATCTTTCTAAACATTATACATGTCTTTATTGTCACTTCTGATCTGTTTAATGTGCCCTTGTTGAATAAAAATATTAATTTATTTAAAAAAAAAAATCACTGACCCCAACATTTTTAACGGTAGTGTATGTCTTGTTGATAGATAACATTATCTTAAGCCCACTATTGCTCACTATTTTGCTTATCATACAGGCACAATCAGTGTTAAGAATTTTGTTACTTAGTCTGTATAACACAGAATAGTAGAAAGTGGAATAATCATTCATTTGTACACCATAAGTTGTAATATACGCATTTACCGCCAGAGGGTGATAATGCACTGTTTGTAATGCACTGCTGGATTTGTCAGCCAATGTAGAGCATCCTCGTACCCAGTTACTTTCTGTGGTGCGGGCTGTAAAGGTTTCAGCCGGGCTACTGAAGCCTCACTCCTTGAGTTTGTGTCGTGCGTGCTGTGCATGTTGTGCTTCTCCTGTTTCGATCTCCCCATCGATCAGCAGCACAGCGCTATAGAAATGTCAGCTGGCAGAAATGACAAAGCATCCTGTGTGATTTAGTGCACTGCTCTTTAAAGCATTGTTGGAATGATTAAGTTGGCTGTCAGCGCCCTGCCACTTTGATTGGTGTGGACTGACAGTTGATTTGACCAGCGGGCAGGTGTAATCCCATAGAAACTAGATAAATATCCTTTCTACATCAGTCTGTTTACAATAGGTGCAGAGAAAAGCCCACCAGAGGGTGGAGTTTAGTTCATCTGAGGTCGTCGTTTAGGCTGCCATTTCCTGCAACCCTTTCCCACCCTCATAAACTCTTGCATCTGAGATGCAGATTTGTTTTAATTTGTGCTATCAGGCCATTGTGTGTCTTTTAAAATAGCCTAGCTGGTGTTGCACAAGCAGAGTGGGTGTTTTTGTCTTTGGTGAACTCTTGGGAAAGGGCTGTTCTTCCCAGCACAGTGTTCATTCATTATTAACACTAAATACTCTCTGTGAGGGAGCGCTTGTGCATGGCACAGGATGAAGAAAAACCCTCAATATTAACCCAACCCCCTCATCATCAGAAGTACCAGGCTTTCTATAAGATAATGTTCATACAATGAGCCATCCTGAGTAATTGCATGTTTCTGGTTGATTGCTAATTAATGTTCTTTTCTCTTGTCAGGACATATAAGAGTGGCTCAGGGGTGAATAACAGGCGGACAGAGCTCTTCTTAAAAGAACACGAGCACCTGAGAAAGTAAGAGCCTTCCTCCTCTGTTGCCTACTTGATGAAGTACTCTGAATTTCACTAAATGGTTTTGTTTGAAGAAAAAAAATTATGATTACATTTGGCCATTTTTCTTGAATGAGATAGTTGCTGTTTTTTTTTTGTAAACCTGATTTTTCTAATAGGAAGTAATTTAAGTTTTGGCGTTACACATGGTACTAGGCCTGCATGATTTGGTAGCAAACATTTATTATTTATAGAAATTGGTATTTAAAATATATATATTTTTTAAGCTCTAGGTTTTGTTGTGCTTATTGTGATTATATATCAATATGATGATATAGTAATAATAATAATATAATGATTGATATTTCTAAATAAAAAGATAAACAACAAATATTGCTACTGTAAAAAATTATATTTTATAAAATCATATAATATTAACAATAATGATGATAATTTTTATTTTATAATACATCTGTAAAATTACAGTACTAATATTGATGGCTGGCTGTCTTTATTTTTAAATGTTAAACCATCACGCTTTTTGGCAGAAAACTGCAGGGAGCCCTTAAATCTTTTCTTTTGGTTAAATGTGGAGCCTTGAAGGCCTTTCACACTGAATGTGATTGAACGGCGCAAATGTACGACGCAATGCCGCTCTTGAATCGAAACAATAGATCCCTATGGAGATATTCACATTGATCAATCGCAGCACGACAAAGCAACAAAAAAAAAATCTGACCAGTGTAATTTTATTTTCCCCCGTTGCTGCGCGATGAAATGAGCCGTCCAATTAGATTTGAGCTTACCTGAGCCGTTGCTGTTGCACAAAAGTGTGAGAGTGGTGGTGCTGTTTTGTAAACCCGTGTAAACACTGACGAAAAGTACTCTGAAAGAGAGAAGAGATTGAGTTCTTCTAATCATTGGTGTCTGAGAGCAGATTTATTTGTATGTTCTTTATACAGATATATATATATATAATTCATTTTCCACTGAATTTTGCGGTCTGAAGAGCTTGAGACAGTGTACACAGTGCTGTTTTCTTCCGTGCTTGTCTGTTATGAGTCAGAGCTCATTCGCTTTGTCAATCATATGATGTGATCATAACTCCTGAGTTCAGCATGGATTTCTACAGATGAAACATGAAGCCAAATAAATATATGATTATGATGATGTATCTTCTGTATTCGCTGAGCTTCACCACGTCACGCTTCGTGTGAAAGGGCCTTTACATGGTATTACAACTTCATCTCCACCCTGTCTTATCAACCTAACCACTGATAGGTCAGTAAAGATAGTGGTGCAATTCTAGTCCTTCCAGAGATTGTCAATGGTTGAAGAGAGGAAGTATACTTCAGAGGAGCCCACATTAATTGAAGTGACTGATTCAGTGAAAGGGAGAGAATAAGAAACTCGAAGCGTAGCACTTCATCACCTTCTGTGTCACAGCCACTTTGCCTGAAGAGATTAAGGAAGGTTACCTTTAATAGGCACACTTTCATTCTCACGCTCTCTGTAACTCAGCTAAGCCGGTTGTCTCTCTCTTGCACTGTTGTGTGTCAAATTGATTACTTAAATTTGTCGAGTCATCGTAAGCGACTGCCCTGACTGCTCATGTAGACATGGGGTAATTTGGTATAACAAAGTATGGGTGTAAAATTTGCACTGTTTTAAAACAAAAATTAATAGATGGGCTGCGGTAAAAAATTTGACAGAGCATTTGCTCTGGGTCATTCGTTTCATAGCAAAGCTTTAGTGCATCAGTTTGCTAGAGATAAGGAAAAGAGACCAGTGACAGAGACGAATATTACACTTGTGCTTAAAGACTCATGTGGATTGATTATTGCCTTAGGAAAGCTTGAATAAACTAGCTCAAATGGAAGCTTTCTGGGTTCAATTTATGGGATTAAATGCACTTTCTTATAAAGGACTATTCCCAATTCCCAGTTGAAAATTGTTTGAATCATGAAGAAAAAGTGTTATGAAGTGTTATGGTATAGAGTAAAAATCCCATTCATTTTCTCCAAAGAGAAATAAGGTTTTTAAGACCGACCCTACATGAGCTCTGAAGTTATTGATCTGATGCTTCATTTTCAAAAGATATTTCAATGATACATTTCTTGTAAATGACAACAAAATCCTAGCTAACAAATCAGCTGTTCAGCGACCGCCCACTACCACTACCGGCTGTTTTCAACATTGAAAATAAGAAATGTTTCTTGATCAGCAAATCAGCATATTAGAATGATTTCTGAATAAATGACATTTTGAAATATTTAAAATTGTAATCATATTTCGCAGTAATACTTTTTTTTTTAATGCAGCCTTGGCAAACAGAAGAGAAAAAAAATAAACATTTGAAAAGTAGTTAAAGTCGTAAGTGGCAAGTGGTATTAAGTGGTAATATTCAGTAAATATTGTGTAGAATTATATAGAATATGTATATTTTACATTATATTTTACATGATATAGAAATGTAAAATATATAGATTTTATACAATTATTGTTCATTTACCAGTGAATATAAAATTGTATTTTTAAAGTGATAAAAACCTTCATGGGATTGCATGGGTTTTCCATCATGAAATGTGTTTACATAGTTGTGCTTCTTTTTTTCCAAATAAAAAATTGTATTGCTGTGATTCATGACTGGTTCATGACTTAGAACAATTTATTGAAGAATTTTGTAAAAATCTTGTATAGAAAAAAAATATTTCTGAAACCAAAGCAGCTAAAAAAGTGGGCGGTTATTGTTTACTGTTGTGCAGAGTGGTAATTGGCAGAGTTGAGACTGTAAGCTGGCTGAATGCTGAGTGTGTATGTGTGCCTCCTCTCCCTGCAGTCCTGGCCGCACGCCCTTTTTGTTTCACAGCATCAGTGTGCCCTTCCTTCTCTCAGCTCAGTGCCTCACACCAGAGTCTGCTGGGGGCAAACACAGGGCATAGAGACTTTAGTCTTCTAGCATTTGGACTGCTTTGTTGTTTTCCCTTTCTTTTTCTTTTATAGGACTTCTGTTGACAATGTTAACATTTATCTATGATCCAGAGTATCAGACCATTATGTATTGTACACCCATAAGCTGTAAAATAGGCAACAAAGAGCTGCGTATGTATGACTTGGGCCGTGGTTGTCTCCTCATCTTCCTTTGACATGCTTCCCGGCTCTTAGAGAGGAAGTAATCTCTGGTGTTATTGCTTGAGCCCATTCCAGTGTAAAGACCATTTAAAGACATTAACAGCAATGACAGTCTGACTCATAGATTACATTGAGCACTCAGAGAAAACAGGGAGGGAGACTGGAAACACATTCCAGACAATTACTCAGTCAAATAATGAAAGCTGCGACGAGAAAAAAAAAGAGCAATAAAATAATGATAATAGGAAAAAGCTGTTCTAAAGAGCTTTTTTGCATAAGTGTTTTTTTTTTTTCACTTTATGGGACTTCATAAAATCATTTAGTACCCTGTGTCATAGTGTCAATCTGCTGATTTGAAGTAGGCCTGGAGATTAAAAAATATAGGACCATATGATCTGAAGATGAAAAATGGTTCTTACTAGTGTTGTCAAAAAATATTGATAAATTTAATATGCATCGATACTGAAATATCTGAAATTGTTCCAAAACACTGCAGAAAGCTGCACATTCTCGCTCTCTCTTCTCTCCCATGGCGAAACACATACCCTCCTCCACTCACTCGTCTCATTCACTCTGGTTGAATAGTGTTGGTGCTGGTCTGAATTTCGTCGGGTTGCATTTTAGTTTTGTTCTGAAATTCCAGATGATCCAGAATCGTTGGAGAGAGTCGCGATGCATCGATTTTTTTTTTTTTTCAATAATTTTTCAAATGTAGTTGATCTTCTTGTAAAAATCAGCTTTTGTATCAAGTTATGTTGAAACACTAAGTGTAATTGTAGAAAATGAAAACAGTAGAATTAAAAGGGGAGAAGTCAGGTGGTCAACAACATGTCATGAACATTGCCATTAACTCACAGGGCAAATGTGTAACAAACTCTGCAGATGCAAACTGGAAAATTAAAAATCTGTCATTAATTACTTACCCTCTTGTCGTCCCAACCTGTAAGACTTTCGTTCATCTTCGAAACACAAATGAAGATATTTTAATACATTCTAAATTCAATCTGTTCATTATATAAAGCGGTCCAGTCTGTTCCGAAAATTTGGACAAAACTGTGGATTTTTTGGAAAATCATATGGATTCGTTTTACAATCTCTTTATGAACTTGTGGTAGTTGCATGGACTGTCAATGGAGGGGCAGAAAGTCTATTCAGCATGCTTCTGTTTTTCAAATAAAACCAAGTCATTCAAACATATGAAGTTAAAAGATGCACAAGTATTTTGGATGAAGCCCATTTGTATTTAGTACACCGATGTCTGCTCTTACTATATAAAGAGATTTATGGATGCAATTAAACCAAATTTTCTGACGATGAGGCATACTAAAATATAAAATCCTATGTAATCAGTAATCACCTTAATTGGAACCAGTGTTAGTGAAAACTGCCCAAACTCACATTTATTTGTACAGTCTTTTTTTTTTAATAGAGAAAACATCACAGAATCATGTAAGAGTAAAATGAACGAAGGTCAGTGTAATAAAGAATGGCAAATCTGAACGTTTGCATTTTTTAAAAATTACTGGCAGATTGGGAAGAGAATAAACCAAACTCTATTAACTAGCCACTCTGCATAGGACACTTAATAACTTGCCTTGACAACAGCTTTTTTACTATAGTTAAGGGAATTTTCCAAAAAGGAGGTTCATATGTGTCCCACAGTTCTATAAAGCTTGGCAGACAAAATGGCGGATAGCAACAAGGCCTCTCAGCTCAGCAGTTTGATTGGCTGTTTGGGCTGTCATTCATTTATCTGTTGTAAGGTCAATTATAAGGTTTTATCAAAGGAGACATTTTTATCAAATTATGTTAAGAATATACCTACAGGGGGGCATGTCAGTACTTTTGTTCTGATATGGTGTGTATGGCGGGAACAGGGGCTGAAATGCATCTGATGATGAAGCAAGCAGCTCTTGATCCATTAGATTTTTACTGGAAATGTCTGAATGTATTAGTGCTGTTTATGTCCAAAACAAACTTAAAGTAATTACACAGGTCAGCTCCTCTTTCACAGCTGGCTTGAAAATACACAGACTTTATTGAAGCCTGTCCAAGTTGATCCAAGATTATCTTAAGTCATCTTTTTCTTTCATAAAGAAAGGAGATTGGGATGTGTACTAACCAGTTTTTATGTTCTATACAGTATGTACATTTATGTAATTAGTGTGCATTAGAACATCTTACAGATGTAAAAAATGTATATATATATATATACACTTTTTTTTTTTTTTTTTTTTTACTTAATAGATATGAAATATGTGCTCTTATGCGTACTGGTTCTGGGATTTCCAAGTCACTCCTGCTCTCCCTGCATAGCACTAAATCTAGCACTAATAAGCGCTGCACACATTTCTTTCTTGGTAACACAGGGCAATCAGGGAGGCTTGATTTTCACTCACAGCTCTTTTGTGTGTGTGTGGAGACAGAAGGACTCTGCAGTCATGCCTGTGTGAGTTTTGGCCCATCTCCACTCATATCAGATGCAGCCAGCAGGTTAACGAGTCTTTGAAAGTCATATTTAGAATTTAATTTGCATGTGGCTTTGCTAACTTTTTGACACGAAGTGCCATTTTTATTTTATATTAGTAATCACTATGTCCATTTATAAGTATTATACTATACTTAATACTATTAAAACAGTACATACTGTTAGAACAATTAATACTATTAAAAAATGTGTAATAGGGCTGGACGTTTACTCAAACTTCACAATTCAATTCTATTTCGATTCACAAGCTTGCGATTAGATTTGATTCAATAGCGATTAACTGGGACCTATCATGTACAGTACATGGCACATTTCCTCAGGGAAAATCTCTCAGCTAAAGCTGTAAACTATACAGGGAACCCCAGTTGGTACATGAATATAATATTAAAGTTTAAAATGAACTGATTTGTATAGGCAATTTTTATTGTATATTGCATTTATATTACACATAAAGAGGTTTTTATAATAATAAAGTTATAATAACATTTGAATGACATAAATAAAATGTTTCTACTTTTAAATATAAACATTGAAATGCTGGCTGGCATGAAAACATGATGGATTTATTGAAACATACATTAAAATTTTTCTAACTAATTAGTTGAATTAGTATTAAATTAGAGACATTGAATGGCTTTTCTGAGGTAAATGTGACGTTACGTGACCTTTTTTTTTACAAGTGACCTATTTTTTACAAGCTGTTTTATTTACATCTTTCCACGGTTGAAACACTGATTACATGAGACATGATACAGATTTCGGTTAGTCGTTCTGTATCTTTCAACATGACTTCTGATGATCATTCATCTTTATTTCATGCTGTAATTAAAAGCAAGAGATGATTAAAAAAAGAGATGATCCAGTCACGTCACGTGCCGCTTGAACTGAGGCACAACAGCACTCTATGACGCCACATTAAAGAGCACCAAAACAGTATTTATTGTTTGCATTTCGTAATTAAATTGACAGAATTCAAAAACTGAGGCTTTGTTTCATATCAGAAGTATCAAAGCCTATTTCAAATTTATTGGATGGGAGTCGGGATACAATGTTCTGTTCTTTCATCAACTGAAAAAAAGGATAGACTAAAAGATTGATTCTTGGGATTTAAGAATCGCTATCAGATTGGTTGACTATTAAAAAGTGGTTGACTTTATTAAAAAAAATGTAACTCACATTTGGCACATGGTACGTGTTCATTTGGAACCCTGACATTTCTAAGATAAACTGCTTAATAAAAGTTGCTAGGCCCGATACTGTGCTCTTGTACTCGTACACATTAAAATGCTCCAGTACCAAAAACTGATACCACGCAGCATGTACTGTGTTTGTGTGCAGACAAACAAACACAGACTGGTAATGGAGATCTCAGAGAAGGATGTCAATGAAGGTAATGTATCTAGTTATTAGAATACTAATCAAATTAAATATTCATGCGGCACGCCTATAGCTGCTGAGTTCGAGCTGATAAGCAAAACGTGGAGTTCATTGAGTGTGCAGTCGCACAAGCTTGTCGAGCACATCCCTTTTTACATCCATTGCTGGAAAGTTTGTAGTTCAGTCAGATATCTCAATAGCGAGGAACAGATTACAAACGTTAACTGCTCTTGATTGCTGATTGCTCACTCAAATCACTCAAAATGCCTGTGTCGACGAGTATCATTGTGAAACATTTCAGTATGTCTTAAGTGAACATAAACAGTTGAGAAAGAAAACACTGTGTAACAGTATATTGGACACGTGCAGCTCTTGAAGTGACAGCATCATAATAAATCTATTGTTGTCTTTGTCCTTAAAGGGTCATGAAACCCAAAACCAAATTTTCTGATATTTTAACACAATTTTTGTGTTGAACAACATTGAACACAATGTTAGCATCTGTTAGATTTAGAGTGAAAATGGTTAAATTTTAGTTTTTTCCGCTTTTTACGTCTTCCGGGTTTAAAATCTTCATAGTGTCCACGTCATAGGTTGTGACGTGGCAGTGCACTGTGAGTGCGTTGATGACTCATCGGTGTCTCATAATTATTAATGAGACTGAGTTTTCATATCCTATGAGAAGACGCTGTATCTTAATTATTCATGACACCACGTGGATCTTTCCAATGACAGACATGTCAAACTGTGATATCGCGTAGTAGATGAGAGAGACAATCATGGGACACAAGTGTTTGTTTTCGTGGTGCAAAATCCAAGTGGGTTGAATATGTTTCCCTGCGATGCTGCCAGGGCTAGATGGTTCTGGGCGGTTGGTTTAACCACGGACACATCTAAACTATATGTGTGTGTGCTGCAAACATTTTTCTCGAGAGAGAGCTTCGAGAATTGGAGAATGGTGGACTTCGGTCTTGTTGACGACCAATGTAGGTTGCGTCTTGCGAGTGATGCGGTACCAAGTACCGAGGACTTTTCTATCCCTTCAGAGGTATGCGTGTCTAAAAAACGGATTTTTTTTTTAAGCGGAAAATTAATTATGTGGTTAAATCCCTTTAATCTAATTACAAAAGACAGAGAAAATCATCCACTGCTTTCGACTAAATCTTGAACTTTTGTAAATTTAATAAGGATATATCTATATTTAATTTATACAGTGAAGACTATGCAGTGTTGTTTTACATTTGATTGATTACTTTTCAATTTCTGAAGGCTACCTGAAAATAGTGATGTTTCACTGGTATCTAAAGATTTTAACCACTGCCCCAACCGGGCCATTAGAAAAAGTCTTTACAATTGAGCCCAGCTGGAGCAGCTCTAAATATCAGCAAGTAGAAAGTATCAGTATTGGACTCGTTCTGGACAAAGTGGGATTGGTGCGTCCCCAGTACATGTTGTCAATAAATATCACTCAGTATGTGTAATTACACTGAAACAAGGACACCTTAAACTAAAGTGTAATCTAAAATACTTATTATAATATTCCTCTCTCTCTTTGTTTTGGCTTGTGTGCAAGCATTTACCCTCCTGTACGGTCCATTGGTTGCTGATCCGTTCTCTGCTGACGACTTAAGATTTTTAAATACAATTACATTATCCCTTCGAATCCCTTGATTCCATTTTTAAAGCTGTTATCATATTGTATGAAATTGTTATTGTACTTGAGGTCGACACTTGGGATCCGAGCATTGTAGGGTTTCCAAGATGTCCATTTATTTATTGCATTGGAAATGCATTTGAGTTGTGCCCGTACAGCTACAGTCCATTAGCTCATCTAGAGAAGAGACTCTTTCTCTCTCACTCTCTCAATATCATGGCTCTTCCACCAAAAACAATAAAACCGATCCAAATACAAATGATTAAAGTAGTTTAGCAAAGAGCAAATGACATTGAGTCTTAAGTCTAAAACACTTATTGTGATGTGAATTGATGCTGAGAACAAAGCACAGCAATAAATAAGAAACTTTTGCCAAAAGCATTTGTAGTTCCATTATTGAGCACACAGCTTTTACTTACTAGTTCTCTGTGGTGCTGGAAAACTCAAATGTCATGCTGAAATCTTTGGATAGGTACAACCAAACTAGACATGCTTACTGATTGATGTACGCTCTCTTTTAGCTCATTATCATATTAACACATTATCTATCAAAGTAACCTCTCCACCTGTATTTCCATGAGTGAAGGATCCAGCAGATGGAGCTCACCAGCTTGGGGCTCAGATGTCTTTCTCACTCTCCTCTTGTCATCTCTGTGGAGCTGGGGTATATAAATCTTTCCTTGCATAGGTCGGCCAGTAACAATGAGGCATGCTTTTCTGATGAGCCAGCAAGATTACCCTGTCTGCTAGTTTCAGGGAAAAAGAGAGAGTTTGGCTTCTTGACTGATTACTAGGACTCATTTAAGTACAGTTCCCAATTTTAAAGCCATGTTAAATGTCCAGTGCCTAGCTCCAGGTTTTAAGAGCAGGTCTCTAGAGGGTGGGACTTCCCACCTCTTTCCATGTCATAAAATGGATTCAATGGAAGCAGCTGTCAGCGTCAAGTAAGTGGGCCATGGGGTATCCGTTCTGGATCCAGGAGTTCATCACCCTACCGTCTGCCCTGTAATCACAAGCTGTGCATTCAATGTTAGTACACTACTAGTCAAAAGCTTGGACTCACTAGAAATTTTCTTTTCATGATCTTCAAAAGTCTTTGATCTATGCTTCTTAAATACTTGAAATTAATTTTGTAGAGAGATCTAGATTGTACATACTCTGCCGTTTAAAAGTTTAGGATATTTTTTTTAATGTTTAAAAAAAAAAAAAAAGAACTCTCTTTTGCTCACTAAGGCTGCATTTATTTGATAAAAAGAAAATAGTAAAAACAATAATATTGTGAAAGGGGATTCAAAATGAAAATAACCATTTTCTTTTTTTAATATTTTAAGATGGAACTTCCTGTGATGCAAAAGCTGGTTTTACTCCAGTTTTCAGTGTCACATGATTCTTCAGAAATCATTATAATATGCTGATTTGGTGCTCAAAAGCATTTCTTATGATTATCAATGTTAAAAACATTTGTGAAAGCCATGATATATTTTTCCAGGATTCTTTAATGAATAGAAAGTTAAAAAGAACAACATTTTTTTTATTATTATTAATTTGAATATTTCATATTATTTTATACACTTGATGTACATGAATTAAGTGTACTTGCTAAATAAAAGTATTAATTTCTTTACAAAAATTGTCTGACCCCAAACATTTAAACTATAGTTTGTTCTTTAAAATAATAATTTCATTTAATATCGTTCTATATTTTACAATTGATGAATAATAATGAATTAATTTAGATTAACAGTTTGGTTCCTGTAATTCACATATTTTCATTTGTTATTTATTTTAGTTTTGATTAATTTATTGTGCTAAATTGTGGAAAATATACACAGATACAGAACAGAAGGAAATGTGAGTGGTGTGTGCCATTTAAAAAATGCAAAACTATCCAAAAAAAAAAAACCATGATGGTATCTTTCATGTCCAGAACACAAACGGTCCAGTCATGTGCCAATTATTTTTGGGTTGTAAATAGTAATGATTCTTGCTACCAATAAAGAATGACTGGTGTTGTAGCTGGAACAGGACACATTACTAGATTGTTTCAGTGTGCCAAACGCAGTTCAATGAGAACCAAAATTATTGTTCTTAGCTATAAGTTAAAAGTTTAGCAGAAAACATTGAAGCTGAAAGTGACAATAGACTGGGAGAGGTAAAAGGGCAGTGAATGGTTTTAAATTAGCTTTATACTAATGAATCTAGTAATGACTGCAAAAGCAGATTTAGGCCTTATGGTATTAAGATGCGTTCTGATTGATCACAAGTGGACGACGCTAAATACAGGTGTGAACGGGGTCTAAAACATTTGTTGCGGCTGTCAGAGCAGAAAAAAAAGGCTGATGCTCCGCATGTTTTTCCGTCGTCTCCGGACACGTACATATGCAAATTGCACAAGCTTATTTTGTCCATTAGATCCAAAGATCTGAAAAGGCCCATACATTTACCTGCCCAGAGACCCTCCCCTCAAAGAAATCAGGACAGAAGTGGTTGGAAGTGAACAAGAGACGGGTTAAAACACCAGGTGTAAGTGAGTATGTGTCTCCCTCGTCTACTTGTGATCCGATCGACCAAAACGCATCTTTATGCCAGGTGTTAACAGGGCCTTTGGGATAGTTTTCTCTACTAGTGGAGCTTTTCTGTCTCATACATTGCACCAGACCCTGACATCTTTCCTATCTGCTTCTGAGACGATAAAGAACTACAGTAAATCCTTCAGCTAGAGCTTGTCTCGGCCTATAAAAACACAGCTAGAATTGGACCTTGACACCCCTCCCCAGATGCAGCAATGCGAATTTTATAGCACAAGCCCGATGACAGAAGGGTAAAACCAACACAGTCATCGCATGAACTCTGTCAGCTATCCCCGCCTCCATACATGTGTGCTTGCAGCACACCAGCCATCTTCCAGCCTCTGTATATAAATTAGTTAAAAGCTTATTTTAGAGTTGGAGATTAATAACATGCATTCAGTCAATCAGGGAATCAGTTTGAACTTGAATTGATAGTTCATAGGTTTGGAACAATTTGAGTGTAAGTAAATTATGTTTTAATAATTGTCAAGTTCCTTGACTATTTATTTATATTTGGATTATTTTCGACTAGTGATGACACAAATGGATCATAAACCAACATTTTTAATCCATTAATTCAAGAAAACAAGATTAAACTGCTTCACAGAAACGGAGAGCCCTTATTATTAACTCTAACAAAATGTTTGCTTCTGAAGTTTAAATAAGACTATTTTTCACATTCACATATATTCTAGACAAGGCAGCCTCATGAATTTTGTCTTGACATGTTAATGGCCAAAATAAAAAGCTTTTACAATTATTGCGATATGCAAAATATTCTGTAATTTTTATATTTTATGTTTTTCCTTATTTGTTAATATTATTTGTTATATTTCCTTATTGGTTAAACTATTTGTTAATTTTTTTTAGCATGAATTGTAGGTCCTAACTGTAGTTGGTGTTAAAGCTTAGGCTGTGTTATTTATGCACATTTCCAACACTAATTTAAATACATCAATATGATGCCTGAGCCCATTAAGCAGCTCAGAAAATGGCTTGCCCTGAAAGGCTTTGTGTCAGTACACAAGTGGTGTGCTGCATTTGTTTGCATATATTAATGTTGAATAGATTCAAAGATTAATTTACAATTACTTTTAATTTTATGTTAAATGTTAGCATTGTTCCAGGACAAGATGTCAGCTCAGGCAAAGCAGAACTGAAGTTAAAATATTTGTTGTTAACTAGGTTTGGGTATTGTTTAAATTTTGGCTATTCTGAATCTGCTTATCGATTCCCAGTTTCGAATCCAACAAGGTAAAAAAAAAAAAATTAAAACCTTTAGATATCAAACAAATTTTTTCTGTCTTTTTGCAAAACACTCATACAAAATCAGCAGCCCTTTTAGGACACTTACACAAGTAACTTTCACCAGTTCAGAAATTGACATCAAATGTAAAATAGCAGTGCATAGTTTTCTTTTTTAAATAAAATATAGATTAATTCTTATTAAAGTTACAAAAGTTATTCAGTCATGATCCGTGAGTGATTTTATTTTTATTTTGTTGTTTGAATAATATTGACACAGACGGCAGCAGGTTTATTAGGCTACTGTCACTTTAAGGCTAATGCACGGATCCAATATACTGCTACACAAGTTTTCTTTCTCAACTGTTTACATTCACCTAAGTCATCATAACCAGGGCTTGACATTAACTTTTTTACTTACCATCCACTGTAGCTAGTGGTTTTCCAAAGTTACTTGCCACTCAGTATTTTCACTGGCCACAATTTTGACATTGATACCATAGAGAAAAACTGCCATATATATAGCAGCATGTATATTAGGCTGCTGTTACTTTATTTTAGCAAATATTCAATATAACAAATTCAAGATGGCTTTATGTGCGTGCTTTATGGGTGTGAGGCTGTAAGTACAAAATCTGCGGGACTGAGTACAATTATGCACAATACGCACAATACCATGCTGAAATTTAGGCCCTTTAACACCAACAATATTCTTCCGGGGAAAATTAAACGAGTGTGTGAGGGGAGGCGGTTATGTGTTTCAGCTCACTGTCGGAGAGATAAGAGAGCGAGAGAGCGCAACTATTGGAAGTGTTCGAGATATTTCAGTGTCAATGTGTATTGAAAAATTAATATTTTAACAACACTATATTGCGATTAGTTTATTATTGCAGATGCCTTTTTTCAAAAGACTATAATAGAAAAATGTATAATTATATATAAAATTCCTGAAAAGTGAAGCCAAAGCGTCTCGATTTGTCCCAGTATAGGTCATAAACCCGCCCTCCCCATGAAGTCTAATGGGACGCGATGGAAACTAAACAATCAAATTACACTTCAAATAAATTTTTTCCAAAGAAATTCTGTCATTTTAGGTAGTTCTTATCACGCTAATGTAATAAGTGTTTTTTTGTTTTGTTTTTTAAATACGTTTTTGGGGAGGAGCTTGGAGCTTCAGCTTAATTTCTACATGTCCATAACTGTTTATTTCACACGGACACAATGAGTTGTTCTGCAGTAAACTTTGTACTAACCATTTCTGTGGGAGTGAGGGCAGGACCTTGATATCATGGCTCCACTTCACGCTCACTTCTGCGCAGAATCAGCATTTTGCGGGTTGGCAGGTGTTAATGTCAAGCCCTGAACATAACCAACTCTGTTTACAAGGATATTTCGACAATTCTGTGTGTATTTGCCCATTCAAGTGCAAAAAGACACGAAAGAGAACTCAATTCAGTATCCGTGCACTTTATGAAAGGCAGCTTTATGTGCGAGTGCTTTGGATGTGTGCACAGCACAGAAAGTTCTCTGTCGCATCTTCTTGCATTTGAATGGTTTAAAATCACATTAAGATGCCCACACAGGAATAGAAATGTAGCCTAGAAATCTAGATGCACCCTAGCGGCAGAAAATTTTATTTTGCAGCCAGTATTGTCTAGCAACCCATTGGCTTGCAAGCTGGAAAAACCAATCTCTAGTCAGGCCAATCACATCGTGTATAGAGTCGGTGGGCAGGCTTAACATAACGGCAGAGTTGCAACAGTTCCGCGTGAATTCCCTGCTACTTGAAAACAAAGAAGATGGCTGGTGCTGCTGGCGAACACCGGTCTTTCGAATCGGCTTTGGCCGCGACTCTGGAAGACTTGGAGTTAAGCTTGTCTTTGAGAAAAGAACATAGAATAGTACTGAAGTCCGTCACTCTGACTACGTCACCACCTCCGTTGCTCTGGTTGGTTGTAGCGCTATCCTAAATTGCGTGCAACGGGAATTTGAAAGACAACCGTTTATCCCACCCCTCAGATTGAGCCCTGCCAATGGTGTGTTCCCAGACCCAACATCTTGATGTGGGTCTGGCTTGTCAGGCTAATGGAAATGCACATTTCTTATCGAATCCATAGTTCTTAGAAATATGGAACCGGTTCTCGTTACCCAACCCTATTGGTAACAACATCTGATTTCATTTAATTATTTATTTATTTTTGATATTTTCAGTGATGTTCTGGTCAAATTATGTTGTGCAATCTAACGCACTCACATTTCATTTTATTGTAAACCTGTGCTTTTCCCAAGGATAGTCATATCTGGTCAGATTTGTTTATATTTGAATTCATAATTTCACCATGGAGACAATGATTTAGTGACTTAGCTAATTTGTTTTTTTTTCCTTCTTTTCTCTGAAACATTCTAAGTATCAATCTTAATTGTTGAATGCTGAGTACATTGTTTACAATGAGCACTTCTTGAGACACGAGCATCAAGGGGTGTGTGTGTCTGTCTGTAGAGGTTTGTTATTGGGCGCTGTGGAATAGGTCTACACACCAAGCCTTTTACATATCTCTTGTGTATTTCTCTGTTGGTGGGAGGTACTGTTGTGGGCAAATCTTCATTGCCAAACAACTCTGTTCAGTATATGATTTCTGAGCTAAATAGTAAAACATTTTAACTTTTGTTTTTGGAATAGTACCATACTACTGTTCAAAAGTTAGGGCTCAGTAATACCGGTTTTTATATATATATATATATATATATATATATATATATATATATATATATATATATATATATATATATATATATATATATTTTAAATAGCTAATATTTTTTATTCAGCAAGGATTAAATTGAAAAGTCACAGTAAAGGCATTTATAGTGTTACAAGATTTCTATAAATGCTGTTCTTTTGAACTTTCTATTCATAAAAGGATCCTTAAAAAATTATTACAATTTACATTAAAAAAATGAAGTTGCACTATAACATTAAGAATTAAGCTTAAAATATTAAGCCGTTTTCAACATTGATAAAAATAAGAACTGTTTCTTGAGCACCAAATCAGCATATTCAGCATAATCAGAAGGATCGAGTGACACGGGGATATATTACATTTGAACATACCGGTAATAAAATAGAAAACAATAAAACAATTTTTTTTTTTTCAATAAAAATAACTGTTTTTACTGTATTTATCAAATAACTGCAGCCATGGTGAGTGTAAGAGACTAAATATTACAGCTGTCAATTATTATTTTGGTAATTGAGTAATCGGCCAATTATTTTGATAATTAGTTATCAAGTCTATTTTTATTACCACAAAAATATCCAAGCAACCAATAGCCTATAAAATGACTTGAAATAAATATATAATAACAATGAGGCAATATTTTTTGGTTCAAATAAGGTACAAAAAGCAAGTAATCATATGGTTTTATTGAACAACACTAAATACATTAATATAATATACATAATATAAACAATTAACTTAAGTACATTACGTATTATAACAAATGCCTGCAGAGGGCACCAATGACCTGGTGTTGTTACACTTTACAGCAGAGCAAATCCTTGTTTAATATTGGCCATTCAAATGCTTACTCAATCTTTTTTTATTTGGCCACTTCTTTATGATAGAAATGCTACAGCCACTGGAATTTCTTGAACAAGAATATGAATATCAAACCATGCAGCAAAACTCACAGCGAGGGTTTAAACTTTTTAGTTTGAAATTGCGATGAACAGTTTGCATATTTAGAAACACATGGATTTTCCTGTGTTAGCGTAGGTTAATAAATTATCTGATGAAATGGTACACATTGCATTCCCAGATGAATGTTATAAGCAACCCAATCTCAAGCATATGCAGAGATGGAGTTTGAGACGTGCACCATGCGTGTAAATGATAACAGTTTGCGTGGAGCAGCATTTACTGTGAACGGAGCTGCTCTGAGACACGTTACTTAAACGCATGTTAATAATTAAAGCGCATATACAGTATATTGAACACGCAGGGCATATATTTATATAATTGAATTGGAGCCTTTGTGAATTCATACACATGGTTTTAATACATAGTGCAGTTTTAGAAAACAGTCTAATAATGTGGTTCATTGTTATGTAATGCACCACTTCCGTTTTTTTTTTTTTTTTTTGCCATTTACCCGACACGGGTCAATTGCAATCGAGAATTTTAAAAAAATCGAGTTCTCTAATTTAATCAAGGAATTGTGACAGTCCTACTAAATATTAAAATATCTTACCGACCACAAACATTTGAATGGTAGAAGTGTAGCCTACATCTTCTAAACTTTCAGCTTTTAGACAATTGGAATTTCATGTGCATAATAAAATACTTCCCAGAGACCAGATGTGTGTGCCTGCAAACCAGGTATTGATGTGCTCTGCTGAGAGCTTTACAGAACTAAATTTTATCACTGTAATTTTCAGACTAGCAGTCATGTGTGATACTAGCTAATGTAATTCAATTAATAGCCTTGCTGTTGAGTTCAGAATGGATGAGGCTTAATGGGGAGACAAGACTACAATTGCTAGAAGTTTTTGTTGAGAATTTCAGACTCTGCATTGTCCTCTGTTTCAACTGATTTGTTTTCTTTAAATGTAATTTTCGTTTTTAGGCAACCAAGTGGATATATGTCTGATGTAGATGATGAAGATTAATGAGTCTTAAGGAGGCCTTATTAATTATTTATCAGGATGAAATGCAGATCATGAATAAAGGAACCTGTTTGGTCAAATCCCGTAGGATGCTTAATATTTGCCCTGCTAATTGCAATCTAAACTGTGCAAAATCAGCATCATTAGCACCCACTGGGACAATTCATACTGATTAGTCTTGCCGGGAACTCACATACTTGTTCTTTGCCGATGCAGGTTTGACTTTTTGTTCAAAGGCAAATTCATAAGCTCTTAAGTCGACAGCCTTTTGACAGAATGGAGCTTCTCACATCAGTTTTGCTGCACCTTTCCTTTCTTCAAAGCATTTCACAAGATACCAAGATACATGTTCATGTGTCTGTGAAGACAGAGCCCTGTTTTGCAGTAGTGGGGCATATGAACAGTATATGGACCATTAGACTCTATTCTCCTAACTGCCGTTTGTGTCTACCAGATTTCTCAAACCATACAGACAGATAGAGAAAGTTCACATGCTTCAAAGCAAGAATTTGCAATCTCATTTTTGCTTGTGTAATCAAAATTGGAGCTCTCTGTCATTTGTCTGGGAATTGAGGACTTTCTTTTCCCTGAGGTCTCGCTGGCCCTCAGACTTTGTCATCTAAATTGACGGAGAATGTAATTTTGAGCAAGCATAGAATTTCATTCCCACCCTGCAGGCCTGCAGCTCCTTTTCTGGGAGAAAAATGGCTGTGGTGGGGGTATGAGACATTCCAGTACAGATAGTAATACAAGATTGAAGAATTGTTCCTGAAAGATAATTTCATTAACACACAACATACTTGTCTTTTCCGAGCAGTAACTGCATTGACAATATATAAATCTATTTGTTTCACCATTTGGAATCAATATCTTGAATATGATTTTGTTTACTTATTTTGGTGCTATGGTGTGAATTTCTAAAGCAGAATTGCAGCTAGTTTTGTATAGGCTGTATTTATTACATGGAAAAAGAAGTATGTGGTGATTTATTATTAACTGATTTAGCTAATTTAACTATGCCCATAATAACAAATTCTATACAAATAACAAATAACTATACATGGCCATGGTTTAGAAAATAAATGCGCAAAGACATATGGATGTGGTCTTTAAGGGTCCTCATATTTTTAGCCTTGTTGTGTTTGTATGTTGACAATTGAAAATACTGATTGTAGTTTTTATTGTAATGCTTGTTAAATCCTTAATCGTCGTATTTGTTAAAGAAATTACTTCTGGTGTTCATGTGAAGTACTGATCAGCATTCACTGCATGTTTGCCATTGATTGATTCTTTCATCCTGACTCTCAAAGAAGAACAAGGGCTCCAGTAGTTCACCATCATTGTCTAAATGCTTTTTTTTTTCTTTCTTTTTGTCTCCTTGCAGCTCAGATCGACTTATTGATGACACAATAAGGTAAGTCTAACTTTATAAAAACAATTCAGACACTTCTTCAGTTTACATTTTTATTTCTTTTACTAAAATATGTGGTCTCTTCTGAAAGAATAGCCTGCCAAGGGTCATTAACTCAAGGAGGAAGATCTCATTCGATGAAGGGATACAAACTACTGACCCATTTGCTTTTGCATTGAGTTGATACCACTAGATCAGAACTGAAAGGGGATTCAGACACTTTTATTTCAGTTATTCGCCCAGGCAACATTTCTCATTTTCATTTAGTTTTAGATTTTCATCTCATATTTCTATTTTATTTAATTTCAGCTTTATTTCAGTTATCAAAAAACATTTTGATAGTTTTAGTTAATAAAAATGACCCTGGACCAAAACACTGGACCCCATTGACTTCCATTTTTTGGACAAAAAACACTGAGATATTTTCAGAATATCTTCTTTTGTGTCCTGCAGAAGAAAGCCAGTCATACAGGTTTGGAACAATATGAGGTTGGGTAATTAATGACAGAATCATTTTTAGGTTAACTATTCTTTTGAGGGAAACTAACAGAAAATCTCCCAGCTGTGCTTTGTTCTTGAGGTGTGTTAGTTGTGAATATTGTGCTATTGGGCACTACCGTCTTTCCCTCAGAAAGATCTGCAGATCTGTGCTGGACATGAGAGTAGCCTACACTTTGACTGCGCATCTTTTGGCGCTTTTCCGCTGCATGGTATGGTACGGTTTCGGTACGGTACGGCTTGCTTCGGCTCGCTTTAAATGGTACCACCTCTATTGAGGTTCCAAGTGTACCGAACCGATACTAAAATGTGACGTGGAAGCACTGTAGATCACTGATTGGTCAGACAGAATCGTCACTACCAGCGTCATTGTATTTGCGAGACATCAAACCCACTAGATTTAAATAGCCAGTAACGGCCACCGCTGTAGCATCTGTTTTAAAACTACTTGCTTGACTTACTTGAAGGAAAAAAAACTTCCAAAAAAGAAATGGCTGAATCGTGGTCAGTGGACGAGAAGTGCAGAAGTTTCTGTTGTTGGTTGCCGAGGAGCGGATAAACTATAATGATCACTCATAATCCCACCCACTTTGAAGCGGTACTAACTGCAGTAGAAAAGCAACCGAGCTAAAGCGAACCAAGCCATGCCGCGCCGAGTCTTACCACGCAGTGGAAAAGCGAAGCGAGCCGTGCCGTGCCGAGCCGAGCCAAACCGTACTGAGCCGACCATCCAGTGGAAAAGCGCCATTTGGGAACCCCACAGCTGGCAGCCGGCACTGGTGCTTAATTAAGTCGGCTCTTGGTCCATGCAGCTCTTTTTATCCCCCCCCCCCAGTCTTGTTCAAGCAAAAAAAATATATGCTATATCAGCTGCTTGTAATCATTATCTTCCCCATGTAGCACCCACAGCCTGGAGCCACCAAGATGAGAGCTCATTGTTTAATGTTTCATCATAGCTCTGATCTCTGAAGAGTGTGGGCGCTCGTGTTTCTCTTTTAATGATTTAAAACAAGGCAAATCAAGAATTAAACTATCACAAGTGAGATTTTATGAGATGCACCCTTGCAGGTAACCTATTTAAACAAATGCACAATTTAGAATACGCACACATACAGATATGAAGATTAGGAGATGGATTGAGCTCATGTGTTCATCATCTCATGGTGTGCAGATGCTCAGGAATGTAGGTTGAGAACAGAACTGACAGATGGTAAAGGCCCTGTCTAGAGGTGTCACAGCAAAACTCTGGCTATAACAAAATAACTGCTTGTTCGTGACTGAGGGCACCTGGGAGTACAAAACACCAGAGACCTTGTGGCCTTCAGGGTCTTATTAAATGTGCTCAATGACTTGTTTGTGTGAGTGGGGTTTGGCTTCTGGCAACTAATCGTCACTGAGTGGCACGCTGCTTAAAATTATTGTGTCTACCTAATGTTACAAATACATTCTAGATGACACCTGTTTTATGTTGGTATGATAGATAAGATCTCTTGTTCATTATGATCAAGGTGTAGGGTCTGCTTGAGCGCTTGTAATGGACCATATCTGATGGTTTTTGTTCTGCAGAGTAGGGCAGACAGGAGTTTAATGGATGCCAGGCTTTAGTTTGCACTCACAAATCTGCTGAGCTGGAGGCGGAGTGAGCTGTATTGTCACATAGCAATTTAATCTTCCCCACTAGGAACAAGTAAGTAAGACTCAGCTGAAGAAAACAAAGTAGTGGGACTGGACCTGTCCAATAGCATGCAACAGTGCATAGTTAAATGAGCATTAGATGAGTGGTTCTAAAACTTCTTGTCATCAACAATATTCGAAGGCCCATGACTTTCCAGTTGTTTTTAATGTACTGAATAAGGATTATTTTTTACTTTATAGCAAACAAACAAATCATGAAACATACCTCAAACAAATTCACTTAAAAAAACTTAAATCAATCAATGGCATGTCTTTTTCCAGATCAAGTAGAGGAAAAAAATTATGGAATCACTCAAAGTTGTGGGAAAAATGATTGAATCATCAACAAAAAAACAAACATAATTAGTACTTTGTTGCTCCTCCTCTGGCTTTTATGATAGCCTGAATTTTTTTTTTTTGAGTCATTGACTTCCCTAATAAAAAACAATATTACCCATCAAGCTGGTTCCAACTTTCTCGAATAGTGGTTGACATATCAGCTTTGCTGGAGCCTTGTCATAGGCCAAATTTCTTTTTTCCACTAAATTTTCTGTTGGATTGAGATCCAAACTGGCCATGTCACTGAGTTGATATGTCTTTCCTGAAGAAAAGCTTTAACACTCTTTACTCTGTGACAAGATGCATTATCATTCTGAAAAATGACTTTTATCACCACCAAACCACTTCTATCGATGGAATGAGAAAAGTGTCCAAAATTTCAATGTGCATGGACTATTGACATATGAACTTTCATCTCCACTGGTCCTTTACCTGACATGCAACCCCATATCATAAATGAGTTGAGAAATTTGTTTTCTTCAGGCAGTCATCTTAAAATGTTTCATTAGAATGGCTCCAGACAAAAGTTCCAGCATCACTGATTCATCACTGAATTTCACTTTCATGTAATCATCCACACTCCATTGTTGCTTTTCTTTAGCCCACTGTAACATTATTTTCTTCTGTTAAAGTGTTAGTGCTGGTTTTCATTTTGCTTTTCTATATGTAAATGCCATTTCATTCAGCCAGGGGTCACAACCATTGACTCCTGTTTCCACCTATTTGTTTTTTATTTGTTTTGTTGGTCATTTTCTATTTTCAAGGCATATTGCTTTGTTTTTGTTTTTTATCCTGACGCTATGACGTCTTTCTTGGTCTGCTCATGTGTTTTCCTTTTATAACCTTCCCACTAAGTTTTTATTTGCACCAAATTTTAGACAGCTGACTGGGAACATTTTTAGACTTGTCTCTGTATTTGTTTTAGAAATGGAAATTAAAAGATGATTCCACACTTTTTTCTCTACTTTAACTAGAAAAAGACATGCTATTTAGTTCAAAAAATGTTTGATGTATGTTTAAAAACTTTTTTTTAATATATATTTTTATTTTTTATGTTAACAAACAGTACATTCTTCTTTTGTGATTCAGGGAAGAATGTAAGTCATAAGAACTTTGGAATAACATAATTTTGAGTAAATGATGGCAGAATTTTCATTTTTAGATGAACTATGCCTTTAAGCTAGGACAAATGATGGCTGTTGCAGGAAAACCTCTGATCTGTCCAAAATATGAGGTGTTCACTTTTTGCAGTGTCAAGGGAAATGGATATGTAATGGTTGGTCACTTTTCTGCATACTTTTGGTTTCTAGCTGTGTTTGGCTAATGTCTCTGGAGCTTTAGATTAATGCAGCTCCTGCCTTCCTGTCTGAAATCAAACCTAGTATAAAGAGACGTTTGCTGTCTTTTAGGGACTTTCTCCTGTGTCTGCAGTCCTAACAGCTGCTGCGCCCTTGACTCACTGATCAAGTGATGTCACCTTTATTTATATAGCGCTTTTGACAGTACAGATAGTTTCAAAGCAGCTTTACAGTGATAACAGGAAAATAATGCAACAAAGTTTGTTTTGGCTGGACAGGAGCTCTAGAAGAAAGTTCATTGTTGACTCGTTTTCATTGTAAAAATCATTAGTTATTAATTTGATCAGAACAATTTTTGACCACTTTCATTGCATAAGTGCTGTAATGAGCCAATAAAACGCACTTTTTTTTGTTCACAGCATTGCCATGGCAACCAAGGAGAACATGACCTCCCAGAGAGGTTGGTTGAAGTCTATACAGAGCCGTGTCAACACCCTGGCCAGTATCCTTGATTTCAAAAAAAGTTTGCTTGTGTGCATGTATGCATTAGGGTTGCATGATATATCCGCAAAAACATAAAAATATTTTATATAATATATATATTATATATATATATATATATATATGTATATGTATGCGTGTGTATGCATGCATGTATGGATGTATGTGTGTATGCATGTATTTATTAGGGATGCACCAATGTATCGGCCAATAATCGGTATCAGCCAATAAAAGCACTATTTTCACTATCGGCCAAATGTTTAAAAACAGTCGATGATCAGGGCCCATTATATCCTGTCAATCAAAAGAGGGTGAAAAAATGTGTCAGACTGCAACTCATATTGTGTGAAGGAAATGTATCTTGTGTTGAATTTAGAGCTGTAGAAATTAATGTGACTAATGCATTAACAGTTAAAAGAAATTGTAATGTTAAAGCAAACTTTATATTGAACCTTTGAAAACCCCGTAGTTCAAGCCAGGGTTACCAGGTCCGCGGATTTTCTCTACACCAAACCATATTTGTATTTGGCCCTTACATTTAGTTATCACAAAGAGCTTTGTGCTTTATTACTTGTGATAAGAAAAAAGTCTCAGCTTTTAAATTATGCCCATTTTATAATGAAATTCAAACAATGATTGGCGTTTTCACTCTTTTAATTGTGACGTGGCAGATCGCTGTAGCACCTCGGAGCGGCGTGGAGTGCAAGTCTTTTCTTACACTTTAATAGTTATAGCATGAAAAAACATGTATGGACATTAAAAGGTATTTTAAAAAATACAGTACAACTTACCAAAATGTATCATATATCTTATGTAATCTCCCAGAACGACGTCAATAAAACAATGTCACTTAATGTTGCAGTTACCTCAGGAAAGTTTATCCAATGTTCACAGTTAGTTTGCCGTAAAAAACACTAGAGATGAGCTAATTACTAAATGATATACATGTTTGAATAAATTTGTCATGAAGTGTTTATGAAAACCTTATGTGCTGAAACTGAGTTGTATACAAACATTTATTTGAGTGTAATTATATTTTTTCACAAACCAACAATTTTTATTTATTTTAGTAGTTAGATTTTGGTTAGTGTTTTATTTTAGACAAAATAGGGCATACTTTTAATATTGACCTTTTTTTTTAAATTATCTGCTTATCGGTATTGTTAATCAGAATTGCATTATCTGTGCATCCCTAGTATGCAAGACCTATACAGTATGTTTCCTATAAAAGTATAGATTTCTACTAAATTTCATTTGAAGAGCTCACCTCTACCTACATAGGTCACATTTATATAGGACAAGGCCATGTTATCTTATGTGAAAATTTTAAAAATTTCAACTTGCTGTCTGTTTTTGAGGAAAGACAATCTACTGTGTCCTTGTATTTTCTTAACCTACTCCTACTTTTAGATCGTTTCCCTGCCATCAATAACCTAATACAGCGGATCAACTTGAGGAAGAGGCGGGACTCATTAATTCTGGGAGGAGTCATTGGCATCTGCACCATCCTTCTGCTGCTATATGCATTTCACTGACAAACAGGGGAGCTAACCGACTACTTTTAGGGGGTGTTCTGCAAAGAGGTGGCAAAGCCTTGAGAAAGGGCTCAATGAGAGGTGGACTATTGGGGCCCACAAAGCTGAAGCCCTCATGGCCTAGTCTGGAAACAGGATTGATTGTGGCCAGCATGGACATTATTTGTAATTAGCATCAGAAGGGTTTTAGCTCTAAGAGCCTTTTTTTGTTTCTGTACTACAAACAATGCGCTGTTCAGATGTGAACTGGGACTGGAGACCAAATTACTAACAGGAATAGATTTCAAAGAGCATATAATAACGCATTGGCTTTGAGAAAAGAGTGATTCTGTGAAGCATCAACATGGAGTTGTGGTGTTCCTGTATATTGTTAATCGAAAGAGGGTTTTAATTTGATGATCCTTTTAGTAAGAGGGTTTCTCATCATGCTGTGTACTTTGTGAATTAATAAATTATTCATATACAGAATATTAAAAATGTGTGTGAAACATTAGAGGTCCGTACTCTAAAGCTTCTATTTTTTAGATATTTCTAAACTCTTAACAATGACATATTGCTCTCCACGGAGTGTTGGGAAATAAGAGTCCAACAATAAAATAGTTGCATTGCAGCTCATATGATGTCTAACCATTCTCTTTCAAGGTGCTAATTCTTTATTACTTTACTGGTGTGTTTCAAAGTTTAGATCAGGTTCCAGTTAGGAATACCTGGAGAAACCAACAAGTCTGCAATGGAACTGGAGGGTGAGAGACAGAATCAGATCAGAACTTTAATGTGATGAATATACAAGCTTTAAAGCATCGATCCCTGGAAAATGAAAAAATAGCACAGTGATTGCAATGTAGAGGTAAGACCAGCACACTATGCAACATGGTTGTAGAAAAAAGAAAAAAGGATTGTGAGCCTTATCACTGTTTCTCCTTCCATCTTATGTTGGCAAATGATGTCCCATTCATAAAAGTGAGCTTTTTCTGCTGAGCATCATGTGTCTGCCACATTTGGAGCAGTCAGACTGGCTATAGTTCTTGTTAGACTGATGGAATCTGTTTGCCTGAGGTTTTTCCATAGGCGCATAGAGAAAGTGTTTACACTAACTCGATACAATCACTCAATGGAGACATTGGCTTCCCCAAGACAATAAACTAAAATGAGCTCTTTGAAACTAAGAAATATTTCCTCCTTTTTCCTATATCTCTGTGGGTCCATTATCTAAAGGTCACATTAGTCTCCTACTGTTCCAGTCCTTACATTGACCAAGTGTCCTGAAATAGTTACAAATGTTGAGCGACTGAGGGTCTTTTACAGATGAAATGGGCCTCGTTGACCAAAGGATGATCACAAAACACCTCAGTATGGGTTTCTCACCATATTTTCAGATAGTTCTTTGTGTTGTAGATGAGAAGATGTTTTAACGTCACAAATGAGGTACATTGTTGTTTTCTCTGCCTAAATGTGTTTGTAGTAGAGGTAATGCAGCAGTCATTTGGAAGGTAGCTGGCCACCCACAGAACTCTACAGGAAGCTGTCATCACCCTCCTCACCTCCCCTGCTGACTGAAACGTGTTCTCTTTACACCAGCCCAGAGAATAAATGAATAAATCTTTGTCATCTCCACATTGTTTTATTTTGCTCTACATGTTGCCTTATTTTGTTCTTTCCTAGTGATCTTATAATGGGACTTCTAACTGATCTGAGGTGAGAACGGAGACATGACACACATTACCTACTCTACTATTCATGAATTTTGAGGTATGACAGCACTTGAATATTTCAGAATCTTTATTCCTTGGCACTGTTAAGGTTAAAGTAAACTGTTCTCTGAACTTAACACTATAAAATGAAGCCCTCTCTGCTTGAGCTTTAATCAATATCTGCAGCCATGTAGTAATTCGTGAGGTGAGTGTGAATAGGAAGAGGGGGGTCATATAATACTTGGTTTCCTGGGCTGCTTTCCAAGAAGTTACACTTGCTGAGTGGTCAGTGTGAGTCTGAAACTGGAGACTTGCAGAGATCACAATCTTGCTCTGTCACCATCATGCCCTTGAGCAAGACACGTAACCTGAAGTTACTCCTTAGTGACTTTAGTGAAAATCAGCTTACATCAGGGGTGTCCAATCCTGCTCCTGGAGGGCCAATGTCCTGCAGAGTTTAGCTCCAGATTCCAACCTGACCAAACACACTTGCCTGGAAGTATTTTGGGTGTGTCTTAATCAGTTTTCTACAGTTTCTGAGATTGTGAATCAGTATATTGTGTACACAAATTCAGTCATTAGTAAGGACCCTTGGTCACTGCACATTGGGACACTGATGGCTCTATTTCCAGCGACATGGCAACGTCCTCATTGTACAACATCACTACTGGTATTTATGAACAACAGCAGAACTGATATCTTTCTGATATCATATTTTAATGTTTTTAAAGTAGAAGCTACATTAGTTTATATTATTATATTATTATTATTATTATTCCTACATTATTATAAATACTTGTTACATATACATCCAACATTTGTTTCACAAGTTTCACACTTCAGAACTTCTGTTAAGGGAACACAGTGAGCATCAATGTTCCCTTGTTGTCACGCTGCATTGTAGGACTTTTTAGGAAACAAAGAACGAAGGTTTCAGTGCACTGGGAGGATTTTGCTATCGATGCGGCTCTTAAAATGGCCGACTCCCTGAACAGTACCCTGACTACTGAACTAGGGTCTGATTCTGCACATGATTATCTGGTTCAGGTGATTTTGATTAGGTTTGGAGCTGAACTCTGCAGAATAATGACCCTCCACGAGCAGGATTGGACACCACTGGTCTACATTATACTGCAAGTACATACTCAAATGCAACTTTGCATCTTTGTGGTGACCATCCCTTGTCTCATCCCTTGTCTTCATGTTTTTGATTTTGATCTTAAGACCTATTCATTCGCTTGAAAGTGCCACACAATTTATCAGAAGTAGGATGTAATCCTGGATCAACACCATTAAAAGCAAGTATTGCCCTTACAGTAACCTTAAACCATCTCATGAATGGTGTCCTGTGCCCTAACCCTACTCCTAAACTAAGAGGACATTGATTTGTAGGTACATTTCTGAACCAACAAAGGATGTTGATCCAGAAACATGCCCTTCCTGTGTAAATCTTATAAACCACATTTGAAGCCAGTCGAGAGGAATATGGAAATTTAACCCTGTGTATGCAAAGCCAAACTAGATAGTTGAGGCTGGTGCATTGCCATTAAATCTTGTCAACAATATTCAAAGGACTTCTCCATGTTGTTTGTTATATTTACTGGATAAGGATTAAAATATATTTTCTACACAATTCCTGATGAAATATTTTAGTGTGGCATGCATATTCATAAAAATATATTCATTATAAAAATGTCCCTGGAGATTTTAATTTACATGACTCTTCCAGGTCTAAATCACTTTTAAATTAGACTACCTCTTTTTCTTTATTTTCGGGACCATGTGAACCCTGGTTCTTCAAAGGAACGAGAACTTGTGAGAGTGAATTAAAATAAAAAAAGTGGCTTATTTTAATATCTCTTTTATCTTGTTTTAAATTAGTCCCCAGTGAGCTTTGTTAAAGTCTACTTTAACATTGAGAATCTAAATCAGAAATATCCGTGTTAGGGTTTCCCGAACAGGAATATAGGCCACGGTTGTGATATTCTGAAAAGCCAGTGCTGAATTACATTAAAATGTATAACTGAAAAAATAAATGTAAAAATGGACATCCAAAGATGTTTTAAAATTCATTATATTTTAAAGATTTACATTCTTTGACATCTCACTTCAAATAAATAATTTAGGTCCTTGGTGTTCAGCTGACAAAAAGCTCTATGGTTTTGTCATGGTTTCTTCTAAGCAAATAAAACCATTTCCGATTTGTGATCCAAGATGACTAATGATGGCACTTCAGTCCATTTAAGCTGGTGGCTAGATTTGTACTTAAACACTTTGTGTCACTGTGAGTGAGAGAGCACTGTTAGTGCTGAGTGCTGGAGTGAGGCTGGGCAGAGGGCCATACTTAGAGATCAGAGAACCAGGGAAGTGCAAAATCAGCCAGTAGATCTTGTGCCATTTCCTTAGCCATGCATTATTTACAGTAGCGATAGTCAGGAGCATGAAAAATGAGGCTTGTGTATATGTGCTGGAGGCAGGAAGGCTTTGAAAGTTGTTGTCTTCCTTTGTTTCTTTGTGTGGTACGCGTAACGTTTTAACTTTTTTTGCTAATGCAGTAATTTCCTTATGTTTCTCCACCACTGTGCTGTACAGGATCAATAGCCGCAAGCAAGTTGTGGACCATGCATGTTAATGTTTATTTCACACTTGCAAAGGTACATAGAAAAACATATTTTGTACACAAATCACAGTTTTAAAAGACACATAGCAGCATTTTTGCATCTCATTCATATTGGCCTAATGGTTATTATGAACTACACAGTTAACATAATTGCTTATAGTGAATAAAAGAGTAATGAGTAAGATCAATTTCCAGAAAAGGGGAGAATTAGATCACATGAATTCACAAAACAGTAAATTATACAGTACAATGGTTATAAATGAAGTCTTAGGTGTTGAGTTGCTAACAGTCTAGATTCAGGAGATTACACATGAAGGTCATACAAAAGTATTGTCAGGACATGAGAATAATGATGAAAAATAAGTGATAACGTGCTTAGAAATCTAGGAAAGGGCAGTAAAATACTTAATTCAGTATGAATGAAACAGATCAATAGACTGTGCTGTGGAATGTGTCCATCCTAACCGTCCCTCAGTCTAACTAACCAGATAAGTGCTGTTATGTATCTGTACCTCCATTTTTACAATCTCATATTTAATTTGTGTAATTTTGTCTTAATAAGCAGTCACATAAATGCAATCAACACTGAGACGTGTCAAAGAAAAGTCCCTTAAACAAGCTCATTCTTGGTGAAGATAAAAAAAGTGTTTTGTCCACCCACAGCATGCCTAAATATTTCTATAAATATGCTGATATATATCTCATATTTATAAGGGTTAAGTAGGAAAATTTATGACAGGGAGACTAGCATTCTGTCTCGGAAAGAACCCTGGAAAAGATGAATAGTCCTGTGATTTGTTTAGGATACTGAGATAAAGGTCTTGGCACAGAATGGTGCTGGCCGTTGCATGCCTCTAGTTGAATGTCCATGCTCCAGCAGTTTTTGTCAGGAGAGAGAGGCCTGGCATGCGTAACGTTACAGTCTTACCTCTCTGAAGGAAACTATACTACAGGACGTGTAGTGGAGCCCCATGGCTAGGACAGAGCCATTGAGAGAATATAGCACTGGACAATGATGTACATTCCCATCTCTAGATACCCACTACTCTCACAGATAAATAAATAAAAAAGATAGTAATGAAAAATGCTGACAGTTATTCGCATACAAGATCAGGCATGCACGTGGTCATTTTTATAATCAAAACCTACAAAATAAATAAACAAAAATGAAAACTCCAACCCCAATGACCATTACTGTTAAGTCTGACAAGGCTTCTAACAGTCTTGTCATCCCTAGTTCATTCCCGTAGCTTAAACTCCACATATAAATCTTTTTATAAAACATACATCAGTAGTTATATTGCAAATATTTCTGTGCATAATTTATGAATGCAAGATCAACCAGGAGTAATATAAGGTTAAAATGCAGCTTGCCAGTTGTAGCCATGTTTTCAAAGACCATCTTTGAAAAACGTCCCCTCGTCCTTTGTGTCTTCCTCAGGCGATTCCTTGCCGAAACAGCAATGTTTCTCATTTACATAATGCAAGCCATCACTGTTCTTTTTAACATATTGGATTTGTTTTTAGTTTTTTCACTGAGCATGCTAACCTACTGCATGCATTTTTGATATTTAATCAGATCTTATTTAGATGCTACAGTCCTAGTTTATTTTTCAACTTTTGTGGCATTATTGTTAAGAGGGAGATCTTATTTTAATTACGTTGTGTGTGAGTTTTTGCAGTAGTGCTGTAGATGGGTTTCTCGTCTTACTTAATCCCCTTTCCAGTTACTGAGGATAGAGCAGAAAAAAAGAGCATATGAATCATAACAGCAACATTGAGTGTGGAAATATAATCAACCTATCAAACAATAGTATGTGACCTGCTCCATCATTTTGGCCTAGAAACTAATTTCGAGTCTGAATGAATTTCTGTTATATAATTGTGTCTACTACAAACCGTTGTAGATATACAGTATAATTATGTAAATGGTGGTTGTCATAACTTATTTCTAAGAAAATCTCCTCAAAAATATTTTCAGATATATCTGACAGAATTTGTATACTTTTTATTCAACAAGGACACATTAAATTGATCAAAAATGACAGAAAAAACATTGTTACAAAATATTTATATTTCAAGTAGCTGTTCTTTTGAACTTTCTATTCATCAAATAATCCTGAAAAAAGTATCACAGTTTCCACTAAAATATTAAGCAGCACAATTGTTTTCAACATTGATAATAACAAGAAATGGTTCGAGCACCAAATCAGCATATTAAAATGCAGCATCAAAACAAAATGTATTTGAATTTCTTGATAAAGTTAGCATAATCTGAAAGCCAAGACTTTTTATCAAAAACTATTTGATCAAAAACAACACAAAACAGTCCAAATTCAAGTTTTTTATGCTTATAATCACATTTCTCCACAAATGGAGATGGCTTATTGTCATTTCCGACTCAAAATAATAGAGCGTGTCACATCTATCTAGATAACACAATCAAAGCTAGTAATAAGACGTACCTGCAACCACCACATAGATTATGATGCTAAGGAGGCCCACGATGATAGCCACACAGCTAATCAGGCGAGCCAAGCGTCCCAGGCGTCTCGCCCCATCCATATCCCCCTGCTGTAGACTGTTTCTGGACTGTAGCAAGACAAAAAAGAGAAATTCACAAAAATCTCTTAACAAAAAAGAATGCACAGTATAATCTGTTTCAATACTTTTTTTTCAAGTCATTGGCTAAAATCTAGCAAGGATGCAAAAGGTCAGAGGTGACTCTGAATTGTTCAAGTGATTTGAATACAGGTTAAGGTGAGCTGATAAACGTGTTTCCTTATTAGTGCAACCCTATGCCACAGCCACCCATTAGATGGTCAGTGTTCCCTAGAGAGAGCCTCTCCAGTAGACTGCATTAAAGGAATCAATACTGAGCAATAGAAAAAAGCCTCTGACACAGTGGCCAACCAATCTCCCCACCCTCAAATGCTAATTCTATTCTCCATCACGTAGGTGTCTTTTTTCGTCTTGCGATGTGACGCAATCTCACGTTATCATAAAAGAAACTCAGGAGTCTCGGGAATGACGTTGCTGTCCAAGGTGCTGAATGGACTTCCTGAAGCTTCCCGAAGCACTTTTAATAGCAAGCAAGTTGTACTTAATATGTATGGCTTGATTCCCAAAAGCATTGTTATCTAAGTAGGGCGTAGAAGAGCCTTGTTGCTTGTGCAACTTCATATTTCTCTTTTTTTCCCCAGTTTACCAGACAAAGGTACACAAATTATATTAATTACAGTGTTAAATTATTGAGATTCTATTATAGTTTTTGTTAAAATTTGTTTTTATTGTTATATTTTCCATTTTTAGGATGTAACATTTTTCACAAACTTATGTAAGTATTTTCAAACTACTTTTTGTTTTCAGCTTTAGTTCAGTACATTCGGACTTGACAGCTCCCATTATGATGTACTATTACAAACTAGTTTGGGGAAACACTTGTTACTCCATACTAATATGACGTATGACATAAGAAAAAGGTATTGTTCACTCAAAAATGAAAAATTCTGTTCTTCCAAACGTGTGTGACTTTTATTCTTCTGTGAAACATAAGAAATGTCCATAAGTCAGTAGGCTCAAATGGTGTTTGGTTCCAAACGTTCTTCAAAATATCTTCCTTTGTGTTTTTGTTTTTTATACCTTTAAGATGATATTTGTCAAGTTGAGAAAAGAAAAATTCAAATGTTGAAAATGAGTTATAAATATTGGCTATGGAAAAAAGCAAAACACAATATGGCTCAGAAATCCTTAAAATGTTAAATGTTAAACAGACAGTTTACAAACACAGTAGGAAGCCACCTTCACATTCATCTCTAGTGAATGTACAACCAAAGACTGAAAGGCCGACTGTGGAACCATTATCCTCTTAATCATGTCTTCAGCGTTCACTTAGAGCAGACGGTAGGACAATAGCAGATAGGATTACAGCTCTATCAAACTGGTTTTGTTGGAGAAACTGAAGAGCTTCCCCCATCACATACACACAATCTTCCCTCACCTCAGGGAGGCTCTGCTTCCACAATGTCAAGCTGCAGTTTACCTGTTGCTTTTGGAGCCACAGTATTGAATTCTCCTCATGCCATTTACAGAATCGGAATCTTTTTCTTTATCAAAGATTGTAAAATATATATGTGCAGTACCATTCAGAAGTTTATGGTTGGGTCAATAAGAATTTTTTTTTTAATTGAAAGAAATGTCTTATGCTCACCAAGACTGCATTTATTTGGTCAAAAAATGCAGTAAAAAACAGTAGCAGTATTACAATTATAATTAAAGTGCAATTAAAATAACTTTTCTATTTGAAATATTTCAAAATGTAATTTATTCCTGTGATGGCAAAGCTGCATGTTTGCTGATTTGGAACTTAAGAAACATTTTCTTCTTATTATTATTATCAATATTGAAACCGTGATGCATTTTTACAGGATTCAAGTTCAAAAGAACAGTAATTATTTGAAATAGAAATCTTTTGTAAAATTATAAATATTCTTTAAAACTAAATTGTAACCCCAAACCCTTGAACGGTAGAGTATACGTGCACACACACGCAAACAAATTATTGTGTTTCCTCCTAGAGCATCAAGTTTGTCAATTTGAGCAAGTTCTCAACCATATGACTCGATGTTGATGTCCAGATTTGGCACAACTGAGAGACTTATGCAACTAACGTTATACTACTATCACAAAAGCCTGCAAACAGAAGCATCAGAGCATCATCATTGTGTAGCTTCAGTTATTTTGTCTTGTGAATATTCAAATATCTGTTTTGTAGATGTAGATCAACTCCTATGGCGCTTTAGATCCAGAGCCGTACCCTTCCCTCTCTGCTAACCAACCCATCGTCTCTGTTCAAATACTGCAGACTGGCTCGGACATCCTAGCAGGGGTATACTATGTGACTGGAGCAGCACAACGTTATTGATTCCCAAGACTAATCACTGCGAAAAGCCGTGTCAGCACTTTCAATCAGTGGAAGTCTTTTTGAAAATACTGTGTGGTAAAAGGCCATCTGCCATTCCTGCGTTTCAATCTCACAGCTGTCATCTCACCTGCTTTCATTTAGCAGGATGACAGTGCAGTATGTCGTTGTGATGCAGGCATGCAGCTTGCGGTGTGTGTTTTAAGGTGCATTTTGCCTGACTGCGGTTTAGAGAATGCTTAGAAACGCCAGTGGATTCTAATGGGCTGTGTGCGGCTTTTCCGAGCAGAGGAGGGGTGTGGTCCAGTGACACAGCAAATGGATAACGCTGATTCCCCAGGAGCTTTGGCTTGTAATATATTTCTCATGAACTGGAAAATCTTTGCCAATTCTTCTGGGCTGACCCCCCTTGATGACCCCCTTTTCTCCTCACTTTCTCCCATAAACACAGAGGAAAGCTCCCCTCCCCCTCTCAACCTCTCCTGCTGCAGCCTGGGAGTGAGCAGTAGCTCTTAGCGTTCCCTCACAAGCCTGAGCCATTAATTATAAACAGCCATGCCAGCGGCCCAAGAGGAGTGACTGTAGAAAACCTGCACAATGGAGGCAAAGCCCCCCTCTCTTGGTTTTTGGTTTTTTAGTCCAAAATAAATTCATTTTCAACAACGAACCAATACTATAATATTTTTGTATTCATTAAATTATATTGACAGTAATAATTAAAGCCACATTCAAGAATATTTCAGTTTTATTTTACTAACTGTTCTTCTGCAATCATTTCTTTTCGTGCCATAATCATGACTGCAGGTAGCAACTTTAAAGGAAGTGCAGCTTTACATTTATTGAGTAAAGGGGTTGATAATAATTGCATTACAGATCATTATTTAAATATTATTATTTTTTATTTTTTTATACACACTTTGGATATACAATATAACAGTTGATATTTTATATTTATTGTGCATGTTAATTTCCACTATTTTTATATATAGATTAGCTTTTTTTGGCATCATATAATGTTCACTTAAAGTTAATATTTAAAAACACTAATAATCACAGTTCAATTCTTTAGGAAATTTGAAAATGAATACATTTTCATACTGTGCAGTATAATGTTGTGATGCCTAAATTTGCTTGTAACATTTAAAATGTTTTTAGTTTTAATTTTCATTTTTTTTTCATTATTATTTTTTTATTAGTATTATTTCCTCGTTCTTGTTTTTAATATATTAGTCTATTTCTTTATTTTTCATCTCCTGTTCTCTCTGTTTTGCACATGGAAACAAGCTTCTGTTGTCAGTGCATGAGCAGGTGCACTGGAAACATGATCTCACTGCTGTTTGCTTTCATAATGTAATGTTTCACTCAGCATTGTGAGAACATGATGACACCATATTACAATATAAGACTTGTTTGAGAGACAAGCAACAAGCTGCTTAACGCATCAATATTTTCCAAAGCTATTTCAAATGAGGTATTGAAAAGCTGGAAAAGCAGAAATTGGCAGCCCATTGTAGTCTCAAATTCCTGTTATAATATCATGTACACAGATATGGACCCAGGAAAAGCCATTTTACCAGCAGAATCTGCAGTGTGTGCAGTTACTGGTCCTCCCATTGCACCGAGTCGAATTAAATTCAGTTCACCTCCCCATGCCAAGCAAATGATTCCTTTCTGCTTCCATGAGCTTCAGCTTACCATTACATCTTATTTGCCACTGTATTGCCTAAGCTCATTGATTTCGGCGTTCTTGATGCATACCTACAATGCATACCTGCACATTGCAATGTTGCCAGTTACAATTGATTTCTAGGTCTCAGCTGAAAGGAACTGTTTAGAAGTCTGTGGCTATGAGTCCATGAGTCTGGAATCATCCAGAAAGGAATTTTCTTAAAGGATTCCAACACAAAATAAAACCAAATATTTTGTAGCATCCCACTTTTTGTAGATTTCCTCTAGTAACCAGTGAAAGCCTCAAAATTTCATTGTCTATTATTCTTATTTTATTCTTTGTGCTCTTATTTTGAAAGTGTTTTAGTCCCGTTTTGGTCTATAAATCTGTCCTTGTCCTGAGGGTTCTGCCAAAGTTGGACATCTGCCTCAGAAAGGCACAAATACTGCCTTGGGAATAATAGTAACATTAATATTAAATTCTATAACGATAAATACTTTTATATATTAGATTATAATTATTTTAAATATTCTCTTTTATAGTCTCTTTTAATGTTTTAAACTTAACAAACAAGATATGCATTAACATGACTCTGTCTCTCACTCTTCTTGTTGTTTTGTTTTGAGCAGTTTTAGTTTGTAATAAACAATAAATAATTTTCCAGTTTAAACTTCACCCACATAAGAGTTATGATCCAAATTGTAATAGAAAAATCCTGTACACTTTTTTTTTATTTTTTTTTATAAAAACAAATTATTTTTTAATGAAGCAAAACGGTTGTTATAATGCTATTTTAAAGGTTCCTACAGTTCCTGTTTTGGAGATCTCCTACATAGGTTTACATGCATCCAAGGTCAAAAAACACTTTAATTTTCTCATAATATACATTGCAGCATCACCTCTTTTTCTCACAGTGTCAGAAGCAATTCGATAAACGATTCGTTCTCTCTAAACCCTTCCTCTCCAAGAGCCTCCTCTGCTCTGATTGGTCAGACAGTCCAGTCTGTTGTGATTGGTATACCACTTACAGTGCGTGTTGGAAACGAAATGCAGATTAACCCTTATACGCATACCTCAGGTCTTTAGTGACCTGGGATGTCATTCACTACCCTCCTCCTCAAGTTAGACATCAATCTTCTAAGTGTTCCTCAATCAGTGAAAGAAAAAATATTCCAAAAGGTTACAATGTCTGATACACAATAATGAAGTGACGTTTCACTCATAGTTACTGCAGGCAGGAAACAGAAGAATAGGAAATATCTTCAGCAAACTTGAAATGGCTCAGAAATTTACTGCAGAGCAAGGACTGAACGCAATCAAATATTAGTGTCACTTGATGGTGGATCTGGTGAAGAAGCTGTCAGAGATCAAAATATTGATTTTGAAAATGTTGAAAATTGTAGTTTTGAGAATATGTTTGAGATGGCGAATATGAGCCAGATGCTGAATGTGGGAAATGAGCTCAGACGAGGACACTATGTTTACATGGACACCTTTTGGGTCAATCGTAATGAAATCAATCCGATTGATGAATCCGAACACGGTGTTTACATGAACGATAAATAAAGTAATCGGGTTGATGTGCGCGTTTATATGTCACAACTTGACTCACAAGCTTCAAATCGGAATTGATTTTTTGACATGTGCACACTGCACGAATATACTGCCGCTGTTAGTTCTCGTTCCGTGCGTCATACGTCATTACGCTATTTCAACGTCATTGCAGATCCGCAATCCTTTCAGTTTCCGTTTTCAATCCGATTAAGTGTTTACATGTTCTCTCGATCGGATTACAAAAGGAATAAACCACCTCTTTCAATCAGATCGAAATTCCAATCGGATCAAGCTCAATCAGATCGATTAAAGTGTTTACTTGAAAGTTTTTTAGTCCGATTGTGCCGTCAATCTGATTATAAGGGTCCATTTAAACGCAGCTACAGATGATGGTATAAAACATCTGCTCAATCTGAACCTTTCAAAGCTCCAAAAGGTAACAAAATATGCTTTATTTTATTCTTCTGTAATTGTTACTCTAATATCAAGTGAGTTTTATATTATCGTAACAGGTAGAGATCCATCCATGATAGATATAGATCCGGTTTGCGAAAGACCTGAATATGTAATAATAATTGGCGAAACATTTATACACTTAAGGTTTGAAATATCAGAATTTTAGCTTGAATTTTGCTTTCTTAACACTTGTATACACAGGGATACGAACAGTAAAGATTGCGTCGTTGTTCATAGACACCCAATAAAGACCATAACAAACGTAAGTAGGTTCGTGCCGGAAGTAAGACTGGAATTACTGACGACTCATTTCAGGCATTTCAGAATCGGTTCTTTAATTGGGAGACAATGACTTGTCCTCTTTAATCTTTAAAACGTTGCAGACCTTACATTTACAAACTGCTGATTAAACACTACGAAATATCTGAAAAAAGCATAATAGAGGTTCTTTAAGAATTACGACCTAAAATAAGACAGAGGGGTCGTTATAGCAGGGCAGAAAGCTAAATTGATCTGTCTTGCCCTCTGTTGAATTGTCAGCAATGCTCTGGTTTCACCTGTCACTCTGTTGGCATGAGAGAAAGGCTTATTTGGAGGCTTATACGAGGCTGGGAGAAGCTATTTGCACAAGCGTGGTCAGTAGAACAGATGTTTGCAGAATACTGGTTTCAATGCATTCTGCATTATGTAAAGGATTTAGATTTTTTTATAAGAAAATGAAGCACATTTGTATGGCGCCTTTTCACTTGAGAATTTAATGCTCTAATTTGTGTTTCTCCAATAGTGCATGTCCCACTGAAACACTTAGAAAGTTGTAATGAAAGCTGAACACACAATGGTTTAAAATTCACTTAAGACTGAATTTGACTGTCTTATTACATTTATTGAAATTATATATTTAAAAGCTGCTCTTGTGTGACTATGCTGGAAAGTCTCATTTGTATGATCCTGCTGAGGTTATACTGTACGCTGCTCTGTTCTTTCAGAGAGAGGGGATGAAACAGTGAACACAGAAGCACTCATCTTTGATCAGAAAAAGCTGGGCGCATTGTTATCCGCTAACAAGAGTATTTGTTTCCAGAGGGACAGTCATGTCATGGATGCAAACTCTTGTAGGCTAGGTCTTATTAAACACAGATAAATGGTACACCCTGCATGTGCACGCTCACAGTGCGGTCCTCCAAGTTACTTTGATGAAAATAATTATATTTTTTAGATTATAATTGGCTTCTTATTTTTTTAATTATTATATTTGTATCTATGTTTGAAAATTGTTTTTGCCTCAACGGTATGAACCTAAAGCTTGTTCTGCAATGTTTTCAATCAAAATAAGGCTTTCTTTCATTTTCTGGCTTTAAAGAACAGTTCACACCCCATTTAAGATTCCTAAATGACTGTTTTGCTCCACAGTCCCCAGAGTTTATGCGGTGTAGTTGCTTTATGTGCTGTGGATGTAGTCTGCACCAATTTTCTGGCGAATAGCTCCCAAGCACGCAGTCAGGTCCGTTTACTGCGAGTATATGCAGGGCTGTAAATCACACCTGTCAGTGGATTTGTGCTCTGCTCTCTCATTGCAGCTCCTGCACTTTTGCATATGATTTGCAAGAGTATGGCAAGTCAATTTAGCAATTATAAACAATAAAACTAAACTAATTCTATTAAAACTAACTAACTATTTTAGTATGTCGTTTTAATTGCTAAAAAAGTAATCAACTATTAGTGATCATTTTCACTTTCTCTGCTACTTATTACATAGTAGGCTACGTATACCTTTACTAGTCAGTATCTCAATAGTTGCAAGATGAATTCTATGATGAATTCAATGATGGTCAGATATTATTTATTAACTTTTTTACCATTACCATTACCATTTTTTTTATTTCTTTTCAGTTTTGTTTGTAGCTTTTCTCTTTTTTTAATTGTACACTACGAGTATTTATTACACTGTAGCTCAGTGAGGGGGAAATAGATACAGTAACAGTTGGAATAAGAATCTAAAAATGTTTTACTTATGAATAGTCACTACAGACTTTCTAGTAAGCTCATTTAAACCTATGTTAGTATACTAGTGCTACCAGTAAGGAATGAATGTGTAAACGGCTTGCCATACAACAGACAGATCCTGTTTATTGAAGTAGATTAAAAAGATTTTTGTTTTGTACTTTTATCACAATTTCGTGTCCGTAATATATAAAATGTGGCAATTTTCGTCTGAATTACGAAATAAAACCTTGAATTATTTCAGTTGTAACTTATTGATCACCGTTTACTCACCATAATTGAATAGACCAACGCAACGATGCTTAGTGGCCACACGGGACAAAAGCAGGAAAAAATGACCAGTATGAGGTAGTCTTTGGGTTTCTGCTGCTCTTGGGCGGCATTACCGGTGGATGATGTGTGGCTCAGGCTCACTCTGGACGGGGAGAGATGAGCTGATCCGATCTGCCCCTCTGATCCGGACCTCAGCGGCAGACTGTGGCCGTTATGATCCCCGTCGAGATCCTTGTCACCCCCGACATTGACCGTGAAGGAGCTGGAGGTCTTCACCCCGATGGGCTCGGTGGTCACGAGGAGTTTCTCGGTCTCGGCTGGTTGCGTGCCGCCGCTCTCCCCCAGATTCGATTTCGCAAACTCCGTATCGGTGTTTATTGCCATTGTGGAAATCCAAAGTTAATATTTCTGAAAGAAAAAAAAAACTCCTTTTGGCAGATGTGAAATATTATAAAAGTAGTCAGACGGTGCTAATTTCCCATTATTTACGATTTCTTCAACTTCAAATCACGCGTTTGATTGTAGCCTATTCAGACGGTTAATATGATTTGAAACGTCGAATAAAGATGTCCAGATTATTATTATTTTTCTTTGCAATTTCTTCCACAACTTATTAAAACAAGTCAAAGAGCCGCTGTGGCATTATCCTCCCATGTCGATATGATCATCCTCTTTGTGATCAGGTTTAATGGATTCAGTTCAATCCAGATCGGAAGACGATCTCCTCTGCCCACACACTCAACTACACCACAGAGACGCGACTCATCTGGACTTCAGCATCTCCACCGCAGCATTACCCTTAGTCTTAAAAGGCGTAGAGAAAGCGGTTTCCACTTGTAAATAAATGAGAAAGCGTGTGCTTTGCGCTATTTTGTGATGTTGCAGCAGGGGAAAGTAGTTGCGCAGCAGTAAGTGCAGGGATGTTCCTCTCTCACCTCCTCTGCATCAATGATGGAGGTGCGCTGGTCCTGCAGGACTCCCCATGCAACACTCACACTCTTCTTCCCCTGGGGATGCTGCAATACCTCCCTGTGTCTTTTGTGAGGCTTTATATATATATATATATATATATATATATATATATATATATATATATATATATATATATATATAACAAAATTCACTTGAGCTCTTGTTTATTATTTGGTTAGTTAGCTAATGAGTCAAAGATGCAAGTGGTTGAAAGGAGGATACAGTAAGAGAAAAAGCAGCCCGTATTTTTTTTTTCAGACTATTTGGAAAAATGCACGAGGCTTCTGCTTTTATTGTTTCTTATTATCAACCCAAAACATCAATAATATTTCATTAATTAAATTAGTGGATGATGCTTGAATGATTTATGCATAATGCGCTGTTCCTCATTTAATCATAATTAAATCATTAGTCTGTTACAATGTTCTTGGTTGTCCCGACCCAAGCATGCATGAGGAGCATGTGAATGTGCTGGGAAAAATGTGGATGGAGTCAAGGGAATCCCCTTAAAACAATATCATATGATGTATTGGTATTGATCCAGTTTGCCCTTTAACAGATATCATTGGAAGTTGCTTCATAAATCTCAGTGCAGAGAACATGTATATAAACGTATACACTAGTGCAGGCTTTCCTAAATTGGGGTTGCTAGTTGATGAAAAGCTAATGAATTAAATTATAAAAATTAACATTTTAAATGAATCATTATAAAAGAAAAACAATCAAAATAATATGTTAAGAGAACATTTAACATGCAAATGGGTTGTTAGATTTTACATTATTTAATTAACTTCTGGTAAATATTAATCATTAATAAATTAACTTATAGTAAATATTTTAGGTCAAAGAATGATGAAAAGGGGGGAAACCTTTTTGAGTATATTCAACATAGGGAAAATTTCACTTTTCAATCTGTGGATCAAGGTCAGTAAGATTTTTTTTTTTTAAAGTGATATCATGAAAGGCAATAAGATGTTTCTGCAAAATGAGGCAGATTTTTCACTGTTCACTTGAAATGGGAATAGGAATCTGACTAATGTTTAAGAATCAAGAAATCCAGGAGACCTCAATTAATTAAATTCTTTACAAGACTGTTTGCATATGCATAAAGACTGGTGCACATGTGAAGGAATTATCATCCAGTTTATGAATATCATGTTTTGAGACACAAAATGCTACTGATTAATTAGCCCAACAACAGTATAATTTAGTGAGTAGCCTACTATTTTATTGGATGATTGGCAAAACTACAGTCACTATGATAAAGTCTTACATTATGTCAAATACAAAGCAACAGACAAAGCATTACTAAGTAAAACAGGTCAAAAGGATTTGGCTTGACCCCACACCATCATTGTTGCTCTTCTCATGAAAAAGTTGTGATGTTTAAGGTTAATTTGCAGGTGTTGAGTATTCTGGTGTCATTTGAGCAGGGGTCGTTTGTTCTGAATCTGAAGACACTGGATGCTGGTCTGCTTGTTCTGGACATGTTGGCTCAGGAGTTGCATGCTCTGGGGATGTTTCCTCAGAAGTTGTTTGCTCCAGAAGTATTTGCACTGCGTTCAGTTGTTCTGCTCTGGTAGTTTGTTCTGGAGTCACATTCTGAGTTGATGAGTAGTTGTTGTGTTCTGGGATCGCATGATCAGAGCTTAATAGCTCAGAAGGTGTTTGTTCTGGACCCGATTGTGCTAAAGTTATTTGCTCTAGGGTTGTTTGCATTGAGTTTGTTTGTTCTTCAGCAGTTTCTTCTAGTAGTGCTTCCTCTGGACTCTCTTGTACCGTTGATGTTTGCTCTGGAATCTCCAGCTCTAGAGACTCTTCCTCTCTTGCTATTTTTGTGAACATGCCCTTGTACTTCAATCTGTCTTCCTCATTTTTTACTTCCATTCTCATTTTGAGAACTGCAAGCTCTTTCTTGATTGTCTTTTTCATGCCAGGGTCCAGATCCAGCACTCGCATGAAATCATCTTTGGCCTCGGCTTCATTCCACACCTCCATGTGAGCTTTTCCACGCAGATAGAAGGCTTTCATCGCCCCTACGACATACAGAGAATACTTACAGCGGGTGCGTTTGACTGGAAAACACATCAGGGATTATCTTCTCATCATAAATGCTGGGAGAACTAACAGTTTACAGTTACTCACCAGGGTGCTGGTTGATGATGTCAGTTGTGTGTTCGATGACCTCATAGTACTCCTCCATGCGCAGCAGACACTGACAGTAGTTTAAAGTGAGCATGTTGGCCATCTTCTCCAGTTTTAGCCAGGGAGCTTCCCATGCCTTTTCCTGAAGAAACATACACATTTCAATCCATTGAGACGTGCCATGCCTTGTTAATATTACATTAGTGGCATTTTTATTCTATTTCAAGATCAAAACATTTTTTTTCCAGAATATAGTCATTTTTAAGCTACCGAATGTAATAAAAACCAGCTGCAGAGGTGTATTCTTACCTTTGTCTGCACGTTCTTGATACACATAATGGCTTCTTTATATTTCAGTGTGGCGTCCTCATATCGGCCCTGTTTGAAGAGCTTGTTCCCTTGACCATGGAGCACAGGTACCGCTTTCACCCTCTCCTCATCATTCAGAGCCCAGGACTCTCTGTCATACTCACTGGGCTGATGTACCTGAATCCATTATCGATTATTGTAGTTTCTTACATATAACTAATTTCCATTTAATATCATGGGTATCTTGAAAGAAGAGAATGAATAGGTTTGAAAATAATCCTCTAACTCCACCTAGTGGTCATTTTATGTACTGCAAGTGCACAGATCTACTTCAGGCCGTAAGATGAATAAGCCAGAATCATATTGGAGAGACACAAATACAAAGCAATGAAAGGTTGCTGGTGCACATATGGCAATTATCTTAATAAAGACCAGGTCCTGCACACTGCTGTAGCCTGCAAAGAATAATTCAAATATTTATTAATCTTCCCAAATGCCTGAGGAAAGTCTTTAGATAGCTTGCATCAAAGCCTTCTTTATAATAATGCAGTGTTTGGGACCTCTTCTTCCCGTAGCCTACTGTAAGTGAAATCCATATTAAATACAGATCAAAGGATGCTCACTTTATCAAATATCTGCTCATTTCAAAATTAAGGCAAATATTTTTCTCAATGAGCCTAAAAGTAGTATTGAATTCAGACCTTCAGAAGTTCCATTACAAAGTTAAGAGGCTGTGGTTCTTTCTGAAGCTCGTCCAGGTCGTCATAGCCCAGGCTGTGGTAAGCAAACATATTGGCCATCCCGCAGGTGTGAATGTGCCAATCCACCGGATCTTTCCCCTCTGCGATACGCCGCAGACTCTTAGCCACTATTGGATACAATCCGGTGTGCTTCTCGGCCACAGAAAGAAAACATTAAACACTGAAAACCTAATGACTGCTAAACTCTAAAATAAGTCATTTTTCAGGGTAAAAATTACATTTATTTGGAATAACTGCACATATTTCCAATTCTGTCAACTATTTTAAAAGGCTTGGCACTTTTAGAAAGCTTGAAAGTGTGTGTTAATGTTTCAGATGTGTCCATAACTGTTTGTATTAACAATCTTGGCATTCCCACAATGCTTGAGGCTGATACAGCCACAGTAATCTACCTCATGTGCTGGAGCTGGGATGGCAGCTGTAAATGATGATTATACCATGTGGAACAGACTCAGATTAATCCTATTTTGTACAGATTTAAGCTTTCCGTCAGGCTCACTGTGATATTCCACAACCATAAAATTACGGGACTGAAACATCAGTCACTATGTCTCATCCAAAAGCATTTACTGTGTAAAGGGTTATATTTTTTTACTTACAGACATACTGTTCTGACATTAATTTCATAATGAGTGTCTTGGGCATTTGTCAAATGGTATTTAATGGTATAATAGATTTTTTGACCCTCATTCAAACTTGAGGTCAAAATTCAGTCTAATTATGCATACACGATTTCTTAAAAAAAAAAACGAAAGTATTGTATACAGCAAGGATGTGTGAAGTGTCAGTAAAAAAATTTACAAACAAAAAAATTATTTCAAATTTCTGTTCATCGAAGAATCCTGAAAATAGTAATGATTTATTACAGGAATACATGTTAAAATTGCCATCACAGGTTAAAATATAAAACAACAAAAGTTGTTTTTAATTGCAATAATAATCCACAATATTACTGGTTTTACTGTGCAGCCCTGGTGAGATAAAAAATCTTACCAACCCTAAAACTCTTGAACGGCAGTGTATATTTATATAATCTTACATATATCGATTACTTAAATTCGCACCATTGAGAATTTGAGGGAGGACGTACAATGTTAAAATAAATAGTTTCAACTTAAAAGCGTGTTCATGCTGCCGTAAAATTTTAAGTTTTAAGGCAGCATGAACACACTTTTTTAAGTTGGAAAATTTTAAAAAAATTTAACAGTGTAGAATTGAAGTTACAATTTGAATTTGATGAAGTAAAATGGAAATAAATTCATATAATTGCAATTGTAGGTTTTAACAATATAACAAACAATAGATAAGAACAATACATTTTATACTTAATTCATATTCATTAAATAATTAAACAATTATTATATTATTGTCATTATTGATTTGTGTTTGTTTTTTAATGAATTGGATCAATCCCATTTCCTTTAGTTTCAATTCAATTTCAATTCAATTTATTCACAAAGTTGTATTCCACCTGAGTATTTTGTTTCCCTACTGACCAGGACCACATGGAGGATCACAATATACTTACAATGACATCACACCAGAACTCAGCCACCTCCCCTATGTGCATGGACATGAGCAGAGTCTCCCAGACATCCAGTTTAAACATGTTCCCGATCACCATTTCCATGGGCATACCTGCCTTCTTACTGTCATCTATCACGGTGCGATCATCATTGCAGAGCTGGGTGCGGAAATGGAACGTCACCTGTAAGCAACATGGAAGAGTTAGAAAGATTGCATTTAGTTCTTTTTGGATAAATTTGCTGTTATTTCCACACACAAAAATCTAGAAGCCATTCCTAAAATCCCTTATAAGCCCATACTGTACCATATGCTTATTTGAAATCAGACATTTCCAACAAGTGCAAAGATAAACTTGAAATTAAAGAGTCAGGAAATCGACTGTGTCTACTCTGGATTCTATAATCCTATAAAGACAACCTGTTACATGTGTAATGCAAAAAGACCCTAGATTCCCTAGATTAAATTAGTCAAACAATTAAATCACTCGCATCCTGGAACCAGTTCTATATATTGGACTGTGAGGCTGTACCTTAGTTCCTGTGATAAATTTGGGCTTCTCTCTGGTCCCTCCATGCAAGATGGTCTTCCTGATCCCTTCAACACCTAGCATCACACTGTCCTCCATGATGTCTGCGATGTATTTGTATTGGAAGTGTGTTTGTATTTGTATTGTGTGACTGAAGAGGTGTAAAGACTGACTGGAGCTGGATTAAGAAGGCCGGGATAACAGGATTAGGCCCAACACCCCCACCCTCTCATCCACAGAAGGGCTTTCCTCAGCATTTTCACACTACACCCATCTCCAACTAAGAGCCTAGAACCTTCTGGACTAGGCCGAGGTTCTTCAGTCACCTTCTGTTCATCCCAACATTGTGGTCCGCAGCCATGCTGAAAGAAAGGATATGATGTAGAGCTGAGTATGGACTCAACAATCCCATCATCACACACATGTGGCTGACAGCTGGATCGCAACTGCTACGTTACAGGACTGCCGGTGCCGAGCCCCTGCCGAGACAAACGTTTGGAACAACCCATCTGCTTATTGCCGTTTTGTAAGACTGTCCTGGATTATGGAAGAGAGACGCTCAATTACACGCAATTATGGTTTTTACAAGCCATATCTGAACATTGTGTACTGGCCAATCATCACATCTTACACCCTATTCTGCAGTATTAATAAGCAGGGGGTTCACATTGGACAAAGGAATCAGGGACCCAGCCGTCATTCCTTCTATACATTCAAAAGTGTAAAAAAAAACCTTTTGTGATCATCACAGAACGGTTATCCGCTCTTAAAAATGGCTGTGTTAAAAATGTAGCACATTCATATGGTGCGTTCAAGTCATCTCGTACAGATTGTATTTACGAGTTGAGCGCACATGAACGTCACCACAATGTCGTAAATACGAGTGGGAAGGTTTAAGCCCCGATCTTAGAATTGTATTGCCGCCGTGCTGCGCTATCTATGTCTATTTACAGTTTTTTTTATTTTTTTTTATTAGATTTGATAGCCTACTATTTTCTCAAGTAAGGTGTAGGCCTACATTCTCAAAGCTCTTAGAAGGCTACTAATATCACAACAGATCATCAAAAGTGTTTTTTTTTTAAAACATTCTAGCATATTTTCAATTGTGTAGCCTACAATACACAAAATCACAAAGTATCCTTTTCACAACTCAAAATAAGTGTTTCATCTATATAAATGTTTAATTCATCTCATAATGCTATTACTATCAAACCTTTGATTTGCATCTCTTCTCATTCAGTTTAATACATTTGTATATGTAATCCAACTGAACTTAATGGTTAATCAATGAATCATTTGGTACACCTATATGTCTCTATAGATATATATTGATTCTATAGACAGTTTTCATGGAGAGAGAGAGAGACAGAGACAGAAATTTGCCATTTGTGAACATAGATCAGGATAGAGTACAAGGGAGAGCAAACGGTCAATGACTGTGTAACATCAGATTGATCAGAAATGCATCAGAAGGAAGACAAATGGCATCAAATTCAGCATTTTACATTCCAGTATGTACAGTATGCCATGTTATACTGTAAACCGATTACTATGGTACACTCAAAAAAATATTTAACCCCAAAAGTTAAAAGTTATGTATTTCAATTACATGTCAATTTTCCATCCAATTTAATCACATAAATCCAACGTAAAAGTTAGCATTTTATTTAAGCTTCACCATCATGTTCAGTTGACGTGAATGAATTAAATAATTGTTATGTGAACTCAAGAACTGTGATTTAAGGTTGTGTATTAAATAAACTTTACTCATTTCAAATTAATTGTTGTTACTTGCTTTATATAACTATCTTACATTTCCCTAAATCTATTGAATAAACGGTCAAGAACATGTTCAATTTTCAAACATTTATTGTGTGCAATTGCTCCATAAGTCAAAAGAAACATCCATTCTGACAAAAGAAACAAAAACATCCAAGCAGGACATAATATAGCACATAATTTTAGCACAAATGAATGTTTTAGTTTTATGCATCCTCCCAGACAGTACTTTTTGTCTCGTTACACTTTTTAGTTTTAAACCTGTTTTAAAGTTCAAATTTCAACATCAAACATTTTTAACTTGAAACACAAATGTAATTGGTGCCCATCTTCCTAAATATTTGTTAGAACAAATAAACTTTGTTATTGGAGAATTTTTTTTTTTATTATAAAAATGTAAAATTGAAACACAAAAGAGAAGTAACCTTAAAGGGATAGTTCACCCCAAAATATAAATTCTGTCAGTAATTACTCACCCTCATGTTGTTCCAACCCCGTAAGACTTTCGTTCATCTTCGCAACACAAATTAAGATATTTTTGATTAAATCTGAGCGCTTGATCACTCCTCCATGAACTTCGAAGTAATTGTATCTACCAGCCCAGAAGTTATTAAAGACATCATTAAAATAGTCCGAGTGACTTAACCTTAAGTTTATCAAGCGACGAGAATACTTTTTGTGCGAAAAAAAAAAAAAAACTACTTTATTTCAACTGTTCATTTCCCTCTGTGTGGGCCTCGAGTGAGTTCACGAGAGTCACGACGCTTGCGTGAGAACTGAGAAGAGGACACAGACGGGTCTCGATGTAGTGTTTAAAATGTTTCTAAAGTGTGCATTTCCTGGATGTCCGAATCGTGAGGAAACCAACGAGAAAACGTAAAAGTGCCTTACCAATGCCGCAAAATGAATGGCTTACCTTTCACACTTTCCCTTCAAATGATCGTGAGCGTCATCTACTCAGTTCTCGCGCATGCGTCTCGAGAACTCACTTAGAGGCCCACACGGAAGAACATGAATAGTTGAATAAAGTTGTTATTTTTGGGGGGTTTTGTGCACAAAAAGTATTCTCGTCGCTAAATAAACTTAAGGTTGAGCCACTAGTCACTTGGACCATTTTAACGATGTCTTTAATAACTTTTCTGGGCCGGCAGATTCAATTACCTAGGAGCCTATGAAGGAGTGAGACAGCTCTCAGATTTCATCAAAAATATATCAATTTGTGTTACGAAGATAAACGACAGTCTAACGGGATTGGAACAACATGAGGGCGAGTAATTACTAACAGAATTTACATTTTTGGGTGAACTATCCCTCTAAGGATTATATTTTCCTTTACATACAGGTTTTCAACACTTTTTACATATAACAGGGTTTCAATAACAATTTTTGTTTTGAACAAATAGCACGTTTTCACATTTCAACATTTAGGCCAGAACTAAGTGGCCTACTCACCACCTCAGCTGCCTGATCAAGCTATCCATGGAGTATGCTGCATACCTAGAGAAGATCTCCCCCAAGAAAGTCCGATCTTAGTTTTAGTGGTGGCATAAATAGCATTACACTGTTGCTGACCTCTGTGTCAGCTTTCTGAAGCTGAATTTCAGCAGAACACAGGAACTCAAAAGAGGCCAAGAACGGTTTCTGACTATAACAGTTTCTGCGCTGCTGCAAAACAAGTCATCAGATAAGTTCCTGGACTGAATCAATAGCACAAGGGCTTACATCTCTCGTGTCAAGAGTATCAGAGCTACAAATTCCAAAATGGTGCAGTAGGTACAGTCTCTTGCATGCTGGAGTTAGTGTCATTGGTCCGTCGTAAAATTCCTTTCAGGGCATCACTCTCTTAAATGTTGAAACGTATTCCCAATACTCACATATCTGAAATTCAAAAAGAGAGAGAAAACAACAGACATCACACTTTTGCAAAGAAATTAAACAAGTCAAGTTTAATTTTATTACAAAGAAAAAATATACATACCGTAATTGAGTGATTGTGGCAAACCGGAGCCAGAAATGTTGGAATAGTGTCACATGGATGAGGACTCTGAAATAGCAAAGACATATAAAGTTAGATTTATTTATTTTTTAATATAATTTCAACTCAGCATGAAAAAAAGAAAGCATATTCTACTTAATGGAATCCTATAAACTTTTGAATGTAGATAACTTTCATATACGGTCGATTAAGTATGTTTGTGCAACGTTTTGGCATATTCAAAGGATTTTTCAAGCTAAGTAAAATGTAGGCCTAACTTACGTCGTCGAGATGACAAGTTGTTATTAATAAATTACGTACATAGTTTTTAAGACATTTTTTAAGATATTTGTTTTAACGAGAAATTCTATACAATTTTACCTGTACATAACCTTTATATAGGCCTACAGCACGTTCGATTGACTGTGTTTGTGCAACGTTTTGGCATTTTACAATGTAAAATGCACGTCGAGATCACGGCGCTGTTATCAAAAATCATATGCGTAAATGAATCTGCCTAAATTCTAAGATAATGCACATAGTCAGTCGACAATAAATCTTAGAATATTAAACTGATAAGATCAGTTAACGTCAACACTCTTTATAGTTAACGTTAACTTGAAAGGCCGAAAAAGTTCATTCGTCTGAATTGATTCACGGCGTAAATAACATATTTATTACAAATCAGATCAATTAAATTATAAAAATAGTTGATGTTGAAGTCTTAATCATTTATAAATATAGAAAATATCTTACCTTGTCGAATATTCCACATCTGTTCACGCAAATCGCAGACGCTGAGCCTTGTATCGCGCCTCTCCAACGACTCGACTTGCCGCCTTCAACTTCAGTTCAGTTCAGGTTTTTTTTACACTGTGCGCATGCGCAACATCTGCATTTGTCCCTTATGGCAACAAATCAAGTATAGTGTATGTAATTTGATCAGTTTGGACTTGGATTCATTACATTCATGTTGTATAAAAGTAATTCGCAACAGTAATGGTTATTTTATACATTTTTAAATATATTTTATTTAAATTGTTTCCTTAAACTCAATTAGTGGCAATAATCATTTTTTTGAGTGTAGAGACTGCCACATTACTGTAACACACCCTTATGTATTGCCAGCAAACTCTGTTCTATAGCACAAAAAAAGAGTTTTGAGGATGTACATATACCTTACTTGTAAAAATAGTACCAAAGAGGATTAAAATAAATGTAAAATCATGTATCGCCCTCTGCTGGCCACAAGCCACAAACATTGAGATCTTACTATAATTTAGAACTTTTTCAGATGCAGAATGTCTTTCTTGCTTTCTATTAAAAATGAAGAGGAAAGGAGGAAATTGAAGTACAAAAAAAGAAAATTGAAGTACATTCTTAATCATTGTATTAGAATTTTTATGTATGTTTATTTAAAAAGCACTAATATCACATAGGCCTAATATTCAGTAAGGCTCTGTACAGTATTAGTGGTAAAGCTAGCTTATCTTATATCATATTACAGAAGGAATACTGAAGGTTTTCTTATCAAAATGTTTCTGTGGGGTTCTAGAAGTACTAGATACTATGAGGGTCTGTGTACTAGGTACTGTGAGATACTAGGGTCTGTGAGATCTTTTTTTTTCTCATACTCAAGACTGCATTTATTTGATAAAAAAACTCAAAGTAAATATTTAGAACAGTGATATTGTGGAATGTTATTAATATTTAAAATAACTTTTTTATTTTAAAAAGTAATTTATTCCTGTGATGCAAAGCTGAATATTCAGGATCATTACTCCAGTCTTTAGTCACATTCGTCCGAAATCATAATAATACTGATTTGATGCTCAAGAAACATTTCTTATTATTATCAATGTTGAAAACAGCTTTTGTTGTGCTTTTGTAGAAACCATGATACATTTTGGAAAGGATTCTTAGATGTTTAGACAGTTCTAAAGAACAGAATTTATTTCAAATAGAAAGCTTCTGTTACATTATAAGTGCCTTTAATTTTAAGCTTTTTATTGCATCCTTACTGAAAAAAATATATATTACTGACCGCCAACTTTTGAACAGTGGTGTACATCTGGTACTAGACATGTCTGAGGCTTAAAAAGCTACAAGCTAAATTATCAGCATGTTCCCATGGGTACAGGCCTGAATCTAGCAAAAAAGCATTATGAAGTTGTTGGTTTTCCTGAAAAGGAAATGTTCAATTTTAAAATAACCTTGTAAGTAAAACAAAATGAATAAAAAATGTTAATGACATCGAGCCTATGTATTATACAGTTTCACTGTTATGACAAGGTTAACCCATTCAGACTTAACTTTTCTATGGCGTTTTTATACACTAATTACACTAATTACAAAAAGAAAAAAAGATTTGATTCTGCTAACTTGATCTTTGGGTGGTCTTTTACTCTGACTTCTAGCCTGTGACAGAGCTGAAAATATGGTATAATTTGGCAACCTAATCATATTGTCCATCTTGATCTTTATTAAATAGTTTTTTGTTTATTTGCTAATAGATAATTGTTTCTGGTGCAGAGGTAGACAGGTTAATTGATTTAAAATGTAATTTAAAATCTTTTAAATTCTTGCTAGGGTCAGTTGATTTCTCAAGATTTGCATGGCTGTTTGCTGATCTCTGCAGCTCTGTGATTGCTCACCTGCCACAGACGCAGAAGGGCATTAGTGATGCTGTAAGTGAGGTTTGCTGTCAGAGTGAGTCATGGAGACTGCGTCAGTTCACCCACGCATGATGCGTCGTGCTGCCACGTGGAGAACGACATGTGCTGAGCTTATGCTACTGTATGATGAAAACTTGAATATTGAATATGTATAAGTGATCTTCTCATGTAATGTGACACTCACTGTTGGGCTCAGAATTAAGCTTTGATCCTGTATTAATAAAGAGATGAGAAGTGCAGAGGAACAGACTGTGACTGAGTGTGCGTGTGCGTGTGCGTGTGCGTGTGTGTGTGTGTGTGTGTGTGTGTGTGTGTGTCTGTCTGTCTCTGTGTGTCTGTGTGTCTCTGTGTCTGTGTCTGTGTCTGTGTCTGTGTCTGTGTGTGTGTGTGTCTGTGTGTGTGTCATTCTCATCCAGCCTTGTCATAATGTGACACGCTGCGCTGACCTTACTACATGAAAATCGTAGGAAACATCCTGTGTTAAGAGAAGAAGTGGTATCTGAGATGCCATTCCCCTTCAGGGAGCCAATTTTCTGTGGCTTTTTCACACATCCTGTGTTCTTCTTCTAGACTCTAGTCTTCTTCTAGTCACCCATGGTTTACTGAGCCATGAGTTCACTGTTCCCTACAGCAGATATGGCAGGTCCTGAATCATAGGAGCCCTGTACATCCCTATATGACAAGCTTCCACACACTGGTGTTGGTGTGTTCGTTTGTGTGTGTGTATGTCCTCTTACCAGAACATCTACTGGATGGAGGGATGGATGGGTGGATGGATGGATGAATAGCAGTGAGGTGAGTGTATGTAATACCTGTAAGCTCCAGCAGGAGGGGGTCTGTTTATTCCACTTTGTTCCAGAATTGATCAGAGCTGCCTGGGCCTGCAAAACAGACAGACCTGTAAAACCAAACACTGTTTTGTTCTACAATTTTTCAAAATGTCTAAACCTGTAGCAAACTTAAACAAGTCATGGTAAAGTCATTGATATTTTTGTAATGTATATACATTTGCCTAGTTATTTTTCTAGAAACATTTCATTGGCTTGAAATTGTTTTTATGTTTATCTGGAATGAACAACTGGAAAAGCCATGGATCATGTAGGGTGGTAGCCTTAAAACACCAAGTTTGCCAGTTTATTCTCAAATTAAGGTGTCAGGAGTTGGGATCACAAACCTGATCTGTGACTATTGCGCCCTTGAGCAACTCACTTAACCTCAGAATGCTTCTGTAATCAGTACTCTGTCACTTTAAAAGTTAGATTTATGTATTCATACATACAGGATGTACTTGATATGAGTTGCCTGATATAATACTGTATGATACAAACTCCTGACAGGATAATGAATTCAAAGTTCACAGTCTCATGTTGGCGTTTGGGAACTAGAGCAACGAGTGGCCCGAAATCTCCCCGCTGGAGCCTCATGTACCTCCCCTCGACCTTTAGATACATACCACCGCGCATAGCAGGCAGTACAAAGGGCACATGAGCGCACACTCACACACTGAGTGCCTGCTGACACAGCCACCTTTCCCACCATCATGTGGGACAAGCTATTCTATAAGCTCCGTCACTCAGGGAGACCAGCTGACTGGGATATTCTGGGATGGCAGTAGAACCAGATGGTCCAGTTCTCAATCTGAAATGCTCTTTAACCTCTTCACACTTTAGAGACCTGAAGTGTCCAACAGCAGACCTATGGCAGACAACATGGACACTCCACGGGCCAAAGCCTTATCACTAAAGAGTCTGGTCATAATACTCTCTAAGCACGGCATTACTTAACACAAAGACAGGTCACCTCTGCACTGCCACAACACCCACAGTGATCTATGCACAGGTGTCATTTTGCACTGAGGGCAAAATTAGCTGTTTATCATTTACCATGACTTGTAAATTAGATGTTATTCTATGCTAAATCTAAATCAAAGAGATGCATTCAAAGTTTTGGTCAAAATAGTGCTGTCGGTCAAAAGACACGAAAGAACCATTGGAATTTGACTTCACATTAAACCTGTTGTGACGCTTCTTTAAGCGTTTAAATATCAGATTTGAGTGCCATAGAGGAGGGGGAGATTATCAGTGACTAACGACTTATTCTTGAATTCCTGCACGTTTATTCTTGAACGAGCATTAGCTGGACATTAGCTTGAGGTTTTTGCATGATTTTAACTTAAAGGTCGTTTTGCTCCCCCTTCAAAGTATACTTCACTTACTATGAGCTCAAATGGATGCATTCAGCATGTGCACACTACCTAAAATGTTGGCTAGTTCAGTTCTTACCTTTTTAAGTTTTTTTTTTACCTTCAAATTTAAGCTTCAAAATCATTCTGATGGTATAGCCTACACTGTGATTGACTTCTAGTAAGGCTAATGGCTTCTGTTTCTTTCTCATGCTCCCCCCTAAATGTCCGTTCTGGAGTAAGAGATTGGTGAACGGATACGAAACAATAGACAGTGGTCGTGCAAGGGGACAAGAGTCAATCTTGGTGTGGCATTTAATCGTTGGCGAGAGCTTTGAGAAATTAAAGGATGCAAAGCAGATGCCGAGCTGGTCTTTGTGCTGCTGCACTAGTAAGTAAAAGTAGCAGAATTGCTGTGTATTTTGCTTTTGCATTTAATATTTGGCTTTGTTAAAAAAGTTGTATATCCGCTAGTTGTAGTTGTCGCAACGTAGGCTATAACCTTATCGGTGTTGTCCCTGTCTCACAGAGTTTTGTAGTTTATCTGGGATGTTAAAAGTCCAATTTCAGGATAGCTTGCTTCTCATTGCAGGTCAGATGTGAAGCTTTTCAAGCTTGCAAACATATCTCTGCTAGCTTCTAATGTGTCAAATGTATTTTATGTGCAATATGGCGGATTGGGTCTCCAACATTTGATTACAAAGATACACATTCAAACGCTTAGCAAAAATGAACGAATTTTTTTTTTCTGTCATTCTTATGTTATTCTTTTGTTATGGTTGTAATATTGCTCACCTTATCAGTCGACATGGTTCTTTTTGGCTTTTGAAATCTTTTAGCATGTCAAAAAATGCATGTGCAAAGCTAGCAACTGTAATTACGACAGGGTGCACAAAAATACATACAGGACCCAATCAAAGCACTTGCACATGGGCCATCAGCAGACTGTGCTAATGAGCAGAATGTGGACAAGTGAATTATACTTTGGGATAATTGACCTTATTGATTATTTTCATTGAAACCAAAACCAAAGCTATTCTTACTCTGTGGTACTGTTCTAAGTGTAATGCCAAACTTTAACAATGTGTGCTTCAGTTTAGTCCTACAGTAGCATCTTCAAAGCCCTCTTAAGATGCTGGATTCAAGAGAGCAGGCCAGCAAATCCTCTTCATATAAATCTCATTTAATGTGTCCAGCCTCAAAACCTGAACACTCTGTAACCTCACAGACATTCCATCATAAACCTCACCTCACCCACACACGCCGCTCATCCAGGCCTTTGACATTTGGTCGCATGAGTGTAGTTTTCAGACACGCAGATGTCGTTGAACGTGCTGCTAGTGTGACGCTGGAGAGGAGATCTCTCGAGGGAGTGCGCAGTGTGTGGTGTTCTTAGGTCCAGCGGGTCTCCGGGGGGGCCAGCGCGGAGCGGAGTCAGAGCCAGACACGTGTTGGGAAGCCAGAGACCGAGGCGGCCAGCCGCAGGGCTAAGCCAAAGCTGGGATGCATTATCACATTCCTCCATGCAGAGAGCCAGAGCAAAAGGTCCACTAAACAGTCCGCTCGCAAGAATGCAGGCAACAGGGAAGTTGTGGAATAACACAACATCTTCTGTGTTTTTGTAGCAATGCGACTGAGGAATGTGGCTCATGTGATTCTGGAGTCACCGCAACACATGAACTCCACCTTTAGATCCCCTGAATGAAAAACAAATAGGTGGAAACCTGAGTTTAATGATGATGTAATATCAAAATGAACTTCTTTGTTTTTAACCTCCATGTTCTTAAGAATAATCTGAGGTCCGGACTAGAATGAATGTGCCTCAGTGGCTTCGTAGTGTCAGGTAAGTCTTCACAGGTGAACAAGGGCATGTACTATACTTGTCATGGTTCACAGAAAAGGTTATAAATAAACATAAATACACAGATCACGAGGGGGACAGGGTGTGGATGAAAGAGAAGGGCTCAGGTGAGGGCCTCAGAAAGCTTACGCCAACATCTCAGACCACAGACCCACCCCATCGTACTCACTGACCTTCCCTGAATCAAACGCAAACCTCTCCCCAGGAAAAATGGGTCAATTAGCAACAAGAAAGAGAAAGAGCGTGAGAGAGTTTGAGGGAGCGTGCATTTGGGAATGCCAGAGTAAAAGCGTTCTTGCAATCTATTCTGAATTTAAAAAAGCTACTCTGGTAACAAAGAAGCCTAACGTGTGTTTGCAAACAGCTATCAACAATTTCTTTAAATATGCAAGTGAAGGCTCATGTTTGCTTTAAAGTTTGGATGTATGATGGTGTTTGTAATGAATAAGCATATAAGCACCCCCACTTTACAACAGTTAGTTTCAACCTCTAATTTGATTGGCCGAGCTGAGCTGTCTCTGTCTGAGCGTTCCAAACAGATTGTCAGTAGTGGTGGGAATTTTAATTGATTCATTCTGAAGGTTACACATAGTTACAGCCATAGGTTGTCATTGAATCATTGAATTAACCGATTTAAGAAAACAAAAAACGTCTTTAATTCAATCATTTGTTCAACCAATCCGTTCAAAAATAAGGATTCTCTTAGGAAGTGGTTGGCTGCATCCAAAATCGCACACTTCTCTACTATATAGTAGGTAAAAAAACAGTATGTGAAAAGAGTAGTTTGTCAGAATTCACAGTATTCATAAAACAGTAGACGAAAAGTTCCCTGGTGACTTACTACTTCAGTGTGATTCTGATGTGCACATCTAATGGACACTTTCCTATCCCATGAGGCCACGGGAGAGGATTTGTAAATGGCAGTGTGACAAGGAAACTGATCCTCGTAGGTCAAATAACAATGACAACATGGCAAATGTGGTACGTCCGGATTAAATTCAGGTTACACCTTATTTCGAAGGCCCACTTTAGACATTCTACCAACTATAAGAAACTTGCCAACTACATGTCTATGATTGGTAGGTTGTTAGTAGACTGTTTGGTTAGGGTTAGAGTGAGTAGAATCATTTGCAAAGTTACTTATAGTCAGTAGAATGTCTGTTAGGGAGCATCAAAATAAAGTGTTAGCAGATATGAAGCAGACAGTACACTAATACTCTATTTAGAGTTTGTTGACATGTAGTTGCAAAGTTACTTATAATTAGTAGAATGTCTAAAGTGGACCATTGAAATAATGTGTTACCTAAATTCATACATATAGAACAAAACTATTTTAATGGTTGCAAATTACTTATCCAAAAGAAGTACCTACTCAGGGATGAAGATGAATGAAACACTGATTCATTTAGGAATGCAAAAAGGGATTGTCTTTATGAATGGGTCATTGAATAATTTACTCAACTGATTCGTTCATAAACACGGATTCATTCACCGACAAAGGCCACCTGGTATTGAGATGCATTTTGGTCGATCGGATCACAAGTAGACGAGGGAGACACATTCCCGTTTACACCTGGTATTTTATTCCATCTCCCTTCTTCGAGGGAAAGGTCTATGGGAGGGTAAATGTATGAGTTTTTATAGATTTGGGCAAAATAATGGGCAAAATTAACTCATTTGAATGCGACCGGAGACAACGGAAAAACATTCGGAGAGCATCAGCTTTCGTTAGTTTGTGATAGAAATATGGAATGGTGAGAGAACATTGTGCTTGGTACATTTTTCATCTTCAAACAAAACTTGAGTCTCCAAGTTTAAATCCTTTCTGGTTAGCGCACTTCCCATAATGTCTATGCATTACGTCAGTAGGAGGTCTTTTGTGGCTGTCCGAACACATTCGACCACATGAGCTTTTACACTATGAAAGCAGTCAGGTTGAATGTGTTTTCAACTACCTATGGAAGTGGTCGAAAGTGGACAAGCTCAAAACGTCTTAGACCCCATTTACACATGTATTTAGCGTCGTCCACTTGTGATCCGATCAACCAAAACGCATCTTAATACCACGTGTAAACAGGGCCAAAAACTTTCGGTATTGTGTGCTGCTTAGAGATGTATGAATTCTGCTGTCACTTTGTTTGGAACTATTTAGTTGGCAGAACACAAGGACCTGGCAATATTGTTTGTCAAATATAAGTTACTCAATATTAATTTCTTGTTTATTTAACTGTTGTACAAAAGCAATAATACGCAATCTGCTTTTGTACCATCAGTTGTGTTGTGTACAACAGCCTCATGCCTGCGATCAGATCTCAGCCGTGCAATTCAGTACAACAGAGCATTCTCCCTCATGTTATTGCTTAAATAGCACTACTTACCTAAACACAGGGTTTGACAGGCCCGTTGAGACAGATCAGCTGAGAGCAATAATGAGCCAGTGTGGGAAACATCACTGTTCCTTTTTATTAAACAATAGCACTAGGCACCATGCCATGCTGCTGTTGCTTGTCATGTCACCTTGTTCACATGGACACACATACTGTTCACGAGGAAAAAGGAACTACATTCATTCCTCTAACCGCTCTGTAGAAGAACAGCTTTATATTGTCTATGTGTACGTGTCAATGACGTGGTGGAATTTACACTGTCCCACTAGCTTAAGAGTATTATACATAGCCAAGTTTTTTTTTAATGCTTTTTTTGTAGCCTACCATTTATATATATTGTTTATCTATTTACATAAAACAATTTGAACTTTGGTGCCCTTTGAAGCTAAACCAAATCTAAATGCATAATTGGTCATATAGACTTAAGTCTAAAAAGAGGATTACCATTGTCAGGTTGTCCTGTTCACCCCAAAACAATCCAATGTTTTGTCACCTAGCAGACTGTTGATCTCTCTCAGACCATTAGACTAGAAAGGGCCTGACAGACCAGATGGTACCACGGCAAATCATATGATGAGGTCAGAGAATTAGAGAAGGTTGCTGTATGTATAGTGTCATTAATAGTCCAGGAATTATATCAGAAATGTACCCAATAGAAAGTAATAGTGATCTAAAAAAGACAACTGAGACAACTCAAAGCTCAACTGTGAGCGAGGGAGTGCTGAGGGAGACGTATACAGAGGCATCATGTCCCTTTAATGAGATTGTCTAGCTCGTGTAGTTCCCCTGGTCAGACTTTCCATAGAATTACATAACCAGCCTTTAAACAGAGAAGAGAATCGTCTGGTGGACAGGTCCTGTAATAACGTTGCTGCAAGGATTAAGCATGAAGGTACAAAGATGACAGATTAATGTTTTAAAATTAATTTCAACTGCCTGTATTTTCCCCACTCTTATTCTTCATCCTCTCCATCCATTACTTCCTGCTCAGAAAAGTAGACCTTTTCATAGTATCTTCCAAACAGGGTCTCTCCACTGGGTATTTCTGGATCTGCTGGCTGCGTGCTTCTATATGTATCACACTGCTTTATTTAACCAGGAGGCCAGTAACTTACTCATACATTGGTGGGTGTACATATGAGTCATCCAGCCCTCAGACACCCTGCATATGGGATTCTAGCATCTAATGAATTCACTAGACTGTGGGAGCGGCTAGAATCACAGGGCCTGAACAGGCCTGAACATGGACCTGGGTTGAAGCCCCTAAAATGTTCCCATTTACAAGAAGGCAAAGTTTGAGAGCAAGTACGCATATTTGTGTTAAATTATATGACTACATAACCCATAGACGTGTTAATCACAAATTAGCGCAAAATTACAGTATTGAACATATTATCTAACTCACATGAAGGTAATACACAGGGTTAGTTGGTGGATAGTTAGTTAGCTGGTGGATTCTTAAAATCTTGGATTAAGTTGCAATGAAAGAGAAGTATCAATATTTTTTTTTTCTACCATTTTGAGACGTACATCCAAGTAAAACATTATCAAAAAAGAAAAAAATAATGTATGGTAGAGACTATACGCATCTATATGCATCGATTGTGGATTGGATAGACAGATCTGAATGCGAGCTTGCTATAAGAAAGGGGCGGGGTTTAAGGTGACTAAATGATTGGAGAAATGTGACACGTCACCGGAGTATGTAGTTTCACAAGAAGAGTGAGTTATGATATTCTAATTAGACAATACAAGGTAAAAAAAATAAGGTAAAAAATGAAACATGGATGAATCATTCAGAAATGCAATTTTAAAATATACAGGGTGAATTTTAAGCAATGCTACAGGTTCGTAAAAAAAAAAACACTGTCCATTTTCATGCTACAATATATCCTCTTCTGTGCTCCTTGGAAAAAAAGGTTTGAAACTACATGAGGCTGAGTAAATGATTTTCATTTTTGTGTGAACTCTCCCTTTAAAGCACACTGTCAAGACGCAAAAGGAGTGATCATTTACGTCAGCACTGAGTTAAACAAATGAGGAACATTTAGACGCTGGAAATCTGGGCCATAGGCCATTCCCGCAGTAAGTGTCAATGACATGAGCAGCAAAGATCAGCTGGGATGTAGATATATAAATATGGAGCCGTAGTGTAGCCTGCATGCTCTAAATGACACATTTACATTCACATGCCTTACATTCCATGTGACTTTTTTTTACTAAGTCATTTTTTCTTCTTCCTGGCTATAAAACCGAACAGTCACCATGAATCACCTTCAGTCTCTTGAGGCCATTGTACAGTACTGAATTACACATTGTGCCGCTTGCCAGTCAGACAGGTTACATGACACCCGCTGTGCAACAGGCAGACTGTGGTATATTGACCCGGTAAAAGGAAAAAGGCACCGGCGTGCCACAAGCTTAAGGGCAAAGGCCAGACAGGATTGCGGGATCCTGGAACAGTGTTGCGACACGGATGTTTCGTCAGGTGAATGATCTCCTGCTTGCCTGGAACTCAAGGTAATCTGGTTAAGCAGCTTTAACCCTGCGGACGGGGGGAACTTAGACTAGTAGTAAAACCCCTTTGCACCAAGTGTGGATCAGTTCTCCTGGCTCTGTGTCCAAACCGGCCATGTGGAGATAAATGTTTCATCAGTCCACACAAACGGGCTTCTGTTTTGTGAACAGATTTGGTGTGAATGAGTGTGGAACATGGCGTGTAAAACATGGTGTACCAATGAATCTTAAAAATTCCTATATTCATTCCAATTTGAACTGAATTAAAATCATCCCAACAAGTTGTTCCAGATGCAACTGCTTACCCTTTACAAAAATAAACTAACCATAAGACAAAAAAAGAGAATAACTTAATTTGAAAAACATGTACACTCAGGTTTGATCCTAAATTCCCTGGATTTTAACTTCTGTTAAAAGTAAGGAACAAACCAGGATTTTTAAAGACAGAAGTGGTGTGAAAACATTCTTATCAACTGAAGAGCATGTGTGATCAAACTTTTTGCCTCTCATTTACCAGTTATTCAATTATAAAAACATAAAGATAACTAGACAATCACATTATGCATTGATATAATTATATGTGCAAATGAGCAACATTTTAATGGCTTTGTGATAACATCCCTGATTTTAAAAGGACCTGCAATTTAAAAAAAGGAATGCATTTAGGATTTTTTTTGTGCAAACAGACATTATATAATCATTAAACATTCTGGAAACCGGTCGTACATTCACATTTGGGATCATTATACACAAGTCTTTATAAATAAATACTTATATTGTCCCATGTGCTTTTTGGCTTCATGAACCTATTCGGTTTGAACATTATCTGAAGTGAGGAAAGTTCATTGACGATCCCTGACGGGTGATCAGAGCAACCTTCACCGGCCCTGGTGCAAAGTAACTGTGAGGTATCTGACCTTTGCCATTTGGGATTATTTTGCACTTGTGGGGCCCTTTCAAGATCAAGCTAATTCAACAAAAAAGGGCACTGTGACCCATCTCACATTCAAGGAATGTTCCAGGTCAACACAAGCGCTCTAAAAAAAAATATTTCTACTTGTCCCTCATATGTGAGCCAACAGACCAAAAAAAAAAAAAAAAAAAACAGCATATAGTAACAGCATCTACTTATACAAGTCTATAGTGAATAGTAGTATGCAACAGATGTTGCCATCAGGCCTGTTCCTTTAAAGAACGCTTTGAGAGGCACTAATCAATGGTAAATAATAAACAGTAAAATTATATTTAGATTTAAGAGTGCTTTGTTTCACAATTAGTACTGCTAGTACCACTGTATTAAGTTGTGGGACAAAGGCTCGAAAGTGATCTTTTGAAGACAAGGTCATCAGCCTTGCTGTAAAACGGCTCCAACATAAGAAGATTATCCCTAACCTACCACACTAAATTAAATCTTGGCCTTGCAAAGCTCCCAAAAATACGACTCAAGAAAAGCTAGGATGTATAAATAGTGTTCACACTCAGAGAATTTAGAACCACAACAAAATTTAAAAATCACAAATTTCATTGCAAGTGAAGATAAACAAGGCATGTTTTCCCAAAAGCCATTTTATTTCTTAAGCAGCACATCATTGAAATCACATTTTGTTCATATTGAAAGCCTGTTCATTTGATATTCAAAGTAATCTAATCTAAATGTAGCGGATACGTTCACCGTCTGACTCTAAAGAGGGTTAGTGCTGGAGGTTCTGCCACAAAAGCACCTGCAACAGACTGGCCGAGCTTCTTATGACTGTACTGAGTAGATGAGACGACGACCCTCAATCTTTTAATACACTTGTGGGGAGATTGACATTAGACTAGAGCGGATCATGTAGGCAATCTTCGTCCATGACCCGAAGAAGCCCTTGGGGGGGGGTTCAGAACTATAGGTACGCTTACATGTGCAAAACAGTGTAACGTATAAGAGCTTGATGAGAGAGTGGCATGTTCTTGTACACTTTGGAGGGAGAAAAACAGAGCACTTTTCTGACATGTGGCATCTGGTTCTGCTAAATGCCGAGATTTTTCTCAGTTTTCATCTGGCTGGGAGGATTTAGAGGGACGAATTTTCATATCCTGTTTTCTGTACTGAAGAAGCTGGCCTTGAGGAGTTTACGGTTTGCGTAAGGTCAGTTGACGTGACAAGGGTGTGTATATATGTCGATCTGTGCTTCGGATTTTTTTTTAGTGTGTGTTTATGTCTCACACTACGAAACTGACCTTGATCATATTTACGCCATAGAATGACCTCGGAAAGCAAAAGAGGAAGTTACAAACACTCTGCAGTCTTTCATCAGTCATTCCCTGGAGGATCTCTGCACCTTTCAACACGTCAAAGCCTGGGCATGTCTCCAGAATACACGAAAACATCTATAAGAACACTGGAACTCGTCTTTCAGTGGTACTCAAGGTTGCCACCACTACACACACCACCATTTGTTACAACAGAAGAGCAAGATGGACACCTCTGTCAGCTCTGTTGAGAGTACAGAATGCCACTCCCTGCCTGCTCCACACCCAAATAAGGGCAAGGGGACCTCACCGGCCCAGGAATGTGGTAGAGTCAGCATGGACCCTGTACGGTAGCTTTTGTTTATGCCTGAGAAGAACAAATAGCCAAGCTCGGGCAGTTCACGTGAGCAGGATCCGTCTGGTGCAAGATTGGTTGAGATGGCCTCATCAACTGTCTAGAAGAACTAAAGGCCTGAACCTTGACGCTGTTACCTCCACATTGGCATCTCTCGGTGCTGACATGCCAGGAAAGAGCCAACCACAACAGTTCTTCAGCTGGCAGCTTTAGTTGGTACACAAGGACATAAAGCTTGCCAGTGAAGAACTGCTGCAGGTCAGCCAGTGGGCTTCCCAGAATCAGTTTCTGATTCTCCTCAGAAAAATGTGGGAACAGGGCGTGGCAGGATCTGTAGGGATGAAGAAAGAAAGGCATGTTTGAGATGAATCAAGATGGGCAATAAAACTTAAGTTTAATGTTAGTTATTATAATAGTAAAAAAAATGTCACAGTACAACATTTCATTTTCATTAAAATTCATCATTAGGCCAATAAGGTAAAAAATTCAGTCATCAATACCAAAACCAGTGAAACTTCATGAGTCTCGGTACCAATTTTGATACCAAAGCAAAAAACTAATATGCTATTCATACTTTGAACGTGACAATTACTGGCTGGCGGGCAAGAATGCCGTTCTCCAGCAACGAAACCCAGTAAACTAATCAAGGATCTTGCCAGGACGTCGCCAGTTTTACTATACAAAAGTTGGTGTTTTGAGGTGTAAACGACATGCCAGATAGTTGTTGTGGTAGGTTGCACCAACCAGATGAGATAAGCAACCTTCACAGTATACACGTCTGTGCAGTGATCATTCCATCACTCCATCAAAGGTAATTTCAATGTCTGAATAACAATGGGTGTATGATCGTGTCTTTAAGTTACCCTGTAGTTTCGTCAATCAACGCCACCAGTTGATTCGGCGAGTCAGCTGTTTGTGTTATGAGTCTAAGCTAAGCTAAATGTATGTTCACACCGCCGCCGGCGAGAGCAGCAAAATTCATTGACAATGAATGACTTCCGAGCACTTTGACGCTCTCGCCGGTGGCAGTGTGAACACACAGTATAGCTGTCGTATTTTGCTAACAACAACAAAAGTGTGTGATAGGTTGTTTTGAGGCTTGTGATATCTATGGTTTTCAATGATAACCAGAGATGACCAAACAATAGAGCTAGATTATTTACGGAGGAATTATTACTGCTCGATTATCTTTAAAAAAAAAAAAAACTTGTCTGCTTTACACAATTTAGCTACCTTGGAGTTAATCCTAGTCCATAGTTATGCAGCTAGCTCGCTAACAGACTTGATATCTACTAGAAAGACCTGGAACTACAGGACTCTACATTGAAAATACCCGTTTGTTGCCCGCCAGGTATCCATGGTAGTCACGTGACTGCAAAGTATGAATTGAACACACACCTTCCTAAATGAAATGTTGATTTAAAGATTTATCTAAATTATTTTTTTAAATGTTATAAATCAAATCAATTAAATTATTAAAAATATTGTTAAAAAAAGTTTTAGAAAAGATTTCTTCAGTTAATCAAGTAAAAAAAGAATACATTTAAGTATTTAAAAAACTAAATTGATTCATTCAATAAGAAAATAAATAATTCAGCAGATTAAATAAAGATCAGATGGCATTCTCTGTTTTAGTTCTATTTTCTCTATTTGTAGTTTAATTAATGACCATCAATTGCCAAGACATTATTATCAAAAAGGTCATATGATCATTCACGTGCACAGCCGCAGCACCAGGCCTGCTACTGCTTCAGCATTCATTCACTCACTCAGATCAACTCCTGCCTTTAATTGAGTACAGATAGATCCGCTGCCTGTGCGTTTGATCATGCTCAAACTGTTCTGCAGGGAGAACATCAACCACTCACACCACATTAAAAGTTTCTCTTTATCCAATTGACTTAGAGGTTTAGTTTCATTTCCAAACAAGTCTGCCTCATTTAACCAAAGAATCTCCTGTATGCAGCCAAAAATCAGACCATTCATTCTTCTCTCAGGGAAGCTCATGAAGTATGGTTTCATTTCCTGATTAAGTATTTTTCTCTCACAGACAGACTGTCTCTGGGCCTCACTCTCCCATTGATCTGCACAGCATTAAAGGTGGCAGTAAAGCTCTGCGCTTTTGCTGCAGTTCAAGGACGAGTGCTGGACGGTATGGCCTCTATGAACCCACTGACCTCGCTGAACCACGGAAAAAGGTCCAGTTTGCAGAGCAATGACTAGCCCTGGTCTGGCACTCCCACACACATTCAGCTTTGCTCCTGTCTCTTTCACACACTCACACTCTCTCTCTTTCACACACTCACTCTCTCTCTCTCTTTCACACACACTCTCTCTCTCTCTCTCTCTCTCTTTCACACACACACTCTCTCTCACTCTCTCTGTCTCTCTTTCACACTCTCTCTCTCTCTCTCTCTGTCTCTCTTTCACACACTCTCTCACTCTCACGACTCGGAAAGGCCAGCTCCTGCCAAATAGCACGGATGATCTGGCCATACTCATTGAGCTGCCCAGTGGAGAAACAAACACAGTGGAGTGACAAAGACGGAGTTCAAACAGCACACAAATATTTTTTGTGTTGAGACATTTGGTGCACATTTTATTAATTTAATGTGTCCAAATAAGCTGTCTTGTTCACTCTTTGACTATATACTGTATTGTGTATTCAGACACAAGCAGTTTTGTCTGAATACAACATTTCAAAAACTACCAATGACATTCAAAATAAATAAATTAATAAATAATATTTTTCATATACAGGTGAAACTCAAAAAATTAGAATACCTCCTTTTTTTAATTGATTTCGTGTAATAAAATTCAGAGATTTTGAATTTGGGGTTTTCATAAGCTGTAAGCCATAATCAAAATGATAACTTTTGCACGATATTCCAATTTTTTTGAGTTTCACCTGTATAATAATATAATACAATACATATATGTGTGAGAGAATATTTTCACTTGCTGGACACAGTTGAAGCAGGAGCTAATTCTGTGCTAGAGATGACTAGGTATGACAATTTCATATCACGATTATATTGACCAAAATGATCAGTTATCAGAATGATCAAGATATTGTTAGAATGTGCTGAAAATGTTCACAAAGTACTGACAGGCTAAATGAAAATGTAAATCCACTCTCTGACAGTAGGTGGCGCTTATGGAACAGCAGAAATAGAGCCGTTTCCCTGGTAAATGCTGTACATGAAGCAGCGCTGCACTTATAAACATTACACAATGTAAGATAAAGATGTAAATTATTAAAGCTAAACTGTGTGGGATTTTCTCCCATCTAGCGGTGAAATTGTATATGATTACCAACTGAATATTACTTTCTAGCCCCTCCCATTCCGAGGGAGTTTTAACTCCTACGGTGGCTGTATTATTTAAAATATGCCGGCAGTCACAAGTAATCTCCCCCTCGCATTCGTCACGGTGCCACTGAGTGTAAAAACTCAAAAGGAAAAGCTTGAATTTCCAGGTATGTCCCTCTTTGGCTAATGTATTTTCAAGATGGATGCGCAACCTGGCTTCCGGCATTAGAGCGGCTCGCTCGTATTTATTCTAAATGGCAGATTCTACGCTTACGGGAATACTTGATTAGTTGGTAGAAGTAATTACACATTAATGAGCACATATAATTTTGAAAGATCAAAGTGTTTTTTGCTAAGAATCAACTTAAATTACACAGTGTAGCTTTAAATTGAAAATTTTTTAAATAAAGATGTTATGAATTGGATGATAGCAAAGATAATCTAAATGTAAAAGTAGAGGAAATGTCCATGCTCATTCAAATACCCGATATCGACTGATACAATACTAATAATAATAAGAAGATCAGATAAACAAAAAGCTATAGATATATTATGCATCAACAGATGCAAGAAAAAACGTATTGTCTGAACAGAAATGGACGCTCACTGCATCTAAGCTGTTTTCAGTGAAGGAAAAAAATCACATTTGGCTGTAGCTTCCCCCTTCTGCAAAGTCTTTAGCCTGTTGTTATCAGACACCAGGGCGGTTGAATCGTTCTTTGTCTAAAGGCAGAGATAAGATCCTTCGATGTCCAGGACACTGCAGGCAGGGAGGGCTGACAGCTTCGGTTACAAGACTTAAAAACAATCACACACCACTGTCCAGTATCACACTATAATGTGCTCTCTAAAGTTGTAACACCCATGGATTTACCCACTGAATGGGTGGCACAGACAAAACAGAGCTGAATAACATGCGGTTATGGAAAAGCCAGAGACTTCTCTTCAACCCACTCTCAGAAGAAAAGAAAAAATTCACTAGTCCGTCGCATGGTGTTTGATGTCTCCACCCGTCAAGACGCTCAGAGAGCCACAGGCTAACAAGTGGTCAGCACCGGACACAATGGAGCATATTTAAACCCTTGCTGTCTCTCTCACACACATACTCTGACTCACCGACACATACAAACACACAATGCCTACGAATCCTGTTGCATAGAACACAGTGTTCCCAAGGAGTGATTTATCGTAAAGTCGTGGAAGCTTCCCAAACAATTACAGTCAGGCTGCTCCACAAGGCAAAGGGAAATGGTAAAGTATGTGTCTGCTCACATTTTCCTCCCTAAAGCTCTTCCTACCTCCAAGAAACCATTTCAAATGAACCAATTAATCAATAGCTCAAAGATGGCTCAAGATGGGAGTCTGGGTGGTGTCAAAAACACCTTTTTACCTCCATTTCTATTGCTCTATATTGCACCCAAACTGTTGCATCAGCTGTCTAGTGACGCTGTCCAAGAGTGACAGCTTGCTCACATCACCAGGAGACACCGAACAGCTTGAGCAGCAGGTGAAAGACAAAGGTGCGCTTCAGACCAACTGGCAAAGAGGGTGGTTTTAGGTTTAACGGGCTTGCCCAACATCTGGAAGACAGTGGGAAGAGGTCACAAGTCACATTTTCAAAGCAAGCACTGTTACACCCTCTGTCTAAACAGATGTTCACCTACTTGACTTAGCTGACATTCGTTACATCATTCAAAGCCCCACATTAATTGTGAGTTACGGATCAATGCATTAGTTATTCCCTTCAGCTTTCAGATTAATAATCGGGAAGTGACAGTGGATGAAAGGGGGATTTTTAATTAAAGTGAAATTTTGTGAATCTCAACAAAAGAAGAGCATGGCCATTCCTGAGCCGAGATAAAGATTAATGAAAATCGGTTTTAAAAGGTGCAAGCTCACTGCTCAGAGACATGGCCAAAGGTGGAGATGTTACATTCCTGTCATGCTTGTCCCATCAAGCAGGGGTTTTCAGAGGGAGTACAGTACAGTAAATGAAAAATGAGAGAGCGAGAGAGAACCACACCCAGAGGTTGAAAGTCTCTTGTCTTTCTGCTACTGTGGAAAAATGCGAGGTTGGAGCCATAAAATGGCAGAATGCAGTAAGAATCTCTGGAAGGAAACCACTAAATCCCTGAAGGATATGAGAATCCATTTTGGTTATGAAATGCCACATGACACAGCATGCAAGCAGATCATCTGTATGTGGGGGGAAAACGTCTGTTTCTTTACAACCGGAAGTCGGTGGCTACAGAACTTTTGAAACAAATGCCTCACATTTTACAGATGCCAGTTTGCCACATTAAGCCACTTTTTGAGACATTCTGAAAGAGAAAATCCAGAGTGTCCAAAGATATTTTTTTATGTGACTTTAGGGCAGATGCCCGAGTCTGAGCTTGCCTCGTCCGCTCCATTACCCATTCTCCTCCGTGTCACGCAGGTCTTGTGCATTATTCACCATCCTTTACATATGCACAGAGTGGCATGTACACTTGCATCTCGACTTCGTCTTTAATCAAGCATCGTTGTGCCTGCATTGGGCCCTCTAAAGAGGCCAGGCAATCACCGTTCCTACAGCTATGCTTCAAATGCTGAGGCGGCTCCAGTAATTCTGCCATGAATCACAGCATGAGTCAAACGGCGGGCAGACAGTGAGGAATGGAGAAGTGCAGACATTGAGAAATGGATGCCATTCACAAAATGCACAGACGAAAAGAATAAAAAAAACGGCAGATGCCAGGAAGGGGAAGAGACCATAAACCGTTATAGAGAAAAACGCACCTGTACCCAAAGAGCTTTTTGATGACGTTCATTAGTTTGTGAAGACGACGGGGTAAACAGGAAGTCTTACCAAGGGCTCATCCGGGACACAGACGTCACGCATACATCCTGCTCCTTCTTTTGGCTCCTAGACTTTGTCTTGGTTCAGGCTCACTCGCCCTGCTGACCAAAAATGTATGAATTGAGGATGGTAGTACATGTGCCGTACAGGGCAAGACACATGATTGTCTATATAAAGCTCAGATGAACACAAATCCAAACATGTCACAGCCAAGTCATGGCCACAGAAAGTTTAACAAGCTCAAGGAAAGTAATCTTAGCCTTAATCTGAAATGTCTAGCCAAAGCCTGAGCTTAGCAGGAAGACCAAGTGAATTTTTCGGAGGAACCGAGAAGGAAAAGGGGTGTGGCGTATTAGCATCTCAGCACCCCATCACTGCTTCCCTAGAACTAAGATGACAGTTGCGAAAGGTCTCTAAAACTAACGAGAGCCACCAATTATTTGTCTAAACTGCTATTCTACTTCCTCCAGCCACTTGACAAACAGAAAAACATGCAGGCAAAACAGTTTGATATAAAAGAGGAAATTCCAGCTGGGTTATACAATGGAAATGACTGTGGGGCAACACGGAAGAAGCAAAGTCATTTCAGGAATTTATGTAATCTCCTGCTAATATCAGGGCTGAGGGGAGCCTTTAATGTGATGAGCATACCATACATTTACACTGCTGTTGGGGGGGGGGGGTGTTTGGGGAATGAGCCCACTTATACAGCGCAAAAAACACGCATGCATACGTGAAATGCAATGAATGCTGCAGCAAGGTACTGCCTTGAGAAAAATAGGGAAGTTTAGTACTTGGAGGTAATTTTGCGTTCTTGAGCTCGTTCCTCTGAAATGCAGTTTGCAGCACCAAAGAATGCAGAACATCTGGCCAAGATTAAAAACAAGCCTTCAGCTTCTTCTCGTTATTTTTTTAAAGCACAGCTTGTAGCAAAGCCAAAGACCCATTTAAACCCTGTACTGTGAACCTGACGAATCAAGCATATTTCTGGTATATCATTGCTTTAAGGAGTGCTACAGCCACGCTGCTAGTATACGTGTGTGCACTGTGCATGAGTATATAGCTTTAGCAAGCCCAAACCTCCACCCTGCTCTTCTCCAATGCAGTTACACTGGACTACATTTTGTATTGCAAATGCAAAAGGAAGCTGATGCAGCTGGAAAACCATGAATAAGCAAGCAACTCAAATGAAATTTCTTTCATAATGTTGGTTGTTATAATGACAAAGCATGGCCTGTTTTCCCCCTCCCCACCTGTCGAACTCTGAATCATTGCTCGCAATGTTAGCAGCGATCAGAGTGGCAGCTGCTTCTCCCAGCACAGCAAAGGAAGCAAAAGCTTTGATTTGACTAAATCATACTTTTAATACTGTGCGATGGGCAAATCAGACTGAATAGGGATCTCTCGGTTCAATTAAATTCAATTTCATTAAAAAAATGAAATATCTACACTGCAATTATTCTGACACCGCAAACGACTCAACCGATAGTCCATATAGTCCAATTTTGTTTGGACATCATTTTTCATCTGCCTGGATCACACAGCATCATGCTACTTAATATTTTTGTGGAAATTGTGATACGTCTTATTTTTTAGGATACTTCCAGACCAGCTTTTATTTGAAATAGAAATCTTCTGTAATCTTATAAAAACGTATTTACTGTCACTTTTGATCAATTTAATGCATCCTGGCTCAGTTATTTTTCTTTTCTTATTGTATATTTCATAGTGTGTTTTTTTTATATCACTTTAGTTTCACTATACAAAATCTAATCCATCAGCACTTACTTAAAGACTAAATATTTCTTTATAAAACACTGATGGAATTATACTCAACAGGTTAATTTCTCTCTCTCTCTCTCTCTCTCTCTCCCTCACCCTTTCCACTGCGCTTTCAACAGTTCTTTCCGTTGGTCAAGTCTCTGTGCCATGCATTCTTGGGATGCCTGGTACATATGGTATAAATTCCATTCTGTCTGCAGAGGCCCTTCATGCTGTCTGAGATACGCCGGGCTGGACTGACTCCACCCTCCCACAGAGCAGGGCCAGCTCGCAGTGTGTACCGCTGAGGTGAACTAGCTTGGCTGCCTTAAAAGAGAGAAAGAGACAGAAAAAGTCCACGACTGAAGTCAACAGAATTTAAACAAGCACATTTTCTTCATATAGAATGAATGAGCTCATTATTTAGAGTTTGGGGCATCTCTGCGACGTACATGCGCCGCCTTGTATGTCGAGGACAGAAATTCAATGAAGAACAATAGCACAAAACCCCAAACTGGGTCACTTACATGGCGGTGTGGAGCACAAAGCCTGCAGCCCATTTAATCAAAGGGAGATTATACAGGTCCCTCTGGGTAGACAGCAAAGGCAAACTCAATCTAGAAGTCTAAAAGTCACAGACAGTGCCGAATCATCTCCTTACTAAGACAATGAAACGCTATTGCCAGGAAATTAACTGCGTAATGTTACTGTGGGTGAAAATATGGACAGAAGCTCCGCAGGCTCACTTCCAGAGACCTCGTGGCACAAACCGCCCGAACGGCCAGCATTTGGTCCCACAGGACAGCACAGACGGGAAGCTCCACTGTCCTTGAGACAACAGCAGACCTTCTTCTGAGATCCTCCCCTCCCACACTCAAGACAACCACAGCCACCTGCCAAACAGGCAAATCACTGTCACAGCCGAGCTTCATCTGCAAAAAAAAAAAACCCACTCACAGTCTGTGCGGCACGATACCGCACCAATTACGGAGGCAATGGAGGAATGTATGCCAAGACTTTAGAAAAACCACTTAAAACTCTCAAAACTCCACAAATGAGAGTGTAAAAAAACAAAAATCGAAATGTCAAAGAGTCCTGCAGAAACAGCGGAACGCTAAGGGTGTGGCTCCAAAAGTCTCCATGCCATGACATTTCTCCTCATCTGTCCACGCATGCAGATGTCTGAGCTCCATGCTGTGGTCCATTCGCCCGCACAGATATACTCACACAACGCAAAAATTAAAGCAAAATATGAACATAGAAAATTTTAATGTTTCATAAAGGCCTCACAGTAAAGGCAATAAATGTCAAAAACTAAACAGAAAAAGTATTTGAACAACAGAGACCTTGAACAGCGATCAAACATCCTGTGACTTCAACTCCACTGATATACTTTGGTATCTTTCCAGCCACGCATGAATGAAGAATAAACTAATGTAGTAGCGAACACAACTGCAAGGCCATACAATGGATTCACAAAACAAATTTCCCTGAAAAAATAAAAAAACAAAAACACTGCTGCCTTTAGATGCTCAGACACTGGAATCAGGAAATAAGAGTCGCTCTTACTAAATTCATTGAATTTGAAAGATAGCAAGAAAATTAAACCTTCACGCATAGAGTCAAGATGTCCAACTTTCCTACGGATGCCGATTACCCTGGGCAGGAAAACAGACGTTCTTTTTTTTTTCCATAAACTGCACTGTGCTGCTACTTTAATGAGCTACTTCAATCTGAACTTGCTTATTTAAAGGTGTATACGACTGACATGTACACAGCATGTGTATGTTCATCATTTTACAGCCATTAATTTATTCAGGCTTATTGACTTTCATTCAGGGTAGATGGCATTTATTTATTTTTTGCAAATTTACATATAAAAAATACAATTATAAAAAATTACATTTTAAAATTCCAATGCCAAATTCTATTGAAGTTTAAATGTAGTTCAACTAATGTAACAACCTGATGCAGAAATGCAAAGATCATGTTCAGTCATGTGACAATTTCTTGCTTATCAATAAGATCAAAATCAACTCTTAGCTCAAAAGCAACAAAAACAAGGAAAAAATATTTGTAACTTAACATTAAAAAGCCAAAGGCATTCTTTGACATTTTTCAAAATACTTCTACATTCAGTTAATTATGTGGTGTAGATTAAAGATGATTAATAAATGAAAAAAAAAAGTCTTCAACTCGACAACTTTAATCATTAGCATAATTCTGGTAGGAGTAGTACAGAGATAAAATGGTAGGTCATAGCTTAATGTTGTATTTTACTTGAAACAATTACTGGAGCAATGAAAACAATTAAAGCAGTTGCATAAACATGAGTTACGGATGTTTGTCAACACTTATGTGTTTAAATCCATCCACAAATTCCAAAAGTGCAAAAGAAGAATCATCTGGTGATATGATGGAACTGATTTGGAAAATACCTAGCTTGCTTAGTCACTCATTTGATATATATTGGCCTGAATGATTGTGTGTAAAAAAAAAAATTAAAAAAAAAAAATCACAACATCTGAATAGTCTGTTAGATTTTATCAGTTCATTTATAATACAATTGTAGAAGCTGAAAATATGATTTTCTATTAGTTGCTATCAGTTCTGACACCACCCTCACCACCTCTAGAAGTCATATTTCATAACTTACCTTCAACAGGACGTCATTTCAGACGTAAGAAGAAATCCATTTAATGATATAGTGTTGACACTGGTATTAAACTGGGGTCTTCACTCCAGATGTTAGGCTGTGTGTGAAAAGAGAAAAGTGAGAGAAAGCATACACAAAAAAATTAAACAAGTAACCTAGAGGGAAAAAGAGGACAAAACTCGTATAGGCCTATATCGCACCGTTAAGGGTGGGGTCTTGAGGAATTTGCCATGCTCTCGCCTCACAGGAATAATGTAGGATAGGCGTTCTTTCATTACAAAATCCGTTTTATGTATATCCAACAAAGTAATATTTTGATATTCGCCATTTGTCGTAGCCTATAGCACAATATCATGATGCTCCTGTGACCTGCTATTCATCTTTAAAGAGACGTAGACTAAAACACCGTGCATTAGGCTTTATCTTGAAGTGACAGTTCCTTCCAAATTAAAAATATGTCCTTTACTTACACTAATGTTTTTCCTTCCGTAAAACACAAAAGGAGGCGTTAGGCAGAATTTGAGGGTCTGACACCCTCAGTCACCATTTACTTTGATTCCATCTTTTTCCATTCAATGAAAGTGAAATCTATAGAGTTTAACAAAATCATGACGGTGAGTAAACAATTACTAAATATTAATTTAGGTTAACTATCCCTTCAAGGCCTATTCAATGTCACCTGAAGTAAGTTAAAAAAGAAGCAAATATAATAGCCTACAACTAAGAAAAACAAGTAGGCCTAAACAAAATTAAAATAACGAAAGAAATAGGCCTAACGTTACGTCAGGCGATACGAGTTTAGAATATTTTTTAAGTGAAAGCAGATCAACGCCCACTGTTATATCAGTAGCCTACGTTAGTTCGTCTTAATATTGTGTTAATTTTCAGCGCCTTCTCTGACATAGGCTATGTAAATTTACTGGGGTTGATAATAAAAAGCGTCAAATCGATAACGGTGCAGTATTGAGTTTATCGACAAACACCTTCAGAGCGAAAACTTCTGAATGAGGAATGTTTAACACCTACCTACTTCAACTGGTAGAATTCTCGATCTCTGTCGTCGATCGATTCGTATGTCAGGCTGGTAAACTGGTCGACTCCCAGATATAACATATTAGATATCAATATTCGCTCAACATCCTTTTATTTCGCAATGGTTTTCCCCTCATACAGACGGTCTACAGCGGACGGCTCACGCCCTGTACGGCTCAACTCTGAACCGAGCGCTCTCGCGATCTCCTCCAATGGAATGTAACAGATTCCATTCGTTCTGAGGTGGTTTCACATACTTCCGAAAAGTTATATAGAGAATGTTGCAACGGTCATTGAACAATTAGACTCCGTTCTGTAATCGAATGCTTCCTGGATTTTAAATAGCTCACCAGTGACACGCGCATCAAATTCTCGCGAAATCCTTATGATTCAATTCAGCCGAGGGTCTGGCGTACAAAGCAAGCTCACATTCGACATTTAAAAGCGGTTGTCTCACTGGGAACCCAAGTTCGAATCGACCAGGGTCATGTCCTGATCCCATTTCCAGTCTCTCTCGCCCACTTTAATGCCTTACTCTAACTGTAAACCAAGGCTAAAAATCCAAGAAATAAGTGCAAGTTCGGATACAGTTCAAGTAGCATAATTCGCCCTTTTGCTGAAAGCCACACCTTAATCTCAAATCACTCCTGAATCAAAGAGCGAAAGCGCGATCTCAGCTAAAATATCGAATCCTAACCCACTCAGACAGCAAGAGTGCTATAGAAATCATTAACAATATAATTACACAACTTCAACACGACACCATTAGTCTACCGTCCTAAATTTCACAATCTAGCCCACATATCGCTGCGTCCTGAGTCTCCGCTTCAACTCCCCTCATACCGGCTTCTCCTCCCGATCAGCTGGCAGCGAAGTGACGCCAAGAGCAACAGCTGACCAATCAAACACTAACGTCAAAGACCAGAAGTACCGCCCACTTATGACCGATCATGAATGTCAGGCCTGCACACCAATGCCATGCTCTGAGTCAGAAGGGTGTAAAGCACACTGTCCAATGACACTATCTCTCTCCGACAGGCGTTTCACGGTTCTTCTAAAGAGCAAATGACTGAGCACCTCTGTGAGCAGGACTGGATAACTGTTTTCAGACTCCTATTAAATCTTACTTCACTTTGATACATTTCAGACTCCTGCGTAATGTCTTCAACATTTCCACAGACGTTGTTTTATTCTTGTTTTTGGGACTCAAGCTGTGAGCAAATGCCTTTTATAGGTTCATATTCACTCCACATTATTTTCTGACTTATTAAGGGTGCTCTCAGTAATCTTTCCTCATTAAAAGGGTTTTACATAAAGAAACAAACAGTACCTGTGCAAAATATCTTTAAGATGATGTACACTTACATACGATGAATAGGCCTACTCCAGCCATGTCAGTATAGCAGTTTTAATTTAAATGCAGGGTCCATTCATGGTGGCCGCCATGTTGAGGTCACATGACCAGCAAAAACCCACTTTATTTCTGTAATCCTCGTATTATTGGATACTTCCCCTTGAAATGAATTTAACATGAATAGATAGCAGGTGTGCATTTCTATAATGGTATTAAGAGTAGATTGAATAATGAATCGGAATTAATTCAAGGTATGCAGAACTGGCAACTGGAGTCAGGTGAAAAACTCAGCAAGGAAAAATGCTGCATTTCATTTTCTATAAAAAATGATTCCTGAGGTTTCTCGTGAAATTTAAAGCCGACTGCCATTTATGCTATTGCTCATTTTGTGGACGGAAACCTTAATTGGTGGCTTGCTGATTCTAGAGGGAATTTTGAAAGCAAATTCCTGCCACTGAAGGAGAGAAAACCATTGAAAAATACAGGCTTTTATTCTACAATCAGAATTTTAGACCTTGCCATTCTCTGTTTTTGGCTCCAAAAATGGCCAAATAGAGAGGAACATTGTGTTGAATGGAATTCATAATAATTAATCGTATTATTTAGTGTTAGATGTGAGCTTAAGAAACTCAAAAAGAATAACTTCACTGTATCCTCAGTAAATTATCACAACAAGTGAACTTAGACGATTGCTTGTGTGTAGCCAAAAATGTTGTTTCTTTATGTGCATATGTCATTCCATCCATTTTTCTTCATGTACTGCACAATCAGGTCAATAAATGCTAATAAGTGCATGTTTTTTAATCAAACTGATATACTCCGTAACTGAAGGCTGTAAGAGAGCGCATTTTAAACTGCCTGTAACAGTTGTAAGGACAATCCACATTCCCACGTATCTCTGGAACTGTCAAGTCCAGCAACAACATTTTATATCACATACATTTAAAGCATTAATAAATATGATCGAAAATGATTAACTGAACAGAGGGAGCTATAATTGTAGAGGATACCAGTAGTTGGAATCTAATTGGAGACTCCCTGGTTGGATACTGAGTTGGAGGTGGTGAAGCAGTTGACGAAGCAGTTTCCTGTCCTGTTCCCACGTGGATAACATTTCCTTAAAATCTAGGCTATTTGTTAAATATATAAACTAAGTGTTACCAGCTTTGGGAAAAAAAGGTCATTACAACCCCAGTCACTACATTCCAAATTTAAATGTCATACAAATTTGCTTCATCTCCATGAGTGGTATGTGTGAGACATCCTACATCCTGTTACTTAAGAGACTGCAGACATTAAGAATATCTGGTGTAAGTCCTGGAGGGCACTTTCTCTGTCTGATCCTGATTAAGTCAAATACACTAATGCGAGGTCCGGCCCACTGTCTGGGCATGTTCTTAGACACATCATATTGTTAAGAGACTTAAAACAAACCTCTTCAATTTAGTTATTAAATGTCAGTTTGTCCCCATGTGAACACAAACAGTTTAAGAACATGTTATGGTTATGGTTAATGTTGTGTTAATATACCTGGTGCACAGAACCGGTCCCTCCTAGGACATTAATCCAGCGCTTAAATGGATTCCAGGAATCTATCAGCCCACTCCCAGGCAAGTGCCTTCCTGCATGAGTACAGCAATACACGTCCATGACAGAACATTTTATGTAAATGATCTCCTCTTAAAGAGGATCTTATTTCTCTAAGTTAGGCATCCTTTTTTAATATAATATCAGTTTATCAAATGCAATCTAATAATTGGAATGTGACAGAACTTTTCCTATGTGCATTGACCATAAGACCATTTTAACAATAATTCAGACTTTACATGTAGCTTTGATATTATTCCCCGTACTGTTGTAATAGTACCTACTATAAAATGAACCCTGTAATGTACCCATTAATTGGCTTCCCATTGGTGTGATTGACTTGACCGTTCCCACTAACACATCAAACTTGTATTTCTCCACCCATAATAATCATATAATCAACTACAATCCAATATTTGCTGTATTTTTTGTTTGTATTTGAACCTTTTTTTAATTATTTGGCAGTGTCATGTTTAACTGTTATCTAAATACCCCAACTTTTGACTAACCCCACCCTGTCTTCTTTGAGCATCCAGAAGAATCAAAGTGAAGCCACTGTATCTTTAAGAGCTGCCTTTTGCAAAAGAGAACTGATTAGTGGTCCTGGCAGCCAACCACAGCCAACTGAGTGAAGACTCAAGCCAATGAGAAGTCCTGCTGGGGGGAGGTTACAAAACCAGCCTGAACCCAATGACTCAGCACAGGCAAGTGCGTGCGAGATGACACTTAACAGCAATTTAAAGAGCCAGTGCTCACCATGCAAAAGTAGGTAAGGGTAAAATACGCACTCTTGAATCTCAGCAGCTGTTCCCCTCCCTGCGAGGAGGACTGTGAATGTTGTTCAAAGTGACACGGCTGAGCACAACTTTCAGTTTTTGGCCATTTTCTCAAAGGACCACACCTACACACTCATGGTAGACGCAGCATGACTCAGCATTGGCCATCATGTCACATAACCACACATGACTGACAATAAGGAACGCTACACAAAAATAATGGTTTGTGATAGAGCCGCACAAAGATGACAGTTATGCGTCACTATGCAAAATATAAATCCTATGTTTGTTTTACATCAACATAAATATTCAAACAATCACAGGATATGCATAAGAAAATGCTCTGTAATTTCAGATGAGTGAATATGTGGGGATCTGAGCCGCATCCTGGATGTTGTTCTAAACTGGATAGCTACAACAAGCCAAAAAGGCAATACCTCAGTGACAAGGCACTAGCTATATTTACATCATGTTCTGTTAACTTCAGAGTACATACTTCTCAAGCTGACGGCAGGGGTTCTAGAACAGCCTCTTTGTTTAATGTAGGTAAATATACAGGTTCCTGAAATTGCAGGATGCGATGAAAAGACATTATAAGCGCTATTCGAGTTAGTTATTTGTATGACACACACATTGCACCGTCTATTATGAAGAGATTCAACAAGCTCATATTGGTTTACAGTGTTAAATATATGCTATTCATTTAACATCCAAGCATGAAAAGCAGGAACAATTGTTAATAAGATCATTGTGTAGAACAAAATGCAAATTTGCATTATCATGTTTTTCCACAGTCAAATTATGTCTACAGAAAACCTCTTAAACAACAGGGAACTGTAAGAGTGAAAATGCTTCGGAATGGGAGGTGTGATGAATCATGAACGCATTTTACAATGGTAGTTTTGGTATGTGAGCTTATGATTGAGCCACAGCTAAAGAAATGAACAGTGTGACCTGATTAAGTTTAAACTGAATTATTCAGCATTCTGTCAGTCACCCTTACCAAACACAGCAAGACCTATAGCGCAGCGCATGGTCAGAACTACACGGGAGAGAAAATATCAAGAGGAATGTTGACCCACAACATTCAAAGGGCAAACTGTAGTCTCTAGGGTTTGCAGAGAACCAAACTGAAATCATCATAAAAATGATTCATTAATCAAAAGGATTATGTAAGCAGCGTTAATTCCATTACACGTATTCATACTACTGCTTGCTAAAATGATTAAATATTAAATAATTTTACAAAAATTCTAAAAGCATTTTTTAAATTAAAGTAGTTTCACTATACACACACCTTTCTTAAAAGGTCTTGTGATGTATAACACATCCCTACAAATGGGTCAATGTCATATCAAACCTCCCAAACCTTTTGCCTTGATTTCTTTATCAGAGTATGTTCAGGCTTAATGTTAACTAATCAAGACAACCCAGACAACAGAGGAATGTAACCAACACAAAATCGAACAACACGCAGTAGAAACCGGGGTGCAGCCTTGCAAGAGAGGAGTCGAATTTGACGTGTCAAGCCAGGCGAAGTTAAAGCACACCATTGCGTCACTAGTCTATCGAGTACAGTGATTAATCTATACTGAATAAAAATATACAGTATAAATGAGTGCATAGCAACACTTAGAGATTAGAGTCTGCTGAAAGAGCTGATCATTTTATAACTTGGACCCTTGGAGTTGTTGCATCACTGCAGTGCGGGTAATTAGTGAACCAGTGCTGTGTTTTCGAGAGTACCATGGAATCAACAGCAGGTTATGTAATGGCCCTGATGGCTGGAGGTGCGATATGAGCTAGTTAAGCATGTGACAGTGATTTGGGTGTGCGTGACCCACATTCACATCCCAGCAGCCTTTGCCCATTAGGTCACCCTTGTCATGCTGTGCACAATGTACTGTTTTTCCTTCTGACTGTCAAAACAATTCTGCCCTTAATAATAATCGTTATTTAATGTGAGCAAAAAAAACATCACTTACGACAGACTCTAAGATCCTAGATGACCTTGGAAACACGTCACAAGCGATTGTGTCAACTGACAACACTGTTTTTGTTGTCTCGAGTGAGGTCATCTCAAGTAAGGCATCCCTCCCAGAAGGGTAAAGAGCTCAAGCATGTCCCTATAATACACACAAGCACCTGTCTAAAAAAGCAGCTGTCCTCCCAAACCTGCCAATCTTACAGTCTGACACAGATCCAGCAGTTCGCCCAGCTGATTTTCCACAAATAGAGCCCGGTGTTCCAACTATAGCACAGCTCTCTGCTTAGCACCGCACATTGACATAACCTGGCAGGCTGGGAGGGAAGTGCCACATCGCCAAGCAGTGACACTGCACCGCCCCACTGTACCCGGACCGGCTACACCCTCATCCTGAAAACAGCACAGACACCTGAGAATACCCATGTGCCCCGTCGGCCTCTTCATATCCAGGGCAATCCTTTTCATCTTCATAGCAGTAACCTGTAATATCTGCTGCAGTGCACCTCTGTAAGGTGGGTGTGATTTACCTCTTCCTGGATGGTGTGGGATTTCTTTCTATTTGAGGAGGAATGACAATAATTTCTCATTGCTGGTCTCATTTGAATTGTTATTTGAGTGTCACATCCTGTTCTTTCCATTTTTGTCTTGCATGACATATTTGCTTAGTCATGTCATGTGAGTTAGTTGAAACACATTATACTGACTGGTTTAATCTGTAACACTGTGGTCAGGATTGGAGAATAGACCTCAAGGAATGTCATTGAGACATATGGTTCCAGGCCTTCTCAAAGATGAATGCAGGCTTTTACATGAACACATCTGGCCCAGATTCTGTAGGGAATATTCGAATGAAAATCACTCGTGTGTGTATGAATGGAACTAATTTTATGAAAGCAATGGCTCAGGTGTTTCATGGAAAGTGTTTACTTCACTCTCATATGGACATGAATGGAAGTACTGTTTTTATATGTAGATGAAAGGATCCACTAATGCTTGTGTGTAAGTAGTGTGTCAGTAGGTCAAAGGTCAATATTCTATTAGTTACGGTTATCCATTGGTTACCTGTTGAGGTTAATCTCTGGGCCCTGCTTACACCTGCTATTAATGCGTTTTGGTCGATCAGATCACAAGTAGACGAGGGAGACACATTCCCGTTTACATCTGGTCTTTTAATCGGTCTCTTTTGTTCACTTTCAACAACTTTTGTCCTGATTTTTTCAAGGAGAGGGTTAATGGGCGGGTAAATTTATGCTTTTTCAGACAATTCGATTTAATGGATGAAATAAGCTCATGCATTTTACATATGAACAGTTAACACAACAGGAGAAAACAGAAAAACATACCGAGAGCATTAGCTTTCATTTCTGCTCTGACAGCCGCAAGAACTCTTTGAGTGCGTTTTAGAAATCAGGAATGGTGAGAGAACACTTTTACTCTACGAAAGCAGTCAAGTCAAATGTGTTTTCGACTCTGGAAGTGGTAAAAAAGTGGACAAGCTCAAAATGTTTTAGAGACGGTTCACACTTCGACCAAAACGCATCTTAATACCAGGTGAAATTTAAACAGCGCCTAGGAATACCACAATTAAAATGTAAAATCACTAATCAATGTATTAATAAAATAATGCAAATAAAAAAAAATTACCTTTTAAATAAATGGACACATTGAATTGTTAATTAATTATTGAATGCATTATTTAACATTTTAAACTTTTTATTATTATTATTATTATCATTAACATTTTAAACTATCATTTTGTTATTAACATTTTAAATAATATAAATTAATTTAAAATATTTTACATAAATAAATCATTTAATATTAAATATTAATGAAAAATGTTTTCATTGTCTATTTATTTGTCAATTTAATACGTGATTTATTAATGTATTTCATGTGTTCCAATTAACTGCATTTTTAAAATAAACATTTTTAATATGTCTAATTATTTATCTATCAAAAAAGTTATTTATTTATTTGAATGAATGCATAGGTAATTGATTCCCTAATTTTATTTTTTAAGTGGCACTTAAAATGTTGTCCTCCATTTAAAAGATGTCCTCCATACATCTCAGCAAACCAAATTTACCATACTCAAGCTTCAACTTTCCTAAATATTTTGTGATTTACTTAAAGAGATAAATAATAACATATCACCCCTAACCTTCTGCCTTCAACTCCTAAAAGTCCAGGCGCCTTGAAACATCTCTGTAATTCACATCATATTTCCCTCTTATTTGATATACAGGCTAAAAAAAATTACAAAATAAATCGCAAGGGCATCTTCTAACCTCTGTGCCAAAAGCAGTCTTTTTTCTGAAGGATTCTTGGTTGCGCTTTATTTTACAGTACGTGCACTTACATGTACTTACACTGTGCTGAGAAAGTACTGGGTAATATAAGGCGACTACATGGATTAAGGTTAGGTTTGGTATAGTTATTACCCAGTTATTGCCCAGTTATTACCCAGTTATAGGACATTAACAAAGTACATTTACTTGAGTACTGTACTTAAGTACACTTTTTGAGTATCAGTACTTTACTTGAGTATTCTTTTTCCTTGAAACGTTTTACTTTAACTTCACTACATTTGAAAGACAAATATCGTACTTTTCTGTCAAGGTCCTTGAGTAGAAAGTAGTAAGTAACGTCAGTCAGGGGATGATTTTGGTTGCAGGGGTTGCATTTTGGTTGGAAATGAAAGCCGGCTTGACGTCAGAACCCGACTGATGTTGGTTTCTGACATCAACACAATTTTCATTTTCAACCACAATACAACATCTATCCAACGTTGGAGATATAACATCAATCTGACGTTGGATTCTGACATCAACCTGATTTTCATTTTCAACGTTGGGTTTGGGCTTCTAAATGCAAATTTTTGTCATAAGGTACTGTAAGTATTACATACAAAAATGCAACAATAATAAAACAATGCATTGACATTTACTTTTGATACTGAAATACTTTTAAAAACGAGTACTTCTGTACTTTTACTTAAGTAAAAATGGGTCTTTACAACTTTTACTTGTAACAGAGTAATATTTGACCAGTAGTATCTGTACTTTCACTCAAGTAAGGAAGTTGTGTACTTTGTTCACCTCCGGTTATTGCAATTACTATAAGTTCATAGTATGAATGGGGAACAGGACTGTAAAATAAAGTGCTACCGGATTCTTCATAAGATATGAAAGAGATTTGGGCAGTGAGACATTCGGCCAAGGCTATTTCATGTGGAGGTAATGAAACACAACATCCAATAAGCTGGGAGACAAGCGCTGTACTTTTCCAGGACCAATGCACCGATGTCCATGTGAGCGAGGGGCCAGGCCCACCCCAGCCAACTTCACCGCTTTGTTATGAGGAAGAGAAGCGGAAAGGTGCTGCCCTGCGGACAGAAGACACAGATGTCTGATGTACCGAGGGTACCCAGCCACCCTCCCCCATATCCTCTATTGCCAGAGGCTGACATCCCAAGGACGGGAGCCAGGAGCTGTGCAGTCCTTGCATGTTTCCTATAAATCAGACAGATTAATTACGGAGCCAGGCATGCGAGTGCTTCAGGTCCACATCTAAAAAGAGGACAGCACTATAATTGGCAGTGTGCGTTAACACGGTACAATACCTTCCATTCAAAAGCATGATTTACATTCACTGATGGATAAAGAAGGGATAATGTACAGGGATAATATTATCCCGTTTATTACAATGCTACTCATCAAACAAATAAACAGGCTAAATAAACAATTTTGATTTGAGATTTAAACTGTGTAATTTTTTTTATAAAAATAAATAAATTGTTGAGTGCAAAAGAATCCATCATCCAATAATGTCTTTGCTTTATTCATATATCATAAAATTTATGATAATGACATATTTAAGAGTTGCTGGGATGTATTTTGCGGGAAACTGCATACATAGGCCATGCGTTCCAGCTGTGGGGGTAGTATGAAGATAAATGTTTTTTTGTCATAACGAAGGAAAAATAATTCCCATGGATCGTTCAAAACACAAAGGTTATTTATTTGTTATAATAACAAATCGTATCCGTGTAGCTACACCGATGCCGAACCATATTCATTTTCGGAGCCGAAGCGCAACCAAAACTACGGAAGCGTATTGCATTCACTTGAGGAAAAAAAATGTTCTCTGTTTTTCTGAATTAACGAGTTAATTATCTCAGAATTACGAGATAATTTTTCATGGAAAAAAAGTTTTTGCTCTGTTTTTCTGAATTAACGAGTTAATATCTCAGAATTATGAGATACATTTTTCTTGAAAAACGTTTTTTTCACTTTCACATAATTTGAGATAATTAAGTCATTAATTCAGAAAAACAGAGCAAAAACTTCTTTCCATGACAAATTATCTCGTAATTTTGAGATAATTAACTCGTTAATTCAGAAAAACAGAGTACATTTTTTTCCTCAAGTGAATGCAATACGCTTCCGTACAAAACAGTGTTCTTCCGCAAGACAAACAAAACAGCTTTAAATTATTTTATTATTTTACTTGTATTGTCTTAAAGCTAAATACTGGCAACTGGCAACCCAAGGTCTGGAAATATTATTGAATAATTTGACAGTGGGCGGGATCACACAGACCAAAACAACAACAGACATTCTCACCTTTCAAAGTAGAATAACTGGCTGTAACAGCATTGTTTTTCAGAGAAACTTTGTATGTTTACTAAATATCTGCAAACATATTATAGTATTTTTATGCTTTACTACAGTCAAAAAAATAAATACATATAGCACATTTAATACTGAAGTGCTTTAAGCTGTTTTTTTAATACAATCACCTGAGACGGCGTGCGTCTTGTTTGTATGAAATTAGAGTAGGCTCTCAACTTTTTTTACTTCAAGGCCCCCAATTATCAACAAAAATATTTTAATTGGAAATTTGTTGAGGCCCCCTAGTGGCCCCCAGCCCACTGGTTGAGAATCATTGAACTAGAGGGCGAGTTAGCGAATGATCCGTCAGAATCGAGGAAAGCCGCGTAAAGAAGATTAAAAAGTTTTGTTTGATTGCCTGATATGCGAAATGCATTAAATAACCATGCGTAATGCGTTTAAATCTGTTGTGTTTTAGTTATTTAATCCCTCCTCATTGCAACAACCCTTGACTATAACAGTGGAAACTAATGTCCCTGCTCTTTTGGCCTGTGCCTGGTATATCTGATGGCAGTCAGCAGTTAAGTGCCCACAGATCATGCTACACAGGCGTGGAGTTGCACAATGGAAAAAAAAAAAAACCTGATGCAAGTCTCCACCAGAGAGGGCAATACCACTGGTAAACGTGGCCAGCTTCTCCTTCCTTCTCAACCAGCCGTAAAGACTGCAAAGAATGCGATTCAACCGCGGTGAAATCAAATTTGGAAGAATGCAAGGTCTTGATCCTGATCTGGCCCTCTTCAGACATGCCAGGCAACCTGTCACCCCACATTACATCTCCTGCCATCAGTCCTCCTCATGTCTCTGCCCAGGGGACAGGCGTTAACCTGCTCTTCTCCGAGTCACAGCTATTCAGAGTGATTAAAGCAGATTTAGGTATGGGAAGAGAGAAAGAGCGAGCGAGCGAGAGAGAGAGAGAGAGAATTAGTACAAGAGAGATACATAATGTCTGTTAGAGAGAGATTTCAACCCACCTATATCTGCGTTATGCACATGCAAAGAATTTGCCGAGGGCTTCTACAAATATTTGCTGCTTGGGTTGGGAAATGATCACACCTGGGTAGCAGCGACAAAGGTCAAGTCAAAGAACACAGGTGTTTTACATCTGCAGAGTCCAGATTACATCAACAAAACACAAAACATCAGCCAGAATTATGCAGTCTTTAGTTCAAACTTTAGTTTGAAGCTCATTGGGAAAAAATCTATTCAAAACAGTAAGGTATTCAATGCATTTCATTAATGCGGAACATGGTGTGCGGAAGTGGTCTTTACTTGCATCTGCCAAAGATGGGTCAATATAGCCCACTGGTGACCCACTAATGATGTGCATCCCGACCGCGCTGCTAATTCACCCCTGTAATGCTGTTGGAGAACTTTTCTGAACTATGACATTCCCATTTGGTGAAACCCTATCCTTTTATGCAGAGCAGGACCAAGGCATTGTATGAAATTCAAAGCGGAATTTATTTAGGCTACATGTGTCATGTTTCAGCTTAAAAATAGGTGCTAAATATAAACTTGCTTTTTGAGCCAAAATGAGAGAGCTCTGCGTCATGGTAACTGTCACTCATGGCTGCTCTGCTTTTCCATAGTTTCCCATACTGCCATCTGCTGCTGGAAAACACTTGTGCATGAGTATGCATAGATTTATTACATGAAGATCTACAAACATTACCAAAGGCAAAAAAAAAAAAAAAAAAAAAAAGTAGTTGTTAGGTTAAGCCTGTAGGATTATAATGCATATTAATAGTAAACCTGCAAACAGAGATAAATATTCACTCAAATTCATATATCACTAACAACTGATGTGTTGATTAATGTGGCACCATCTAAATTTGATATGAGACAGCTAGCTAATTTATTGACATGCCAGTGGTTATTGTTAATTAAAACTAAAACTATTAAAAACTGTTTTCGTTAAATGAAAAAAAAATCTGAAGTTCTAAATCACTAAAAACTAAAGTAAATTAAAGTAAAATAGAAAAATTCTAAATAAAATTGAAATGACAAGTGCATAAATTAAAATGAAAACTAAAAATAGAAAAAAAATGTAAATAATTCAGAATAGATACTATAATAGTATCTAAATATACATTAAATAAATAGATATAAAAATAATACTAAAACAACAGTGACAAACACTACATGGCCAAAAGTATTTGGACACTCCCATCTAACAGGTTTCAGCTACCCACATTACAAAGTGCATAAAATACACTTAGTGTGCATGTTAATATCCTAAAGGAATTTATTAGTAGCTTAAGGTATGAAGTACATTTTTTACACATTTTATATTCTTAAATTGTAGGGTCCTTTTTTGTTCTAGCATAATGTCACGATAATGCATCTATGCGATAATGTCCCTATGCACAAAGTGAGCTCCATAAAAAGTCACAAATATCCAGGATTGAAAAAAGTCCCAGTTGTAGTAATGGAAATGCAGTACTGGTTCCAGACCTGTTCTCAACTATTATCCACTAGATGGCCCCATAAGGCAGTTCTGTAAGGATTCCTGAATTTATCAATCAATGCATTAAATAGAGCAGCAGATTTTGACTATCACTTTAGTAAACAACAATCTTGCTATTGTATGTCGCAAAATAGTATGACACTATATGTATCAAAATAGAGTTTTCAGATTCAAACCATGGCAAAGTTGACTGTTTTCAACATTGATAATATGAAATGTTTCTTGAGCATCAAATCAACATATTAGAATGATTTCCGAAGGATAATGTGACTATGGAATAAATTATATTTTAAAATATATTCAAATAGAAAACAGTTATTTTAAATTGTAATAATATTTCACATATTTTTGGTGAGCATGAAAAAAAATCTCACCAACCCAAAACTTTAGAACAGTACTGTAGATGCCCATAAATATCCAGTCATATTACTATCCAGTAATACACATACATTAACAGAACATATACGATCAATGCATATTAAAATATTTCCAGGATGATCCTAACTGAAAAATTGACATGATTTGATACTTTGAAAAGTATTCAGACACCAGTTATCATTTTTGATATTTCTTTAGTAGTGGGTGCAGGACACTATAGTTAATTTGTGTAAGTGAATAATTTTTAGTTTGACTGTATATAGGTTAATTATGAAGAGGAAAGCCATTTTAAACTGCCGTAGTGCTAACTGTCAGAGCTGGAGTCTGCAGAGACTGTCTCTTCTTATCATACCTCCTCTCTCTAAGCTCAGGCTCCAGGCTGAAGTTATATTTGGGGCTGTCCAGTAAAAGCCGGATCATGCATCCAATGAACTGTGTAATTCCAGGATCAGATAGCGTAGAGCTTTGTGACTAAATGCACTAAATGCTAACAAATGCTTCAGTTTGGCATTCACTTTTCTGAGTCTGCACTCTCAAGAACAGCTGTGGGAGCAAATTAAATCCCATTTCTGTTCCATGCAGTCTGTTGCATAACCTCTAATTCTGACGTACTGTTTACCAACAAAAACCCGATTTGCATACATAAACGTGTTTAGCTGAAACCCTTTAATGAAAGCTCCCATGTTCACAGATCATTTAAACAAGAGGTTTGACACCATAGACATTAGACATTTTTTAAATGGAGACAGAAAAGGCAGAAAACAACAGTGAGGAAAACAAATCAGTGTTGGAGTAGTGAAAATCTGCAAAGCTAGCTCCACCCTTGTCAGCTTTCCCTGAAACCTCACAATGACGTCATAAGAAACCCAGCAGTGCCGACTGACATTTTACTCCGATTCCACAGGCTTCTCTAACGGTAGACTGTCACTTTTCATTATTGTATGCACAGAATCTACTAATGCAAAACATTGTGACGTCAAAAGTACCAAAGAGAGAGGCCATTATGTAGATGGTTTTAATATTCTCTAAATTTTGGAATGAAGAACTGACACATTCATAAGGTACAAAAAAATTATTTGGACCAATCCCTTTGAAAAAGGGAAACATGACTTCAAGGCTTATTTATATATACTGCCATTCAAAAAAAATACGAATAATAATAATAAATATATTAAATAAATTAATAATAATAAGATATTTTTAATGATATTGAGATTATCAAATAAACATCCTAGATAAATGGATATTACGGCTATTACAGAGAATATATCTTGAATTAAGCTTATTTTCTGTTATTTTAATTTTTCATTTTCTTTAGTTTGGCAAACTTCTTTAACCATCAATCCTTCCAAATTTAGTGAGCCAAAATGGGGTAAGAAATGTATTTCAGGATATCTAACTAAGTCTTATTATCTAAAACAAAAAAATACCTTGTTTTAAGGATGTTAAAAGCAAAAATCTAATGTTTCAACACTCTCAAAGATAGGGATCATTCATCTGTTGACAGTGATAGTCCAATTTTAAATAGTCCTGAATGAAAACTGAGATATTTTGACTCGACTGCTGGTTTTCTTGGCTGCGATGAACAGCAAGTCAGACAAATGGTTCTAATCTATCTTTTTCTGGCAGTGTTCTTTGCTTTTTCAGTCTCTCCCAAATCCCCAACAAAGCAGGGGACCCTCTGAGCACATCATCATCTGGTGTAAGACCTCTGCCAGTTGTAAATGGCGTGAATGTTATGTGAGCAGACGGGCAGTCTTTTGCATGTGCTGACGCTGCGATGGCGGAAAGTCTTGCCAGCCCCGCTCACACCCCTCCGCCGGGCCGCCAGCTTGGCACGCTCCTCCGCGGCGAAGAAATCGGTGGTGGCGCGAAAGAACTCCAGTAAGGCCTGGTGGCTCCAGACGATCGGGCCCTCGTCTGATGTGGAGAAGCCGCAGTGGCCTCCGTGGGCAGTCAAAAGCAGGAAGAAATGTGGATTGCTCTCAAAAAGCTCAAAGGGTAGCGTGGCCTGGTCTTCCCCTCGGATGGGGTCGTCCTGGCTGCACACGCACAGCACAGGAATGGCTACTTCATCTATGTCCCTCAGAGGGTCGTTCCGCTCCCAGTACGCCTCCCAGCTCCCTGCTCCCTCCGCCATCGCCACTTTTGAGCCAGAATGACAGAACAGCACCTCCTCCATCGCCTTCAAAGAGCAGCTGGAGAATAAGTTGTCCGTGTGGACAAGCTCCCCGAGCACAGTTTTATACCTGTAGTTTAATCATAATAGAGAAGAGCAGCAAAGGAAGAGTTTTGTTATCATCATCGATTCGTGCAGGCAACCGATTTAGACAGATCACAGAAATCAGTAGCACTGGATAGGCATTGCTAGTCGTTATGGCAACAGCATTATATTTTAATTTGGATCACCCTGAGCTGATTCATTTTAGATATACCTTAATGTGACCAATCCTTTTGAAAAAGCCAGCACAACTTTCATTTCTATAAGCTTTCATTTATATACTGCCATTCAACGCTTCAAAAAGAAAATGGAATTGGTAAAAGATTGGTAAAAGACTCCCAAAAGATATAAAGACTAATATTTAAAGAATATATATTTAATTAAGTTTTTCTTTGCTTCCTTTTATATATATATATATATATATGTATTCTTATTTGCCCTTTTTCATTCAGTTCTTTAGCCCACATTGTAAACAGTTTCTTCTTGTTTTTTTAACCATAATTCATACGAAAAATTTTGTGAGCCAAAAAGGATGTTAATTTTTTTTTTATAACAAAAATATTGCAGTGAAAAATTGCAGGCAATGTGACATTTTGAAAACAGGATTTTATAACCAACCTTTAGTGTCCTATTTTTTTATATATATTTTTTAAACTTTGAATCATATTGATATAGACATTTAAATATTTTATACTTGAATGTGATACTGCACTGTTAGGATTGCTGCACTGCACTGTTACTCAGTTTTTTCTATGTGGTATATTTGATAGTGTGTGTATTGTGTATTTTTGTTATCTAAGCCACTGATGCCTTGACTTTCCCTCGGGATTAATAAAGTATAAATCAAATCAAATCTAATAAAAATCTTCTAAAATGTTTCAACATCCTTAAAGATAAGCTCAATTCTAAACAGTCCTGAATGTAAACTAAGATATTTTGTGGAAACAGAGGAACAACCCTACCTGCTGAGGCAGATCTTTTGGTAAAGCAGGAGTGCCCAGTTGAACGGCCTGGTCGGGCCGCTCTCAAACCAGCTCTGGCAGCGGAAAACCGGAGACAGGCAGGCCGCAGCCGTCACATAGCTGGAGGAGCCACACTCGCCCAAGTAGGACAGGAGCAGTCCTGAACCAGTGCTCTCACTCACGGCGTAGATCTGGCCCGCAGGCTGCCGGTACCGAATGTAGCGCACTGCTTCCCGCAGGTCGGTCGGGTCGCCGAACTGCTGCAGCTTGATGGTACAGAGCGGTGTCCCGTTCTGACTCCGGCGGTTGAAGATCACAGGAAGGTAGCCGTGACTCAGAGCTGCCTCACAGAGCTGAGGAGAAAAAACAGAGACGGTCACAGGCCAGATCCAGCACACAGGGGTCATACTTGTGCATATAAACAAA